>JAOXNO010000033.1:33205350-33296338 GCA_028565335.1 Limnodromus scolopaceus | reverse complement strand
CTGCTGCTCCGCGCCGCCGGTCGGCGGGCGGGAAGGTGGCGGCGGCGGGGCTGCCGGGCGGCCGTAGCTGCAGTCTGCTGCCGGGGAGAGCTGCCAGCGCTCGGCGGCGGGGGGGGATGCGGAACGGTGCGCTGCCCTCTCCTCTCCTCTCCTTTTTTTTTTTTTTTTTAATATACCGCAATCTCAATGATTAGGACAAATAAACGTTGTCTACAGGAGATGTGTTTTCTTAGCGACAGATTAAATATTTACGTGGGATGTTTGCTCGGCGGTTGCTGTTTTTCGGTAACACAGATACCTCAGTGATGTCTAAATCGTGTCACTAGACCTCTCTGCCGTAGAGAAAGTTTTATCTTCTTCGTATGGTAAACGACATTTTTGACGGTGTATTTGCTTAGCACCTTCTGAGATGCTGAAAGTCCGTCCGTGTGGTGGCCCCCATGAGAAAGTTCCCTAAAATACCTGAAAAAGAACACGTACCAAAAGAAATGGGCAAAATCATTCTTAGGCAACGGTACAGAGAACTGCAGATTGTTTTCTTTGCTAACGCAAAAGAGTAAATCACTAAATCACTGTCGCTGCCTGTTCTACTGCAGGCTTCACACTTGTTATTTTTAAGGTGTGCTTTTGGAAAACTGCATCTCCCTCTTCCGAGAGGCAGAAGAGGAATACGATCATGATAACCTCTCAGAAAGGCAAGCTGGAAATAAAAATTTTCCTTGAACAGGAAAAATCCTTTCTGAAAAGTCTGTCATGAAATACTAAAATTCACGCTCAAACGTCTTATTTACGCTTCCAGTAATTTTGACGGTTCTCTCGTCTAGCACAGCGATAAAAGATGGTATCCATTATTTCTCAGTGATGCTTACAACTGGTTTTCTTGGGGGGAGCATGGAGGGCTGCTCTTTCTGGGGCGTGGGGACACGGCGAGGGTGAGGGTGGTGGTTCGGCAGCGCTCGGGGCGGTTGTGGCTGAATGCTTGTCTGGGGAAATGCCGTGGAGTGTCCCATGTGAGGCACCAGCAAGAAGACAGGGCTACAAGGCAACCTCTTCTGGTTGCCTTTTGCTCTTACTGTAATAAACGAGACTAGTTAACCTCAGTGAGCTTTCCTTTGTAATCGCTAATGACGCAAAACACAAGATCTTCAGTGACTGATTTAAAGAATAAAACCAAGGAAAGTATACAGACCTTTAGAGAATGCTGGGTTTCTTGGTGTTCCGTTTTTAGGCAGGTAAACTGATACAGTAAATAGTTAAATAACTATGTTATAAGGCAACATTACAAAACATCAAATTGGTGGTGTAAGAAAGATGCCAACTTTCAAACTGTATCTTAAATATGAAATTTTGAAGACGGAGAGCAAATGGTCAAACTAAAGTCTGAATTGTTACACAGGTAGTTCATGCATTTTGCAGCTCACAGTTGTAAACAGCAGTAAGTATCCTTCTGCTGGCTAAAGCATTTTGGTGTATTGCATCTTAAAAAAAAAAAGAAAACCAACTAAAAGCTCAGAAATTGCATTTGGCATACATGTGTCTCATTGAGTCCAAAAGCCTGTAGTTAAAGATTACCCAAATATGCAGAAAGTAATCTTTATTTATCTGACTGGATAAACACGGCTTTCACTGGTTTCCATCTCTTTGGTGATTTTTGCAGACTAGCTTCCCTTTTTAGCAGCTGCCCTGCTCATTATTTGGTTTTGATCATATCTAATTGCGGGTGACATTCAAGACCGAGGTTTAGTGTTTTTCATCCTCACCCTTCTTGTAGAAATGATGGTTATTCTGTCAGTCAGTTTCACTGCTGTTTTAGAAATGTTTTCAATGTACAGCTTTAAAATAAAACGGTAAACAAAAGAAAAAATATATTTGACTTTTTTTTTTTTAGGCCCTAAAATGAATATTTGGTTTATAATGGAGACAGGCGACCTAAAATTTAACCATTTCCATGGGACTCTTAGCAATGAACCTGAACACAAAGAATGAAGGGGCTTGATTTAGTTCTTTCCCTCCCCTCTCAGGAGAATAGAGAGAGCAGTTTAGTAAATAAACCAACACATGAGTTCTGCACGCATTTTAACATTTGAAATTTGTAACTTAAAAGAATGTAATTCCAATAGGTTTTGGACTCCAGAACAGCCGTAATATATACATGCACCATATAAAACATGTTTCAAATATTGTTGAAACTGGAAACTAAGATGTTGCTTTAAATCTTTTTGTGTCAACTTTGTTGAAATTCAATATTAAAGTAAAGGTAAAAATGGATTAATTTTACAGAACTATGCACAAGTAAGGCTGGTCATGTGACTAAATCCGTGTTGTTACTCTTTTCCCTCACCTTGCAGATGAAGAGAAAGTTGGACCATGGCTCCGAGGTCCGTTCTTTCTCTCTGGGAAAGAAACCCTGCAAAGTCTCAGAATACACAAGGTAATTAAACGCAGTTACAGATCACTGGATCCTGATCCTTACATATATCCCGTCTTTCCGATTGCTAAGCCTGATTCATGGCTCCTCTTAATGTTAAAGCACTGTAAAGCAAAGAAGGGGTGGTATCAGTATTTGTATATTGTTTAGTTAATTTAAATTACGTGAACTGAAAATGAGTTCTAATGAAGTAGACAGACTAGTAGTTCCTCGGTTGAGGTTTGTGTTCCATTCTAAATATAGCCCATTTACTTAGAGACTTTTTGAGGGCTGAAGCATTCCTGGGAATAAAATCAATCCGGTTTTTAAAAAGGGACATAATGATAAACCCTAAGACTATTACAAACTGTGATCAAATGTATCACTTTGCTATGGTAACAGGAATGGAAATTTCTGTAGGCAGAGCAGACCATCTGATCTTAACAGGAACACACACGTACTTGTTATCCACAATATGAAATTATTACGGGTTCTAGTCTGCTTCCTTACTACTCCTAAATGGTACCAGGTCGCACAAATATCTGCTGTTGTTCCCGTCAGTTCCTCTGTGGGGTGAAGCTCTCCTAAACGTGAGAGGCAGCGGTAGAGTATGGTGCTGGACGCAGGCCTTACAACGGCAGTTCTTACTGTATAGTTGCCATAACGATTGTGCCTGGATGCCACACTGCTTCCCCCCCACACCCTGTTTGAATTTATACTATTTTATGTTTTTTCCCTGTAATGAGCGTGGGCCCTCCCACAAGTGTTGCGCTTGCCTCCCAAAACTGTCTGGGGACATTATTTCTTTTGAACACGCTATAGTAGCATGCAGTCACTGGTGGATCTTTCAAAAGTGATTTATATTTAATTTCTCTTCCCTTAAGAGGTTTATCAGGTGAGGAGTGAAAAGTTGGGATAGTGTGGGAGAACAGGCTCCAGGGTTGCTTTTCAGATGTGTGAACACTGCAGCAGAGAAAAATGTGTGATAAATCTTTTTGCTGAGAAGCCCATGTTGCAGCCTCCACGCCCCTCTCAAGTTGGTAGCTTCTCCAGGTTTCTAAATCGGTCTAATGGAAGAGCACTTGTGGGCCACCAGTTCTCCACGTGACACGCTGTTCTCCACGCTCCCGTAGGAGTAAACAGTTCAGCAACAAAGAAAGTACGCTCTTGTCAGGTGTATCTGTCACATTCGGAGGAACTGCTGGACTTGTCCAGTTTCCACAGGAACCTGACTGGCTGTTTCAGGGGAATGAAAACATACGGCAAAAATAAAGCACGAACAAAAAACTTGCGGTTTAATCTCAGGTCAAAGGAAAGAGGCTTTTAGATCCTGCTTTGAATAACTGTTTTTGACTGAGAACCAGTTTACAGCAGAAGAAATTAAAGTGTAACTGTTCTACTGGGGCAAGCTCAAGGCTACGTATTGCTCAGATCCAATATAAGGCAATTTTACGAGCCTTATTTTGGACCTTAAATGACAGGCCTTCTGCTGGGTCTCTGTACAGGTTATGAGAATGAGTAAGCTGTAAAACCAGATTTTATTGTAAAAATACTTTCAATTGACGTTGCTTGGATTTTGAGTCATTATTGGTGTAAAAGAATCCTTAGATAACCTGCAGTCCTTTCTCTTTTAAACTGTTTGATTCTATTTTATTTAATAATATTTAGGCAAATGATGCAGTTCTTGTGCCTTCGTGTTTCCATTTTCCCTAGGATCAAACACTCTTTAAAATTGACAGGCCTGATGAACTTTCTTTGCATATAACAAGTAAAACCAGTAAACAAATGTCATTAAGAGGAGCCTACGTCTGTGAAACAGGTTTTTTATATCACCTTCTGTTTCTGTTACTACTCAGTAAAATTAACAGTTAAAAATAAGCCTCTTCACACCAATCTTTACTTTTCTTTACCAGTTTGGGTAAATGTCAGGACATGCTATGATTGTCCTTCAGAACAAGGAAGAGCTGAGTGAAATATTTGTAGATTTTGATGAGATAGATATGAAAAGGAACTTGCCTTGCATCATTTGAAGTTATTCCTGTAGCCATTGAAAAGCCAGTAAAACCCCGAAGCTCATTACTAAAAAGCTGGATTTATCATCCACAAAAGCAAAGTGGTTTTTGGAGTCCCACACTGTATTTAAAATTTTCATGCTTGTGCAAACGCTACTGGAGTTCCAGATTTCCTGCTAGGGAATACAACTTTGATATTCTGTGAATGAAGTACTTTACATTAGGGGGGGGGGAGAAAAAGAAAACCCAGTCAGCTGTATTTCTTTAGACTCCTACAATAGCAGCTTAATCCCAGCTTTTTTAAAAGCTCTATCCCGTATGAATGAGCTGGTTTTTAACATGTCAGAGTGAAAAAATCAAACTGTAATTCAGGGAGCACCTTTGGTTCCTTTTCCCTCTTCACCCCCTCCCTTTAATTCCTGTGTCACTCCATCAACACACAAACTTTAAAATACTGTATAGAGTATTTCAGAGCGCAGTTGCAAACCACTAAGCCACTAGAAGTGCTTGGTATTACTAGCTCTTTGTCAACAAAATATATTAAGAGCTAAAAATAGGTATGTTTTATTTCTGTTTGGCGATGAAGCAGCACTAGCACATTTCACATCCAGGTGAGACTCTGAGCTCTGGCTTCCTACATCACCAGTCAGAAGGCACAAATGCAGCCCAGAAGGAAAGGAAATGCTCTGGCAAGGAAAGGAATATATAAGCCTGCGTCTGTATAGACAGCCTGCTGGCCAATTAACAGTGGTAATTTTTCAGCCTTGAAGGGCAATCCCCGTTTTCCCCCTAGCTGGAGACTCAGTACTGCAGTGGTGGGAACAGGCAGATTTATGAAAGTGAACTGACTCCTTGAGTGACCAGCAGAACCATTTCTCACGTTAGTGTTTTTGCATAAAGGTCAAGAGTTTCAGTAATAGTTGCAACTTCTGTACTAGATTTCTTTTTCTGTGAAAGACTTGTAAATTTTCCTTCACGTTTTACATGTGACTGTCACTTTTTATTTGAATCCTAGTACCACGGGGCTGGTGCCATGCTCTGCCACACCTACTACTTTTGGGGACCTGAGGGCAGCCAATGGCCAGGGACAGCAGCGTCGCCGCATTACATCTGTGCAGCCACCAACGGGCCTTCAGGAATGGCTGAAAATGTTTCAGGTAAGCAGTGCTTAGAGAAACAGGCATCTGAAGCAGCTCACCCCCATGATTTAAGTAAAAGGCTGCTTCAGTGAAGGCAATCCTCCTCACACATCCTGGAGCGTCTCTGTCATTGATTTTGTGTGCTGTTGCAATAAGGAATGGGCATCAACTTTAAGGAATTGTTGTTCCCTGTTTCGGCTAGTTACTGTAGAGAGTTTAACAAAAAATAACTGCTTTCTCTCGTTTCTTAATAAAATAACCCTTCCTGTTCGATGCTTTCACGTTTCCTGCAAAGTCTGTCCAGGGGCTAGTGGCTGCCTCCATGGCCTCCAGCTGACTTGGGACATTTTCACTTGGAAACTAGGAAGCCTTAAGGCATGGTTTGCTTCCGTGCAAGTAGAGCACTAAATTTGTCCTAAGTCTGGTGTCTTCTAAGAATAGAAAGAGAAGTTTAGCAAAAATAGATGAAAAGGAAACTGAATGTGTATTTCTACTGATCTTTGTATACCAAACACAATGTCAGCCAGTGGCTGCCTACGGAATTGAACAGAGGGGGGGAAAGAGGTTTTCTGTGTCTTTCCAAGAGCCTTCAGCAGTGCCTAAAACTTAGTCTGTCAAAGGAGAAGGTGTGAAGGACCGTGGTACGCACGGGCCAGAAGTGCAGTCTGCATGGAGAGCAATCCAGTAGCACCTCGGTGGATTTTGCGTGGGTTAGTACAAACAGAGTTTGGGGCAGGCCTGGGCTTCTCTGCCGTACCCTGCACCACGCACGTCCCCGTGCTGTACAGCTGGGCTCTGTAGTTTTAAGAAGCGGGGATGAGTCCTAGTCATTTGTGTGAAAAATGGAAATATTATGTCTTTATATCTTGCTTAATAAACTGTTACTTCTAAAAACATTTTCAAAAGGAGTAACTAACTAATACAGGCATTGTTTCAATTACTGTAACAGGCAAAGATAGAAGAGCGCTATTGTAGATACAGTAGAGAGCATACAATTTTGCAGGCAGAAGCGTGCTTTTGGCTTGATTCATGCTGCCACATAATACCATTGATCTCAATCACTGTCAGTTCTGAGCATTAAAATAATAATGTAGAACTCCCTTCCTCTTTATTTTTACACATTTATAATCTGCTTAAAACAGTGGAAGTTTGGAATTAAGATATTCCTGTACACATCATTCAGTTTCTTAAAAATATTCACATTTAATTATTATGGTGTATCTTTTTTGAGACTGTTCATAGAATTACGTCTTTTTAGCTCCTAAGAATTGTATTTAAATGGTACTTTGTATATATGATAATGTAATGCTACATTGTATTTTAACATTTTGTGACGTTAAAGCCTTTCTACTGACAAAAGCTGTTTTGTTATCTACAATGCACAACATGTATTTTCTCACGTAAGATTGCTAGTTATCAATACTTGCATATTTTTTTAAAAAAGATGATGAAAGGCTGAAATGTTTGAGAGAGTGGTGCAAACGTGCTTGACAGTAAAAGCAATGCTATAGGCTGTTTGGTCGGGATAAGGAAAAGGAGTCTGTGAGCCTGTGGAAATGTTGCCTGTAATGAGGTTATTTTTATTTTAGGGTCCCAAATTTGGGGTTAGTAATGTAGAAACCATGCTTTAAAAATATATATATAATTAGATACTTTCAACTTTTCATAATACTTAGTTGCGCTACTAAATTCCTAAATGCTGGTGTATACTCTTGAGAGAGAGAGGCCTCTCTCCTAACTGGAGACCTTCGAGTAGCACTTATTGATCACGTCTGTCACTGGTAGGTTTTATTGTCAAAAGGGAGTCCCCTATTTTGGAACCAAAAGCTTTCAAAGTCACGTAGCTGCATCTCAGTGTTAACATTTCTTAAAGTGAGGGGAGCTGGCTCTGCCCAAATGAAACGGCACATGTAGCATCAGTCTTGCAATACAAAGTTCTTCCTGTACAGAAACAGAAAGGGGAGGCCTTTATGTACTGAACACTTGCTAAGCCTGCTTAATAGCACTGTCTTAATTTATATGAAAATATATTTCCAATTAATTTTAAAGCTAAATTTCCAGGGGCACGTGAGCTGGGCACATGTGCTGTTTCTAGGTAGCACTGTCCGTTGGCGTAGAAGCTGGCAGGAACAAGTGAAGCTCAGTTATTCTGAGGTCTCTCACCTGTACATTGGCCTTCAGTCATTTTCCTGTGTTACCGTTTCAAACCAAAAAGCAAGGCCACTCTTCAAAAATTACAAAAATGTAAGATTTAAGTTTTGGGGGTTTTTCAAATTGTTTTGTATATGTTACTGCTGCTGTTATGTTTTACAGTTGATCTAACCCTTTCATTTTGAAAGTGACAAAAAACTAACGCAGAAAGGAGGAACAGTTGGAAGGGTAGTTGCACTTTCCCTTTAAAAATGAAGATGTATATTGATTTCAATGAAATTTTGCCTGGAAAGAAAAATAGAAAAGCATTTTGATAGGTTCAAACCATTTAATTTTGTAAAGGCCTATTTATTTTTTCTGTTTTGCAGTGGCTCTTGGCTTCAGGTCTTTTTGATATCCACTATAAGATTTTTAAAACTCAGTGCCTAAGTGTATCTTCATAAGATTTTTTTCTTTTACAAGAAACTTTATTTTATTTGCACCAGGATATATTTTTTAAGTCACCAAATTGCTTGCCACAGGGGAAAAAAAGATCGGCTGTGTGCTAAGTTCAGTCAGAGATGGTACTGCTTTAAAAAGTGCTAAGTTGTCTCTCTCTCCATTCTCCCTACTTCACATACTTGATGTTGGGTTTTACTTAAGTAATGTGATAACAAATTTGCATTTTGATGGAATATCGATGTTGAAAAGTTGTTCCATACAGAGTATAGGCAATCAGTTCGAGTAGCTAGTGAACGCTATTATTTTACCTAAAATTGAAGCATTTTTTTCCTCCACAGTTTAGATAATGTTCAAAATGCTTTTGCCGTTTCTTGCCGGCAAGAGTACTGATCCTCGCTTTTACATCAATAGTTGCCTGAGCCACCTTAATTCAAGTT
Source organism: Limnodromus scolopaceus (assembly GCA_028565335.1). Classification (NCBI taxonomy): domain Eukaryota; kingdom Metazoa; phylum Chordata; class Aves; order Charadriiformes; family Scolopacidae; genus Limnodromus; species Limnodromus scolopaceus. The sequence goes on along the minus strand of JAOXNO010000033.1, from coordinate 33,287,751 downwards.
CCTTACCATTCTGTTTCTTACTCTTCCAAAGACACTCGTGCACAGATGTGCACCTGAGTAGTCTACCTCTTCCATGGAGTGAAGCAGGCGGTAGAGATGGTGCCATAACCAGCGCTGCAGCGTTTCTGCTCTGTGTCTCCTGGGACACGTCATGGGTTTGGTGTTTCTGTACGATCCACACTACAACTCCATACCCACCCCTCTTGGCCCTATCACCGTTACCGATTAGTTTCAGAGGAACTGTGCAGACTTAAAGGAGATCTCCTGACCATCCCTGCTTATTTCCCATTGCTTTGGGTCTCAGGGTGGTTTTGATACATACAAACCAGACTTTTTTCAAAGAAACTCTACATGAAGCCATTGTCCAGCCCACAGTGTGGACGGAAGAATCTGAACCAGTCACTGCTCCCCTAGACAGGTTCATGTCGTTTGTGGTGCAGGTGTTCGACCCAGGGGACCACACTAGGTCTTAGAGATGGTTTAATGAGGGGGCTTCAGCATCAGCTGCTCCCAAACCCCTCCCGTTGTGACAAACTACTTGCTAATGTCAATGGTGTTTATTTCAGTGGATTTTGCTTATGTGGTGTTTTTATCCTGACCAAGATACCTTTGAGGTGGAGGATGGCAGGGATCTTGGTAGCTCATCCAAGAGTCAGGCAGAAGCAGGATCCAGAAGAGCCCTTTCTGTGGGTCTGTCTGTAACGACAGACCCCCATTAACACAGCTCAGTAACAGAGCACCCTGACATTAAACCCTTTAAAAGAGGTGCCCTAAATACACCTATAATAGAAAAAGGATCTAATGGCTACAAACTGTAACTGTACAAATTGGAGCTACCAGATGAGAGTTGTGTGATAGAAAAGCTTAGATCGTAGAAGAGCAGAGGGTCCAGAAACAGAAGATGGTAAAAAGACAGGTGGCAGATCAGACAGGAGGGGTAAGGTAGACATTGTAGAAGCAGCAGAGCTGTTGTTTATATTAATTATAAGGCTTATATTGATATATTATATATTGTTATATATATTATTTTATATTATATTAATAATTATATATTAATTATAAAGCATTTTTGCATGCCTGAAAAAGAAAATAAAGACATGTAAACATAATAGCAAAGGGGAAAAGGAGGGGATAGTTTTCAGGTAGGTAGTGCCATGGTGACAGCAGCTGCATTACTGAATGAGGGAGTGAACCAGCCAAAAGGCCTTGGCTGACAAATCCACACCTCCCTGGGGAAATGGCAGGGAAGAGGAGGGGATGTTTGTTCAGGAATCTCAGATCATTCAGAGTGGTATCGGCAGTCCCTGCTGGCTTTCCAAGGGGCATTTCAATGAATCCTGGAGTTACGTTTCCTAGGGGAACCCTGGCCTACAATAAAAGGTTTATTTTGATTTTACATTAAAATTTAACTTAATTGGTTTTCCTTGTCTTCAAAATTTAACAAAATGCATTTTAAAGATAAAGTTCATTCTTCACCAGGATCTTTAATTTGAAATGGAATCACCTGGTAGAAATCCAAGGTGTCTGGACGCTACACCACGTGTCTCAGAAGTCTCTGTCATTTACATTGTTTGAAACTTTGCAAACTGTTTGGCACACGTTTCCTTTCTTTTCTTTTTGTTTTCTCTTCTGTGACATTTGTTCGCTGTTGTTTCTCATCAAAGCCACAAGCTTATTTCATCCCCTCTCCGCTCGGTGTGCAACGTGCAGGTTTTTTGCAAACAGATCAAGCTATGGGGCCCAGAAACAGTAATTTACTAGTCTCGCCTTCGTTAACGCAAACAGTTGTGTTCATCTGGCAAAGCTTCATCCCAATTTTCCATGCCAGACATTTCCCTCAGAGACCCCTTACCGACTGTAGCTGGAGGTTTGTTTGCTTAAGTGAAAGACTAAGGGGACAATGTCCTGGAGAAAACATTTTGTAGCAGCTGATTGCTTAAAAAGAGCCTGAGGAAGCTGCCCGTAGCCATCCTCTAACGATGAACGGACAGATGAAAGAGGGTACTGCTTTTATTCATTAGCATCTCTTCCCCATTCTTGAAACTTTTCCCTTTTCTGTCCAGATCTGCATTATATTTTAAAACCAGAAATGTCTAAGTGTAAGAAAGTTACAGATTAAGGTGGTGTACAGTGAAATTACTAATCCATAACTTGTTCGTAACTGCTAGCAATATTAGCCATGGCAAAACCCAATACACTTCAGGTTGAGTAACTCTACTTTAATAAATCTAGCTGCTTAAAAATTAAGGCTAGACTGGGCTTGGAAATCTATACTATAAGGAAGTAGCACAGGTATTCCCTTCTTTTAATTCTCCTAAATTCACTCATGACTGACAGATGCGATTAAAGATTGCAAGCGTTTGTACTGCACACCAGCTAAGCTCTGGGTTAATGAAACAAACAGCAGTTGGAAAGTTGGTGAGATAAACAGTTCTTCAGTACATGATTTATGGAGAGCTGCTCTGCGATGCAAATGTTTCTATTGAAAAAAATTAGAATAAGAGCTGTTCATAACAGCACCGCTGCAATTTATACTGAGACATTCTTGGGTTTTTTCAATGCTTTGAGGTATTGGATATGAGACACGAAAACCCTTAGCTCGTGTGGTGACAATCTACATACACGCACATGGATGGGGAATATTTTCTTGCCAGTTAAGACCACTTTCCCAGTTGCCAACAGCATCTGGAAAGGCTCAGGCCATAGGAACTTCCTTCCCCTTCCCGTCCTCTGTCGGGGTCAGCTGTCCAGTACCTGCCAGGCGTTTGCTGTAGACCCAGAGATGAAGCCAGGGTGAAGGAAGTGCTGGACACTGCTGCTTTGCCACAGCTGTCCCAGCTCACGCCATAATCAAGGCAGCTTGAAGCTGCTTTCACTGCACTGATGGAATGGGGTCACCTGAAAGTCAGGTGGGTCATCATGTGGGTAAATGATACTTTTCTTGACATTCTAAGTTGTTTGACATTTTAATTAGGGAGAAATGATGCAACACGATGGTGTTTCTACATGGAGTGCAGCAGGGTATTTATCTGCTTTGCGTTCACTTTCAAAAATTCCACCTTCTCATTCACTTGCCTCATTGCTCTGCAGACACTTCACAACATACAGGTGTCGTGGTATTGCAGAGACCAGAGTTAATCGTCAGAACCAAAACCAGAGAACAGAAATTTAGAGCATGAGTAATCAAAGTCCTGAGTTACATGGCAAATTAATACAGAAACCTTAATTGTAAGGTATCTTGCCTTTTCTTTTTTATTTCAGTTAGCCTCTTACCATAACTGTGCTATCATTTGTACGTGCTAATTTATTTGTAAATGTCACTCCAGAAGACATTCAAGAATATGAATGTGAATCTGCTCTTAAAAACAGTGATGTCTCGTTTTCTCTCCTCTCTAAGGCTTTATTCATGCTCTAATTCTGTTGCTAAATCATTTAGCAGTGGCTATTGTTTTTTCCTGTAGAAATTATTTTTTTCTTTAAATTGTTTTCACGTAACAAATGAAGACTCTTTGATGAGCACAGATGAGTTTAAGACGTGTTTTTCAGATGTGCAGTACACTCAGTTATTATTTTTTCTCCACAAATGATGCTGCTAATCTGCTGTGCTCTCAGATGAGTGCCTTATTAAAATCTTCAAATTTTCTGGTGCCTGTTAGTAAAAATGTGAAGTAAGAAAATTACCAGTCAAAATTCCCTGTTTATTCAAGTGCAAATTGATACTTACAAAATACACATTGGTTTATAGCCAGGATTCTGCAATTACAGCATTGTCACTTAGGGACATACCGTAGTAATAAGCAGGCGGTGAGCTAATGTACTTTTAGGGAAAGTTCCTTTCCTTTCCTCTCGTTTCATTTAAAGTTTTTGGTCTACCGGCTGAAGCGGAAAGGCTAAAAGTTATCTTCTCACTTGAATGCACAATGGAGAAAGATGCAGAGGGAGCACATTCTGTTGCAACCCCTTCATTGTCAGTAATATGTGTGTAGATTTCATCAACTTCAAAAGAAGCTTAATTAATTTAATTATTATTATTAAATATTATTATCTATTTAATTGCTAATCTGTATGTGTGTGTATAACAAATCCTTTCTTAGCTTATGAATCAATGTAGCAATTTTCAATATTTTGTGTTGATTAACTTCTCATTTTTGTGTAATTAACACGAGCGTTTATCTTGTTGGCTTTTTATATGCTATTTATATGGTTGTATATAGGTCGACAAGGAAACTTAACTTCCTTTTTGGCAAGGCAATGGTGCTTATAAACATTAACCAAATTAGTATATTAAACTAAACTTACTGATATTTTTTTTTTTTTCTTGCAGAGCTGGAGTGGACCAGAGAAGTTACTTGCTTTGGATGAACTGATTGATAGTTGTGAACCAACACAAGTAAAACACATGATGCAAGTGATAGAGCCCCAGTTTCAAAGAGACTTCATTTCCTTGCTCCCAAAAGAGGTGAGAAATACAGGTTAATACTGGACTATGCAGCGCATCAGCTGCCACCTTTTTAAAAACTTCCATGCTGATTGTGGCATTCAGTTTTGCCCACCTAGTGATGTAAAATGATGTTAAAGAGCTCCGCAGTTCAGTACACTGCCGTAACGTGGCAACTGCAATTTCAGATTAACACACCTCTATCTCTTTATAGGCATTTAGATACCTGGAAATATGATTGACTCCTTTAAACAAAATCCCAGTAGCTTTAAAAATATCTCTGAGTCTTAATTGGGCTGATTTTTTTGAGAACTAATTCTGTCAGGGCACGCACACATAAAAATTTTCTCTGAATGCAAGACCTTTCTGCGCATTATTCTGTAAGTATTAGCAATATTGTGTAATGCTTTAAGTGGTGGGAATTTGAAAATGCTCTATTTGAATTTATTTTAAACAAACTGAGCCTTAAAATCTTTACGAAACCCCTCCAAAAGTAAAACCAGAAAAGCACTTCTCACTAAGATTTAAGCCAAACCCTCATCAAGCAGATATCTTACAGTAAGTCCTTTACTGCAAATCAGATCATGTTGTATCAGGTTAAAGAGAAACTAAGATTTAGATTTCAGCGTGCGTAACTAAATGCTGCCCAGAGAAGAGTAACTCTTGATGTCCTTACAACTACAACAGGAGCGTGGATATGAAAGGTTATAAACCCAGTGTGCTACAATTATCAAATGAGTGTTTTTTAGTTCATTTAGAAGTGGTATTTCTGACCTTGGTTGATTTTAGGGAATTGGAGATTGTTTTGTTACTTGGAGTGAGGAGGAAGTCTATTTCCTTTTGCACGACTGACCGCCTGTTGGGTTTTCCATGTGAAAATTTTCATGATGGCTGCAGTCTTTGTAAGTCTTCAGTTACTAACACATTACAAAACAAGTTCTTAGAAGATATTCTAGAGCTAATATTTGGTTGCTGTCTTTAACATTGTTTTATTACCTGACTGTTCTGTATGTCTGTTTCTTGACAGTTTTTCCAATGTATATCCTATTTTTGAATACTTAGATGTAGGAGACCCTTCTTTTCTTTTATAGCCTGTCAGATCTTCACAAGTCAGGAAATACCATGGCCTTCCCTTGCTAGTTAGCATTTGTAAGGGTTGGAAGCAATTTGTGCAACAAATATTAACTTAGTAGGCATGACACAAGATTAGTATTTACAGAAGCACTTCCTGTGGCAGCCGCCTTCGTCAGCGGAAAGGACCCCGGGGGAGGAGGGGAGTTTAGCGAGACCCTCACATGGTTGCCATGTTTCTAGAGAAGGTGCCCGAAGCAGCTGTAGTTCAGAGGCAGAGCAAGACATTGAGAAGACAGAAGATACTTGGCCACTTCTGCATCTGTTAAATCTGGACATTTAATACAGAATTGGTAACAATAATACAGCTCAGTTGTCTTCGCATGATTTAGTGGCAAACTAATTCAGGTACAACCAGTGATGTAGTTACGCTGTTACTAACGATCATGTGATTATTTCAGTTCTAGCAGTTTCTTCACAAAAAAAAGATCTGCTATTCAGCTGTAAAAATTTATTTCATATTTATGTATCTTGACTCCATTGTAAGCTACTTATGTTTAATTTGTTTATTTTCTTTTTAGTGTTTGTTCTTGCCTCTTGAAACAAGAACATTGTCAAGCACTTAGCTTCACGAAAGGCTGACTTCACCAGTGAAGCTGGCTTAAATAATTTTGGCTTCTTAACCCCCTGTCACTGTCACCAAAATTAACGGAATTAAACAAACCAACCCATTGAGCTAACTCCACCATCTCCTCTCCTTTTTGAAGTTCATTCTTCACCCAGATCTCCTAAGTGATGCTGCCCCCAGCTACTTACACTGGCTGCAGTTTGGGGTGAAGAACTGAGCTGTGGGGGCAAGAGTAAGTTTTTAGGGTCAGTAATTCTGTAAGCAGGCTTCCCTGTCGCAGGCAGCATCCTGTGAACACACACTCTCCCGAGTTGTCGCTCCGCATTAACCTCTGTAGTTATCTCCAGTGCTGTTGGATGCAGTGCAGGGATTTTATTACCTAGCCAGAGCAAGAAGATGATTTGGACAGGAGGAGGGCTTTTCTTCGAGAACGTTTTCAGCATTGCAAAGACAGTAACATAATAGCTGAATAACCAAGAAAGCGTTTGCTTTCCTCCTGAGGAAACATGCAGTCAAACAATTAATCTGAAATGAATACTCCTGATTTCTTGCTGAGACTTTAGAAATAATTATTGAAATTACTTGTTTGTGAAAACCAGGTCTAGAAACCAAGAGAACAGGAGTTTTGCTGATATCAGTCAAAGAGATTTTGTTGGTGCCGTCTGAGTGAAGGAAAAGGCGAGAGACTGCTTTTATTGGGTATTATTAACAGTACAGCGGAGAGTAGTCACAGTTGAGTCAAAGGTCAGGTCTTTGCTACCTGAAGTTTTCTTATAACTAGATCCATGGGCTGAGACAAAGGGACGTCATCCTTTATGCACTGCTAATCTTAAAGTCAACCGTGGGCTGTGTTGACCCTTGATGACTATTTAGATAAATATAGTCTAAAATAAATGTCACCCGTATGTAACCTGTTTTAGAATCAGTTGGCTCGCAGGTTTTAATTAACACCATCTTAGCAAGCGTCCGTATCTGTACAGATAGGACAAGTGGTATTTAAACAAACTCTGCTGTCTGTTAAGGAATATCCAGCAAAAATGGTAAGGATCTCCCTCATGTTTGAGTCTTGGTGCGTGCAGGAGGATCTGATGTGTGTTAGGAAACTTCTTAAATAATGTGTGTTAGCACACATTAAATAATTTTACATGCCGGGAATTAAGACAGAAAGTCTGAAAGGTCGGGTACAGTTGTTGCTCTTGCAGTAGAAAGCCTTAAACACCAGATCCTAAACGCTGACTGCCCGAGTAGGGACAGAAGGAAGATGCCTCAGCTTTATGGCCTGGGGTGCATACGGGATCTAATGCATAATGTAAGACGCAGGTCCCTCAAACGTGGAGTCCTACGTGCTCAACGTGAGCTGCAGGTGATGGCTTGCAGACAAGGTGTGTGCAGTCCAAGTGCAAGCAGTTCTGGCGTACTGCGTTTTTATTTCCTGCTCAGTCACTGGCTGGTGGAGATTACTGAAAGTAAAAGTTTCTCACGTAATAAGGTCAAAAATCTGCTGAGGTCAGTAGCCTATGGTTATGACTTCCTTATGAATTTCAGTTTGTGCTGCTTTGAAGGGCAGGTTCTATTTATATACATCATAATTCCAGCTAAAAATTAAATAAAAAAATCCTAAACACAGAAAGATACGTCAAGCAGAAGTAAAAGTGGATGATCTGATTTCCCTGACAACTTTTGCATCTTATTAGTTGCTGACAAAGACCCCGCTGTTTCAGCATATAAGTAGTTCTCTGCATCACTTTTTATGAATATTGTTCTTTCTGCAGAGTTTTTAGCCATGGAAGGGACTTTACTGCTTCTTATATTTTCCATGACTGGGGAGATGCATTATTGCTGTCAAGTAGAAAAACTGTATTTGGTCCTCACGCCCTTAAGGATAGCTGTCCCTGTATTTTGCGATGTACATTAGATGCCTCTGTCCCCGCTTAAGACTTCAATACATTTGAAAATATTTGTAGAGATCTGGGGGGTTTACGTGGTCATTATATGGCTCATCTCAGCCAACTGAGGTCTGAATTCTCCTGCTAATTTTGTCACATGGAAAAGTTCATCTTCTGTTTATCTTCTGGTGCTCACTGGGATTTCCCATATGTTTCTGGTAGCATAGTACAGTGTCCAAGTTACATATTTCAGTCCTGCATCCCAGTCCATAGAGCTCGTGTAACACCACGTCGGAGTGTGTTTGCATTCGAATTGGAAAATGAGTGCTACGTACACGGCGCTTCCTGCAGCTGCAGGGTCCTTTTCGACTCAAGTGCACGTAGCATTTCCTTTTTCTGGATCCAGGTGTTACTGATCACAACATACTGTCCTATTTGCTCACATGGTGAGTGTGGTGTGTTCTAGTTAAACTCCCAAAATAACTTTTGGTAGACTCGTTAGCTAAAATGACATAGACATAATTATTTTAGTAATAATTCTATTAATGGTTCAAAGTAATGTGGATTACATTTTAAAAAAATAATAGTGAATTCAGCTGACACCTACTCTCTTGCAAATACAAGAATCTTCTCTGATGTGATCTGTATAGATTTAGTTCCTTAAGATGATTGTTATACTTTCATGCGCCCGCTGGAATAAACTGTAGCTCTGTTAAGTCTGAGATTGTTTAATAATTTATTGCTTCAATTTTCTGTGTTTCAGCCCCTGATGTGTGATAATACTTGGAGTTACTTCACTTTTCCTTTCAAAAGCAATGCAGAAAATACATTTTCCTTTTCTTTCTTGCAGCTGGCACTGTATGTGCTGTCATTCCTGGAACCCAGGGACCTTCTGCAGGCAGCCCAGACATGTCGTTACTGGAGGATTTTGGCTGAAGATAATCTTCTCTGGAGAGAGAAATGCAAAGAGGAGGGTAAGTCTGAGGAAAAAAGATGGATGTAATGGTCAAAGTGTTGCTGTTGCAAAAAGGGCCGTTCATTTACATAATAAGCTTAAAGTTTTATGAAGACTATTCGTGTGACTTTAAATTTACTGCTAGTGATGCTTTGAGCTACGTGGTATGTATCTCTGTTGAAAGTAGGAAGCAGAAATAATCCATGGAGTACTAGAAATGAAACTAGAATTTAGTTTGAACATCCTATTTATAAAGTATACTAGGTGTATGTTTTTAAAATACAATTATTTTTGCTTTTTAAGTATTACTTTTATTCAAAATTTAACCAAAGCAAAGAAGAGCTGAGAAGTAAAAATGATAGGAGAATAGTCTGGCAGTTTGTAAATAACATGGAGGGAAAACTGTTTCAGTGGCCGGTAGAAGGGATGCTGTAATTTCACATCATTGCTAGGAAAATTAACAGGGAGATGGCACATGGTAGGGGGAGAAGGTGCTCAAGTGCTTAGAGAGGGACACACAATCCATAAGCCACGTGGGTATCACCTGCTCATGCCAAATCAAGATGACATGGTGGTTCATATCAAGAAGACATGGTAATACCAATGGGCAAAATAAGGCTCCCAGGAAAGTAGCCACGTATTTGAGCACATGAAGAATGTAAGCTTTTATTTTTAAGGAGAATTACATGAATAAGGAGTCTGTCCTGAGGGGCAGACTGCACGCATGTGATCTCAGAGCAGTATCCATCTTGGACACAGGGACCTGTCCCGGTGGCCTCATACTATAGAGACAGGATCTTGTGGGAGGTCAATGCAAAGGCGTTAGAAAAGGTGGCAGTGTGAGTGTAGGTGGCTATTTGTAAAGGCATCTAAATTTATTATTTTCATTTGCAATGGAACCCAGGTGTTGAACCTCTTAAATCTTCTCTAAAGATTCTCCTATTACAAATTTTGGTGAAAATGCATTAAGAGGACAGAATGAGAAAGAAGGAGAAGGTTGAGAGGGCAAGGTGCCTACATTTGTGAGCTTAGAAGTAAAAATAAATATGGCCAGGCATGAGAGCACAGACAAACAAAACAGTATCGTAGCCTGCTTAGACTTCGCGAGGTGCTCAGTAATATGAAGGAGCAGTTAACTCAAGGCTTTTGCAGATAGAGGCACCAGAGACGTGGCTAAATGGAGTGAAATCCACATAATGGCAAGAGACAAGACTCTTGCTAGTCATGAGATGCGGTGGAGAGAGAGATGGGTGAGGGAATTGTAAAAAGTAAAAAAAAGAATCTATATCTGTAGTGGCAAGGCTAAAACAAAGCACTACCGCTTAAGTACCAATTCAGAAAGGGCAGAGCTATGCTTCACTTAAATTCCAGCCAGGAGAGGACAGCGCCAAAAGCACACAGCCTTTCGCTTCAAGAAAAGAATTAAGAGTTCACTAATATCAAGAGCCACAGTGAACTTAAAGGTAGTGAGGATGGGTGACAGGAGAGGAGGACTGCAGATAGAAAGGTTTACTTTTTGAAGGGTTCCAAAATGAGCGCCTGAGTGGTTATGGAGTTTGTGGGATGATACCCATTTGAAAAAGGCAATATTCTGTTAAATTGCCTCAGAAAGGGGGATTCAGAACAAGCCAGTTGGTTGCCAACAAAGAATGATGAACTAGAGCATCTTCAGCCATGATTATGGTAACGATTATGCTTAAACGAGAAGGAAAGTACCACTAGGAGCTGAGGAGCAGGGCAGTGTCACACACAGTGCAAATACTGGCCTGCGGGAGGTTGTTACGTCGATGCAGTGTGTAATGTCAGAGGTCACTGTCAGGGTTTCTTTAAAATTCGTTTTAGGGATTGATGAACCATTACATATCAAGAGGAGGAAAGTGATAAAACCAGGCTTTATACACAGTCCGTGGAAAAGCGCCTACATTAGACAACACAGGATTGATACCAACTGGCGGCGAGGAGAGCTGAAATCGCCTAAGGTGAGTTGTGCGCTGCGTGCCTGCTGCCACGAACAAAGGATCCGCTCACACCTTTGGTTTGTTTGCTTTTCCTTTCCTTTGGCCAACCCAGACTATCCATGCACAAAAAGCAATGTATTGTTACAGAAACAAGTAATTTATATTTTAGCTTACCCTGGGTTTAAAATTAATTTCTGATCACCGTATTAGGAAATCAAAATGTGATTCTTCATACAGCAGAATACTTTCACTGCTCTTATAAAAATTTCTGGACAGTCTTGTGAATGCCTATAAATACACCCATCTCTTTGAAACCGAAAAGCTCAGAAACTTGATATTTAAAATTAAACGCGCACACACACATACAATATATATAAAAATACATATATATATGCAAGTATTTGTTGAGCTGGGCCATGTTACAAGGTAAAAATACTCCACAACTATTCTATGATCATATCATGCTTTATTTTTGTACATATTCTTCTAAATTGAGCAGCACAAGACAATAACTTCATTCCATGATAAGGGTTTTTTTTGTCTTTTGAAATGTTAAAATTCTTTAATGACATTGATACATTATTGTTACATCTTTTCCAACGTGAAGATATGAAGCAATACTTAACCTTTAGTAAAATAAAATAGCAACTGTCTAATCAAACCTGGTATTGAACAAGCAGTCAGAAACATGAAGAAAAACCATAGCCTTTTAAGGTTTTAAGGCAATTTGCCCATTTTCTTGATTACCGCACAACAAAATAATAATAAGAAGGAGAACAAAAACAACGCCCGTGGAAAACCTATGGCTATATCCTGCTGTTTCTTTGGCTGTGACTTATTCACATCTCTGGCAACGGCTCTGTGTTTCTTGCCTTGATACGTCACATCAAGTTATCTTGGAATTATTATTAAAATTACAGCCTCAGGCATTATCCAAATGCCCATTTCATTTCAATGAACATCCTGAAAAGTGTTCAGATATCTTAAATAAAAATTTCCTCATCCTATGTATTCTGATGAGGATTTTGTTGCTGTATTGCAGCAATATATACTGAATTGCAGTTTATCCCAAATCAAGCATTGAAGATCCCACTTCAAAAAAGCAACATTCCAATCCACATTTCCAGCACGTTAAATTACCACTTTTGTTTGTATTTAATTGACTTAACATTTTTCCAGTTTTTGACTTTGGTGCTGCCTGGATTTAATAGATTACCGTGCTTGGCTGGCAAGGAAAAAAAATAGATACAGTCGGTCTTGGCCACCAAAATACAAATATGCAGCAAATAATACAACCCCATCCATCTTGTTTAAGATTGAAACAATTCTGAAAAGGTAAAAGTCTGAGGAAAAGAAAATCACAAATGAAAAATAAAGAGGTGGAGTAACTGTAGAGGAATTGAGCAGTGTCCATTTACTAATTTAGCGTACTTTTTACTGGTACTCTAATTTTTCCTGCTGCTTTTTGGAGGCTTCCAATAACTGCCGTGAGCTTGGGAGGCAATGCACTGTCACTCCATGGAAGAAGGGAAATACCTTCTTTGGTCCCAGCTGGTGGTAAATTAGACTTGACACACGGGATTAAGGGGCCTTATTATTATTGAAGCAACTCTAGCATTTTATAATTTATGAATCAGAAGAGCACTTTGTTTCTCCTGCTTCTCTCTAATCTTCTGTGTTAAATTGTGACTGTTCGTTTTTACGTCCTTTATCGCCAGGTGCTCAAAGGCCATGATGACCACGTGATCACATGCCTTCAGTTCTGCGGGAACCGGATAGTGAGCGGCTCTGACGACAACACCCTGAAAGTGTGGTCAGCGGTTACAGGCAAGGTAGGTCGGATATTTTGCTGAATTCCGTAGGAAATGAGCTACAGGTAGAGCACTGGTATGTCAGAAGTGCTGCTGCACCATCAGACCGCGCTGCAGAGGGGTCGTTAGTGCCGGCTGGCGCAAGTATCAGAAAAAGTACCGGTAAACATTTGGGTCGCCTTTTGCCACAGAAACTAATCTAGTTCCAAAAAGTCACCTTGGTGTGAAATTGCGATGCTGCTCATGTTACCATTGGCATATATCCTTGTTCTCTTGGCAATTCTGCTATTCTTGTGGAGTCGTTTGTGACATGGATTCAAAGGAATTTGGACAGATACGTTACTTTATCTTCCTTAAAGCTTAATTTAGCCTGCTTTTACCCCTCTGGATCTCCCTTTCTAACTTGTCTCTTAGCATTCTTTCTCTTGTTTTCAAGTTATTGAAATGAGGTGTTCATTTTACTGGCTCTGATTTCAAATACAGAATTTGTTTTTCTTTCTAAGCTACTATATTGCTGAGCCACCAAAAAAAAAAAAAAAAGTAACTTGCTTTAGGTTTAAATATTTCCTATTAAATTAGATCCAGCTCAGGCAGGAATTTAATAAGCTTCAATAATTTAATTTTGGCTTAGAGAAGCAAAACAATATGTGCAATCAAAAAGACAGTACTGAACATTTCACTCACGTTAGAACATCACAGCTACTCAGCACACAGATTTTTTGTTTTAAGGTGATTGACTGACCACGCTCCAAGGATACAGAGAAGGCCTCAGGGAAATAGTACTCTTTCCTTCTAGACTAGTATTGTGTGTACTTAGTTGTTTTAATATTATAGTTGCGTGAACAACAGGGCAGCTATTGAGAGTAACGTGCTTAAGATGTAAAAGGTATCCCCTTCGTGTTGAAACTGAATGTATTAAGCATTTGTCTTTGCACGCCCAGAAGATCCTTGATGGGATTGTAAATACTACTGTGGGGAAGGATAAAAGTAAAAGCCATTGGCAGCCTCACCTTGCCTCTGTTGGCTTCCCTACAACAAACTGTCTAATTAACGAACCCAGATTGAAATTTACATTTTTTTTTAATTGAAAAGGGCAGCCTAAACTCAAATGAAAAATACTTCCTTTGTACACACCACCCTCTCAAAAGCAAAATGTTCCTTTAGATATATAAAAGTGATCATAGTAGCATGACTTAACAATCCGTGTTGAGTAATTTTTTGAAAGTAATTACAGATCCTGGTGTGACTATTTACCCCAAACCTTTAAGAAAGCCAAAAATTGTGTATGAAAGATGGAAGAGTGCTGTATCAGCCCTCATGCTTACTGGTGCTGAAGAATTAATAAAATGAAAAAACCCTAAAGGTTGGTTTGTGCAAATGAACATGACTAAATAATCCCCTTGGCAGATGTAAAGCCCAAAATAAGGATTCTGTGTTCTTACTGCTTAGAAGGATGATTTCTTAAAATATGAGCAAGTCAGTTGAAATTTAAAAAAAATGGGAACTGTAAAAGTGAATAACAGCTATGAACTGAAAAAGATGGATTTGATAGCAGTGAATTAAGCTAGGAGCCAGGAATCGCAGAAGACTGGTAAAAAATGTTAAAGAAGAGGAAATCTATGTACATCAGAAAAGCAAGACATTTTCAAGGATGTTAGAAAGAACAGGATATTAATAACAGAAATTAGTATACTATCACTGATGCAGAAAAAAATATTTATTTTGGGAGAAAAGTCATGTGATGGAAATGCAGCATACAGGGATAATAGAACACTTCAGTTCAGCAGAAACTCATAAGGATGTTAAACAACAGCTACCAAAGTTATGGTTTTTCTTATTACAGTTGATCCAGATAATCTGTACTTGATGATTTTTTTTCTAAAGTAACCTGTGGGGTAAAATTGGTGATTTTTCAAAAGGTATGAAGGAGAACATGGTAAGGATGGCCAGAAAGCTAAAATGTGTTAATATTTAAATGGAGTAAACTGAAAGACTGGCTATTTAGGATACATTATCCTATGTATAAAAATATTGGACTACGTCAAGAGGAGTCAACTAACAGTTCAAGGAAGGCCATGGAAACTAATGCCACTTAGCATTAGATTACAGAAAAAGAGATCATCAAACTGTCTTGACCTCTTTTCTCGTGTAGTTACAGGTTTGACTGATAAAAATAATAGTGCAGAAATAGATGGCTCTGTGCACTGCAAGACTGTATCCCCACGACACGCTTGAAGAAAAAAGCAATGCAAAAATCAACATGGCACATATTTAAATGGGTTAGAAAGTGGGTAATTATAGAGATCATGTTGTTAATGTAAATGCAGAATCTTCGTGGAGTATCTTTCTAGAGGGGTCTTGCAAGGATCTCTTCTTGTCTGTGCTAATTAGCACTCACTGCTGTTTGGTGAGAAAGCACATGTAGTTGTTACTTGTAAGGAATAGAGGCTGAGAGACAGCGATAAGTCATTGTTCCAGAGTGACGGAGGTTTCATAGGAGTAGGTGTGAGCAAACGCTGTCTCCACATGGTGAGAAATCATGTCATGCATTTGGGATCAAAGAAGGTGGGTTGTGCTTATGTAGTGTGGGATTCTCTCCTGGGCAACAGTAAAGTCTGAAAAAGGTTTGAAAGGTGATTTTGCAGTATTGACGCTGTAGCAACAGCTTACAGAATGTGATGTTTCTTGGATAAACAAACAGAAAAATAAAATAAGAGTATATGGTTTATAGATTGGTGATAAAACTACTAAGCAAACGTTCTCTCCAGTTCTAACACTTGCGCTTCAAAAAGCTATTGGAAAACTTGCCATGACTCAGGAAAATGACTCAAGGCTGTAAAATATACCCTGCATCGAGAAATTTGGAAAGGCAGTTTAGTTTATGTAGGGGAAGACTATAGAGAGAATTCCTTAGAGTCGAAAGGTGGGATTGTTTAGTTCAATCATAAAGCAGTCTCCAGGGATCTTCTAGCTCTTGCTATGAGAGACTACTGTTACCTTCTAGATTACTTCTTCTTAAGTTTCCATTCCATGCTATGTCAAAAGGGTAACTGAGCAAAATATTTCTTTTCAGTGTTTGCGAACACTGGTTGGGCACACAGGCGGCGTCTGGTCATCACAGATGAGGGACAATATCATCATCAGTGGATCTACGGACCGGACGTTGAAAGTGTGGAACGCGGAGACTGGAGAATGCATACACACCTTGTACGGACACACCTCCACCGTGCGTTGCATGCATCTCCACGAGAAAAGGTAAGGCTTTGCCCAAAGCTACGGCTGCACTTTGGCTTGTAATTCACACTCGTGTTCACAGAAAACGCCTGTTAAACTGGGGTTCCTCATCCAACATGGAGTGAAGTACAAACCAGGCAAAGCATTCACACTAAACTATGTAAATCAACAAAAGGGAGGAGATGATTAATAGAAGCAAAAGCGTAAGAGTACTAATTAAAGAATGGAAAATTGAGTCATGTACTTTATAAAGTCACATTCTATGTTATTTCAAAACATTCTTTGTTACGCTGTGATCTGGTCTCCCACGCTCTGAATAATTTCTTCTTTTTGTCAGTGCTACAAACTTTACTCATTTTACAGAATGACTTTTTAAGTATTGTCACTGCAGTATTTTATTAAAATTTTAACTGATGATATCATAATTTCTACAGTAGTAAACCATGTCTTGATTCAACGCTCCTTTACTCGGTTGTGTATGGACAGGAGTGCCTGTTGGTTGCATTTCTTTTTTGAGTAATGATGAAGTTTTTCTTTATCAATTCCATTAATATTAATTCTTTCTATTTCTGTTCTTGTATAAAGAAGCTTTTAAAAGTATAAACTTAAATCCATCAGAATAACTGTTACTTTACTAAAACTTCTAACAATCTTCTTTGTTTAATTTTTACAATTAGTTAACTTAGTCATTAAAACAGACTGCTTATAGCACTGGCTTGAGCTCAGCATGATCATAAGCTTTTGTCGATACAACAGTCCACGTAATTTCTCACGGCATCGTTTTGCTGTTCAGGAATGAATTACCTTTTTAAATACCGATTGCCAATTATATCAAATAGACAGATCCTGAGGAGGTGAGTAGAGCAAGGAAAATAACCACCTCCGGTCATTTGCAACCCTAATAAAATGTCATGCCAAACCAGATCTTTGGTGGCTCGTGCAGTAATGCTATCTAGTGTTCCAAATTAAAACTCATAATAGATTTATACCCAAGTCTAATTGTTTTGATGCTTCTATGTCCAATGCTAAGTACAGGAGGGGTTTTCTTGTTCCTCCAGAGTGGTCAGTGGTTCCCGAGATGCGACACTGAGAGTTTGGGACATAGAGACGGGCCAGTGTTTACACGTTCTGATGGGCCACGTAGCTGCAGTTCGGTGCGTTCAGTATGACGGCAGAAGGGTTGTAAGTGGTGCATATGATTTTATGGTCAAAGTGTGGGATCCAGAGACGGAGACCTGTCTGCACACGCTGCAAGGGCATACTAACAGAGTCTACTCATTACAGGTATGTGATTTTCATCTGCTGCTTTAGTTTCCTTAAGTAACATTTAAAGTCAGTTTATTTCACCTTGTTTAATAACTTGTGGGTACCTACTCCAGAGTTATACAAGCCACAAAAATATAGAAGCATCTGTGATAGTCCCGTCTTTCATTTTGTTACAGTAGCTATATGTTGTCCTAATTTAGAGACTGAGATTTTTTTAGAGGTGCTATTTTTTTAAAAGCACTCAGTACAATAAACAAATGCCAACACTAGCAAGTTAAGTAGTTTTCTGGGCTGTTGCGTTGTTTGGTTCTTTGGATTGTTTTTTTAAAATCTTGCATGTATCTTGGAGCTATGGTTTTGATTTCCCCAAAGAAATTCTAGTGTTACTATTTTAAATAGATCAGATGATATAGTAATTGAAAATGCCCCCAAAACCCCCATTGGATTAATGTTCTGAATTACGCAGATCTGTCTATACTAGTTTTGTAGTCTCATCTTCCAGTTTCAAACTGTAATTCACAGTAAGGCTGAACCAAACATTTTAATGTTCCAATGTAAAATCTCCAGCCTTCTACTTCCTCCTCTCTGAGCAGAGGCCAGATCTACAACTGTGAGGCTTTGTCAACAGAGACGTGTTATTGTAGATGCAGATCTTTATGGTACCGCGCTGTGACATGGCTCTATAGCCCACCAGTCACCCCACTGCTCATCAGAACTATGCTGGCAAAGATACGCGTAGACTCCATGTAGGCTCTTCTTACCTTTACCAACCCAAAAGATCATCTTGCTCATTCACAGAGTCAAAGCATCACTTCCAGGCGTTGAAAGGCAAAAGAAATTAATTTCATGCTTGTGCCTGTTCTCACCACAGTCTGGCAGGACTTGAAAAAGAAATTAACAAAGACAGTTCAAACTCGGGAAATTGCATTCGGCATGGAACTACTCTGGGTTGTGGCTCAGAAAGTGAAGCTCAGTGCTAGAGACATTTTCCATAGAGTTTATCTTTCATAAGGTGTATCTCACCACAATAAATGAAATATAAACAAAATACCTAATCGGTTTCCTTTCCCAAAATATGTCATAAAATTTATCAAAAATCTGCAGCCCTTCTCTTGTATTCCTATGCTGAGGAGTATTCTCTAGACAAGCAGCAAGTCAAAAATGCTATAATATAATGCCGATCTCTTAAAAATATTCTGAAGGTTGTATTTCATCTAGAGCAGTTTGGGAACACTATATGTTACTCTGCCTTATTTTCACCAGCAGCTCTTGGTTTGGCCTATGAATATTCATGTCTTGCTCTGATACTGTAGTAATAATGGCTCAAATAATTGGGTTATGTTACACATTCCGATGCTACTTACACCCTGTAAATGGAACTTGGAATTCTAAAACAAATTTCTGGGGTGCAGGAGGCTACAGGTGCTTACAGTTTTAGGATAGAAAGAGTCTTTAAGACTGCATGGTGAGCTCCTGTCCTTTGGCCTGAAAGAGCCCAAACAGCAGAACTCCCATAAACAGAATAAACTGGCTGAATAACCAGCCTGTCCTCCCTGTCCCCCTCTGTGGCACGTTCTGTTATTCCTTCAGTATTTCCCCATTTGTAGGCCCCCTAACATTTTCCAGCGATCCTTACATGGCAGTTGAAGACTGCCGACCATGTTGTGTTTTCTTACTCTTTTGTAGCTGCCTTTGAAATGATCCACAGCTTCTCAGGGTTCATGGATAACAGCTCAACCACTCATCCAAATCATTGTCTGTTTGACTATAGCAGTATCAGAGTAAAGTGTTTTCTTGATGCCCAGCCTTAACGCTCTCTTTCTGAATACCTTATGTACATGGAAGAGAATTAATTTGCAGGAAGAGGGGAAAGAATTCAAAATTTGTTACATCAACCTGATTTAGGTCTGTTTAGGGAAGAAATATGGTCTGTAGTGTTTCCTCGCAACAAGTCTGTTGGGCTACTGAGCACTCCTCTTCCTTTTATCTGAAATCAGAACTGTTCACATCCTATTTTGAAAGCAGGGTATCCAAAATGGGATGCAAAATGCCAGTCAAGGTCTTACCATTTTGCTTACTAAAAGTGAAAAGTTATTTTACATGCTTTATATAGCATACCCCTGTTTCAGATACTGGAGTGTCTGGGGGGGTTTTTAGTATATTTTCACCAGAAATGCAACGTATACAGCAGAAAAGCAGTCTGTATGTGCCGGTCACTCTACTTTTTTTTTGAACCTAGGTGCCATGCTCAACCATGTTTGATTTTAGATATCTAAGAAGTTTTTTTTCTGCAGGTTTTATAAAAAGAAGCAGTCTCGGAGAGCTGAGTTCCCTTAATTGGGTTCTTTCTTCACCATTATTAGATACCAGTCAGTCCACACGGACAAGTGGTGTCAGATCGCCCTTGCTGTAACAAAGACTCCTGCCCAGCCATCATTCTCCCAGGCTGCAGCTGTACCCTCATTCAGTGCCTGCCAAGCTCAGATCTTCACAATTTTCTCTTGACTTTTACACTCTCTGCTTTGGGTCAGGTCTACCATTTCAAATGTGGTCTCAAATCCTAATGAAAATACTAAATGCTAGACATCTCCTCTCTCCCCCAACTCTTTCTGATATCTCTAATAATGCTGTGACCAAAGTTTTGAACGGGATAGTATCCCTGCATTGAATTCCCCTCCCTCTTTATGAGAAAATACAACCGAGAGATCTGCTGTTTTATGTGGCTTTTTACTCTGTCACAGAAAAAAAAATACCATATTGGTTAAGCTCATTTTCCCACAAATCTGTTTGCTGCTACTTACCGCATTGCTACGGGGTTACAACCAGATTGATTATTTGTTAGTTCTTTCTGGAAATTGAAGTTAGGCTGGCCGATCGTAATTCCCCATCTCCCATCATCATCTCCTTCAATAAGGAAAGGAATTGTATTTACCGTTTGTCTTCCATGAGTTCTCAAAGATCGCAGCAGATGCCTTAAAACAACTTGCCTTACGTGGGTTTTTTCCCATTCTAGCAAAAGCTTGTACTCAGTTGTCAGTGGTGCTAGTGCTGTGAGCCTACACTCAGATGGCAGAGGACTCAAGCAAAAAAAAATGTTAAATAGCTGGCCTCACTTTTGGTGTTTCCTTCCCACTGAGCATAAATGAGCTTTTTTATTTTGGCCTTCCTCTTGTGTTGTTTGTTGTTTTTTTTACAGAATAGGGGTTTATCATTCTTAACGGCCCTTGCTAGTTCTATCTTGTTTTGTGCCCTGCCTTTCTTTTAAACACATCTATTGATCTAGTTTCTACTTTTTGTACAATTCCTTGTGCTTTAGCCAAGTGGGTCTTGGTAATTTACTACACTTCCTATCTTTACTTCACACAAGGATAGTTTGTGTCTTTAAGGAAGTGCCAACTCTCCTGAACTCTTCTTCTCCTCCAAGAATAGATACATAAAAACCTCTTGGGAAGGAAGTCTCAATTTATTGAAGTATTCCTCCTTGAAGCCCACTGGTTTTGTTCTACTGCTCTTTTTCCTTCCTTTTTTTGAGAATTCTGGACTTTTATGTCATTGTCACCATCACTCAAGTTACTTTCCACCTTTATATTCTCTACATGTTCAGTCCTCTTGGTCAAAAGTCTCATCTCTTAGCTGATTTCTCTCCATGATCACGTTCTGCATATTTTTGTATGTATGCTTAGAAAATCCAAGAATGTGGATATCCTTGTTAGACCATATACCTTTTCCAACAATAAGTAAAGTTCCCACTGAACACAAGATTATAAAATGGCTAAACCCAGCATTTTTCAATTACATCCCTTCCATTTTCCTATGTTTTGGCTTCTGTGTAGATGATTCTGGATTAATGTTGTTACCCTTCTCCAGCTTCAGGTCCCATCAAGACTTGTGAAAAGCAGGTTTGGCTTGTTAATGTCTTCATTAGGAAAAGTACATTCTCTTACTATTGCACACTGCAGTATAGTCAGGATTCTGTTGTGTTTAAAAGCGTTGTATTAACATTTAAAAGACCAACAGTCCAGAGTCTTTCTCCTTGAACCACATACCTCATAGACCATATCTACAACACTGACCATTAATCAATCACCTGCTCTGGTATCAGACGTGGCGTCTCTGCTTAGACTGAGTTCTTACTTTGTAATGCAGGTTCTGAATATATATAGTATCTAATGTTGCACTTAGTGAATTAAATGCTTAATAGCTTTCTTCATACAGAGCATCGCAAGATCCTAATATAATTGTTTATAATAGATTTACCTTTCTTGTAGTTTGATGGTATCCATGTGGTGAGTGGATCTCTTGACACTTCCATCCGAGTTTGGGATGTGGAGACAGGCAACTGCATTCACACGCTCACAGGCCACCAGTCTCTCACAAGTGGTATGGAACTCAAGGACAATATACTCGTGTCTGGGAATGCCGATTCTACAGTCAAAATCTGGGACATTAAAACAGGACAATGTTTACAGACATTGCAAGGTGAGCTTAAACTACATGTAAATTGAACTGCCTGCAGTAATCTGTGCTGCAGATTCTATATAAAAAAAACTATACAAAGAAATGCACGGACCAGTTACAACTTAAATATTTTTCTGATGACAGTTGCATGATCTTTCTCTGAATTAGAAGAACAAAATGTATTTAATCTAATCTATTCAAATCACTTGCCTATTATGAAAGGCAGATGGTCTGGGCTGATAGCAATTTGCTACGGGTATATTAGCCTAATAAGCCACAGAAATATGTAGGAAATGACATCTCAAAACAGTCAGCCAACGTATTTATTTAGGGGTCACTTGGATGTTTCAAAGCCTACTGATTAATTGGATCAGGAGGCAAAGTACACTGTCTGTTGCAATAAATCAAGAGAAATGAGTGGAAGATATTTTCTTCATTTCAGTAAGAGAAAGATTTCCGTTTCCGTTCTGACAGTTGCCCCTCAGACATAGTGCACACAGACACACTGTTTTGTTCCCCCCCACAATAAATGTCATTCCCATATAAAATATGCAGCATTGCTGGCTGGAGCAGAAAATTAAATTTCCCTATAAAGCAGACTCTGCTGTTTTAACAGTATATGTTTATATGTCGATATAAAACTGTCAATATTTACTGATAGAGTAAACTCATAATAACACTTCAAAGGGACTTGGAGACGAACGCTCACAGCGGTCACCTCATTCTGGATGGTTAAGTTCATTTTCATGAAAGTCCAAGTGTGCACTTGCCCTGCTGTTTGCATACAACAGAACGAGATCGCTTGAACAAAGAAAGAAATATTTGAGGATTTTTCTATACCTGCATTCACTTTTTGAAAGCACAGCAAGGCTTCTGTACCTTTCAATGCACAGAAACTGAGTTAATGCTTCTGGGTAGACAAAGCTGTATGCAAATAGCTAGGTGCTTATTTTATATGCAGTGCTGTCTGACATTGCTTTCTAATTACAAATAAAAACGTTTTGGTTTACCGTTACAGGTCCCAACAAGCATCAGAGTGCTGTGACCTGTTTACAGTTCAACAAGAACTTTGTAATTACCAGCTCAGACGATGGGACTGTAAAACTTTGGGACTTGAAAACGGGTGAATTTATCCGAAATCTAGTCACATTGGAGAGCGGGGGAAGCGGAGGCGTCGTGTGGCGGATCAGAGCTTCTAACACAAAGCTGGTGTGTGCGGTTGGGAGCCGCAACGGGACTGAGGAAACAAAGCTGCTGGTGTTGGACTTTGACGTGGATATGAAGTGACGGGCAGAAAGATGAATTTGTCCAAACGTGTAGACGATGTTCTCCTTTCCCTCCCCCTGAAAAAAAAAAGAAAAAAAAAAGAAAAAGGAAAAAAATCCCTTGTCCTTGGTGGTGCAGGATGTTGGCTTGGGGCAACAGATCCTAAAGACCTACAGACTACGAAGGAGAAGACAAAGATGACAAACTATAACTGACAAGAGAGGCATTTGCTGTCTCGTCACATAAAAAGGCTACACTTTTGACCGGGGCAGCTTTGCAAAAATACGACTTTCGAAATGAAACCAGGTGCAATTATTTCTTTACTTTCCTCCAACTGCTCCTTGAGCAATTTGGAGGTGAAAAAAAAAATATTGTTACAGTTCTTGTTAACAGGTTATTTTACCACAAAGATCTTGAAAGAAGCTGCACGGGCGAGTCTGCTCGTGCACCCCTGGGCCACCCCGGGGCCCGGCAGCCCCTCCGAGCAACGTGCTCTCCCTCAGCCCTGCTCCGAGCAGGGGGTTGGACCGGACAACCTCCAACAGTCCCTTCCAACCTCTCCGAGCAGTCACTGGTTGACTTTCAAAAACTAGAGAGCATCTGCAATGAAAAAAAGCAAACAAAAACAAAGAGTCCATTCCTGGTGTGGAAAAGCTAAAATATTACTGTGAATTGTTTTGTACAGTTTTATCAGAGCTTTTTCTTTTTTTTTCTTTTATTCCTCTCTTTTTTTTTGCCAACCATTGCCAATGTCAATCACAGTATTAGCCTCTGTTTAATCTATTTACTGTTGCTTCCATCTACACTCTTCAATGCATAAGTTGCTCTGAGGTGGCAAGTTGTCCTGGGTTTTGAGAGTCCTCTGATGGATTTAATTCGCAATGCTGGTGCTAGAAGTAGGTCTTCAATTACGGGATTGTTGTCCCACCCCTGTACTGTATTCCCAGTGGCCAAACTTATTTATGCTGCTAAATGAAAGAAAGAAAAGCAAATTATTTTTTTTTATTTTTTTTTCTGCTGTGACGTTTTAGTCCCAGACTGAATTCCAAATTTGCTCTAGTTTGGTTACAGAAAAAGACTTTTTGCCACTGAAACTTGAGCCAACTGTGCCTCTAAGAGGCTGAGAGTGGAAGAGTTTCAGACAATTAAGAGTGAAGTTTGCCTGCAAATAAAGAATTGAGTGTGTGTGCAAAGCTTATTTTCTTTTTTCTGGGCAAAAATTAAAACACATTCCTTAGAACAAAGCTATTGCAGCCTGTTCTGTGGGGAAATTTTTCTTTGTGAGGGCTGTGGTGAATGGAATGAACATACATTAAAAAAAAAAACTGACAAAATTTTTAAAAAATATTATAAAATACAAAAATGAAAATAAAGTTGCTGGTCAGTCTTAGTGTTTTACAGTATTTGAGAAAAAAACAACTGTTACAGTTATTGCTGGGAGGAACTGACAGAGCAAAAACTTACGTTTTTGTAAAGATGTCACATGCAAACAAAATGAGAATTGAAAGACTCAAATAGTTTGCCTCATTCGTCTGAGTAACCTGGTCTAGTGGGAGGTGTCCCTGCCCCTGGTGGGGAGGTTGGAACTAGAGGATCTCTAAGGTCCCTTCCAACTTAAACCATCCTATGATTCTCCAAGAGCCACAACTCAAGCTGAACTGTGAAAGTGGTTTAACACTGTATCCTAGGCGATCTTTTTTCCTCCTTTTTTTTTGGTTTTTGTTTTGTTTTGTTTTATTTATAGTCTGATTTAAAACAATCAGATTCCAGTTGGTTAATTTTAGTTATGTAACAACCTGACATGATGGAGGAAAACAACCTTTAAAGGGATTGTGTCTATGGTTTGATTCACTTAGAAATTTTATTTTCTTATAACTTAAGTGCAATAAAATGTGTTTTTTCATGTTAGCATGTCTTTTTTTTTTTTTCCCCTTCTATTTCTTGTTGTTAATTTACTATCACATACCTTGCGAAGGGTAAAGCAGGTCAAGTTGCTCAGCTTACCAAAAGATGCTAAAATATGTCGCAGGACTTTTTATGTAAGGCGTCCCCAAACAGGTGGCGAGTGTCCTCTCCTGCAGTTGCCGTACAGGATTTGTCACATGGGCCTTGACAAACATGCGGGAAAGCCATTAGCTTCCCATTGCTAAGAACATGTCAGGATTTGACTCTGGAGGGAGTTAGCTATAAAAAGCTGCTCAAGTACATAAAACTTCTTCCAACAGCATCTTGTTACTGCATCTGAAATTGAAACCTGATGTTTATTGTTTACGGATTTCAATCAATTGATTGCAGCCTGACAGCAGAGCATAAATCCATAAATACAAATAAAGTCAAAGTTAGGATCATAGGAGAACTCAAAGCCTCTAACAAAGAAGAAAAAAAAAAAACCCGTATCATTCCAGATCAGCCCAACAGCAGTTTTATCAGTGCCCTGAAACCAAGGTAAGTCATCAGCTGTCTCAGAAACTTACCCCTTAAGTGTCAGTTTCTCTCAAATTTTGACCAAAAATCATTGTTTTCTTCTGTGTAAGACTTCTGTCAGGACATACTTGTTGGTGACAGTTTTCCCTGTAGAAAACGGTCATTAAAGAAAACCAAACCAGAACATTAGAAGACAAAATGCAGGAATGGGAAAGAAAAATATTTACATACTTATCCATCTATGACTTCATGCTATTTAAATATACAGTTCCAATCCCTACATTACGCAAAACAAGCAATGCTGAAGAATCATGCTTCCATCTGGACTCTAGAGATTAAAAAGCCATACAAAATGACTGAGCAGCTACGAATTGTAAAAATCTGTTCATTGAGTTGGTGTTTAAGGGGAAAAAAAATTGCGGCAACCACTGACATATAAAAGCTATGATCAGCTCCATACTTATGTAAAATAATTAAAGAGCTAATCCTCTCCTAAAACAACAGTGCAGGATTGCCAGGGCTTCACGTTGTTCTGCTGAGAACACAGGCCAGGACTCAGCCCCCTGATGACAGAAGGTACGTCAGTCCGGGCTGAACTACTTGTGAGAGCGGACGGAAAGGGAAGGGTAGAAATATGAATATTTAATGCAAGGAACAGAGGAATGGCTTTTAAGATTATGTAATTTTTTTCCCATGATTTGTAGAATTTGCAACAACATGTTTTCAAAGAGCAATGGCGCTTGCCTGACGGTGCAGGAGAATGAGAGATTTCTGCGTAACACTGCGCCAAAGGGCAGGAATGCAAATCGGGGCAGAAGAGTGAAATGACAAAAGAGGAAGACTAACAAATCCAAATCAGTTCAAGCTGTGTTTAAGTACACTCTAAGCAACCAATATAACCAGAAGCAAAATGTGCTTAACCAGAATTCAGTTTTCCGGTTGATAGTGTAGTTCCAACACTGTCTTATGTTCAAATTAATGCAGAATAACTTGAACCTTTAAGCGAACCACATTTATAGCTGCCTTCATCCCAGATTTAGGGTTTTTAAAAAAATTGTACTGGCTGCAAAGACAAGATATGATAGACTGTCACAGAGTTAATTGTGTTAGCGCTCTAAAGACTTCTATTTCTTGAGAAGTCTGTTTAGGTTTGTAGAAGTTAAGTTGATGGTGCTTATGAGACACCTGAACAATGTAGCTCAATAAGCAGAAATCTGTTAATTTATTAAGGTGACAGCATTTAAAATGGGCCCATAGTAAACACATCACTTGTAAGAAACTGTTGAAGCACTTTTTCTTCACAGTTTCCATATTACCCCCTTTATGTTGATGCACTCACCATAACACAGTTCACTTGGTACAGAGTCTTCAGTTTGGCAGCACTCGCACCAATTAAGACCATTTAGGAAACGTCTTCATTTCATGTAATTACATTTTGATTTTAGGTGGGTGGAGTGGTGTTTTTTTTTTTTAAATAAAAACATTTAAGAATACTAGTATGAGACTATAACTGCTTTATGCTCTCAACACTCAGACACTTCTTGAATGTAGTGGCTTACTCGTCATAGGCTATGTCAAAATATCTGCAGCTATCCCAGAGAGATAATTGCAGCAGTGTTTCTGGCATATTACCCTCTTGTTTTAATGCTGATTCCCTTTTTTTTTTTTGTTTTGACTCCAGAAAGAGCTTCCTCATTTTCTCCTGTATCTGAAGCCACGTCAACAACATTAAAAGATTTTTTTATTTTTAAAGGTATTATTCTTAGTGGACCTTGATTTTAGCTAACAATAAGTCAAAGTAGTGTTTGCCACTTCCTCCAAGGGCCTGTTCCTATGGTCTCAATTTACTTAACGCAAGAGAGAAGACCAGACATTTAACAGCTGTGTCTACACCAATTTGCAGTTCAGCGCAGCAGCTCTCCCAGCAGAGCACGGTGCTGCCTGGAAGCCCACACTCAGGATTCCTTTGGGGTGTAACTACATCTGGAGTGAAGCAGCTCTCCAGGAGCACAGCCCAGGCACTCCAGCCACTACTGGAGCACGTAGGACCGAACCAGAGCTAGTCCCAACACCTCAAAAATACATTCATGTGGCCATGAGGTCCTCAGGACCAGCAGATTGGCACTGCAGCTCTGCTCCTGCTGCTCAGCACTAATTGCTAGAGTGTGGGCGTAACCTTCAACAAACCCTCTCCTGATTCGTAATGAGCAACCAGCTCCCATCCAGCAGAAAAACAAAATACCACTACAGAGTTTTTGCCAGAGAAAAAGTTCAGATGCCTTCAACTCTATTTCAGCATGCTTATGGGGAGGTTTTTCTGATCGGCTTATGGAATCCAGTTTCAAAGAAATATAAATCTCTCACTATCAGTCTGGCCAACATTTTCTACCAGCAAGTCAACACCTGAATCATTCAGAAAAAGAAATAATGAAATTCCATAATTAGGTGAAAGAATCAGATTATAACAATAAAAAAGAAAAACCTGCCCATAATTATGAGTCACTCTGACCAAACAACTGTTAATTAGTTAAGGGATAATATCCAAACATACTGACCACTGAATCTTCAATAAAAGTGGGAATATTATTTTTTTTCCATCTCCTGCCATTTTATCTATAACCATGATCCCCGACATTATGCAAAGATACACACGCTGTGGGATGATGTTTAGTATTTTATGATGATATATGATGCCTATGATTATACATGAAGTATATGATCTATACGCTATACACCAGGTTTTTCAAACTTCATCTAAAAATGGCATAGACAATTTTTCAGACATCTCTTCAGGCACCAGTGCAGGTTTATAAATACAACAGATGTTTTAACATAAAAGCTGTTCCAGATCCCTTCTGAGATAGATAGTCTGACAAACTAGGTGTCACCGAAAAGTCGGCAGCCAGTATAGGCTCCTGCTCCCTATCCAGCTTGCCAAACAGCCCAGCAGCTGTAGCGGTACCTCAGAGAAAAGAAATGGTGCATTGTGCTACCACGAGTGCACGCTGCCGAGGGGAAATGCTGCAGCACTCTCCGACTGCAGTGGCCTAAGAACCAATGGCTTTATGCCCACATACACTGCACTGCTCTAGCACAGGTGGGTCACAAGAGTCCCACATAATCAGAACTAAGCTAGGACACAATCTCCCCACCAACTAGAGATGGCAGAAATCATTAATCACAAAAGTTGCCACTCAAAAGCTTGATAGCACACAAGAACCCAGCAGTGTTTCTACACCTTATGCTACACAGGACAACTGAGATTTGGCCAAAGGCATTCTCCAGCTCTCCTTTCCTTTGTCCTCACCTCTGCCTTGCTTAGATCCAACTTCAGCTCCCTGGTCCCTGCTCACAAGCCGATTTTGACCAGCCCTACGTGACAGCAATAGTTTTGGTGAAAGACAGGCTAAGCTATTTGCCTTCTGCATCTCTGTGCTGCTGGAATCTACACTGTACTTTCTGCATGGGGACAGCATAACCTCAGTCTAACACTGAATGCTCCAAGGTAGTACATGAAGATGAGAAGACATCATTCAGCCCAGAGTGAGAAATCTATCATCAGTGTTGCTAAAACAATTTCCACCCTGAGTCCAGACTGAAAATAATATTCTAGACCTGGTCAAGTGGGTAAGTTTCAAGTTGATTTCAATTCCGTAATTTTTCAGACACAAAGCTTTTAATGCCACAAACCTCATCTGGCCTGGGTGTCTCTACATCTGCAAAACAGGCAGATCCTAAGAAGCTTCACAGTTTAAGTAGGATCATCAATCCTGTTGCCTGGAAGTTGGGAGAGATCATGGTCTACGGATAGCAAATATGGAAGGTCTATGTGACCTGGATCAGAAATGATCTATGAAATTCACAGAAAGGCGGGTGCAATGAATGTGAGGCTTTTTCTGTCCAAGAGATCACCATTGTAAGCTCTGCAACGGGTAGTGTAGGGTATTGCATCACCCTCATCAACAAAGCACAGGGGGAAGCTTGCCTTATGAAGCCTTTTGTCTGGCTGCCCTGTAATCGAGGATACAGCCAACCATGTTAGCTCTGAATTGCATGAACTTCTCTTACCTGGGGCAGGCTGTTTGATGGGAAGATGAATAGAATGCCCCTGACCTCCTTCTTCTGTCTGGCTCCTCACGTCAGCCAGCCAGATGTCTGAGACGCAGGTTTCGCAGGGTGTTTACAGTGCGTTATTCCAGAGTGCTTTGTTCTTTTAATTTAAAACAGGAAGCATGGAACGCAGAAGATCCAAAAACTTCAAAGGAAGTTTCCATTGCCAAAGGAGTTGCATTTCAACTCAAGTTCATTCTCTAGGTTAAATATTCAAATCTGACAGCGTGGGAAGATGCTCACACTTTCGAAAGGATTGACGATATCTAAGGGACAGAGGGATTCAGATTAGTTGGCTGTAAATATCAGTGTGGCAAACTGAGCAGTACAACTGCTCCTACGTGGAAGTTTTATTTTGAGCTCCTCAGTTTGAAATGACTTTCTAATAATACCAGAGCTTTACAAATACACAAACAATATAAAACATGTTTCCTCTACCCTGATATACATAAGATCCGAGTACTACATTCCCCCTCTCTCTTCAAACTGTCACTTGCTTTTAAGTTTCCTGATAGATTTCATTGTCAATTTTAAATTTTTACATTATAGTTTGGAAACAGGAAGAACTCAAAAGCTGCAGACTAGACAGGGCTCCAAAAATGTGCCTTCAGACAGTTTGCTGCTATTTGTCTGCTTCAGTGTTCCTCCTGTCAATTCTCAGTTGACAGGAGTGACTGTTTCAATTAACTAGCATACACATTTTCCCAAACAAACAAGTTTTATAGAAACATGTTAAGTTGTTGTCCCCAGGGGGAAAGTTTCTTGATTTTTTTCTGTTTGTGTTTCTATTGCCCATTTAGCACATGCTTTAGGCATGGACAGGATCCTCTCCTTACCATTCTGCTGCCTACTGGCACACTTCACATACCCCATTTCATCCCAAACAAGAGAGTAACATGATGTTCCTTGTGTCCACCCTTCAGTCTCACACACGTTTTTACATTTCAAAACCAGATAACTGATCTGTCTGGATTCACCTGTTCACAGGCAGCCACTTACCAGCAGAACCACCTCTGGAGACCTCACCGTTTATCACTGTTGACCATATGGCAGAATAAGGACGAGCCCGGCCAGAGAAGCAGTAAGACGGAGGAATGCACCTGTATGTGAGAGATCACTAATGTGGCCATCTGCTAGTATAACTATGTGGGATATGGCTCCACTAAGCTCACAGGACTCCAACTGAAGTAGAAAAATTCAAGATTACAGTCTATATTTTAAAAGGCTCAAACTACATATTCAATTCTATACATATACATTTACATCTTGAAACACTTCTGATTTTACATATTTAAAAAAAGACTTGAGAACTACATAATCTTTCTGTTTTCCTCTATTTGCTTCCCTCATTTTCTCTTTTATTTGACACTCGCACTTCAGTTTCCTTATGTTTCACTTCCTCCTTTGTCCTTTTCCCTATGTTTTTCTTTTAATGTTTTACCATTCATGTCCCTATTTTTCACAATTTTTTATCTTCCTCATCTTTCCCCATTCGCTAACTTCTCCTCTGCTTAAAACTGTCATAGCCAGCTTTTCTCTCCTCCTTCACCCCAAGATGTGAGTTGGCGAGCTAGAGTCTTTTTCACACCACTCTATAGATAAAAGACATACAGGAGATGCATAAGACAGATGAGAAGCAAATACAGAGCACTCAGAAAATTAATTTACTTGTCTGCTTCCACATTAAAGATCTAATCCACAGACCACAAAGGACTCAAATGGTCCAACTGCAATTAGATCAGGCCCTCTAAGCACAGACCAGTTTACCACCAATTTCTCAAAAAACTGAGCAACAAGCATTGCCCAATTCAATACTTACCAAGCGTTCGCTCTACTGCTTTCTGCCAAAATACAGTATTTTCTTTACAAATCATATGTTTTCTTGCTTCTTAGGAAATCTAGTGTGTAAAGGCAAGTTTGAAAATACTCCTCATTGTGAAACATGGGTGATACATGGTTTTCTAAATGTATGCAGAATTTGGAAGTTACTTCTGGTGACAAGCCTTTAGACAGACTCACCTCTGGACAGAAACTATCATCCCAAGAGCTGCCTGTTTTGTAAAGCTATGTATAAATAAGAATTGGAGAATGTAAATGTATTCCAAACTTAACAGCAGTGGCTGATATTCCTTCCAGTACTACCAACACAGCGCAGCTGGGGCAGCACGGTTTGTCAGGGTATGTTAGGAATAATATATAAACCACGTCTAAAACAATCCAGTGTGCATTGCTCACTAATTCTTAATACAGAGTGACAGCATAAGCAATAAAAGCTCTGGAGCCAGCCTACGATGTGACTGCATCCCGGGTTTACTACCCTAGTGCTGGTGAAATTTAACTGTTCTAGTGACACAATATATCCAATTGAAAAAAAACAGAGACATCCAGCACTTCTCTGAGACTTGGCTTCTGCATAGTGTTAAACCAACATAACAATACAAAAGCATAAGCAAATATTAAGAAGGACACAAACTGTGTCCAAAGCAACAAAGCCATAGATAAGGCATCCTTGTCTTTGCAGAACAAAAAGCACTAAAAACAAACAAACCAACCCCCCACAACAACAACAAATCAAACCAACAAAACCCAAACACCTGTATCTTTTATCTCATTGTTTCATTTCAGCTTAATTATACTGTTAACACTTGCAGGTGACCTCCTCTCCTTGCAAACGCATTCCCACCCATACACAGCCCAGGCTCTATGTACACCATACCCATGGACTGTATGGCTGCTTTCACCCAGTGAGAAGGATAAATAGGATCTGCCTCACACTTTTGTTTTTATTTTTGCTGGTTCTATTCAAGCATTTTGCTCTTACTTCTGTTGTTTTACAAAGAGAACAGAACAGCAACTACTGCACTTCCCCATGGCTCGAGCAAAGCTAACAATAGATGAGTTTGCAGGCTGAAGGATCATTGCATCAGAGAAAATAAGTCAGAATTAGACAGAAGTTCAAAGTGCCAAAAGCAGGACACGTGACTAGCACGGCATCTCGAATGCCTGAGGTAAAGAAGCCTTTCCCGCTGACAACTGGACTAATACCCCATACAGCTAATATACAAAACATACAAAGGCAGTCAAACCTGACAGTAAAGGGAGCAGAAGCTCTTCCATAGACATAAGGAGTGCACCAGAGAAGAAAAAAAAAACAACAAACATGAGTCCAATATCGACATATTCTGATTTGCTCTTGGAAAATCAACACAATACCCCCATTATGCAATCTGATTTTTCAGACAGCACAAAGCAGACAAAATTGTTCTGACAGGAAGACAAGAGTTCCTTTAATCTTCGACTCTCCAAACAAATTATGCTCTCTAATTAATACCTGAATCCAGTTATTTATGCACACAAACTGGAGCTTAAATTTTCTGCATCACTGAAGCACCCTCTTCCCATAGACTCGGCTAGAATTGAGCACACACAGATGCACCTCTAGCCATCAACGCTTTGCTCCAGGCCGGTCACAGCCACCACACACCACACAGACCCTCTATAAAAGGATCTCTCTCTCCATGTCTCTTCTCTAAAAATTCAGAACATTGCCCATAAGAATTATTCCTATCAATTTGGCTTTTGGTAAAAGTAATACAGGTGAGACAAAAGACACTGCTTCAGAGGCCTGAGAATAGAAGAATTGTTCTTTTAGCTGTGTGATAAACAGGAAGAAATTATTTCAATCGTAAAATAAATGAAGTGACAATAGTAATACATCACACTAAGCCAAAATGTAGCTTGCCTACATTCTAGGATGCTTACCCTGTACCTAGGTAAGAGGTAAGGAGACAACTAACTGTGAAGTTCATGTGGTACCTTAGCCATCTCTGCTGGAAAGAGATCTCAACCTGCTCTTCTTACAAAATGTAGAAAACCTACTTTCAGTGTAACCCTTGTCTCTCTCTCTGCCAACTCAGCATTCTAGATTTTGCACCACTCTTGGAAAGCAACATGGGTTTTTAAGAGCTGCTCCCATTCACAAGCCCGCTGTGGGATGCGGCATGTCTTCTTAGATCTGTGTTTGGGAGAGAGACCATCTCCTGCCCAAGTTTCCATCTCACATCTTCTTAGGCATTTTCCAGCATCCACCCAATGTGCATTAAACAGTGAGCAATTGAGAGTTCAAGCAAATGATATGGAGGAATGGATAATTAGCCCCTAGGAACGCATCCAGCTATAGTTATACTCAATGAAGGTTAGAGGCCCGATTCCTCCTCATTTAAATCTGATATTGAAGGAATTTATAGAGCTTTACCCAAGCCACTAATTTGCAATTTTACTGCAAACAATTTACAATCAAATGAAGTGAAAGCTAGAAGCAAAGAGTACATTAATGACTTAATTTTCCTTTTGCATTTCCCTTCATTTTATCTTCCAGTGAAGACCAAGCTTAAAAAATGGGATAATTGGCCTGCAAATAAATACAAACTTTTTTCTTTTAATTATTACTGCATAGAAGCGGAATTGCTGGTATGAACTACAGTGCAGTCTTCTGCTGAGGACAGTCCTGCATGACCAACAGAAACTGGGAAAACATCACTATTTCTCAGACTGAAATTCATGCTCTAACAAAGCAGTACAAAAAGTATCACAGTATCTGAATACAAAATGTAGTGTTCTGGGCTAGCAATATGCAATTTGTAAATTATACAGCCGTGTGCACTGAAGATGTTACTTAAAAATACAGTAACTATTCTGTCAAAAAGGAAGCATGAATGTCAAAGCAGCTTTTGTAATACTCTACTGGAGCTTCATCTCTGCTAGGAGAGATCTAGGTGCAGCTAAATCTGAGAAAATTTTTTCTTAGGTTTACAAGAAAAAGGCATTGGTCAAGTACCAAGCCTCAGTCTAGGGGCAGGAGCTAGGACAGGTGGTTGTTCCAGAGGACAGCGGTCAGTCTGAGGCTTCCTCCTAAAAGAGACACTCTGCTGCCCTCTGGAACTGGCTCTAGTGCTGAGCTGATCCACGGAGACAGTCAGAGAACTCAGAGTTCTTTAAATAGTTAATTTTCTGGAGGTTTAGTGAGCTGAGCGGGCTCAAGGGGATCAGTTAGCCACCAAAACACGGGAGGCAAGTGGCCAGGAGCAAGGCAGGCAGGTCTGCCTCTCCCTGCAGCAGAGAGCTGCTAAAACCTGAGGAGACACAGAGTCAAAGCTGTCCGGGAAAGCTGGGGTGCTGCACTCATCTCAACTCTTCCATTCCCACATCTCCCATCTCACTTATTCTCATGCCCATCTGACACCCAGACCCAATTCAGACAGTTAAACCCCTGTGGCAACAATGAGCAGCCAGATCAGTTTAGGAGCTCAAACCACATCCTCTGACCAGCTTAACCATCTCAGTAAACTTCACCATTACACTGGACCAGACTGAACTGCTTTTATAGAAGTGATCCGAAATTTTGCCCTAAGTTCAATGTCTGTGGCTAGACAATTAGCACAAACTCTGGACACCACGCTACATGCTGCTGTTATCTAAAGAAAGAAACCTTCAGAAGGAAATGTAATGAGCATAGAAGGTCTCTCTGGCCAAGATACCTGCACATCCTCAACACAACCCTGCAGAGAAGAGGACTCAAGCACCTGCACGGTAAACTTTCAAACTCATCTCTGTGCCCAGTCCTGTTTGTTTGCACGATGCTGCATGGGAAAGCAGGAGGCTGCTATAGGAGCAGAAATCCCACGCGCTGCTGAGAAAGGTGTTCAACGTCAGTGGGTGGAACCCACTGCTTTTGCCTCCGGGTACATCTGCACCGTGTTTGCTCATCATGAGTCCAAAAGAAATGCACAGGAAGAACTTGCAGTTAAAGAGCTTGATGGAGGAACAAGTCTGAGCCCTGCTTAAGATGTGAAATTGCAAGAGGCTGAAACACCTAATTAGGCAGAAAGCTGGGTCTGGCCCAACTTGGCTCAGTAAAGTAAATCAATATGCCATCAAGGAGAGTAATGCGGCAAGGTAGAAAGAAGTTTGGTTTACAGAACACACTCCAACAGTTTGAAATCTAAATGCTTTCTTCTTCTAGCTAAGCAAACACAGCACAAAGCATTCCTCTGAACCAGAAGAGTATGACAGAAACCCAAGGTGCAATAAGCACTTTCCCATAAGTGTCCTCCACAGCTGACAGAAGAGGCAGCAAGAGCCTGTACAGATGAATCAAGCATTAGTACCAAGACGGTTTCAGACCAGGTCTTGCTGGGCTGAGAAAAAGAAGAAGGAACTGAATTTGGATAACTTGAACAGGACATTAAACATTACACTAGTGAACAATGACATGCCCATCAAATAGGTCACATTATTATCAGGACTGAATCACAGAATACTTTGGGTTGGAGGGGACCTTTAAATATCCTGTAGTTCAACCCCCCTGTGAGAGGTGACGTCTTTCACTAGGTCAGGTTGCTTAAAGCCCCATCCACTTCCTCTGAAGGGGCATCCACAACTTCTCTGGGCAACCTGCCCCAGTGTCTCACCACACTCATTGTAAAAAAAATTTCTTCCTTCTCTCCAATCTAAATCTTTCAGTTTAAAACTGTTGCCCCTTGTCCTGTCACTACAGGCCCTGGTCAAGAGGCTCTCTCTATCTTTATAAGCCCCCCTTACATACCTCACTCATGATGTCACTGGAAAATGCTATGAGGAACAGGGTAAGGAAATGCAGACTAGGAAAATACCCTGAATGCCTAAGAGAAAAGACAAACTCCACACTGGGACTTAGGAAGGCAGCAATCTCAACTAGAGATAAAACAAAGACACATCTTGAAAAACATAAGCAAATATATCAGATAGAAATTAAGGAAACAAACGTATTTCTCTATCCTCTTGTAGTCTGCAGGATCATTCACCCTTGTACAAAAAGAGCAAAGCGAACATAAGTTGTAACAAGGCCAGCGCACTTGTACAATTATGAAGGGCTGCATGAGGTACATGCCCTTGAGGGGAGGCCTACGCCCTCCTCAGAAGGAGCACGTGGGGAGGCAGCGATGCTGATCGTTAGCTCTCACCACAGAATACTTGGCAAAGACAGGGAGAAAAACGCACTTGCAGTATTAAATCGGCCTTTACACCCTTCTACCCACCTTGGAGCTGCTTCGTGGTGGTCCAGCCTTCCAGCACAAGGCAGAGGAGCAGAAAGATGCCAACCTCCAGTGGCCCCAGGGCTCATTACAGCAGTCACAGGCTACCATAGGTTTTCCTCAGATGCAGAGATTACTCAGATACTCTTCTCTTCCCACCTTCCCTCCTTTGCAATTACCTTTGAATGCACAACCACTAACCTAAAAGCTTTCCACCACCCAATAAAGGTTTCTATCATTTCTCTATGCTAATGTGTCGTAAGAGCGTAAATTAGCTAACTTGCATTTTGGCACCAGAGCAGGGCAAAAAACTTTCAGAAACGACTCGCAAAAGGTATTTGTGAAACACACATTTGCCAACTGCTTGGGCAACAGTGTGAAACGAGAGGTCAGGCTGCACAAGCAGAGGCATAAGCAGAGGATGTACATATACCTACAGGGAAAGGATCATTTTAGGACTGTGCATTCAGTGCCAATCATCTTAATGTGGGAAAACAATACAAGGATTCACAGGGCAGATATCCAAAGACCCCAAGAGACCTAAAATGTAGAGGCCAAAACCAGCTTAAATAAAATGTACAAATACTTGAAGATGCGAAGCTAGGAATTTTGTGGGTTAAAATAAAGAGAAAGATCTAAGCACAACAGGAAGAAATTAAGAAAAATCAGACCATTGGGATAAAGATGCTTCACAGTAAAATTTAATAGGCAGTGGAATGGTTTCCCAAAGCAAGCAGCTGAAGTTTGAAAAACCTTGGCTTTAGAAGTGCGTCAGAAAAAATATCAGAATAGTAATTTAGATCCTAAACCTGGAAAACATACAAGGCTGTAAATCATTGAGAATAGAAGCGTACATGCTTTTAGAGTCCTCCGCAAGAAAGTATCTCACAGAGAATATGCCATGAGATAAAAATATGGGTCTAAAGCTTTTCCCACTTAGAGTGTGCAATTCTCTTTCCTTCCCCCACCAAGCCAATATTGACTATTTCTATCATGCAGCAATGTGGGACGTGTTCTAGAGATGTGCGATTACTCTTTGGAAAGCCAACAGTACTTCCAACACACTGCTGTAATCTCAACGGTGGCCTCTAATGGAAGTTGTCTGCTTCTTTCCATTTCCATTGGGATGGCAGCCTATGATGTAACTCCACCGTCAGTCTGGCCTAGACTGTTCCCCCGAGACCCCAGAACCATTCAGCATGTTGAAAAAGACATTTTAAGAACATAGAAACATAAGTACTTTATCCCTACTTGACTCCATGCCAAGGGAGTCGCACAAAAGCCTCAGGATGTTCCAGTGCTAAATATTATGTAACAGCTACTTCTCCCATTTAAAATCCTCAGTTGTTAAAAAAACAAAACCCAAACAAAACCCTCCTGATAATTAGAAAATCTTCACTCTGATAGTCCAGAAACTTCCACAACATAATAAGGTTTCTGTTTCGTTATCTTCCTCTCCTACAAACACAGAATTTTTGATCTTCAAGTAAACTTGGTTTCTTTTGTCCTTGTCTCTTATGTAATGCTCTAGTCAGACCTGTTCCCCTCTGAACCACTATTCTGTGTCATTAAGAACAGCTCTCTGCTACTGTAAGCACCAACATCCTTTAATCCCTTCATTAATTTAAATATATTCTAAAAGGCACTTAGCTCTCTACT
Organism: Limnodromus scolopaceus; assembly: GCA_028565335.1. NCBI lineage: Eukaryota > Metazoa > Chordata > Aves > Charadriiformes > Scolopacidae > Limnodromus > Limnodromus scolopaceus. The sequence goes on along the minus strand of JAOXNO010000033.1, from coordinate 33,249,514 downwards.
GGGACTCCAAAACAACCTCTCTATTAGGAGAGGCCAATACAAACTTCACTTTCTAAGTGCAAGCCAACTGTCACACTCATTCCCTGGAAGCATCAGCACTGGTGGGTTTTTCTGCTAGGAGGCAAAACATTAATCTTCTCTAGGTCAGCACAAAGACCAAGGGCTGCAAAGGAAGAGTCCATCTCTCATCACTCATTTTTGGAAGAGATCTCACAGGTCTCGCAACACTGAAGTCTCTAAGTGCCAGTACAAAAAGCTGAACACATTTATTTTTTTAATGGAAGCCTGAAAAGGTTTCTGGAAAGTGTCACTTGTAGAATATAGCCAAAAGTTCTCAGCCAAATATCTCCAAGGACTTTAAAGAAATACCAGTATCATTATCCTCATTTTACAGATGGAAAAGTGAAAGCAGAGTAAGGTAATGCCAATGTCAGGGTCATCAATTCAACTCAGATTTCCTGGGATTGTTCACCGAGACACAAATCCGTTCTTTATCCAGATTTATTTAACATGTAATGAAACAGATTCCACAGAACTTGGCCTTGTTCTAAAAACATAAAAAAATGTATAACATTGGTTTTGTCTGTACAAAAATCAAGACGATATGCACTGCTTTCCTTATTCCCTATTTAGTTTTGACTGAAGAGCGGTTAGAGATAAAACACGAGCTTAGCAAAATGAAGCACTGAAGACTTGCACAATACAACCATACTTTAAATTCTAGGGTGAAATTTCTGACCTAACTGAAGCTCATACTGATTTCAGTGGGGCAAGGTTTTCACCCCGTAATGTGTGGTAAAAGGGAAGAAAGAGAACTTTGTCAAAGAACTTTAAAGAAGTACTACATTCAAAGGAAAGAAAGTTAAGTCAACGAAATATTTCATGTAAACTCAGTGAGCTCATTTCCCAGATGAGCCAGATATCTGCTGAGCTTGCCTTAAAGGGCAAAAAGCAATGAAGGCTTCACCTCCTAAATGTGGCCTGGGGCACAGTTACAATGATTTACCTTAAGACAGTTTAAATGCTGTTGGCTTATTCTGACTGAAGATCACGTCTCCTGACAGCCAAAGATACTGAGGCACTGAGGTTAGGTCAGAACCTGGCCCCAAGACTCCAGAATAAAATAGAAAAGGCACATCACAAACAGCTAAGAACAACCGCCTCCATCTCAGAAAGCTATCAAAGAACAGCTTTGCTAAATAAGAGGGGGGCAGTAATTAAAACCAGTATAATAACTAAAAGGTTCACATTTTCTTGCACACTATCTGATACCTACAAGCAAATAATTACAAGGAGGCATAAGTAAAAGTGTCAGTCTGATATAAGCAATGAAAACAACCTAGTAGGCAAGAAAAGGTTTCAAGAAAAGTCTTCAAGGACTTGTGGAAGACAAAGAGATACTTAAAGACTGGCCAGAGTAGGAAAAGGAGACTAGAGAGAATCAGATTTCAGTGCACCTACCTGTAATTGCTGGCAAGGTTAGAGAACAACAAGGATTTAATCTACAGACACGAAAAAGACAGCAAGGTGATCAGTAGCAATCAACACAAGTGACATCAATCCAAACTCCTATGCCATTACTAGAAAACCTACCAATGATGCCATTTGCATAGTGAACCAAGGGGAGTATGAGTAACATAAGCAGGCACATTCCTAGTTGAAAAACTGTATTTGAAGGATAGTTATCACCAGCTTGTCTTACTGAGACTCCTAGTGTACGGGCATTTCATCAATGCCTTGGATGAAGTAATACACTTGCTGTGTTTGTAGACCACGTAAAAGTTGCAAAGGGCAAAAACTGCTGGAGAATAGGATTAGAATTCCAAACAATCCTAAGAAAATGGAAAAGGGGTCTGAAATAAATAGGATATGCCTCAGTAAAGACAAACACTAAGTGTTATACTTCAGATCTTGTCAGCAAGCTGAAGGTCACAACAATCAACTGCACAAATACTGGATGCAAAACGACTGGCTAGGAGACAGAATAGGACCTGGGGGGTGAAAATGGCTCAGAAACCAAACATCAATCAACACTGCCACACTGCTGGGCGAACAAAATGGAACCCTCAAACATTACAGTGCTACAAGCTAATAATGCCTCCTCCAAAGTATTTTGTTCAGTTTAGGATTTTACATTTCAAAAAATCCACTGACTGTACACCACTTAAAATCTAGAGGCGTGAAGTCAAGGCTGAGCAATGTATGGAGAGCAGAGAGCCCTTTGAGCAAACACTGAAAGAATGAGATGCCCTCCATCTGAGGAAGTGAGAGACTGAAAAATCAGCTAACATGTATATGACATGTATGTGAAGTGTTGCTGCAAAGGGGAAGAAGTAACATGTCCTCCATGTTGAGAGGTATAAGAAACCAGCAGTAAATTAAATATGCTGCTTAGGGATATTGCTTAATTTCCAAAATGGAAATCTCTTTGAAAAGGTTAGATAAACATTGGTAGTAATGTCTGAGGTACAGCTGAACTGCTCTGGAGATGGGATTAAACAGATAATCTCGAGGTCCCTATTTTACACGATTTTCATGATACACCCTGGTTTTTAGAACACTGCATATGATTCACTCACCAGGCGTATGTGTCATTTACAAATGACTATTTTCAATGTGTTTTCTCTCTTTAGAAAACATAGCAATTTTCTTGACTCTGGTTTGTGATATTCCCCCCACAGTTTCTATCTTCAGAAGCATTTACTTCAAAACTTTGCACATCAGACATGCACATTTGAACAATATGCAGTATTCGTGACACTATCCTGGCTGAGTAAGGCATGGAGCCAATGATACTCTGAGAGCGTAGGCAAGGGAGAAGCAGGAGGCAGCAGAGTCAGCAGTGCTTGTGGAGGGAGGGGAATGTAGACTGGGAAGGGAAAAATGAAAGGAAAGGACCCAGGGCTAGTCAGAATAGACCAGAGAGTGAAGAATTTCAAAGTTAGGGCAACACTCCAAATTTAAAGAAAAGTTCTCTGTCTTGTTCAAACACCTCACTGAGCATGTTGTGCTTTTCCATGTTTTTTTTCTCCCTGCCCCCCCCCCCGATAACTGGAGTACAGAATCATGTTTATACTTGTTCTGCTTATTGAACAGGATCTTAAAATTGTGTAAGGTGGAGGTAGGACTGATGCTGAGATGCCAAAGAAATGGAAAACCAGAAATAATCGAATGCGAACTGAAGTCAGAGAGGCTTTTGAGGTTCATGGTTTTTGTAATGGGCTGGAAATGGGAGATGGAAACCAACACTGTTTAGAACTTCTTTCCCGATGGTAGATATCGCATGCCTTCTACTTTCCTAAGCAAATGGGGGCAGAAGACCATGAAAAGATTAAGATTTCCACTCCCTTCTCAGGCACTTGGCAACTCTGCCTCCCAATATACTGCTTCTTATTTAATTACCACTTCAAACAAAACTGTATTATATCCACAGTCAATGCTTTGCTTTCCAACAGGCAGAACAACATTGTAAAGAAGATTTAAGGCGCATCACTTTAACAGCCGTAGGAAGAGAATACAATATCTTTAGCAGAAAGGGATAGAAGAAACAATGGAGGTGTGACAGGTTGCTTAAAAAGGGAGGGTGGGGGAGATAAAGAAGTTATTAGTAAGGACAGCAAAGGAAGGAAGGGCACATAGAAGTGAAAGGATGTGGATCTTGTCCCTTCAGCTTTTACGCTGAACATTGAAGGGGTATGGCCTAAAACATCTTTCAAATTGATGCTAACATTTTATTCACGCAGCCAGAACACTTGAAGTCTCGCAGTTACCAAACTGGAAACACACCACACAAGGCACCTGCTGTCTTTTGTTATTCTACTTAGTAAGCGGCAGCTACTACCTTATCTGCCTGTCATTTTCTCCCTACTGCTCTGCTGTTGCAAGGTCCCACCAATGCTACCATTACTCCAAAGGAACAGAAAGGGCCTTAGGCAGTTTCTATCATTTGTACCACTGTATTAGTAAAATCAGTGGAGGTTTATTTGATACAGCGAATGCATCAGCAGGCACAAGAGCCTTCTCTGCGCTATACCACCTGCCACTCCATTGTTTCTTCCGAAGCACTAAATAGACATGTTATGAGAAGGAGCTATGAAATCACCTGAGATGAGCATTTACTTATTCCAAAGTAAATATTCTTATACCGAAAAGTGGCAAATTTTGCCTTGGTGTAGTAATACATGGATTGAGTTGGGATGGTATTTCTCTGTCTGTTTAAATTTGCATCTCTGCAACAGATGGAACAGAATAGTTGTAGCCGTAGGCCAAACTCTGAGAATTATTCTAGTGTAGGCAATAATAATGATTACAAACGGCAAAATGAAGCAAAAGTTCAACTTTAACTCATCAATACATTATTCTCCTTCTTGCCACAGAAAACTTGGCAATAACTGCTCCCCGCTTGTGATCCTTCCTGAATGCAGCCAAAATCTCAGCATGGGATTTCTAAAAGTCACCTACGGGACTCCAGAGCACAGCTGGGCAGGAATTCTCATGTTTCTACTCCACAAACAATACCAACCTTTGGAACATAGCTAGGGAACATTTGTTCCTAAAAGGAATAAAAATTTAAATGATCTGTGTTTCCTACCAAACAGGAATTTCAGGATTTCCTTTCAAGTAAGTCAATGCTGCTAGACTACTCTGTAGCTGAGGAGTGCAGGAACTAAAGCACTGAGGTGCTGCAAGCTTAGCAACTCTGGGAATTTAGGCTCATGAGGTGGCACAAGTCAGAAATCCAGAAGTTTCAGCTGCCAACCAGCTGGTGCACAACTGAAGAACCTGGGAATTAGGGAAAAAGACAACTCACCATACTGCCCGTAAAAGGCTAAGCAGATACAGAATCAGCTCTCCTGTGTTTTATGAAAGTGCACCTGGAATTTGTTTGTTTGCTTGTTTTTTAAAAAAATAATTCAGACTTACAAATTGCTTCTGAATGAAAACTGTGATCTTATGTCACTTAGGTCTTTTAGAAAATCCCTCCTATAACTAGTTTGAAAAAACAGCTGCAGAGAAAGATTTATATAGAAGGGTAAGTTCATCTCTACATGCAACATCCTTCAGTTATACTTACCAGATTTCTTTTTGCGACAACATATTATAGTACCAAAGGAATTGCAACCCATTGACAGCTCTTTAGTCCTAAAAGAAGCAAGACAAGTGTAACATCACAATATGAAGCTTATCTGGGCTGTTAGGTACTTACCAGAGTGCAACAGTACAGTACATTTTTGGGATGCTTAGTGCTAACCCTTCCTTGCACTTTACAGTGTTTTCAGGTTCTACACAAAGGCTACAAGGTCTACAGGCAATTCGTCTCCATTTTGCTTATTATTAGAGAACTTGTGAATATCCATAAACGAAGTATGGGATCCAGCCAAGAAACATGTAATGGCTGGTTGCCTCTCAGGGGGAAATAAAAGCATGAATATTTGGATGTTGCCTCAAGAAATTAGAAATTTTTCAAAAATAATTTTAAAGAAAAGATTACTTTTTTTTTTTATTCTTTTTCTCCTCAGGTGCAATACCCCACTGGATAAGAAGCTACACATCCCTGTCAACATTTAGCTGCAAAGCCATGCAAATATTTAAATTGAGTTGGAAATCCCTGGAAGGCAAAACACCTTTTCAAGGTCTCAAAAATTTTATTAAATTACAGCTTTCTACACTATACAATCCTCTTACGTACCATAGAAAATAGTAGGTAAGGTATCAGATTAAATCAGTTGCACTGCCACAAGGCATAGTGCAATAAAGAATCCATTACCCAAATCATTTTATACCCAAGCAAACGGAAAATGTAAAGACATTTACATTAGCGTCTGATGCGAATGTAAATCCTATGTTATTGATGAGGAAATGATAGTACAGCTGTCCATTCTGTGTGGTGATTGCAATACTAGGCCACCCATTTATCAATCTGCCTCTTTTACTTAAAAATGTATTAAATATGTGCATGAGCTCTGCATTATACAGTAGCAACAAAGCCAAGAAACATTCTTCTACTATTTGTTATCTGCCATCAATGCAAAATTGGGGGCTGAGAAGTTATTACAAATCATATTTTTTCACTGAGTTTCTACACAAAGCCTATACATTTCTCTTAGAAATGTTTATTATTCTGGAGTCGATCACGCAATACAATCCAGTTGATAACCGTACTTGGAATTTTCTTGGGAAACAACCAAATGCTCATCTGGCCTTTTTTTCAGATGTGGAAACTCTCTGGCACAAGGCCATTTATATAAGGCACAAGAAGATGAACCAAAATGGGCCAAATTTTGCTTACTATATTCATGTGCATAGGTCAGATGAAATGAGTCAGATTGCGTCGTAAACAGACCCCATCATCCATGAAATTCACATGCAGCAAACTGAAAACTAAAACGTAAGATGGAGTAAACCCAAAGAACATCCGTTGGTCCACAGTTGGACCATCTGGCAGCAAGTTCCCTGATGTCAGCTTATGACCAGACACCTTCACGGATGGGCTACCAGTGCCTCAACACTACACGTTCCCCTTTCCGCATCAGTGCGTGAATGGCAATTCCCCACCTAATTCTAGGGGACACTGAGGTACTAGCGCTATGACACAAATGAATGTAAAGCAGTGCTCCCTGCCCCCCGTCACTAGGGTCTATTAAATAGTTCACAGCTTTTTTCTTAAAAAGACAACAGGTCTTGTCCAAATACCATCCAAATCTCTGTTCGGAAGTTGTCATTCTGCCTTTCTAAGACTATCATCAAGCGAAGAGAAAAATAAAAGAAAAAAAAGTATTTCCCATCAGAGTCATTAAATTAGACTGATATGGGGACTACATTCTGCTGACCACAATTTGTGAATGAATACATAGCTGGCATAATTTATCATCATATCATACATCCTCTATGTTAATAAAAGATTATAACAAGTACTGCCATGTCAGGTCACATTCAAGATAGTTGATGACTGCTCAAGAACTGTTAAAATGCAAGAAAAAGACAGCCCTATCAAAATGAAAACAGCCCTTTAAGAACATTATTTCAGTGCTTCTCAATTTCTATTACCAACTCAGCTGGTGAGAAGTGAGATACCAAAGTCATTTCCCTTTCTCGTATATAATGACAATGGTTGATTTTCCTTTTTTAATGGAAACTAGTGTATTATTCATTTTGTTTCCATTCTTATTCCAAGATCTGTTTTTGTAAACAGTCACTGAAATGAAAACTAATGCATACATCAAAAAGACTAAAGGCTAAATAAAAAAACAGCCTAGCATTTCTCACCCCTATAGCACACAACTAAACTCTCTCATCTCACCATGGTTAGAAGTGCCTTTCAGAAAATAAAGCTAAACAGATCTACACCTTTCACTTTCACAGCTCCATAACAATGGTAATTATATATATATAATGGTAATATATATATATATATATAATGATAATAATAGTCTGCTATGGTCTTGTAGCAAGTAATTTTATAATAGTCTATCCAGTTGGAAGTGCTACCATTTGACCAGAGAACAGTATATGTAAAGCCTGCATTAAGAATAGGCAAGTAATGTGAATGAATACAGTCCTGTAAGTCTGACCTCAGGAGCATGGGAGAATTTAGAACAAATTTTGAAAGGAAGGTTAATGAGTGACAAAGACATAAAGGCAAAATGGGCTAAAATTCAAAGAGTTCTCCAGGCTGACATGGTAAGATAGTCCATGTTTTAGACAAAGACAAAAGAAATTCAGTCAGTCTCATATAGCTGGACTTCATGAAAGCATTTCCAGTGGAAACCATTTGTCAATTTAGAAAGTAGTAGCTGGTGGGTAGGCAGCTGGGTGAAGGAAAAACAGCAACAAGAAGTATTAAGGGGAAGAATGTCAGACAGCAGGGAGCTTGACTACTGGAGTTTTTCAAGGACAAACCTAGTTTAGCATTTTCTTTAATAACCTTGGCATAAACAAGTGGGTTAATGAGAGTCAGTGATGTGGGGTGTCATTGCCAACACAGAGAAGGATTGCAATAACTACCCCAAAAGAAATAGATTTCTTTGGTGACAAGAAATGTGAAATGAGTCCCACATGAACGAAAAAATATTGTGATTCTGCACTAGGGAGCTAACTGCGAACACTCCTGCAAGAAGCTGAGAGCTCATCAATAAAAAATTGCTAAGGTGGAGAATGTATGGTCTGTAAGACTCAGCTATGAAAGAGACAAATGTAATGTTAGGAAGCATCAATCAAGGCATTTTCAGTAGATAGAAAAGTATTAACACCACTGCACAAGGGCTTTCTTTCAAAAACTGCACGTGATAATGTCTTCAACATTCAAGACAGAGATTCACAAACCAGAACAGGGCAGAGAACTGCTGCCACAACAATCCAGAAGTGCGTATCTTACAAAAGACAGACAGATAAGCTAAGATGTTTAGCAGTGATAGACAACTGGGATGTTATCTGTAATTAGAACGGTGTAAACAGGCAGGAAAAAAAGCTTGTTAGAATAAAGAAGAATAAAAGAGGTAAAACAAGAATAAAAACAACAATAAAAGAGGTATAAACTGGTCATTAGGCTGAAAATTAGCAGCAGTTTCTCAGGTATTAGGACAATTTGGTTGCAGAAGAGACAATGAGAGCATCTGAAGCTAAGAAACCCAACCCATGCGGCTGGGTACAAGACACAGTAACCCCTGTCACTCCACTCCACCAAAGAAGCCAAAGATTAAAATGCATTCTATGCACTCATGATGCCTGCCAGTGCTGCAGTGACAGGGAGCAAAAGGACAAAGTGTTCAAGGTGTCTTATCCATCAGAAAACAGAGTCACTACATTAATGGTGGTGCTCAATATAATATAGCCTACAACAGCAAGGGACGCAAACTGACACTTTCAATTGTATGTGTGTGAATGTGCTGCCCTGCATTTGTTTATAAATAAAGTAAATAATAACAATATCCATGGAATACTAGAGAAGCAAGCAAAGCCTGCAATTTTATTTACTTTATCACATTTCAGGAATCAAAAGCAGTAAAAAGCAATTTAGAAGAGATTAGTGGGTGCTAATGCTTCCACTGCATTAGAGGACATTCTCCCAGGCACACTGACATAATGTCTTAGGCAATGACACTGATAAATAAAGACGGAGTAGTGAATCAAAAGACATACAGACCTTCTCTAGAAGCATTCCTGGATGATGAAATGAATGATTTCTGTGTATAATGTCTGAAGTGATTTTTTCCAAAGTGTGCTTATTCTTACAAAATCCTAGGCACTAATGAAAACAGATGTAGCAGACCTTCCCCTATCAGTACAGTTGGCTGAGCACAGCACACACAGTGCTATCTAGCTAGGAAGCCTGATTTAAAAACATTACAGCAAACAAATTAATAAATCTTCACAGTCCTAGTAACATACATCTGGCCAGTAACTTTAAATATTTTTACAAGTTAAACTTTGTTAAGGAAGATAGTTTTGTGCTGTCCATACTTCGATAATAAATATAGCACTGACATGCCTGTATCCCCTTACTCAGTGTTAACAAGAAGTACTTAGGAGTCATACAGCACCTCTTACTATCAACTGGCATCAAATCTAGGCTGACTCTAATAGCACGCAAGTGATCGTACAGGCGATGCGGGGGGGTTGCTTTGTTTCTCCTGAAGGGGAGTTTCTGGCAGCCAGTAACTACTCACGCAGATGTAGATTTGCCACAGAGGATTAAAAAAAAAAAAAAAAAAAGTGAAGGAAAATTGAAGGAAAAGAAAAGAAGTCAGTCATTTTCCTGAAAGGACATTTAACATTGACAGCAAATTCCAGTGTGTGTTTAGTTCAGTTTGTCTGGGCCTGACATCACGATCGCACCTATGCAGAGCAGCTCATTCCCCAAACCCCCTCCAGGCCCGACCGCTCAGCACTATTATGGCTTTGACAGTTGAGGGAGACTGTCTCAAGAAAGTACTATTAATTTCTGAGGTGAAATACCAAAGATTGACACTCATGGTTATTTCACACAATAAGTTCATTTAATAGCATTCAGGGACAAGCCAAACAAAAATGAGGTTTGGCCTCCTGAGTACATGTATAGGGAAGATTACAATGAACCACCATTTCGTGCATCAAACACAACCCACACCTCACTGTGTGAATGCGTTTCTGGGATTACCGGGAGGTCTGAGATTCCCTGGATGCATGCAGGGACAGGAGAAGAGCGGACTAAAGGGACAATTAGCTTTCTTCCCATTGAACTGCTTCCATGGCTCCCACAAATCAATTTAACATGGCTGATACGCTGCAGAAAAAAATCCCAAACAAAATCCAGCACTGCTGAAACTAGATGCCTACACAATACATGTTCTCCTGGGTAATCTGCAGCATTCCAGACGCTGCCACCGTACGAGTCCCATCCCTGCAAAAGGAGGTTAATACTCATCACTGAGAGAAAGAATATTCTTTTCTTTCTCACAGCTCTGACTGGGACTTGATGCAAAACAGCAGGAAAGTTGCCCACTTTGCTTTCACAAACGGCTCCATGAGCGTATGTTAACTCGTTCAGCATCACTGCACTAGGCCCCCTTTCTGAGCCCTGCCTGAATCGGGCAATTCTGCCAGCCCAGCATTTTATTGTGAGGCTACCAGAGCCATGGGGGTACAAGATAAGACAGGTTGGGTATTGCTCAGACAGCTTTCTGAAATGTAGCGGGAGCTGCTGCCACCCAGGGATTCCTGCAGCACTGCTGAACATGTGGACCAAGGGGCTATTGCTTCAGACAGCTGAAAGATGCCATCAAACAGCTGACTTGCAGCATCTCACTCCCGTGGCAGAGCTGAACCCTGGGGTCAATGGGAACTAGGAGACTTCCTAACCCCAGAGGTAAGAATTTGCCTCCATGACAAGGAGGGGATGTCGGGTCAAAGCAATCCTCATCAGATGCTGAGGTCAACAGGGGCTAAAAGACCACTTGGGACCAGAAAGGAAGATTTTATTCGTCTTCATTTGCCTGAAGCAGACAAGGATTTATCAAGGGGAGCTCAGAATTTTAAAGTTTACCCTTGTCCCTTGAACACACTACCGGCAGCTCGCACAGTCCATGGTGCTCCAGGGCACAGCAGCTTCTCTCCAGCTCCTTCAAAGCCAAAGAAATGCAGCACTGCCAGTGGTAGGCAAGGGCATGCGTGTCTTATTCCAGCTGCATAACTGCCACAGCAGGACATGACCCCAACCCATGATGTAGCCTGAGAGTTCAACAACCTCCCCACCTTTGTTGTCCAAGCACTCATTCATCAGTGTTATAAAAGCCCAGCAAAGCATGGGGGACAAAGCTGAACTACAAAATTCTGCAGAAGGTCCTGGATTTACATTAACCTCCTCATGCTTATCCATATTATTAAATATAAAAACATGCTTTCTTCTTAAAACTATGGCCTGGGGATCTCTGAATTTTGAAATTTGCAAGTGAACATAAGAAAAGGTAATTAAAATGAGGAGAAATTTGAGGTAGTTAAGACCAAGATAGTGTATCACAGAGCAAATGAGAGAGCAAGAGCTTTATGGAAATGTTGGATTTACTTAGTGAACAATTTGCACACTGAAGCTTTAAAAGTGTTTTTCTTGCATGTATGTAATGTTAGTCTAATATATGAATAACCACAGAGCTGGTTTTCTCTTATTTCTTGTCTTTAAATTACTGCAACTCATCTTTAAACCATAACAAACTGATTTTTCCCCCCCAAGGTACACAGTCCACTGACTGCTACCACCTTGGAATCATACCCATGCACTGTTAGAAAACGTTTTGCGGACCTATATGGAAGACCTAAGAAGTATAAGGAAAGCTGAGATTTGAGATTAAGCCAGCAGAATTTTCCAGTTCATCTGCTGGTATAAAAAACTTCATTTATCTTCTGCAAAAAACGACTAATTTCCCATTGTCAGACAGCATGGCTGCAAATGAACACTGTCCTTCTGCAGTCATTGATCACTGGGACTGCTGCATCCAGATTTCCAGTTGCACAGCCAGATGGCTCTGAGCGAGCTGCCCCACTGCTGAACCAATATGGGCTGGGAGAAAGGAGGAGTATTAGAGGAGAAAACCTAAAGGTTGCTTCAGAAGGAATTTCACCTGAAGTAGCCTCTCTGGCTACAGCCCTGTTTCTCAGCTGAGAAAAGGAAGGCAGAGTGAGGGCACATGACCATGAAAGCCCGTGAGGACTAACCCTGCCTGTAGAAGTCCAGGACAACAGGAGCATTTTCCCAAAACTTAGGCAGCAGCGTATCACCACCACAAGTCCCCTGCTTCACAGAACAAAGAAAGACTTCCTCACTAACATATAAAATGTCAGGGCTTCAAGTGAGCATTCAACTACCGCAGTGCTGGTAGAACTGGACTGTGCTATGAAGGAGGAGGCAATGTGCCAGCTCGTACAGCCTGACAACTCAAGGACAATTTCTGCTGGATTTGATCAGCTGAGGTTCACAGATGGGTCATGTGACACATTGCCTCTTACCAACCAACAAAAGGGTTATTTCTTCCTGCTGATTTAAAGCCTAGATGATCCCTCTGGAAGATTCACCAGCAGTAATACTAAAAGAGTCTAAAACAAAGCTGGGCCTCCCTCCTTCAGTGAGAAAGGGAATTTTTTCTCCCAAGATTGTTATGAACTTCCACTGTCATTCAGGAAATCCAGATTCCCTGGCTTCGACTGGTCATTTGGCAAGGAGTCATTAGTTGTTTAATTATCTCCCAAGGAGCAGCAAAATGACAGTGGAGAATGCATTTGGAAGGCTGAAAGGCAGCACCTAATGACAAGCCTGTATGCTGCTGAGCAAAATCTGCTTCCTGTGATAACTGCTTGCTGCTTTCTGAACATTATCTGTTAAGTCAGAGACTGATCTTCACCCACAGAGGCAAAGACAAGAAGGACAGTGATTGCATAAGTACTGTTGCAGATTCTCCATACCCTGGACACGGGGAAGGACTTGCTGAAAGGCAATGCACCAACCAGTAAGGCATGCAGTGCTGTTATCCGTGAAACTAGCCTGTATCCAAGAAGACTTGGAAGGGCAATAGTACCAGTGCAAGCAGCTTCAAAAGCCTGCGCTGCCCTTCATTATGCATGACAGCCTAAAATCAGGTCAGTTTTTGTCTGCAATAAACAAATATTTTACTAAAATGTCAGATATCAGAAAGCTACCCCCTCAGACTACAAGGTTTTATTAGGTGGGGGCACAGCAAATTAAATGTACCCAGGCTTAATACAAAGACCGTGGTCTCTGCTTCTGTGACAGCTGAGTCCAGGGAACTTTCATAAGTTTTGGTCCAAATGTCATATATGCACTGCAATAAAACAATATTAGTTTCTCTAACAGCACCATGCAGTCCAGTGTCTTCAGCTGGGGATATATAATGTCAGTTTTTCAGGATGTAGAAAGACCAGAATGACCACCACTGATGCTGACTTTCCCTTCAAAGGCTGCTGAGGTCAAGATTTGCAGGGTGCTGTAATGCTCCAAACCCAATTTTGATCCTTTCAGGCCATTGCAATGACACAAAAGTCTTAGAGTGTCCATTCTTCAACTCTTCTCATGATCAAGGCTCCCGTGTTCAGAACAGGAGACAGTTGCTATCAAGCTGACCAGAATTGACACAGAGTGTGTGCAGTGTTTGCTCTGCCCCACGGCAAAAATATAATTTTCAGTTTAAACAAAAGCATTGAACCAGGCTGTTATCAATGAAAAATACCATGGTGTGTGACATCACGTAAAAAGGTGGCACAAGTCCTTGGATTGCACTACTGCATCTGCTTAAAACAGGAAACGTAAAAGCTACGAATGCAGCAATAAGAGACAGGACTGTAATTCTACGAAGGCCAGGTGAAGGGCAGGTTATGGACAACAAGGAGCAATCCAATTTGGTTACACTAGCTAAGGTAAAATTTACAATGGCTATCAATCCTCATGCTTTAAGGCATAAACTGAGCACCATCTGGGGCCAGAAAGAAATTTCCCTCTGTGGTACACTATAACACAATTGGCTGCGTGTATTTCTTCCTCTGAATCACCACATATTGGTTACTGTCAGAGACAGGATACTAGACTGTACGGATCACTGGTCTGTTCCAGAGCAGCAATTTCTATGTTGTTCATTTTCTTCACAGTCCTTACAGATTACAATAATGTTATTAATACTGCAGCAGTCATTTTCCCAATATAAAGTAATAGTTTCTCTAATTCTGAAACAAACACCGATAGCAACTTAAATGATTCCAACAACTAATCAAAATCACTAGTCTACGTTTTTATGGGGTCTGAGTGATTTACTAGTTCTTTTTTGGAAAACGAATTTCACCATCTAATTACTTGTATTTTTAAATTACACATCAAGCATATTATCCAGCATTCAATTTAACAATAGCAGTAGTATGAAGAAAAAGCACCAATGATGTTTAAAAAAGTAATTTAGAATTCAGCTTTGAATTTATTTTACAGAAAAGATGTAAGTATTGTCTTCCTGACTGAGATTTATTAACATTCCCCCCTTCCATTATCTGAACATCTCACTTGCCCTAAAGCACATCTGTAAAGACAGTGAGAGACTGCATGCGTTTTCTATATCCATAAATTACAGATGTTGCTCTGAGCTACTCATCTATCAAGACAATTTTCCATAAGAGTAAGACCAACCTTAAAAGTATCCATCTACCAGAGAATATGGAAAATAATTAGTAAAAGCACACAGTCTGCAGACCTAATTTGTTTTACTGGGAACATTCTCTACCCAAAGCTTTGTAACAGGGTGTGACAGAACACAGGGAAGCAAATCAAAGCCCAAATAACACTTCTGGGTATCAAAACAAAGACCTTGATGCCTCAGTAACATGCTGTTGTGTACACACACTGCTATAACAAACTCAGTAAAGAGGATATGGATGACACCTTCTGTAATTAGTAACTTATGCTAGGTCATATTTTCCATCTAATAGCATTATGTATATATTTTACAGGTTAGCACATCTGTTATATCTTGCCTACATATATCATAATTATATTCAGTTCCATGAACACACTATATGCATCTATGGAATATCAGAAGACCTGTATCTAATATAATATGTGATTATCCTAAGCTGAAGTGTATAGAACAAAAGGCAAATTGAGAAGAAAATGCAAGCAGCAGTTTTACACAGAAAGATTCTGCCATCACAGAGCCCAGTTACTGTATCTTAACCTTTCCACTTCCATAGGCAATTGAAAAATGAATAAATGCTGAGAAAGCAGATAACAAGATTAAGAACACAGAGCCTTCTCCAGGCTGCATAAAATACAGAACATGACTTAACTGTACAGAAAGAGGGAAAACAGTACTTGTGGGAGATAAAAGAAAGACATACACTTGAACACTTAATGCCAACCACGTGCTTATCCTAAACAGAAGACAAATACTGTATTACTACCTTCAGAACTGGGTGAAAGAAAAAAAAGACAGAGCTTTCATGTATAGAAGAATGTCCCTTCTTCACTGCATTTTCATTTCAGAAATAATAAAGTACCCTGGGTTCCTCCTGGGTTCTCTCTTGTACAATCTCTGCAAAAGTCATTGCTACCCTTTGTTTTGTATAGCATTTTTGGAAAGATGAAACTACATATTTCTAAACCTATGAGAAGTTGTTGGTTTTCTTTTCCTTCTCACCAAAACAGAAATCTTTGGTAGAAAGGAGAGTACTTCAATTCCATACTGACTTATGCAAATAGAACAGAAAATTATATGGGAGCAGCTGTAACACATGATACAACAATGCTTTAGGCTTGGTTTCCCCACAGTCAAATGAAGAACGTCTTATGAAGCAAGGGAAGGAAAAGGAAACACAATAGAGTAGAAAAGATTAACAGCCACTTTTCATAAAATTATTGTCAGCTAGAAAACAACTGCTCTGTATCAACAGTTCCATCTCGCAGTCCCACGGAGTCTACCTAAAATTTCTCGACCACCCAGACTGCATCCAGTAGGCAAGACTTTGAAAACTGTGTGCCTGTCAGACTTAAATCTGCATGTAGGTACTTACGTCAGTGCCCGGATTTTCTTAAACACTGAACACTTAGTAGTCCTCTGCAGATTAAAACAAGAACTGCTGGGTACCCAGCAGGAAAAAATATATAAAAAAAATTGCACTTATTTGGAAGTCTAACTTTTAAAACTCACTTTTAAAAAATTATCTTGGTTTGTATCATTACAGTTATAGGACTGAAAGAGACTCCCTTTGGAGTCCATCTGTGCAACTCTTAATAGGCTGCAAGAATACCTGCTGAAAAGAGACAGGCACTGCCTCTGTTTCAAGCATGAGCACATTTTTCCCTCTACAATATTCCTAACCCTTATACGTATGGAGAACAAGAGACCAGAGCTAGAATCACACCTAATTTTCTGGAAAAGAGTGCCAATAAGATACTGGGCACACTCCCCAAATTAACACTGTATAGGTTTAATGGTGCAACTGCCTTTAAACTTTCTATTTAAAACATCACTGTTTCTCATACAAATGAACCATTGCTCTTCACACTGCTAATACCATCAGCCTAGAAAGAGGAAAGACTCTGATCACTACATTTTTTCATCATAACGACACAACCTTTTGCTTGATGGTGCCAATAGAAAAAACTCAAACTTTCTTTTCTTTTTTTTTTTTTTTTTGCATAGCAAGTAGATTTCACAAGAAGGTTAGTAATGAAGCCCTAAAAAAATTTACAGAATTAAAGTTAAAATCTGAAAAGGCAGTAAATCATCTACTGTAAACATAAAGAAATTGAGGGCAGTTTAAGTGAGGCAATATCTTTGATGCCCTTCTCTCATCATCAGTGAAATCTGAGAAAATACACAGAAATATGTTGTGCGTGTCCTCAGAAAACTGAAATACAGTTAATTAAGAAACAGAATTTTGCCTTTTGATCCTTCTAATAATTCTCCCTCTTTCTCACTGACATGTACACAGAGCGATAAGAGAATGAAGAGTTTAGGTCACTGTTGCTAAAGGCATTATTTTCTACCACCTTTCCCTCCCACAGTGCTATGGAGAGCTTGCAGCTCTTGTCTGTCCTCACTACATATTATCCTCCTCATACATACACTGATACTTACAAATAAGGAATGTGGTTGACCTGGCAACAGGATGTTCATTTTCTAATTTATCCACCATTTCTTTTAATAACATTAGTCTTGGCTAAGTAGAGAACAGTTCCAGCATTACACAATTTTGCATGTGTCTAGTTATACCAAGTAGAAACAGCAATCCCCAAACCACTCCATGTTGTGCGACAGACTTCGCTATCAAGAATGTGTTTCTACCAAACAGGAAAATAGACCATCATAATCAAAACTTTCTACCTAACTTTTATAATTCAATTTTATCTTAGGATGGTTTTTTCCCCAATTTGCTTGCTAGAATCAGAAGGATTGAAAATTATGCCCTGCAAAGAAGCTTCTGGGCAGGTAGCGGTCTTGCGAGAGGAAGGAAGAAAAAAAAAAAAAAAAAAAAAGGCTATTAGGCTAGGGAAGGCAAAAGACCTGTTCAGGATGGACCGATGCCTGAGATATCTCTGATCAACACAAAGGCCCAAAGAGACTGATGTGATAGTAAAGTGATAGTAATTTATGTAAGGGAAGACCTTATCCCATCTCTCCCAGCCTTGAAAAATAAGAGGAACATTGGTATCTGAAAATCTTGATTTGGGATGTCTAACCTGAGGCAAATTTACAAGGCCTTGATTTTTCAGAAAGAGCGATCTGCATCATCTGAAATGTAAGCCTGTAATTAATGAAGCTCCTGAAAAACACAGCTTAACAGGCAGGTGAGCCTGTGTTCCCACTCTGCTATAATGATTAGTTTGCTCATACTCTGTATCTATTCCTCTAACCTTTTTGTACAGCTCTAATGACCCAATTTGAATTTGCCATATGATTCAGTGGTCTCTGTAAGAAAGATGTCATCAAGATGCAGTCAGTTGTACCACAAGCAGTCTGTGCCACGTCTTGAGCTTAATTCCTCAAATAAGCGGCACTATAGATAAGCTCTGATCATTATCACAAGTGCCACCCTGCTCAGAAGACATTCAAACCTTTCCAGCATATCTCTGCGAGATTTTGTAGACAAAAACCACAATACACAGCACAAGTCTCTTCTTAATAAAGATGACTGCAATCCCCAAGGCTGTTTGTGCAAGCTACTGTTGTGGGTGCGTAATGGTTGCCTAGATGGTAGTGCAGCACCAGCATCTAACTTTGTACAAAACAAGTAAGAGGATTCAGTACTTTCAGGCACAAAGTACTTAACAATCAGAATAACCATTTTATTCTGTTTGATTACTTCCCCCAACTCTTTCCAGCTAAATCAGGCTGTCAAGCATATTTTTAATGTACGTAGCAAAGAAGTGTAAAATCCAACAACATATATTCCTTTAAACTGAAATTTTGCATCACCAGGCTCTTGCAAAAGTAGTGTATTAAAAGACAACTAATTTGAAGGAAGTGTTTGCCAGTAAAAGCTGGGACACAGCCAGAAAGCTACAGTATACAAGGATTTTAATGGCTATGAAATGTTTGGTACTCTGTTGTGAAATTAGTTAACAGACTAATTTTTCCTCTCTAGGGGGCTACACTCAAACACTTGCAGGTGTGAGACCTGAGTGTATGAGTATGCTTGTCCACACCTGAAGCCATTTGCCCACCACACAGTTTGAGCAGCACTGCACTGCTTAGGAGCACTGAGGAACAGTGTGCCTGTAAGTCAGGATTTTAAGTAGTATCAGCAGCATACTGTGATGAACGCGCAGCACATCAGTTCACACTCCTGCCTGCCTCTAGACTGCAGCGTCTGTTCTTCTCACAGATAATGATTGAATTTGATGGCTATATTCTCCAGAGCCTCCTCCCTCCAGCACTGCTTCACACCTGAACAAACTCAAGTGCAAAATGCTTCCACTCCGATTTGGTAGCAGTTAGACTACTGTCTTTACAGGGTATAAACAACATGCAAGATGGCAAAAGCTCAAGCTCTGTACATAGCGACTCAGTAGATCCATAGCAACTACATAAAAAACATCTGCAGTTTTTGCATTAGCAACATTACTTTTACCACAGTATTGACCAGAGTACCCACTGGCTCCCTTGATAGGTAGAGATATCCAAATAAGGCAAGACACTGGCAATAAGTCTGTATATTATAAAAATAAAAATTTTGAAATATCTACAAACCATAGTTGGTAAGTCCTTACCAATATCTATCAACAGAAATCACCTATAAGAATTCATCCAAGATGTTCACAGTACACAGAAATTGTTACTTGATAAGGAAAATCTAAACTGGCAATTACAGGCTCAGTCCTAAACTAGCTTGATACAGAACTGCAGTCAAATTGTTTTCCCCTAGCATGAGAATACATCTTTTAGGTTCTTGTCAGTCTGGAAGCAAAAGGACACAGAAAAAAGCCTGCAGATACCTGATCATCCTTTTCTGGGCAGAAGAAAGTTCTCTTCTTTGCACATCATTGACCTAGGACATAGCTATATACATTCTGGAAATATTGCTGGGCATTATTAATGTCACACATTGCTAAAATGACAAAAAGATGTTTGACCAACAAGCATATCCAGTCCTTTCCCAAAATACTGCTGATGTTGAGACTGTCTCCTCAGCACCTTTATGATTATTTTAGCAGCAGCCAATGTTAGCACACAGGTACAAAAATAACTTTTTATTCAGCTGATTCAGATAAGGAGGCAGGGTTTGTAGAAAAGCCTGGAGGGCTTCCTACCAGCCAAAACAGTTGCCTGGCTCTATTACTTGCAGTGGGAGTGTCTGTGTGTGTAAATCAGGGACAGCACTTCTGGTATCCCCAACATTGCCAGGTGCATTCTGTCCTACGAACACTCCATAGGTGCACTCACATCCTGTGCAAATCATGGAATCTTCATGGTTGGAAAGGACCTCTGAGATCACCAAGTCCAACCATACACACACAAAAGACCCCCACACTCTCGGCCACTAGAGCATGCCCTCAAGTGCCACATGTACACGTTTCTTAAATACCTCCAGGGATGGTGACTCAAGCACCTCCCTGGGCAGGCTGTCTCTCTGCACAGCTCCACTTATCCTATACACTCTATCAAGCAGGTACTTACAGTCTTCCAGGTTCTCTTAAAAATTCTCTGACATTCTTGTTGTAAGCTAGATGGGGTTTGTAGGTTGTCTGTACTAGATGACAACTTCTGCTACTTCTCAGCAGCGGACTCCAGACATGAAACCCAGGAATACACAATGCTCACAAGGCCATCCTGCCAGATACAACACAGGTGCACTCGCTGTGAACGTGTCTGAAATACTTCTGACCAATCAAACAAAACATGTGAGGAAGCCACCTGTGTGGCTGTGAGGCAGCCACCTCACTGCCACCTGTGAGGAAGTTTTTTCCTGTCTCAGCACTCTAAGAAATGGAGGGATTGGTCCTGTCACTCCAGAGACTCAGTGTGCTGCTGGTACTGCTGATGGGGGAGTACATGTTGAAACTTCCCTTTCCAGCAACAGCCCCTTCCTCATCGCTCTCCTCATGCCTTCACAGTGATCACCCGACACGCCTTGTTAGACTGAACAAGCAAAGGAAGGAGCATGCCACCTCCTCAGATGCATTTCTTGATGAGGCAATTCCCTTTCTCCTCCGGAGAAAATAAAGCAGTCAATGGGGCAAAAGCATCCCGTGGGCTCTCAGCTGAACCACACCAGCCTACTCATCCTGTTAGAGAAGGAGATGATACAGCTTTTCGCCTCGACACCTGCTTTTATCCAGGTGTGGGGAAGAAAACTGGTCATCAGAAACATGGATCCCTGCTGAGTGAGGGAAATTAATTCACACATGCTTCTATCTGATTCACCTTGTTCCGTATGTCCTCAGAAAAATCAAAGGACAATGATTTCTGTAGGCTCCAGTGGGGTATCATGATATTCTCAAACCACTGCTGCAGCTTCTGACAACAGAAACTTCTCCCTATTTCCCATGACTGCCCCAGGCAATTCTCTGCTGCACTCTGGAATTCCTGCTCCTGGCCAGCAGCAACTCCTGCTGAATGCAGACCATCAACTACAGAAACATGGTTGCCCAAGTCAGGAAGAAAACCCTTCCAAACTATTAGTATTTAGCAATGGACTGTTCAGAGTTAGTTAACTATCACAGCAGAAGGTATTTCTGTTCAGTCAACCACTAGCTGATTGCAGCTAACCACATAATCCTTTAGTATTATCTGTCTTTAAAAACTCATCGCTTCAAACAAGGTAACCATTGGTATCTGCAAATTTACTTTTTTAGCATGGCACTTCTTTCATATTTTTTCTAGTTACAGAAAGATTTTTATAGAATTTCCTGGGGGACTTGAGGGGCGGGGACAGTACTGACCATACACCTGTTCCCTGAAGCTTCATAAATGGTCTCCATCTCTCCTATAATCTCCACAGTCAAGACGCAGGATTAGGTAGTGTTTGGGGTAAAAGTCTCCTTAGCACTTAGCCCTAAAGATGGTCTTTTTAATAGCTGTAAAATGTGCAGAGGGAATAGATGAACTAAAAGGTTTAATGGCTGACTTGCATTTTACTGTGTTCCACAGGGACCAGGTTGTTTTACATCCTATACCTACAGTTTTGCTGAAGGTGGTTTAGAATTTCCATTTCAATCAATGAATAGCTTTTATCAGTGCTCTTCCCAAAACCACATCCATTATATGGGAACACTAGATTATATAAACTTGATTTCAAGATATTAAATCATTGTCTGGGAAAGGCAAGACTTTGTGAATTTACACAGATTATTCTGTAGCATCAGTAGCATACTACTATGTAATCCTCAGTATTGTCTCCTATTCAAAATTTTTTTTCAAATAAATCACATTTTGTAGAGAGGCTGGGACTGGAGGTTTAGGGCAGCTTTGTGCAACATTTTTGTTAGGGAAATTAACACCTTGGTGCTTTCTTTGTGCAGCTTTGGATTTGAAATCTCTCTAGAGGGGAGTTTGGAAGGATAGTCATTGTTTAATTAGTACTTTTCTCAATTAGCATCTGGAGTTAAAGATCCACAAGTAGGTATATATCCAAGAAATTCTCAGAAGAATTACCTACCAGTAACTGAATATGCAGAAGTTCAGAAAATCGCTCAGCCTCCCTCACTTCAGCTTCTTCAGAGACTTTCTTCCTTTAAATTAGCAAAAACAAATGCAAAGTAAGCAGGACTGCATGCTCTTCTTCTACATCCATGCTCAAAGAGTACAAAACAGAGGCAGCTCTAAAATCACTTTCTTTTTCAGTTCCTAAACTCAACACTCACATACCTAAGAACATATGCAGGTAAAGTACATTCTGAAAACCACAGTAATATCATTAACCACAAAAGGTCAATATGGTCCTACTTAGGCATGCATACAGCTGGGCTGGGTATCAAAACTGTTAAGGACCAACAGCTGCTCAGAACCCTGGAAAAATCTGGATATTGCATACAGATTTGGAAGCCAAAGCTTAGGTATTAATTCAACTATGCAGAGACTTTCACAGCTTCAGAGGAAACCACCCTCCCTAGCAGACTATGATGCACGTCTTGTTTAGTCAGCCCACAACTACTACTTGATGAAACAGCATATAACAACAACAGGCAGAAAGAAACAGTACAGAGACTTGGGTAGAAAAAAGAAATCCTGCCTGCCACTCACCAATTATTAGCTGGTTTGAACCATTTCTTCAAGGACTTTGAAGGACTCAGTTAGCTTGATTCTTTAGAGACTTTAGGCAAAACTAAGCCAAACCACTGCACTAAAAATTACAGGTCATATTCTTATTTTCTATTGCTTTACAGTAAACTCCTTTCTTTCCTAGTAACTGCAGTGTAAAGGTTTGCTTATGGAGGGCTGTCCCTACCCATAAGAAAAGCAAGCTGTTCCACAGTGTACCATACTGTTGGGAGGAGCAATACAGATCCAACTTCTACTTCACCTCACCTTTGCAAGGACAGCTACGCTGGCAACTGCTCCTGCATTACTGAGCAAGGAAGGGGCTGGAGTACGCAGTGGCAGTTACCTGGAGAAGGAAGGAAGGAAGGAAGGAAGGAAAGGTGGCTCACATCAGCAGTTCTCTCCCTACAGCAGCAATGTCTTTCCTGTCCTGGCCTTCACCCTCAGAGCAGAGAATCATGACTTTGCCTTCACCTCTGAGATGCCTTAAGCCAGCTTTGTGTATGAATATCTTAAAGTAAGACAGCTCAAGGTAAGCGTACTAAAATCATTAATTTTTATATGCCGTTATTGTATGTAAGTACACAAACGGACTAACAATTTCTAGTTGAAAATCATCTATGGCAGAGCCAAACTCATTGTTATGCTGAGCGAAGCCATGATGAGGAATCTTTCTCTTTTAATTCTTAACAGGTCTGAAGAACAAAGTCATCCAATATTGAGGGAAACATAATTTCCAACATTCTTAGCAAAATGAGCGTTATGTCAGTTGTAATTTTATTTTCTGGGCAAAGAAATCCATTTGTATCATGCCAAAGACAAGAGAAGGCCACAGGTATTCCTCAAGACAACTGGCTCTTTGCCTTTTCAAATGAGACAGTCAATAGGAAACAAGTCAGAAAACCAAGGAGAGCTGTCTGAGTGGGGACACACACTGCGAGGTACGCTTGCACCAACTGCCTCATATCTTCCCCCTGTTTGGATGTAAACTCTGTATTCCAGGTCCCACACCGCTTGCTGCCTAAGGAAAGAATGTTAAATCGTGAGTGAGCACAGGAAGGCTAGGGAAGGGGAATGCCAGTTGCACAGCTTTTACAGTATTCCTTGTCTCTTGCTTTCTTGGCTGGGGGTATGGTGCCTTTACTGGGAGTTAGCTGTTGATAAGAGGGAAATAATGGTAAGAGAACAAATAATATAAAACTCTGGAGCAGCAGCTGGTAGGGAAACCCAATCTACTCTTGTATTCAGAAAACAGGAAGGTTTTTCCCCTCCCACTCACACAAGCTCCCCCTCCCCAAACAACTCTCCACAGCAGCTATCTAATTAGCAATGCTGGCACTGGTGTGGGAGGATGAGCCTGCCTCTGAGTTCAGCTCTGCCCCATGGCAGAGGCATGCTTTATTACTAATGCACCAGTTTGCTGCTGATCATGGAATAGAAATAAAGATTTAATCAGGGTACATATGTATGTTTTTGTTAATCTAATTTTCCCTGCAACTAGGGCAGAGTAGGAAAAAACAAAGACGGCTTCATGGAAGAAAGAGCTTTTCATTACAGCTATCGTGTTTAGCAAAACCAAAAACACCTATAAAAGCCCACTCTTGCAGGTCTACGCAAAGAGCCTCACACCTAAGTACCAAAAAATAATGAACAGGAGAGAGATTCAGTAAAACTGCTAACATGTAATACAGTAATGCAACTAGGAAACAGTAATAACTGCATATTTACTCTTAGACAATAAAAACATTAGTGTGCCAAAAACATACATAATATTTTAGCAATCACAATCAAGCAGGATCAGAGCCCCAAAGATCCTGCACTCTAACAGAAACACGTTTTTACAAATATACCATTAAACCAAATATTTAACATGCACATGAGAGATGTCACCAAGCAAGCTTAATTCTGGTTTTCTTTTGTTCTTGAATTTCTATTTGCTGAGAAAAAAAACCTGATACCCCAGGCCACAATTCCTGTTCTTTCCATCTATTTCCATTCACACCCACCCACTTCAGCTCCTGCTCCTTTCTTCCTATTGCAATCATCTTGTTTGCTCCTGCCCTCCCATCCCTTTGGCCCTGTTCAGCCTCAGCTCTGCTTGCCCTCACTTAGCCTGCTATCTCTTCTCCCATGCATCAGTCCCCCCTCCTCTGCCACTACTCCTCCAAAGACCCCTACCTTCTCTTCCACCTACACGTCCCCCTTTCCAGCTCCCACCCCTCCCTCTTTGCTCTCCTCAATTCCCGAGGCCCCTCCTCAGGTTCCTGCACCCAACCTCCCCTCCTCTGCATGCAGTCACGCCAGCTTTCCTTCAGGCTGCAATGGCAAGAACTCTGAGAAGACAAGGGGAAAATCAGTCCTGGCACTGCATGCTGCTGCAACGGGAAAAGATTAAACACAGAGAACAACCAACTCAGACCCAAAAGCCCTAGGATAAAGTGTATTCAGTTGAGTGGGCATCAAAAATACCCAAAGGGGGGGGACATGCTATGTGCAGACAGAATCTTCAGAGCCCTAGAGCAATATACACAAATGTATGTAGGCTTAGAGCTCCCACCTAAATGTCTGCTTCCCCATCCCCTAAATCTACAGCTCATCAGAAGACTGAACACCTTTGTGAATCTTGAACTCAGCCATTAGGTTCTGACAAGTCTGCCTGCCGTGCAAGCTAGCTTAGATTTTCAGAGGCTCACAAATTGACCAAAAATGGAGAACTTGACATACCTAAATGTAGACTTGGAGGGATGCCCTGACAAATTTCCAGTCTCTGCTTGAAAACAGACTAGAGCTTCAAAAGCAAAACAGGTATGCATTTATTTCCAGATAGGTAAAACATCTTTACTCCTTAAACTCCTTCTCAGAAATGGACAAACTTACTTGAAACACTCCCACAATGCAGCCTGAGGGAGATGCTTGGCTTGAAGAGGTTCACCCCAAATCCTTGTAATTTGAAAAGTTGTATACAATTTAAAATGAGGTCTCTATAACAGAAAGCACCAGATTATGCCCCATCCCTGGAAGTGTTCATGGCCACATTGGGTGAGGCTTTGTGAGCAACCTGGTCTGGTGGGAGGTGTCCCTGCCCATGGCGGGGGGTTGGAACTCCATGATCTTTAAGGTCCCTTCCAACCTAAACCATTCTATGAAACAATGATTACATTACCTTCATTCATAATTAGCACATACACATCCAGCTTTTTAATTTCTTTCTTCACATTCTTGCCATTACAGCTACTGTAAACATCACCTTGAAAATTTAGCCATCATTTTACATCAGCACTATTTTGTTCTGCCAGGGGAGCGCAGGCCAGCCTACTAGGTCTTTAGATTCCGTGACCAGTTTTGCAAGAAGGCACAGACTGTGATTCGTATCAGATTCTCTGCATTTCTTCTCCCATGTTTCTTCAAGATATTTGAAAAGGGTTATTTAGAAGACTGTTTCACTAGATGAAGCTAGTAAAGATGTGTGCAAATGTCACAAGCCACTTGAAACAGAAAGGAATTAAACAAGGGTATGTTTCCTTCTTGTCCAGTGTGCCTGTGACCACTTATTTTGAGGATCCTTGGCTCCCTGCTCATGTTAGTATGATTTGATGGTGCTCAAAACAGTGCACAATTGGTGTTCGTGTTTCAAAACTGAACTTGATTATTTTGCCTGTCTCCTCTTCTGAGGGACAAACTTCAGAGAAAAGATGTGAAAACAATTTAAGAAATTATCTGTGTATGTCAGATACTGACCTTTATCATCCAGGACTCCACAGAGCAAGAATTCCACACCAAAAATTACTGGAATTGTGAGGTTTTTGACCAATGTTTAACAAGGCTTCTTTGATGGAAAAAGCATGTTACGCTAACCCAAAATTTCCACCAATGTTTATTAGTCCAGGACTACTACTATTATTATTATCGTTATCATCATTATTATTAACAGTTATTTCCTCCGACTATCAGTTTAACCTGCTGTGCAAGGCAAAGCTGAACTGCCACACAGCTTTTTCCCTGATGGGCTCTGCCAGACATTCTCAAGAACAAGATCAGAATATTTTTAAAACTGTTACAACTTGGTCTATATTCTTCTCCTTCAACAATGTCAGCATAAATCTCAAAAATCATGATTCAACCTCTGAAACAAATTGATGGCTTTACCAAAACAGAAAAGATACTTAAAAATGAGTCCTATAGATCAATACATCCACTAGAATGGCTCACCTGAACCTATTCATAACTCTCTGTTGTGAGCGATGTCACAAGCTTAAGTAGCCTAAGACCAAACAAAAATCACTAAGAGTCACATCATTGTCTTTCTGAGGTAGTCTCTGTTTCAACAATAGAGGATATTTCAGCAACCTCTACAGTTATCTCAAGGTTATGAAGATTCTGTGAAAGTAGCGCAAAGAAAAAAAATATATGAATAAAACATTTTCAGTAACATGGAATTCTATTTACTCAAACTTTCCTTAGTCAAACTTTTTAAAAATAGGTTATAAAATCTGCTAATTATAGAGTACTGAACCTCATTCAGTCAATCACAGCACCAGATCCACTCAGAATAAACACTACCACTACTGATAAATGTACAATATCATTCTTAATACCATTTAGCTCCTTATATGAGCAAGGGCATAATTAAGGTGCTTGATGCTGATCTATGCAGAATACTCATGTTTAAAGGAGCCACTGCCAATATTTCACATTGCTGGATGAAGTGTAACGAACGCTAATGAAGAGCTTTGTCATGGTCTTCTGAAGAAGAAGTCTAATAGCCTGGGAATCCTGACACTGAACACATTAGTCCATTCAAATCTTGTTTCCCAGTCCTTCACCTGCAACTACCCGTCTTTGATTCTAGTCAAAGAAATTAATCTATTTTTTTTTCTTCTATAAAATATATCACTCTACTCTTAGGAGTCTGTTGCATGAATCCAGTCTCTCCCTACACTCATGAGTATCTACCCAGAAGAGGCAAAGCAAAACAGAGAACATGAAGTAACATACTTTTACAATGCTTCAAGGAAATGGGACATTAAAATTACTTATTCTCATTTGTTCAACACAATAACTTTACATCCAACTATTAGTGTTTTCACATTCTGTAATATAGTTATATGTGCTTCTGTGATGCACATAATCCTCTTCTCTTTAGGAAGTTCCAGGAAACACACTTGTTGATTCACAGCAAAGCAGAACATTATTAGCTAAAACTAGTATCCATAAGTGTGTGAATGTGCACCAAAGAGCAAGTAAAGTGGATCCCATAAGAGCATCTTACTTATTTTTGCATCTGTATTTTTGCTGAGATTATTCAAAATGCATCCCAGTTACAAGAGATCTCACAACACAGCTATTACACTTGCACAGGGATGCCATTTGAATTAGGTAATAAAACCTACTGAGTAGTAAGGTTTTAATTCTCAGTATTTGGTATTGCACAAAGACTTTAAAATAGCTTTTTATTATATTTGAATGAGATGAACAGAATAACCCCAATAAATATACAAAAGGGGTTTCTCTTAGTAGCTCTGTCCTACTTTTAAAGCTTTTACTCTAATAGCAATGCTATTCTCTACCTCCCCTGTAGCAGATTGCAGAGTTTTCTCCTGTCTTTGTAGCATGGCTAATAAATTCTGGGTTAGAGCAGTTTAGACCTCAGGCTACTAGTATGTTGAAATCAATTATGCAAAGCCCATTCATTTTGATACAATGTACTAAACTGCCGCTGTCACCGCAGTAGAATGGCTGCTCAGATTGGTTTCTTGGATTTCTCCCCCTCCCCCGTCTTCTTTTTTATCATTACAATGTCTTCATCCCTTGCCAAAGTTGGCATTCTTTGTCAAACACACTGCCTCCTACCTAGGATGCAATGCCCACTTCAAGGTTAACCAAAACCAACTTGAAATTCCAGTAGCAATGAAAGCTGAAAACATGAATTCTGCATACAGCATGAGTTTTACATACAATGAGATTAAGAACTTAATTCGTTCAGTATATCAAATCACTAATTTGGTCATAAATGACTATTTCAAGATTAAATAAAGAAAATTCTCTAAAAGCATCAGAGCTGCAGGGATTAAGAAGCCCTTCTCTAGCCTTTCTTTTTAAATGGACAGACAATGTGTGATACAATTATTTGCTTATAAATTTAAGATGTAGGTGAATACCTTACAGTTTTTAAAAGAGGAAGTGGCAGATTTCTTCTCAAATTTACCTTATTTTTACAACATATTAATCCATTTCAATGGCAATTATCATTCTTACATGAAATTATTATTTATCATAATAGAACAAGGAACAATAGTAAAAAAGAGCGAGATTATTAAAACACATTCAAGAGACATTGTGACTACATATGTGAGGTTTCTTAAGACACCTGAACCAGTCCATTCATTCAAAGGCACTGAAATGGGTGGACTTGTCAAGGAGCTTGCAACTTGCACCACTGATAGGAAAGCTTTTTCTTTTTGGAAAAAAGAGAACATTTTTCTGTAGGTTTAGCATGTCGAGTCAGCTCAACAAAGGGTCAGACAGGAACCAGAAAGGAGGAGGGAGCAGGACTACCCCTTTTGGCAGTAGCAAGCCATTTCATTGGCACAGCCAACTCACGCAACCTCACATCCTACCTTACTAAAAGGATGCGAAAAACAATGTGAAAATGTGCTAATTCCACTGAAAATTATTAATTTACCACATATGATTCAACATTACATCTTACTCAGAAAATAACAGTCCTTAAAGTTGTATTTGAGCCCATAACTGCAGGAAAAAGTTACTAGCAAAAGAATCACGAGTGGCTCACATGTTGCCAGGGAGATAAATTCAGAAAGAAACAGGAAACAATGCTTCAGTCTATAAATGTGAGGTACTAATGTGGAAGGAGGAGCATAACTTTCAACTTGCAGATCCCGAGCTTATACAAAAGACCCCAAACAAAGGACACATAAGAACCCCTCAGGAGTGCTGCTGAAAACAAAGTGTCAGTACTTTGTTTTCTCAGTACAAAACTGTGAGTGTGTTTCCAGGTACATTATTTCTGACAGTGAAGCAAATTTAGAAAGAATCTGACTTTGCTCACCCTTTCTTCATCTGCCTCCATTTCTTCATGCACAGCCCGTTGTTTCTTGCAAGATGCCAATGCGACTGGTTGAGGTATAACTGTAAGGCATATCACAGAAATGCCCCAGATTAAAAAAGACAAAACCCCCTTCTAATTAGAGTCAATAATTGTGACATAAATACATCCCAATAGTAAGAATGATACAGCACTTGAATACAGAATAGGAAAATGCTTGGACTAAGTCATGCCTCACATAATGAAAGACTGTAAAGTTACAGGGCAATTTCTCCCTAAATATACAGGCCTGAGTCACAAAGACTGTATTTCTACTTGCCTCCTGGACAGATGACCACACAGCCTAATTATTCTGAGCCTAACCTACCCCTTTCACAAGCGCATTTGTGAACTAACAAACAGAAAACATGCAAACTATCTGTAAAAGAAACACCTGGTAGCCAGTCACACCTTTAGCTTGGATGCTATCAGTTACACACCATCCTCAAACTCACACAAAGTTTGGGAAATAAAGAAGGTGCGACAGGCCACGGGAGAGCTATGTCCACGGTAAACATTGTGGGAATGTAAACACAGGGCAGCATAAATGCTGTGGGTGTTGGCAGAATGCTCATTTTCTGCTCCGCTGCTGCGGGACTAGCTTACCAGCACTTGCAAAACTTGTTCCTTCCCTATCTCCCAGCCTCCCCCAAACCCTTTCAATTCAATCTCAAACTGCAATGATCATTAAAAACAATGAGTATGTCTGGCGCAAGTATACGTGCCTTGACTATCAACGATTCATTAAGTACCTGGCACTGGATCCATAATATGGGATTCTGACATGGAAAGAAAAGCTTTAGAGCTCATTGAAAAGCTTTACACATAAAAGAGTTAAAAGGTGCATCTTTGTCTAACAAATAAGAGGAGGCTAAGTCCTTTGTGATGATGTTGATAGTTTCATCCTCTGTATAAGCTAATTTTCCTATTTAGATACCACCTTTTCCAAATCACAGATAAATTAAGTCAACTTTAGCTAATGTGGTAATGATTTGTAGTGAGTGGCAGAAATTCCCCTGTAATTATGCATGAATTGATGTGTGATTTCCTAATGAGCTTAAGTGAAGAAATCATCATTTTGTGATAAATGCTTTATTTCTTAAAATGCTCGTAACACATTTCTAATAAATTTAATCAAGCGACTCGCACTCATGTAACATTTACAATTATTAAGTGTGCAGTCTTTTACACTGCCTTATAGCTTTGGCTGATTGCTGTGTGTTAAAGTTTAGCATTTCATAAACATGGTTATAACAACCATTATGTTATTTGTCCTCAGAACCATGAATTATTTCAGTTTGAAGTTAATTTACATTCTGTACAAGTTTTGTGCCTCAAAGGCAAAATTCTTTCACCATTTACATATGGATGTACACATCAGGAAATGAAATCAAGTCCTTCTACCTTTCAGGACACACCTCGTCCTTCAACATGTCACGTGAGCGACAGCAAAGTCTCACTATAGGAAGCTTGCTACTGGATTCTCAATTTAAAAGAAATCCCAGACTACAGCTGCTTCATCTCTCTGAAACATCCTTGATCAGTCACCTCCAGTCCTTCCAACTGTCCTGAAAACCAGTACAATATTCAACTTGGTAGCACAGCTGAGTTTCTGTGGGAGGTGGGGAGGAAGAAAGCTTTCTAAAATGACCTGAAGGCATCTTATCCTATGATTTCTTTGCTAAGAATTTTAGCTCCGATCTTTCCTTCTATAGCAAGCTGCTATAGGGGAATGGATGACCTCAGTGAGTCACAGATCTAGAGACTTTTGTGAGTCACCCCTTCCTTAAAGACTGGAAATCAGATACTTCCCACAAATCCACACATTTAGGTCCTGGAATTTAGCTACCCCAAGCGTACCATATGGGTTAGCAACTTCCTAAAAGGAGGTCTGCCTGACCGAGGGGAGCCTCCAGGTCTGTTATGCTTCCTCACACTCTCTTCACCAATCCCTTCTTAGAGCTTCAGAAAAAAAAAGGTAGAAGAGGAAGCCCGTCTTGGCGTTCCACATCTGTAAGAAATTTTTGTTTCATTTCTCACTACAAATAAAAACTTCATATAAAAGAATATTAAACTCAAGATGGTGAAGCTGGCCAGTTTTAAATGCTGAATCAGTGTTAAATGGTACCAGTAGTAAGTCTCAAATGCCACGATTCCTTACACAGTGCTGCTGTCCCTAGAGCTAGAAAAGATCATTCAAAGAACTACATATTAGCACTTCAAAAACAAGAAGAGATTTTACATGTATCAAATACATACAAAGGTTTATTTTGATGCTAAGGTGGACTGCAGCCATTTAAATTCGAGTTAACAAGAAGAATATAGTCTAAAAATAAACCCATAACGCTATCTCAAGAAGAAAAAGAAAGAGGCTCGGAATAACTACTTGAGCACCTAAGTTCCCTGGAACACATCATTAATGCATAATTATCACTGAATACATTGATTTTGGTTTGAACTTAGTAACTTATCAGTTGAACCCAAGTTCCAATGATCTACATTCAAAAGGATTTTATTACATGTTCAATTCCCTTAGGATACCTAGAAGAATTGTAGCACAAGTATACCTTAGCAAATCTCTCTCTTAAGAGCCTCGATATTATAGCTGTTAATAAATCCATCTAGATGATAATCTTCCTTCCTGTATTCCCACCTGTTCCCATTTGAGGTCAAAAAGGTGAGTGACAGTGACAAACTGAAATCCTCTTCCCTGAGCAGGTACTCATTCCTCCCTAATCCTCCCAGGCATTCTTCAAGTTTTTTCCCCCCACTCTGGTATAAAGTGGAGTCATAGGAGAAGTCAGAATCAAGCTTTGGATTCCTCCTTCCTGCCAACCCATTCTTGCCAAATTCTATCCTCCCACAGCCAGAATATGTTTCACAGTCTAATTCAGACTATTTAATCACTTTCCTTCAAATATCCAAACTTCTCATCTAAGTTACACTCCCTGACTGTGTATTTGTTAAAGTTTTTGTGCTACAATCAATAACAATGCCAAAGATTAAAAAAAAGATACAGCGATCATGTAGGCTGGGATTTTCAGAGGAGGAAGATACTGAACTTCCGTGGATTCCAACAGGAGTTTGGCTTCTGTTTGTTTTCCATGCCTTTCAATATCTCGGTCTAATATATCAAAGATATTATGTGGGAAAGACAGAGGAAAAAAAGTTTTGAAAAATGTAGGAGTAGTAGTTCGCTTCACAAGAAGAGTAAGTAATTGTCAGTTGACTTAAATGCTCAGGGTTCAGGAAAACCAAACAACCCCTGACTTTCTTCACTTTAAGGGTCAGTGCATAATCTCCTTAATTCCACTGCTTGCTTACAACAAAATACTAGCTTTTTGGTATAAAAGTTAACAAAGCTTTGACTTATTGAACCTCAAATGTCAAAATTTGCATTATTTTCCTGAAGCTGTGTGTGCTATTCCAACTGGCTCACATGTCAATGTTACTAATAAAGTCCATCAAAAAAGCAACAAATACATTAACTATTTTATTAAAACCTGTTCAAAATCTCATTTTTCTGTAGTAAAATTCTTCTGAATAAAGTTGTGCATGCTTCTCCTTCCTCTGAAATGTTTATTTAATTACACAAATAAGTACTGCATTTTTAAATATGTAAAGGACAGGACATTGCAATTTGCTTTTTCAAGGAAGTAAACTAAGCATTCAATATTTCTCACTTAAAATACATTCACTATCCTTACACCTTCTGTTACATACACTAAGCCAGAGGCTCCCTCTTAAAAACATTGTGTTTTCTTTCTCTCGTCAAAAGGGTCCTGTATTTAGAACTGTTTAAAAAGAATTTCCTTCATCGGGTTTTTTATTTTATATAGGTCTAGAGGTAGTATTTCTCCAATCTTGTATCATGTATATGGGATCAGTTATGACATTAGTGACCATACCATATTTCAGTGTAAAAGCCATTTTAAAGGGCAAAATACAATAAAATCATCAGGAGATTGTAGTATTAGTATTGTGTTTTCTCAATCTAAACTCACATCCTGTAGTAAAAACCAAACACTTGCATTCATATGATCAGGATCTCAGGTTAATTCATCAATAACATTTTATAATTTTATCTGGCCATCTATGTTTTATGAATGTTATTCGCACTTTCCACTGAGCTGTAAAAATAATGAACAATATAAATTCTATTTTTTATGTTCCCCTGAAACACTGAATAGTCAAAACTAAGCCATAACATCACTAAAACACACAAAGAAAAATTTACCATCAGGCCATTTTTACAGAAAGACTGTTGAGCTACACAATTTTTGGTTAACATAGATTAGTTTTGTAAAATGAAAACAAAATATGTTGTTCCTCCTTTCTATAAATATCCTGGATTCTAAGCTGATATGCGTACACAATCTGTCAGACAGTAAAAGACAGTTATGTATATTGTTTATTGTTTACCTAATAACACAGGCTAACTAATTTTGGAATAGTACTATTAATGATGGCCAGCAGACAGTAACAATAATACACATTTCACTCGAGTAACAATCCTTGCCAATTTTGCCAAAGTAAGGTGACCAAATCTAGGAGTGCTGCAGCTATGCAGTGTTTTCTAATTGACTGACATGGACCATACCTGTGGTGAATACTCATATGAGCAGGTATAAGCCAGAGACATCACAGCATACAGTTGCTCTTTACAGCTCCAGCTAAAGAAAGTGTTTCAGTATATACCCAAAATAAATAAATTCTTGAATACCTTTCAAAACAGGTACCTCTGTCATCAACTGTGTTGTCTGTAACAGCACATTCCATTTCAACTGTAAAAGAAGACAAATAGATCTATACTGAAATACTAAAGCAGTAGCCATGATATAAAAGTATAAATGTTTTAATATGTTAGCATTACCTGTGTCAGTGAATATTTTGATTGTAACTGATAAATTTCACCTTAAGTTGAACCATATTGGCATCAATAAAAGGCATGGAATCGATGGGATGGACAGAAAACAAGTATACTGCACCCAAAACTGTTTCCAAGAGTAAGCTGAGGTTCTTTGGATAACTTAGTAGAGACTTTGTATGAGTCATGTTCTTGAAAACTTAGTGGTATTAAATGAATAGTAAATAGTACACTTTACCCCAAAAAATTGCACTCCCACTCCAGCATTTGCCAATATATGATACAAAGTTATTGGAACACACTGAAGATTAATGAGCACGCTGAAATGTACCCACACCCCCTGTTTCGGTGCCACTTGGAGTCAAAATTATGGCATTAACTCACAGGCTCTGCATCCCAGGAACCAGAAAGCAGTGCCAAAGAATCCTTGTTAAGTTATAATTACAAGATTTCTGTTTTGCCAGCCACTTTAGGGGCAGATGCACGTTACTTCAAGATGCCAGCTCCTTAGTATTAGATTGAAACAGGACGAGATCGTTAATTAAAACTGGTTAAATAATGAAAAATTCCAAATATTTTCTATAAACTGCTCTAATTTTCCAGTGCACCATAGCTACAGTCTGCCCTACACAAGTCTGTGTGGTTTTGTAATTAAAGTCTTACAGAAAAAGGGGAAATATATCTCTAAGGAAATATACTTTGGCATACAGAAAAAAAAAATAATAAAAAAGAGATAGATCAGAGTAGGTGCAGTCCAGCATCAGATGAAGTGTGGTTTAGCTAGTTTTTTAAACTTAGTCCTGTTTTTGCCACATTTCTTTATATGATTCTATGAAATTTTAAATAAATTCAGAATTATAAAGGGAATGACTTGCCTGCCTTATGCAGTAGCAGAAAGAAGGCTGACTGTAGTAACTTCCATTTTCTTACATACAATAAAACCCTTGAGACATTCCTATTAATAATCACTGACAAATGCAAAGAAAAAAATTAAATAAAGACCCGAGTAAAGTTTTAGGAAGAAGTGTCACTTATCAGTCGTGGAATTCATCTGGGTATGACACAGGTTGTTGGAGACATAAAGCCATTGAAAGTCCTTCCTTCAGGGTTCTGGAATATAAAATATTCATGGTGTATAATTTTGCATAATTTGTTTAGCTACTGAAGCATAATTTAGTTCCTTGGTGCACACATACAAAGAAAAGAATGAAGGAAAGAACAAAATACTTTACAAAAACTAAAGATTTTTACTATTTTGTTGTGTGCGGTGTATGATATCCTCATGCGTACAAACTAGTCTTTAGATATTAGAAACAGATATGTACAGATATCAATACTAAAGCATCTTTAACGTGTTTGGTGCTAGGTTCTCATGCTTTTGTTTATTTGCTGAAGATATTGACATTCCCCCAGCCACATGCTGTAGTCTCAGAAATACATCTGAGTTGGGCATAGTCAAGCTCCAGATTCAGAAAGCATCTTCTGCTATATTCACCAGCTCTAGGCTAGTTTGTACTTGCTCGAATGCTCTGTGTACAAAGAAAAAACACATCTATAAAGAATACAAGAAATGTTGTGGATAGGATATTCAAAGCTATTGGTATTTCAGCCTGATTTCCCTTCCACTGAGCTAAATCTAATCTGAAATGAACTCAGCAGTTCAGAACACAAAGCCACAAACTCTGCCCTGGATTTGCAAAATCAAACCCAAATTCAGGGTTGCCCATGACAAATCCACACTCTTTTTCTGAAATTCTGCACCAAAGTCCCAGTGACTAGATTCAAACGAACAACACAAAATAAGAACAAGTGTTCATTCCTTTTTAACCACTCTCGTATGTTTTCACACTTTTACTCAGTTGCATAGTAAAAACAATTGCAAGACAGCATTGAAAGAAAGAGCTGAGACTTCAAGAGCTCACACTTAAAAATACAACATACAAGAGACAGGGAAGATGAAGAGTGGCAAGAAGATAATGAGAGTGCTAACTGGTAAGCTCCATGATAATTTTTCTTGTAAAGAATTTATGTGTTGTACTTACAGCCTGTCATCTGATTTTTTAAAATTTCATTTTATGAAATTTTAATAGAAGGGATCATTAAAAAGAGTAACTTTTTTCCTACACAGAGACAAAAAGATTACTTACAAAATTGCTGTGAATCGAATTCTGTTAATTGTTCTTCCAATTTTAAAATATTGTGGGAGATTGTAAAAATATTGTGACAATAAATATGGAAAAACAATGCTAAAACAACCACCTGTAAACCATAATAGACTTTGTACTTTTAAATAACGGCTACACCTCACTTCTTTCTTCTCTCCCTCCAAACACATTTCACAGGGAGTTTGGCCCAACCAAGAGCTTTTGGATTACAACACTACCACATACAGTGTGCATATAAAACTACGAACAGTAACATGCATTACATCTTAGGGAAGGAGTCTCAAAATTTAATAAGAGAGTTATGCTTTCCATTTCCCTCAACAACTAGACAAAAATGAGTATTTAACTACATTTAGAACATTTCAGATATCCCATCTCAGTTCTTAAGAAACTCATGTGGAGAAATATAGATAGACAGACAGACAGATGTGTTGCTCTGCTCTTTCACTGTAGCCACTGAAGCCGCAGAGAGCTGTTCATTTCCTGTCATGGTACAACACAGCCCAACATGGGAAACAAAAGAATGAAAATCATCATGAAACAGGCTACACACACCTGATTTTGAAAGATATCTTCTTGAATTCTGATGCCTTTTTATATGGGAAATGAATTCTGTGTATTTATTTGTAATCTAAATTTCCTCATGTAAAAACCACTAATTTTGGCCCATTATGCCAGCTCCAACATAAGTAGTATGTCATCACCTGGAAGGCCTGATAAGGAGAAAAAAAATCACCAATAATTGAAAGATGTTATGACCTTACCAGTATGTACAAAAATGTAGAACAGGAAACCATCTATTCAGCGCAACCCCAAATGAGTTTCTGACCTGCTATCACCAGAGGGAATATCATCTTGTGCAAAATTACTTTCCTCTCATTTTTTAATTCACACAAAATTCAAAAAGCACGTAAAACAGATAGGGAGGGAAGATAGAAAAGGAGTGAACACAACAGAAATTCCTGCAAACTCCAAATTTTCTTCCAAGTCCCTAACCAGCGGATCAGACTTGACCCTTTCCATGTTAACTGCCTGTCAGTTCTGCCTTTGTATCTCAAGAAGCTCTGGGAGAAAGAATTGCCTGGGCTTGGTCAACCAGCAGCAGAGTATGCGTTGCCTGCATTTACCATCTGTTTGTGAAAGAACAAAGTGATAGTATATAACATAACAGTTATTTAAAACCCTTTGGAAAATCAAGTCACTACTGCTGAGTGTTTCTATACCTCAGGCTATATGAAGACAAGTTAAGTGCTGATTCTGAACTCTACCATTTTGTTTTATTTCACTACTATGGGTAGGCTGGGAGTTACCCAAGACAACGAACGTAGCCATAACCCTTCTTCATGGTAAACATATAATTTCCCCAGTGATCCAGTAAGCAATAACAAAAAGTTATGTGTAGTACATATAGTGTTTATATTCCCCTGGGTTTAATATGGCTCACAGTAAAATTGATTTTCTGGAATCTTGCAATAAACCTCATCAAAGTAAATGAAACCCACGCTGGCTTTTTATAAAGTGATTGGATTCAGGGTGATAAATTAACCCTCACCGTCAGAGAGACTCCCAATAATGCACTTGCTCGATTAAACTCATCCAGACTCTGTTTAGTTTTTAATTTTTCTATAGGACTTACTTAACTCTCTCAAAGCTTCCAACTTAATGCTAGCAGAAGGGATAGCGGCTGAACACTACATTTTTTTCTTCTCAGACTAAACAGATCAACCAGATTTATATTTGCTGAGCACTTCGTTGACACTATGCTCTAACATATATATAAAAACCACTGGTAGGTATTTCTATCCTGTGGGAGTAAGGAGAAGGGAAAAAATGACTTTCTGCTTACTAAGAGTTCCTAATCAAACACCAGGAACTGAGAAGGTTTTAATATTTCTAAACTTTTGTACACATGTAAAATCAGCATTTGTAAGAAATGCTAGAGTAAAATCCAATGGATACCCTGGAATAACTGACAGGAGTCTGGCTCAGAACATGCTTTCCTCCACTATCCATTCCCAACAGATGATTCTCACCTGAAATGACCACCTAGACTTGCCAAGGCAGATTATTCCTAATTCTCTGCCAGTCTTTGAACATTCCAGTTTTTCCACTGTTTAGCTCCCATTTCAGCAGGAGGCAAGATGTGTAAAAAAAAATAAATTCAAAGTGACTTTCCCTAACATTCCTCAACAGCCTTGTGACTTTCTAGAAGAAAAAAGTGTACGTCTATTCACAGCTACCGTGCAATTTATATGAGAACTATTTTTGTTGCCATATTTATTCCTGGTTAAATGAAAAAATTATTCATTTAACCAGGAGTAAAACCTCTGAGATTTTTTTTCTCATTTCCCAGCCTGTCTAGGGAAAACAGGCTGCAGTAAACAATCATGCCCTATTTTATTCCTACTTAAATGAATTATCATAATAATAATTACTAGCAAAAACATCTGGTTTCTGCTCAGCACAGACGGCAAATTCTTTGACACATTGCTTGCATTTCCCTTTCTTAGTCTCCAGGCTGAGGGTCTCAGGCTTTTTTTAGACCAGTATACATGCCAACCTCACAGCATGCCTGATGGTACAGATTTATGGAGAGACTGCTGATGACCATAAAACGTTTCCTCTGTTTTTTCTGCCTCTGGAAAATTATGCCTTTGTAAAAATATCTTCTCTTTAGAGCATTTCCCTGCTTTTTATACAGATGACATTTGCATGTAAACAGGTTCTTGCTGTTTTTCTTCACTCCTAAAACAACAGCCAGAAAAAGTAATGTTCCCTTTAGCATCATATTGGCCTGTTACTGTAGAATGATCCTAGTGCCACTATTTAAAGTTTGGAATTAGAAAATGGGGCTATCCAACAGAAGCAATTTAACTTTCAATTTAATTAATATTTCTACTGTAACAGAAGATTGTTATTTTGTGGAAAAGAGAAAGAAGAATTACAAATAATCTCATGTATCATGTGAGACTTTGAACAGCCCTAATATTTAAGTGCATTAACAGTATTGTCTTTTGCATTTCCATAATGCCTTTTATTAGAGGATCTGCATTAGTGGCTACTTGAGTTGCTCTACCTCCACTGAACAACGCTGGGACACTAAGGAGTGCTCAAACTCAGCAGTGGCTGTCATCCAAGCAGCCTAGAAGGTCTGGGGGCAGGGGGGGGACCACATGAAGTCAAATACTGCCTGCTGTCATGATCGCTGCACATTTTTCCTTGAGGTACAAGGGCATGTAATACCCCTGAGAGTCTTGCTGGGTTTTAAGGAGTGATATGTATG
Organism: Limnodromus scolopaceus; assembly: GCA_028565335.1. Classification (NCBI taxonomy): domain Eukaryota; kingdom Metazoa; phylum Chordata; class Aves; order Charadriiformes; family Scolopacidae; genus Limnodromus; species Limnodromus scolopaceus. The sequence continues at coordinate 33,209,370 of JAOXNO010000033.1, read as the reverse complement.
AAGAAATCTAGTCAGGGCCTAAAAAAAGTTAAGAAACCGCCAGAGAAGAAACAGCTTAACATATCACTTCAGAGCCATGAGGTTTAAAAGAAAAGTTTCCTAATTTTGGGGAGCCATTCAGCATCTGTGGTCACTGGTGCTAGGCAAAGCTTCTTGACAGGGAGAGGAAACTCTTGTGGGAGAGCAGGCATTTACTTTCACAGTGTGGCTGCAGCCCAGCGTGTTATGACCATGCTGCATGCAGCACAGCCTTTTCCAGAAGAGTCTGCCCGGCAGTCTCCAGCGTTTCACCTTCATTTAACGGGCCACGTTTCTCACCTTTCATCCTCTTCAACCTCCTGGCCTGGGAAGGTGCCCTCCCCTGAGCAGAGCAGGCAGGTAGGGTCCCCACTGCCCACCTAGGGCCGGGCTGCTGCACGCAGCAATGGGGAGGGCACGCTCCTTCTGCCCCTAGTGTGTTAAAAGGCCCTCACTCCAGCTCACAGCTGTCTCAGGGCTGCTCTGCACTAAATACTATGTCTGTATTGGTGGACAGCGTGTATCAACTCCAAAGCCGTCCTGAGCTCCCTCAGTACTACAAGGGTATGTCAGGTCACCCCAACCTCACTTCCTTGCCAGAGTGACTCCTATGCCAGAAGTACAAAGGAGATTTGCCAGAGCTTGGCTCACAAACAGCTTATTAATATCAAGCAATTCTGGATCCCAAAGTGTTTGAAAAAGTAAATAAATATTACACTCGTTTCATAAATGGAAACCAGAAGCACTGAGACATTCAGTAACACATTTAGGGCCAGGAGCAGAGTTCAGGGGTCTGGACTTTGCTGTCTGACCTCTCCTGCTATGGTCCTCTTTATGTCTTTTGAAGAATCTACATTAATAATGGCTATTGCTGGCTTATTCTTGCTGAATTCAGTGATGTAAATATTTAGCTTGGGCTCCCAGCAATCTGAGCTAGCAGAAAACCTGCCCTGCAGTCTGTGTGGTGTCACTCCCAGGATATGGCTTAGCTCTGTATCCATCGATATAATCAGTATCATCTGGTTTATGTCCCTGTTTGAAATGAGTTCACCTTTCTTTCATCTAAATTTAAGTTTATCGCAACTGCCCATCATATGTAAGATTTCTAAGTTAATCATTATAAGCTCAAGTTCATAAAATCACTCTTACATGAAAGAAGCAATTATAATCAAGCATATATCCACTTAATAATAAAAGCCCTATACTAACAAAAGGGTCAATATACTTAAATGCTTTCAGCAAATGACTATAAATCTTATTACAATATTTTACATTCTTTAGATCTTCTTTATAACCTCTTTGTGAACTTTCAAAGTTATTTCTTTGTCACTTTTTCAAATTTTATAGCATTGAAAAGTTGTCTTCAACTTGCCACTAAACATTTAAGAAACAAAAAACCCAAACACCTTTAAATAAAACACAAAATATTATCATAATTCTACCACATAAGAAGATTTTTAAACACATGAAGGAAATATGAGAGAACTCTTGTCCATTATTTCTAGCATCACATGGAATAGAATATACTTACAGCTTACAATGTATGATCAATGAAATAAGTTCTTGTGACATTGTATTTGATGAGAATAATCTCAGCTTCTGAGTACGAGTCAGCTGATCAGCATGTCTGAAGTTTTGCATTAATAGAAGGAATACAACAAGATTTTTCTATAAAAGATTACGCTAAGAATATGAAAATTGTAATTTTTTGAGCTATGATTAATTTGGTTATATTCTGTTTCAAGAGTCTAACCTGCAGGCTATACTAATACAAATAACCTCATGGATTCAACTCCGTATGTGAATGAGGGCTCTGGTATGAAATTATCTGTTCTAAGAGGAAACAAAAAACAAATGGAAATAGAGTTTTTGTGATCCTAAAAGAGGAATTAATCAGAGCCAAACAGAAGCTTCAGAGAGAAACAACTTAGGACTTATACTTGCCAGTACCTACCTCAGGTTGCTTTCACTTTCCAAAGGAAATTTAAAAAAAAACCCAATATTTTTAATAGCTGTTATAGAATATATTCATTTTACTAAGTTGGCTTTCACACAGACAGGGCAAAGAGTCCTGTGTTGAGTGGTTTGATTTTTCAACTGCATTTCAGAGCTACAATTTCAGTGACGTTGACTTTAAAAAAAAAAGCTGTAATTTTATAGCATTCCCAGACACCTCAAAAACTCATTTCAGTGACTAAGCTTTGGGATCAAAACCTGTATTTAGGTAAATATCCCCATAACTCATATAGCATCAGGTACATCTGAGGGTATATTCATCAGTGCTTAGATCTGGCATCCTGGTCCATTCACCATCTCGCATTACTGCATGGAGTGGAGTGTGCACGTAAAAACAAGCATTGCCTCACAGCAGTCTGCTCACTTCACAGAAGGGTAATTTCTACAGAAAATGTTCTTAGAGACTGACAGGGAGGAGACAGAAGGAAATCAGGGAGGGCAACTGCTCTGCTGTGAGGTTCCCCCAAGAACCCATGTGAGAAAAACAAAACCAACCAACCAAAAGGTCCTTCTGGATGTAGAGAGTGGTGCGCATAGGCTAAGGTTACAAAAACTTCAACTACATTTCTCTTGCACTGCTTTAGAAAGGATTGCAGGGACCGCTATGGTAAAAACCAGGAGCCTTGTGAATCACAGTTTCTGTGAGAGCTGGAGTCAGGCGCAGGATCAGTGCAGTACGGCAGCAGACGTTTCATCTCTACAAAGCATGCAACAGAAGCACAGTACTATGAAACTTGCAAAGACCTTCCGTTTCTTGTTCAAATCTCACGATAAAGTTAGATCCACATGGCAGACATAAATATGTACTAATAACAGATGCTGCTTTTACATCAAATCATCAATAAAAACATGAAAGACGGGGGCCAAAGATGAGCCAAGGCCAGCTGACTCCAAAAAAGATTACTGGTTGTCTGTAAATAACAATTCTTGAATTTCCACATTTTCTAATAATGCACTTTTGTACACAAAGTATTTTCTTCCACACTGGCATTACCAGAACACTCAGCATTGCTGAAAATCAAACTGCTTCTATTTATAAGCCTAATCATCGATTTAGGAGCCTATTTTAAGCATCTCGATCTGAAAAGGTTTCCATTTTCTCTATAATAAAGGAGTGTAAGCAGCACCAGTGCGCTGTCAAAATGTATGACTTGAGTAGGCGCATGAGCCCCAGTAAAACTCTATACAGATGCCCTCTTCTCTGTATTCCCCTCTCCCTCAAAAGTTCCTTTGATTTCTAGGTTCACGTGAAGCATTCAACATTCACTGTAGGACAGCCCAGAACGGAAAGGCTGGCAGCAGAGGGACTGTCTCCTTCTCATTTGCAATGGTGAGCCAGGGATGCAGCCTGGAAGCTTCACTATCTCTATTAGTCAGACGTGGGCTGCCCCTTTCCGTAAAGCTGAGGCTTCCCAGTTACACAGCAAGGAAAGGATCCAACTGCTCTGCGAGGCGCTGGGCTATGCAGGAAAGGGTACAACGTCTGGAGGTAGTTAAGGCAAGAGCCCAGAGTGCCATGCTTTAAGAAGCCTTGGCCAGAGTACATCCAGTGAGGAAATCAAGTGCAGCAAGTTTGGCTAAGAGTTATGAAAGTGGAAAATCAAGCATATACATTGTTAAATGTAGGAAAGTTTGGAATAATTAGAGATAGCAATACATGAATGTGGGGGAGGTCAGATAATGGAAAGGACAGTACGGGTGAAGAAGGATAGGGGTGGGGTAAGATGGCACAGCTGACTGGCTGATGGAGCAATGTACTTCTAACTGGACTATAACGAAGCAAGGCTGAAGGTGACCTCAGCTTCACTGGGAGGAGGAGAGAAGATCTTTTTAAAAACAAAGAACAGTAACAGACTTAGGAGGGGAGGAGTCCCCTCCATGACAGGCAGTCTCCTGTCCTCAGACAAGTGTGAACCAGAAAACCTGCCTGCAGGGGGGCCTTTGCTTCACATGCCAAAAGAAAAGGCATGTCTGGGAATGCAGAAT
>JAOXNO010000033.1:33154550-33193790 GCA_028565335.1 Limnodromus scolopaceus | reverse complement strand
CCCATAGCAGGGGGGTTGGAACTCAATGATCTTTAAGGTCCCTTCCAACCCTAATGATTCTATGATTCTATGATTTCATGATTTCATCAATAGTGCACCATCAGCTTTGCACCAGGCAAAACAGCATCCATACATTCACAAATCCCACGTATTAGCACAGGATTGGACCGCTTTAACTCTTGCTTACAGGTCATTGGATCAGCTCTCTCTCTTTTGTATTGCAATTGCAGAAAATAGCTTTCCAGACATCTGGCCTTTCTCAGTGGAGGAAGACAGGACTTTCCTCCCCACCATGCTGCCTGCAACGAGACCTTCAGCGCAGCAGGGTGCCCTGGGAGGCACTCTGCAGAGGTGCTGTGGGCACCACAGCTGTGTCAGGACATGGAAGCAGACTTGTGATCCTCATTTAGGGCCCCATCCTGATGTAGGGCCCCTTTCCTTTCACGAATCCCCTGTATCGAGGCTACTAAGAAATGACTAATACAGAGCTCTTCTCATACCATCACTATGGAGTTCTCAGGGTCAGTTTTTTGAGCCTACATATTTTTCTAGTATAACTTAAGGGTACTGAAGACCTTATTAGCCCATAAAATGCTGAAAGCTAGCTACCCTAGAAAGTGACCATGCTTAGCATCTTGAATCTTTAGAACTCCTGTGCCTCAGTTCTTCAGCCATAAAATGAGGATAAAAGTTATTTCCCTAACTCATGGGAATGTGAAAATCAGAAGTGTGAGGTATCCTACTTACAAGGTAACAGAGATAATAAACATTCTCTGGAGTACTGCGTGAAAAGATAATCTTGGCAAATAAAATGCTTTGGTTTAGCACTCCCTCACTACTCACAAATTAAGCATTCATTGAGAAAACTGTAAAAGGTATAAAGGTCAAGAAAACCAAAGTTTTAACAGGCCTGATAATATTTACTTCACCCTTCGACTACCGTAACTGGGCAGCCCCCTTAGGACACTGTTTGATGTTATATATGGTAAAACATGCCCTGCAGGACAGTGGGTGGAATTATGGATTAGAGTATCAGCTTCTGAATTCTCTATTGTTAATGGGTTTAAATCTGAACTCTATTGTTAGGTTGTTTTAGGGTGGGTTTTTCTGTGTCTAATTTCTGAACCATTACGCACACGTACATTCTTCTAAAACTGCCAGGTAACTTGGTTCGCTTGTGGAACTGAAATGTAACCTTTAATTTTACAGCCTATACTTCAGAAAATTATGCGTTTGAGCAGCTGAGACTTTTGGAAGGTGGGAGTGGTACACCAACCACATAAGAAGTGGAAAACCACAAGAGAATTCTTTGTGCTGTGAATAATGACTCAGGAATACAGTTATGGGAAGCACATATCCCACTCTTTCATCAATGTGCAGACTCTTTCCTAAAGCTATTCTCATCCTCTGCAGCCACTGGTAAAATGCACAGACATAACCTCAGATCCAGTATAAACAAATGAAATGTAAATGTCAGTGTGGTTGTAGCTACCTCCCCTAGAGCTGATTTTGCCACAGGATTAGATTGAATGTAAATAATAGGGAAAAGTACAGCACTTTGAAAGAAACATGTCAATTTAAATTAAATAGGGCTTCTCATTTTATCTTACAAACCATGATCCAAGTAAGATTCTTTGGCTTTCTGCCAGCAATCGGGCAGGCACTGAAGACCAACGAGTATTTGCCTTTTGTGACACTTGAAAAAATCTTTGGATTAATTCACAGCTCACTATTTGCAACCCAGCCCAACAACAGCCCACTGCTGAGCTCTCACTGCTAGTCCCTTTGGTGTCTGGTATACCTTGCTAAACAGAGCATCCCCAGAAGCAAATCTTCCTGGGAGCAAGGTCACATAGGCAAGTAGATACAGGATGACTGCCAGCCTCCTACGCACTAGGGATATTTTATACAGTCCGTGTAAGTATGTATATAGACACTCTCCCCCTCCCCAAACACCACACCCTGGAACAGCTGAAAGAACAGGCCTTAAGTCTGCTGTAACTTGTCCGGCATGTTCAATTTTGTAGCCTCAGACAAGGTTTAGTTCTGATTAAACCTGCCGCAGTTGGTTTGCTTCCCTAGACAAGACAAGTAAAAATGTATTGAAGCACACTCATCATGCTTTCTAATACTTCAAAGACAGCCTCAAATTAGCAGGACAAGTCTACACAGCTGTAAGTATTATTACATGAATATAATCTTTCTATCTTCAGGAATAAAAAATTTAGGAACCATTATTTATAGTGTGTGCTGGTGCTAGATTGTTTTAACTCACAGAAAATATTGTTCTTAATAGTATGGCTTCCTCAAGATTAGCTTAGGCACTCCTTTAAAAATCCAGGCTAAATTACAAGAGCTCGTCTAGACCTTCTAGGTTTGGGCTAGTTTCCTCAGCTCTTCAGGAATTTTGATTTGTGATTCTTGAAATATTATTTAGCCTGATCCTACACTTTTTCACAAAACCTTTGCTAGGAAATATACACATAGGGAGAATTTTCTAAGTCGACTCTTTTCATTCTATTGCTATATACTGAACATAATACTGTGCAGATATAGCTTTTTGGGGAAATGAAATTACAGATGGAGATCTTGGGTGCATGGATTGGTCTAACTTGCTCTGACCCACTGATTACAGCCCAAGCACACCTCAACCCCTTTTACAGGTTGACCGTGTAAAGCTGGTCTCTGAACAGGGACTGCAGCACCAGACAGAATAAAAGAGTTGTGATCGTTTCTAAAGTAATTGTTTTATAAAATATTTAATAAGTGGTATCAGTATTTATATTTAAATATTTAATGTTTCAAATGACAAGATATCCATCTGATCGCTATATGCTTTGAAATTTCACACAGCATTTCCAGGAATGTTTTCTCAGCCCACGTAAACCAAGATTAGAGCTTTTTCAATACACTATTCATATTAAAGCCTCAGACGACACACTACAGGAAAGTGACATCTCTGACATTGGTAATATTGAGCTATCAGCACCAACAGAACAATATCTTTCTTGTTTGATAGTGTTTTAAGGCAATACTATGACAATTATACAAAGAGATATGCCCAACAACAAAAAGGCTTACTGGAAGCACCAGAGCGAGACTGTGGCTGACAAGACCCATGAGGCTGAAGGAACCGCTGGCACTGGGGGTGAGCCTGCGTTACCCATCTTTCTCCTCTCAGTGGGGAGCGGCACTGGACACTACAGCATGAGTGACCACAAACCTGTCCAGCGGCCATAATAAAATAAGGAGTGAGATCAAATCAAAGCAGAAATGCAGACATTTTATCCCATTCTCCTAAGCACTTGGATTGTTAAAGCTACTGCGATTGCCTTAGGCAAAGTTTGACCCACTGACTGTCCTGAAATCAAATACGGTGGTATATTTTGGAAAATACAAGCTCTACACGCATGTCTCAGACACTTTTGAGAGACATTTAGTTCAAGTAAACTGCCATGGAATAAGCACAATTACATTTCCTCCTACACTATCCTGCAACTCAGTCACATTCTGGTTTAAACTTTTGACTCATTCAATTTTTATGCTGCTTGTTCATTTTATAATCCAGTTGTTATATGTTTCACTTTCATTACTTATTTTCTTTTGCAATCATCCTAGGATAGGGACTAATTATTTTAATAGCTCTCATTACAACATGCTGGTGCATTTGCTTTTCTTTTTTAAATGGAGTTATGTTTATACAACCTCTTCTTTTTTTTTCCTTTGCACTAAACCACAAGAGAAATCGCAAGCTCCGTTATGGGTTATAGAATAAACAGTGCTTTTAGCAAGCTTTCCAACAGCAAATCAGGGAAATAGGAGTGAGCATGATGAAAGGGTTGGAAAGACTCATGCCCAAGGAATTAAAAGGATACAAAAACCTGCAACATCACTGCATCTAACTACACTTCACTAAAAAGGTGTTAGAGTTAACAAAAGCTTGAAAACAGGACCACCCTGCAAATAACTTTATCAAATATACGAGCCTGTGAAGGACATGTTTGTACAATGTAAAACAGCAAATGTTAAGGCAAAATAAAATAACCCCTGTGCATATGCATACACATCTGCATGTGTAATAATCGAAACTTCTCATCTCCAAGGTGAAAAATGTTGATGAGCAAATAGATTTTCTCTTACCCAGATCTTTCCTGCTTGTACAACTCTGACTATAAGTAGTCCCTTCTGTGAACAGCTTCTGACGCCTTAGGAAGAGGAGAAGGGTCTCGAAAAGAGGAAGGAAGTTCCTTTAGAAACTAGCGAGAGACAAGGATAGGTGTCCAGATACTTGGACACAACAGATCTTTACACTGCTGGCTGACCTTACAAAGCTACTCCCTCATGTGTATTCGTTTGTTCATTTGTACACTTGCATCTGTCACACACACACATTTCATTCAGAGAATGTGTGCTGGAGAGTATGGAGAATACAAGCTTTCAGAGGTTCCCCTGACACAAAAAAAAAAAAAGAAAAAAAAAAAGAAAAAGTATTTGCTCACCCTGTTAAAAGCAAACCAACCAACCCAACACAGACGCAGAGAGTCTGGTAGGGACCTCTGGAAGTCTCAGCCTCCTGCTCAAAGCAGGGGTACCTTGAAAGCTCAGCCAAGTGGCACCGGACCTCTTCCCCTGAAGTCTTTACTGACTCCAGGGATGGATCTTCTGTAGTCTCTGTTGGGACAGCCTGACTCCAGGCTTAACCACCATCTTTGGAAAACATTTTTTCTTTATGCCCGGAGAATTCTGCCCTTGCTCCAACTTGTCCTTTTGCTGTATCCACCACTGAGAAGAATCTGTCTTGGTCTTCTCTGTGGCCCCCGGGAGGTATTTGAAGAGAAAAATTCCATCCTCTCAGTCTGCTCTTTTCCACACTGACCCACCATTGTGGCCCTGCTCTGGACTTTCCCCACGGTGTCAATATTGTCCCAAAACTGGACACACAGTGTTCCAGTGAAGCCTCCCAAGCAGCTGAGCAGAGGACCATAGTCCCTTCCTTATGCTTGGCTACTACGCTTTTGCTCAGGACATGGTCAGCCTTCAGCACTTCAAGCATGCTCCTGACTCGTGCTCTCCTTCTTACCCACTGGGACCCAGCCCCTTCTCGGCAGGGCTGCCACTGGCTTGCCAGCCCCAGCTTGAGCTTCCTAAGGTTCCTAGCAGACCATCCCTTCAGCTTGCCAGGGTCCTTCTGAATGACAGGGAGGGACCTGTGTCAGGAGTCCCTCTGAAGCCCTGTGACCTTCCAGCATGTCATCAGCTCCCTTCAGTTTGGTAGCACCCAAGAACCTCCTGAGGCTGCACTTTGTCCCATTGATTAGATGGTTGCTGAAGATGTTAGTAGTGCCAGCCGCAGAAGTGACTTATGAGGTACACTGCTTGTAATGAGCCTGCAGCCAAAGTACTAACCACTGGCCTTTTGATCCTTTTGATAGTTCAGCCATTTTCCCACCCCCTGGTTTTGTAATTCTATCTATTTTAGTCTCTATTTCCTCAAGTTGACTATGGGGATACTACACAAGACAGTGTTGAAAGCCTTCCTAAGATAAATCCACTCACTGATCTCCCCTGATTTACCAAGCCAATTATTTCAACACAGATGGCAATCAGGTTGATCACCTACAATTTGCCCTTCAAAATATGTATTGGCTGTTCCCAAACCCATTCTCATCCTTCACATACCTGGAAATAGCATCCATGAGAATTTGCTCCATAATTTTCAGGGCTCAAGAGACATAAGGCTGTCCAATCTGTAGTTTGCCAGATGTTCCCTTATGTCTTTGTTGAAAATGGGTGTACCATTTCCTTTCTTCCAGTCTAAAGAAACCTCCCCTGATTTCCATGATCTCTCAAAGATAAGAATTCAGCTTTGCAATGACATTTGCCAGCTTCATCAGAATCCTTAGATGCAACCCGCCTTATCTGATGGACTTTATACATCCAACTTACTTACATAGTCCCTAACATAGTCCTCCTCTACCAAAGTCTGCTCCCAGAAATCTCTGTTGCTAGGCATGTAGATCTGGGAAGCCTATACATACTTAGCTGGTGTAAATACATACACAAACACAGACAATGCATCCAGAGTACTCAAATGGCAACTATATACATAAACCTGCCTACTTGGCACTGATAGCAAACCAGACAATTAAATACAGCAAGAGACATAATTAAAACTGCTTACAGTACATGAGGGGATTTTTGTTAGCAGGAGGATACTGGCCTAAAAGAGCACTGCTTATCTAAGAACAGAAAGATACGCGCAAAACCCATCTAACCCCAGAGGACTTTATACTTAGCTACTAATAAATGCAACGTGGTATTCATAGGGAGCTATGCTGATACTGAATGCTTGCAATGAGCTAATTGTCCAGTCAGGGCATCTCACACTGAGAAAACAAAATCAGATTTGGACATTCGCCAGTTCAAATTTCAGTTTGAATTCTGTGCCTTTTTCTTGTTTTCCAAACTCTGTCCCCCTGTGCGTGTGCTGCGTTTGAAGCGTGTTGACACTACGCCTTGATGCAGCTGGCACCCCAGATCAATTACTGGACACCCAACTTGAAAACACTTGAAAGAAAAACCACAGGGCAGACGATATGGTTGGCTCCCAAGCCTGCTGCATATTGGCTGACCCAGCATAGCCTCATCCCAGTGGAGTTCCTTTATTTTGTATCTCTTCTCTGAAAACCATGAAGATTTCCAAATACCCTGTGTACTAATTCGATTTTGCAGTGGCTATCACAACATCGACATGGTAATTATAAAACATTATTTCCTAAGATGCAATCTGAACTTTGAAAGCAACCTTTTTTGGTTCCTCTAATTTAGTCCCGTCTGCTTCCAATTCTCAACTTCCTTTTGATCTTCCTCTGCAGAGGTGCCCAGAGTGGCACTATTGCAGGTCAGCAATTCTGGTCAGTAACCAATAAGACTGTCAGCACTCAGACTTAATCTGGCTTTTGGTTTCGTTCCTCAAGATCCAGTTTGGATTAAGGCCCACCCTACTGCATATACAGATAGATTAAAAACAACTCCCAGGTTCTTTTAGTCAAAAAAGCAAACGATCGCCACCCACTGCGGCGGTGATTGCTCTATTGAAGAGGAGGCTGCCAGCACCGATCATGCAAACAGACCTGGTGGCAGTCAGACAACTTGTGCCGACAGCAGCCAGTGAGCTCAGGCTGTTGCTATCACTTACACACGGCATCTCTGAAAAGGATGTGCAAAGTAAAGCCCTGCTGTCCACCGCTAAAGGGGACAGACTCTTATACTCCCAACAAGTAAAGGTGGCAATATCCTGCTATATGGCGACACTAAGTATACCCATGGTAACAGCAGTTCTGGAGCAAGCTCTCCCTGCTTGTCTGCTCCCCAGACAGCACCTTTTTAGATACCAAGGTATACTACAGCCATGTGCCTGAAGCTTGATGTCAGTTCGCAGTATCAATGAAGCAATTAAAGGTTTTAATTTTAGAGAGTGCTTTATGGTGTTGATATCTGGTCAGCTTCTAATCAGGTAAATCTAATGTCAGAAGAACTAAAAAAGATTCCCTCACTGTTCATTTTGGCTGCACACGGTCATGCAGAGTAGTTTTGTCTTTATTTAAATACTAATAAAAAGAGACAGCTCCACATTATGAATATATCCTCATACTTCATGCACAGCCAACATTTTTACATATTCATAGCCAACTTGAAGGCAAACAGAAGGACCTGGCTACTAGCATTTTTCATTAAGAGCAGACTGAGCATTCTTTTCCCCTTAGTATTAAGTTTTGTCATGATTTAAAGGACACCGAGTTAAGGAAAGATGAACTGCTCGTCAGTACTGTGTGTTCCATGAAATTACCATTTATGCATGAGGAAAAAAACCTGCTTGTTACATCGAAACACCTAATGACATTTGCCATTAATATTCAGTCCTTTGTTCTCACTTTGCTCCAGTTCTGGCAGCAATTCCCCATGACCACTGCAAAAGGTTTCATTAGGTTACTTATCCTTGAGAAGCACTTTCATTTGCCATAGAAATGACTGGAAGGATAACTTAGTTGCTCAGTAGTGGGCTCTTCTCTCCCTCCCCCTCCCTACTCCCTTCATTTAATTTAAGGAAAACAATAAGAGAGACTTAACTCCGCTTCTTCCCCTCTCTTTCAGATATGATGAAAATAAGATAAAAACCCTCTGTCAGGTCTGTCACTAAAATTTCAGTTTATTTATTGTGAAATAACATGGTTTTCCCAAGGGAGCAAGCTATTCAGCTTCTCCCGTCATCACCATACACTAAAAGGGAAGGAGAATTGCCTACTTTTGATCAATAAATTCTTTTGTGCCAATAGATGTGAAAATTTCAGGTAAAATTTTTCACGTATGTTATTCAGGAGAACAATTTGTAAATGACCTTCTGACTGGCTTATTTTTTCCCCTATAGGAACTTCTGTGCCCTACTGCCAGTACTGCTAAAAGTATTTCTGGGAGACACAATAAAGAATCCTGACAACATTTGGACATCTCTTCTTTCCTCCTCCCCGACACCTCTTCTTTTTTCCTTTTCCTGTCTAAAAAAAAAAAAAAAAGTCCTCTATCCCTTGGCTGTATTTTATATTCTGCTTTTTGTTTCCTTACGTGTCCCCTATTCTTTATTCCCCACCCCCACAAGAGCTAGTGGGCCTTCCTCCCTTCCTCTCTCCCTCACTGTGAATACCATTACCCTAGGGACATCAGGAAAATTTCCAGATGTAAACAAAAACATAAATCCCTTCGCTTCTCTGCTCCTACTTTCTTCTCTTCTGTATTTCCCTCCCCCCAGCCCCGCTTCGTAAGTGCTTTTGTATGTTTAGCCACCTGCAGAGAATGAGGGTGGAAGACATGAAATCAGAAGCAAACAAAACCTCTGCTTGCTTTAGCTTAGTCATTAATAGCACCATTAGCTTATTGAACTCCAGGATATATCATGTCACAGTTCGTGATTCAGGGTCTCTCAACTGCTCTTGCATTGTTTATATCCTGAGTCAGAGTCTTTCAGATAATTTAGGCTTAATCATTCCTCTGCAACAACAGTCTTATGGGTGCCATTTATTCAAATCTATCAGTCATGCTACAAGACATCTTGAGGTTTCAGAGGAATCACCAGACACTGACTTAGCATTTATTTACTTGTGGGAGTAAAATTGTTATTTGTGCTTCAGCTTGGTGAAAATGCTAAATGTCAAGGAAGCTGAGTGACCTGAGGTATCTACATCTGTTTTGCCGATTTGGGAGCAGGGAGCTTGACTGGATAGCAGAAATACGGGAATGAGGCAAGAATCCTGAACTCAAACAGCAGCCATGAACCAACTGCTCTGAATTAGTGCACACAATTTGCTTGGCTTTCTTCTGTGACCAGACCAATGCAGACAGAAAATCAAGAAAGTATTAGCCATTAGAACTGTAAACAACTGAAAAAAATCCTTATTCCAATGTGTTGCTACAGCACCTGTCATCTGAATGCTTTTGAGAAGTATTTTACAACAGGGATGTATTTATATTTACACTCTCCCTTCCTCTCTAATTGGGGTAAGAGAAGAAGTCATCCATAAGCAGGAAGACAAGCCAGCACATTTGTATAATATCTTAATTCCATAAGCAAAGAATAAAAACATCAACAGCCTGATCCAGGGTTCATGCATGATCCATGAGTCAACCTTCTGCGACATCAGTCTTGCAAAGTTATCAAAGCAAAATATCAGGGGAAGGGTCAAAGAGCCCATGCTGCAGGGAGAAACTATGCCCTTTATTTCAGATTAGTTTTTAAAGACTTAAGAATACTAAGGGAGGATCCAATCATCTAGTACAAATGTATTTTAGAGGGTTTTCTTTTTTTTAATTTAAAAACCACACACACACTCTTACTATTGTTTTGTTGTAGGAAACATTACACTTAAGCAATGGTTGGCAAGGAAACCAGCCTCTAATGTGTTGTCTGCCAATTCAGGCACACAGTCAACACAGATACACAGGTATCCTCTACAGCCCAAAAGAATAAATCTGAAAAAAATCTAATCTTCCATTGTTGTTATTTATGAAAATGGTACTTAAACATTTTTTATCTGCTTTTGATTGGATGGAGGAGTATCACATAGGACCTGACTCTGGTATTAATGCTCCTGGCCATACTAGGAAATTTATTTAGATGAGAATTAGTAATTTCCCAAAGCTAATTGATAACCCTGAGTCAAACACTTTTTAAAAGGTTCGTCAAATACTCTTTCTCGACACACTCATTTGGCTGACAACTTTTAGAGAAGTAATATTTAGCAAACAACATAGTGTCTTTTATGGGAACAAACTTCTCATCCTGCTGTAAGATGTAAAAAGTATGAAAAACTGTCTCAGGCTTTGTAGAACAAAACGTTTTGCTTCTGGATCACAAGCAACCTACAGATGGCTAAGCAATTTAATTCCTTAGTATCTGCAAATTTCTGTAAAGCACAGAATACTATTAATCTTTGGATTATGGATGGGGAAACCAATACAAAAATAATTGAGCTTCACTTAAGTACTTGCAGCAAAACAAGGAACAAAACTAATACCTCAAAGGTAACAGCATGTGGATCTTACAACTACCCTTCCCCAAAAAGTCTCCATGCTTCTGATTCATGCTGTCAGTAAGAATAGTGGAATAGTTTCCTCAGCCTCTAGGAGACAACTCCCTCTTCGCTTCTCAGAGAATCCTGAGGATGGCTGAGTGTTTCCTGCCCACCACTGTTGCCTTGGGAGCTTGTCATCCACTCTCTGTCCTGGGACCTTCCCTTGCACACTTTGTACAACATTCATCTGGTTTGCTTTCAAACCTTGTATGATAGACGTGCATATCTACCTCATCCACTTCCTCTCCCTAATGTTTACTGCTGCACTAAGCCTCAGCTCTGTTTGTCAACTGTAGAGGGCTCAGCACCCTGGGGTACCAGACCGTAGTCAATGTTCTCTCCCACAGTTCATCAAAGATATGAATTGACAACTCCTCACAAATATAAGTGATTAAAGCACACTGATAGCACAACTCTGTTTTCCGATATTTGCATGGAGTTTGTCAGGTTGTAGCAGCTGTTCAAAAGCTGCTGCATTTTTTTCTGTTCTCATAGAACCCTCCCTTGCCCATGGACCTGGTCAAGTTGGTGGTCCACAAGAGTAGCCAGGAGAAATTCAACAGGTGAAGATGCAATCTCTAAGCAGAATTTCTTTGGTCTGAGTCTCTGGGCTCTTTGAAAAAGTAGAGGAAACTGTTAGGGAGAGTGTCTGCTCAGTGTACTCTATAGATGCCTTTGTTCTGCTGCTGTGCACTAAAATTTGGTCTTAGTTTCATGTTCTTTGTGTCCTGGAATGAAGGAAAGCAAGCCTGCAGTGCCTTTTATCACCCCTAGTCTAATTGGTCTTATCCTCAGTTTTACTTGCAGCTAGCTGACAACCACATATGCTAAGTTTTTCCTAAAATGTACTTCTTCACATTTTTCTGGCAATCTCCACCACATTTTTGAAAAATACCTGTTTCTGCCTTCAGTGACAAAACTAAGAGAGTAGCACTTCCAAAACAGTAATATCAGCACACAATGCAGTTCACAGCTGCTTTCCAAAATAGGGTTTGCCACATTTGTTTTGACCGTGTTTTGCTGTTTAAAAAGAGAATGTTTACCATTATTTGAAGGGATGGAATGAAGTGCTTTTAAAGTAACTCATCTGCGCAGGAAATCAAAAATGCCATTTAGGAAACAGACAGGGCACTACTTGTTTACACATCTGTTCAGAAACAAGCTTACATTTGCTCATTCACACCACCAACCTTGACCCATTGCTTAGCAGAGCAGCTGACCGTAAGGAATTCAGCTACCTGATCAGCATGTTACTAACCAAGAAAACATTTATGGCAGCGCCTGTCGTTTTTGTTGGCCAACAGGTAACAACAGCAAGTAACCAGCACTCTCAATTGCTACTTTAACTGTGGTAGTCATGGCTAAAATTAATGTTTTAATTTCATAAAGTTTCAAGCAATGCTGAAAAGTCTCATAACCATGAGCTGTGGATGAGCTGTGCATGTATCTATTTAGTGACGCTTTATGGCAAGTACATTATAAAATACTCTTCAGCTACTTACTACTTTGCATTAATAAAGTTTGCATTTGTTTTAAGATTCTAGATGTTCTTGGAAACATGTAATCCAGCTTTAGAAACTGTAGTGGTTTGAAAAATGAAGTTCATAGGTTCATTTGTCACAATGCCAGAGACAACTGGGCCCATTAAAATCATGCTCATACATATCAAAGACACTGTCAAAGACAAGCATGAGTTGAGTGAGATGCTGAAACATTGCAAACAAAGCAGTGTCCTGTGCTCTGACTAACATTAGAGGAAAAACCCACTTATTTCAGAAGGCAATGGCACTAATAGGAGACAGGCTGTGGACAGACAGGCATATCAGAGAAATCCTTCTGAATACTAAGGGTAGTAAAGAACAGGTTGCCTAAACCGTTCTTAAGTGCCTAGACTACTATGCTATTTCCATAGTGTCACTGTTTAACTCCAGCCAGCAACTAAGCACCCCACAGCCACTCGCTCAGTCCCCACCAGTGGGATGGGGGAGAGAATCAGAAGACTGAAAATGAGAAAACTCATGGGGTGAGATAAAGACAGTTTAATAGGTAAAGCAAAAGCCATGCACTCAAGCAAAGCAAAACAAGGAATTCAATCACTTCTTCCCATCGGCAGGCAGGTGTTTAGCCATCTGCAGGAGAGCAGGGCTCCATCACAGTAATGGTTACTGGGGAATACAAATGCCATAACTCCGAATGTCATCCTCCTCCCTCCTTCTTCCCCTAGCTATATATGCTGAGCATGACATCATATGGTATGGAATATTCCTTTGGACAGTTGAGGTCAGCTGTCTCAGATGTGTCCCCTCCCAGCTTCTTGGATGCTCCCTGCCTTCCTGTTAGCAGGCCAGCATGAGAAGCTGAAGTCCTTGACTGCTTAGCAACAACTAAAATATTAGTGTGTTATTCTCATCCTAAATCCAAAACACAGCACTTTACCAGATGCTAGCAAGAAAATTAACTCTATCCCAGCCAAAACCAGGACACATAGGCAAATGTCTTTCAAGAATACTTAGATAAAGCTGATCCTCTTATGGAGCAGAGGAAAAAAAAAAAATAATCCAGCTGTCACCAACCTTTTCTGGAGAAAGTTCCAGTGTAACCACCATCAGCTCCCTTGTCAGTTTGTTCCATTTGCCTCATCACTGCTTAACTCCTGCTCTGCTTGTCTTCATTATTTCTACCTTCTTTCTGAGTTCATGCATCCTTAGCCTCATGTCCAACCTGCAGACCTGGTCTCCCTGTGTCCTCCTGAAGCCCTGCAGCTACATCCTCACAGCAGTGCCTTAAAACTGAGGTAAGACTATAAGGGAAAAAAAAAAGTTAGAGTTGATGCTAAGGCCTCCTTGGTACAGAAGAAGTACCCTGCTGCTTCAAATTGTTTGTTTTTTTTTAGACTGCATCCTTTTGTGATCTTCTGGTAGCACTGCCTTCCTCTGACAGCACAGTCATGGGTACACAACTCAAGCTAATAAGGCGGGAAGAGCCTTTTACTTTGTACTCTGTTGCATGTCTCAGCTTTACTATCTGTGCTCCTCACTAGGAAAAACTGATGGGCTAGGCAATGTCTCAATATCCCTTCCAGCCATATTTCCATTCTTCTCTTCTCCTGTGATTTACTAACAAGAAGATAGATTCATGAAAACTGAAACAATGACTGAAAGGAAGGAAAAATCCCTAAAATAAGGGGCGGGGAATGGATTCAAAGGAGGAAGAGAAGCAAAATCTTTATTATCAAGAAATACAGTGGCCCAAACATTCAAACATGGCTGTTGAAAGTTTGTCTAGAATCCTAAATTTTCTAAGTGCTGAGTACTTTCACCGGCCATTAATTGTTACCTTGGCACTTGTGAGTCCCATCACTGAATGAACTGCTCTGAAAAGAAAGACCCATTTTTTCCTTCCAGTGCCTGAAGTGACTGATGTGGATGCAGGTGTTTAATTTTAGACACACAGACTTGAAAAATACAAGTGATTAGTTCCAGGGTTAGTTCCCAGATAGATTTACTACAGCTAGACAAAAACCAATATCCATCTGCTTTACATCTTACTAGGAAAGTAGACAGGTAAGAAAAAGCTGGTTTAGTAAACTACTGAAGAGCGTTCATTCTGCAAAAATACTGGACTCCAGAACATCTCCCAGGTAACAGCCATCTTGGCCTTAAATAACATAGATCCACTCTGGTCTTTCTATTAACATAAGGCACTTTTTATCATTTAAGTATCATGTGTATGAGAGTCTGGGCACAATTAGGAAAAGCTGCAACCACCGAATTCCCATTGAGCAAAACTGTGGCTCGAGCCCCCTCTCCTTGATTAATTCAAGGACGGGGAGTGGTTGCTGTTACTTTGAACTATACACCACGGTCTATGCTACGAGAACACTCTCTCCCCAAAACTTTCTCCCAGGTTCAGATTTAAGAGCCTCTTTTATCCACTCTTGTTCCAAAAACCTGACACATGCAGATCTTCTCCCTTGTACAAACAGGCTTCAAATGCTTTGAGACACAGATTAACAAGTATGGTGTATCTTGCTCACTGCAGTACTGTATTAATAATAAATATTAATTTACATCCTCACAATAGGGAAAACTCTGACAGATCAAACAGCCCCGAAGCATTTGAGTGTGAAACCACCTGAACCTCATCATGACAGTGATGTTCCCTATGGACTCGTCCAATTTAGGAAGAAGTTACCAGTTTGGAATAGAAAATAACATTTTTATTCAGACATAACTATATGCTCTACTGCAGGGTGTCTGGCCTGTGTGCTCAGGAAATGAAAGGAGGAGCCCTGGTGCATTTGCCTGTTCCCCATAGGGAAACGTTCTGACTGAAGAAACTCCTCTTGTGGAGCTCCTGTTGCTGACCAGCCAGTCCCAAAGCACAAGGAGAGGCTCTTGATGGGGTTAAATGCCAACTAGGAGAGCTTATTAGTCTATTTTATAGTGGTATTTTTCAGGAAAAAACCCAACAAGGGACATAAAAAATAGCAATGACATGGGGAAGAAGAACATTTAACTCTTAACTTTGAAGGGAACATATTTTTAACCCTCTTGAGGGAATGCTTGCCTTTTCCATCCAGTTTAATAAAACTGATCACAGAGAACTAATTTCTGCTAGGTAAATAGCAACTGGTACATCAATTTCCTGTCGGCAGCTGCACTTTCAACAGTTTCAGTCTTTCATTCAAATGTGTGAATGCTTTGCTTAAATTGCACATTTCTCATTTAGTGTACCTTGAAAATATGTACTGTCACTCACTCAATCTCTGAGAAGAGTTTGGCTGTGCTGTGGTTTGCATAAAGCAGCACTAGAGAGGACCATTCAAGCAGATAAGAGGAGACATTAGAACACATGCAGGTAGAGTTTGGGAGAATTAAAAAAAGCCTCTGCCTACAATTCCGTGTAGCAAATGAGGCATCCAAAAGCATAAGTTCTAAATCAGCTCACCAAATCCACCTGATTTCTCTCAAAGGTTAAAGGCTAACTATTTGTGTTAGAAAGTAAATTATCGTATAGACTTAAGGGCCTTAAAAAGATAAAAAGTGTCTCTTCAAAAAAGCCCAATTCAGAGTCTTAAAAATAGTAATGAATTAATGCAAATCTTCAGAAAATTCTACCTTGCTGGCCAATTCCTGTAAGTAACCTTTCTTTTTGTTTCTAACTGCTCCCTTATATTGACAGTAAGAAACTAGGATATCATTTACTTAACCTCGCTAGAATTTCTCATTTGTAACTCCAGTGGTGCCATTTCTCCTCCCCTCCAGTCTAGGAGCCGTG
Source organism: Limnodromus scolopaceus (assembly GCA_028565335.1). Taxonomy (NCBI): domain Eukaryota; kingdom Metazoa; phylum Chordata; class Aves; order Charadriiformes; family Scolopacidae; genus Limnodromus; species Limnodromus scolopaceus. The sequence goes on along the minus strand of JAOXNO010000033.1, from coordinate 33,177,885 downwards.
TGATTTATGTGTTTTCTCACCACTGGCTGCTCTGGGGATTCCAGAACTACTCATGTACCATGCTGACATTTCGCCATCAGTTCTCAGTGGAGCCCAAGAACAAGTTACAAGACAGAATGTCTCTTGGATAAAACTAGGACTTTTCAAAAATTCCCAACTAAGGGTTTTTTTGGTTTGTTGGTTTTTTTTTTTTTCCCCCCACTAGAAAATACCTGTTTGCTGAATTTTCATCTTTTTAAAGTAGTACTCAGTTTCGGAAAAATATGTAGATTCCACTACAAACAGTTCAGTTTTCAAAACAGTTATTCAAAATAAAATCAAATTTAAAATTTCATTAACGTTCTTGTTAAAATAAAACTTGTTTCTCCATAATGACACTATTTTGGGAAGGTATTTCACAAACCTCCCCCCCTCGCCCAAATTCATCATTCTTATTTTTGCTTTGAGACAAGACAGACTTTAAAGACATGAAACTTCCTACAGAATGGAAAATGCAGTTTTTGCACTTTCAGAGCAAAGGTAGTTATTAAAAGGATGGGTCATTTGACTGCCCTTGTTTTTCTTTGATGCGTACTGTCTATATGTGTATTCACATTCTTGGATGCAGCACAATGCAAACCCTGGAAGCTGGAGACTTTTTTACCCTAACCTTATCAATAGCTTATCTGAAGCCATGCTTCATTAAGCATAGAGTTTGTGATCCTATGAAAGGGAGTAGCAGTTAAGAAGTGAACGTATAATTAGACACATCACCATAACAAAAATCCCCAGTGCACATCTTTTTCTTTCAAGTGTTTTTCTAACTGTTCGTTTATACTGTGTCCAATTTCAAGCAGTACCCCAGCACTTACCTACGGTATGGCAGAGTTCCTAGTAAGAATAAAGACTGAAGATCTTACCATCTGACCTCCCAGAAGCAGCATCACTGCAAAGTTTCGGCAAGCACTGTGTGTAATAAATGTGCAAGCAGAGCTCACATGGTAGCTATATTATGCAAGAATGCCATCAGTGATGCTTCAGTTCTGGCTGAGCGATCAGGATGTTCCTTTCCAGCTATCTCATAATGCCTTTTCACACAATTGGTCATCTAGGGAGAAACCTGCCATGTTGGAACAGATGGTTCCTTAACCAGTTGGCAATAAAAACTCAAAAATAGGAGTCTTCCTAAAGTATCTTGCACTGCTAGTACGAACCAGATAAAGCAAAGCTCATGTTTCAAGCATGTGAAGCAGTCATAGATGGAGATATGAAGTGAGAGAACAAATGAAAACACAGGCAGATTAGTAGCTTCACTTAGAAGAAACTCTGACACTACATTTAGTAAGAATTTGGAATTATTTCTGAATCTGGTTTTGTCCTTACAAAAGGTATAAAAGAACGTGTGATTAGTGCCTCAATTATGTTCACTTTCCCAGCTAATAGCTATCCAGAAAGATGGTTTCATGGATAAACAAAAAAGGAAAACATTTCTACAGATTCAAAGGTTCTTCCCACTAATACGTTAATGCCAAGTTCAATATCATTGCAGAAGCATATGGGATGAGGGGAAAGGGAAAGGCTAACTAAAGCATTCAAAATCTTGACAGCAGCAGGTAGCAATACAGTTTTAAAAGTGTATTTGGGGATGCTGGCCAGAAAAGGTTGCAAATTAGTTACCAAACAAATTGACAAACCTATTTTTTTTGCAAATTAAATTAGTAATTTGGAACTACCACGGATTAACTGTACTGTCCTGTAAAGCTCAATTGCTTAGCCACATTGCTTAGTCTTTCTAGTGGGTTAACTGCTACTAACAATAGAGACAGTAAACCTTAAAAAAACCTAACGTATTCTAACCTGGGAGTCAACAAACATCTATTGCAGGGAAACAAAAAAAACCATGAGGTCTAAACGATAAAAGCTAGATATTTTCTCTGCCCTCTCTGTGTGGAGAGTTTCATTTGTGTGTGTCAATAGGAAGGACCTTAGGAAAAGGTAAAGTTCCTTTTTCTTCCTCAATGATGATCCTTGCTACTTCTGTGATGGCAGACTGGGGCTGCAGCGCCCCGTCATTACTGGACAGTTTAGTGGCATTAATCTCACTAGGAAGAAAACGTGGAAACACTGCAACTACTGTGCATATTAGAAGAGGAAAACCTTCTATCACAAGAAATACAATGTTGGTAGTCATCTGGAAAAGTAGAAAGAAGATATTAATGCTTACCAAACTCATACTGGCAGGCTTTTTTTCCAGCAAGGCACAGAGCAAAGGATTTATCTTCAATAACAGCTATTTTAGTAACAGTAATTTGATGTACAGGTGCCCAAGCAGCTCCAAAAATCAACTGAAAAGTCAGATTCATCTTTTTAATGACCAGAATTAAAAACCCTGAAAAACATTTTTTCCCCGTAATATTCTTTCTTTGTACAGAACAAAGAACTGCTGAATGCATAAATGTGTGAAAGGAAAAGGGTGAGGGTTTTTAAAATTCCTATCTGAGAACTATTAACACGGTGTTACAGAAGTATGTAAAGATCTATAAAAGACTGAACTGAACCACTCTTAAGAAAGATAAAATGTGGGTATGAGTGTGACGACAGACAAATTCTGGCAGCTGTCACAAACCTAGGTAAAGCTCTTGTAAGACCTTCACAGCTGACATCACTACATACATCCTGTTGCACTTAACATGCCCAAATCATAAAGCAAAAAGCCATACTGTCAACAAAGCATTCTGTTCCCCTAAAATGACATGCCAGCATTAGCATCAATGCTGGTAGCTTTGAATGATGTGTTACCTACTGTTCTAGCTACTGAGCAGAGAGAAAAATGGGTGAGAGAAAAGGACCCCTACAGTTCTGAATTGATCCTATAGTCTGCCCTGGCACACAGCAGGCAAATCTTTTCAGACATGAAAATTGATAGGGGTCTTTTAGTTTTTAGTTTTAGCCTGAGCATCTGGAACTCCCTTGGGCTGATTTAGACACTGAGGTGCTCATGTCTTCTGGAGACAGTTGCATTAGTGTCTCTTCAGAATTAAGAATGACTCCTTACAGATCATGCTGTGCCCTTCTAACTCTTCTGTCACGTGCTGCTGGCAGGAACAAAATTTAAATTCAAAACCTAAGTGCCCTTAATAAAATCACAGAACAAAACTAGCTTGAAGACGCACCAGAAATCCAAGGGGAAAAACCCTGCACCTTCTCTGGGCACTTAAACAGGCAATTCTCTCATGCTACAACACCAAGCTAGAGTGTCAAACATAACTCATTGTTACAGACATTATTTCTGAAACAAAGCACTACTTAGGAAAACATAAACAGTGATTCCAGAGTGCACTAAAACTAAAGCTTGTTTTCTTACAGTTCTTAGAACAACACTCTTTTGATTTATTTTCTCTACCTACCTTTCTACTAAATCACTTAGTGGAAAAATATCCTTTTCTATTTCTCACTTCTTTCTTTCTGGAGCACCCAGTCATGGCTTTTAGTCACCAGTTAAAGAGTTCCATTGGCCAGTGATACTCATCTTCACATCTAGGCTGTAGGGGAAATGCTACCTGTCTTCTACAACAGAGCCTCATTCTAGCTTTAGGCCATAAAATGACACACCATTTCTGCACTCTTTCCTCCAGCTATAACATTGCCTTTCATATCATCCAGTCATGTGGCTGCCCAGCACAGAAGTCCTTTTTGTAGATCTTCTCCTACTGTTGATGAAAAGTCAGTTCCCTTTGCAGCAAAAGATCTCACATTCAGCTGTAAGGGTATCATGAGAGAGCTCTATAATCTCTCATAAGCATCCAGGATTCAGGATGTCAACTCTCACTGAACCATGAAGGCAGCTTACTAGCAAACGAGATTCTGCAAAAAACTGTTTGCATAAAAAACTCACCAAAAGTAATGGACTGCTTTTCCTCTACAATGTATTTCTCATTCAGGATGCAGTAGGAACTTTGTTGCGTTGCCTTATACCCGCACAAAAAAAATTCATGTGAAGTTCAAGCACAATAATTAGGAAAAATTATGCAAACTAGTCTCTTTCTCCAATTACCAATGCAAAATACATTCTTTCTTCAATTTCATTAGTGGTTATGGTAGAGAAAATCGCTTTTGATTCTTAGGCCAAAGGACTACAACCACGTTGTGGTGCAATACAAGGGTACTATGTAAGAAAAAGCATCTGTTCCCAAAAGACATTTTTTAAGCCGTATTTATAATACAATAAGATTATAAATAAACTAGCAAAAAAAAGAAATATGAATTTAAGTGTACCTGAGTAAGTATTTTGCCTCTCCTTTTGCAAAAGAAATCTCAAGAAAAAAAAGAAAGGCCCCATAACAGTCAAACACTCATAGACAGAGAGCAGTAGCTTGCACAACAGGTCACGTTCCGAGTTTCCTAGTTTTCAAGCCCCCAGAAAGATTGCTTTTCTCTTTGCAAGCCAGCCCTTTGATATGCTTGTCATGCATGTAAAGCTATTTATGGATGGGCATATAATCCTGTCGGAACCGATTTAAAAAAAAAAAAAAAAATTAAATCAATCCCCCAGCATCTACTATATTAAATCATGTACTCATTAGGAAACACTTCTGGAACACCAAACCTGCCCATTAACAGTCTTAGTTGGGGAAAAAAGGCTAGGGTAGAATCCCAGACAAGTTCTCTCTCTCTCTTCTCTGAGTGAGAGAATTTAACAAGCAACCGTTTTCCACCAGCTGACCGTGAAATGGATCATGTTTTATTTATTCTGCACAAATGGCAAATCACAGCAAAGTGTAGCCTTGGGATTAATCAGTGGGCTTTTATCGCTGGGGCACCAGTTGGACTTTGGTTCCTCTCAGAGTGCCTACAAATCACTCCGATTAGATGACTGCCTGAGCCATTCATTATTTGACTTTGCTGGCCTCAGGCATAATAACTGGAAGACTGTATAAAGGGGATGAGCTTCCACAGAGTGGGTCACTAAGGCTTGATATAAAGGGTGAAAATTAGTGTGTCTGAGAGATGGTTAGTGAAAAACAGTCAGCTATGCTGTGAAAGTCTAGTCTAGAAAAGAGAGGGTTACAGGGCCTTGAAACACTGAACTGCCTTGATTCCTGGATAAAGGTCCAGCACTTTTATAGCTGAGTGCTGGTGGTAGTGCCAGGGTCATACAAGTTGCAGCTTTCTCATCTCCACTCAGTAGAGGAAAAGGAGCTACTATGAAGAAGAATCAAAAGCCAACACAAACACAATAGAAAATTTATATTGGTTAAGATTATTTGCAATTGATGTCATTGTGTCAGCTCTCTTCTAGATGGCAGGCAGGAGCACCTGCCATAAAGAACCTACCCTGGAGAAGGAGAAGCCTACAACATCAGAGACATTTAAGTGATTTGGTCTTTCTGGAAATGTTGGCAGAGGAGGACCTTAACATTTAGTAATCCTGAAAAGATGTGTCTTTTCTGGTGTTAAAATGTGACCAAATTTGGTCCAATTCAAACACACGAAACACCTGGTTTTAGATATGCTGAAACTCTAAGGAGTTTAGTTTCTTCTGCATTCCATTTACACTGCACAGCTCCCCCCCCACCGATGCTAACATGGCAGGTTCAAATCTGAGTTGCTGTATTTTCCAGTTCCCAAATCCAGATGCTTCTCTACACTACCTGCAGAATAGGTGTCCCCGCTGTGGTGCTGTGTGGCTCTCCATTATGACACTGCACACAGAATAATGGTTTACTGCTGCTACTGTCAGGAAAAGCAACACGTCGCAGTCTGATAGTAACTGCATCAACTAGCAAAGGCTGCAAAATCTAGCACTGAAGTTTTGGATTCAAATCCTATGTCATAATGGTTCATTAAAATAGTATTTATTTAATTATTTGGAAAGTGCTTCATTTGGTTGGTATGTGATACATAAATTTGCAGAGTCCATTTCTGTTATTTAGGATTCCTGTGTTCCTAGCTTTGCTGTATATGTTTTCTCTGCTTACACATACAGTTCTTATACTGTTTATGAATTAAAAAAACACATTTTGATCTGTGCTTGGGTCTGAGGCATATATAAATGTAAAGCATTTTCATTTGGAAAAGTAAGTATTACAGCAATATTACTTATTACCTACTGCATGAACATGATGGATGTGTTTTCTCTTCCCTTCACACATTATCCATTTGATTCCTTTAGCCTCTTGTCAATACCCATATTCACGGCAGCTCCTTCTGTTCAGTGAGCAGAAAGGAAAAGTATTTTTCTTTGAAGCTGATGTGAACACTGCTCAATGAATCATTCAGCAATACTACTGCAGCTCAGTCATCCTACAGGCCGTATTAGACCTAGGATCCTTGAATTGATAGCCAAAATGAGTCTTAGTATAGAGTGTCTTCTGTAGTTAAGATAAGCAGTAGCTTTCAAAGTATTAGGGGGAAATATTATACTCTGATCTGAGGTATATTATAATAGGATCTACTTAATATTCAATACAGCGCTTCCAACATGCTTTCTTTTTAAATACTGTTAAATGTACTGCAATCTCATATTTATCTCTCTGGAGAGCCTAATAATATTTTCTCCATTGTACTGCAAACAGAAAAGAATACTCTAGCATCCTGACACATTCCTTCAGAGATTTTCAGTGCTTTAAATCAAAGCGCTGAAAGCACCAAAACAAGAGTTTATTGTAGCAACCCAGAGGGAAGCATCATCTCCAATATCCTGATTCTTTGCAGCTGCTCATTCAGCGTGGATGCAACCTGGTTATTAACAGTAACAAAGCTATCAAATGGGGACTTCCTTTGAAAGAAAGGCCATCTATATGTCCGCATTGCATATTCTTTACGTGTAAGAGGTATCCATAAAAACTGGGGGAATTTATATCCAGATGCATACTTACTCATATATTCTCATGCTTTATATGTACAAAGTTTTCATTACAGGAAACAAAATGTATAAAGTGAAAAAGGCCATCAAGTTGAAAAGTCAGGGGTTCAGAATAGTCAATAACAGAAGTCTTAATTCAGCTCCACTATACAGAGAGGCTATGACAATACTATTAATTATATGCATACAGTTTTTCAGCTGGGCTCCTGTCTCATTCAGCACTCAGGACAGACAGAGCTCAGAGAGTGAGTTATCATAACCTCTTTGTTATGCTCACTCAAATTTTGGCCCTTGGCCTTATTAACTACACAACAGACTTTGCTATGCTGACTACAGAGTTCCTAACTTTCTCCTGTTTGTTTCTACTGTATTCTGCCCTGATGACCTCAGCTATTACAGTCGATTTTATTACTGTCCCCATTTTTCAGACAAGGGAACCAAGGTACAGTGGAAGTGAAAAAACACAAGAATTCATGGCCTAAATTGAGACAAAAAGTTTCATTTATCAGATTATACAGCCTTTTAAAGCACTTTGGATTTCAAAGCAAAGCTCCAGTAGACATCAGCTGCAGTTTTGAGAGCTCAGCACTCTTACTGCACTGAGTTAGATTTGTAGAAAACAAGATCTACAATAAGTGACTACTTAACAAAATCCAAGAAACCTCCAGATTATTTTGTGGCAGATGCAGGAACAGACTACAAGGCCAGGAATGGCATTTATTTGCTTTATCTGTGACAGCATTCTTCTAACAAACCTCTCATCCTTTCACCACACACCACCTTGTTTCTGCAACAATGAACTAAGCAACCTCCATTCAATGTACTTAATGAGGCTGGAGCCTTTTGGAGGAAAAAAGCATGTAATAAAATAGTGCATTATAGTGTTTATGTACATGAATATCAATTTAAGATTGCAGAAAAAAACCAACTGCAGCATTTTTAAACTTTTGACTGCCTAACTTTTGCAACATTAGCATTGTTTTAATGTATGAAATTACACCTAAAAGCACCCGGGCTTTTAATACAAATTTCTTTAGGCAGAACAATACATAATAATGAGAGCTCTAGATATATTTTAGTACAAGCTTCTGCTGCTTGAATTAATGAAGCCACAGAGGTAGCAGGCCATTAATTCTCAGGAGGACCAAAGAGTAAGGGTGTTTGGAACACAGACCTTCAAAGTAGTTTTCATAGCCATTTGCTAGTAGTAGAGGATGTTAAAATTTAGAGTTCCTCAGCATTTTCCAAATGCCTCAAGTTTTAGTGGAAATAGATTCTCAAGTATTACTTCCTTCATACTTAGTCTTTCATTCACACTTGGCACGATTCCAAGTATATATATATTGCAAGCAACAATTGCAGGAGAAGTTCTGGTCAACAGCATAATCCTGGAACTGCACATATTCAGGGATATTAAGGGTAGCTGAAAATTATGCTGATTTCAGCTTGAGCGGTACAAATTTCCCAAAACTAAAAATGCTAGAATATAGATCTTCCCACAGAAAACATAATCACAGATTTTGCCAGCAGTACTACCTATAACAGATTAAACATACTACCTAATCTACAAAAGTTAGGAAATCAAATTTAGGAAAAGAGAGAGGCATATTTTGATGTACTCCAAACTTAGTTACTTCAGGATTTCATCAGAGGTGACATGAGGTACCTTTGCTTTCCATCCAAGTGATTTCATTCTATTTCTGGAGTAGCACTACATCTTATACCTTAGAAGAAAATGTATGTAGTAATAATGAAGTACCTTGCAGAAGAAATTTTCAGAGAAAGAGAGCATGTGCACGTGCAAAAGAGAACAAGGCTCGTCCACATATCTGACAAAATATCCATATCAGAACCAATCAAAAACTTCTGCAGTTTATTCCCTGCTGTTCATGATAAATTTACCAAGTGTATAAATATTCTTAACTCTTGTAAACAAATGACTCTTCAGGTATATATCTAAGCTCTATGAAAAATATAGATGGTGTCAATAACTCTGATATTCAGAAAAATATCCTATTTGATTATCACAACATAACTGAAATCAGAGCAAACACGATATATGATGTGTTGTTAGAACATAATTCAAACACTTCTGTTCAGAAATGCATACAACTTCACATAATGAGACACATGCATTTTCTAATAAAACCATATATCTCACACAGCAAACAATCCACCTCTACTTCCACGTACATAAAACATCCATCTTAACAGCTGGAGAATGCTGCCAGGCAGCGACGTGGGCCATAAGGAGCTTAGCAGTTGCATTCCTTTCCTGCCTCTCCCCTGCAAATACTCTTGGACCCAGTTAAGCAAAGGAAAACAGAGGCAGATTGTAAGACAAGCCATGGGGCAGTTAAGTTATTCCTGATGTAAGAAGTATGTCTTTAACAAATGGAAAATAGTGGTATGATACACGATACAATTTTATTTTCCTTTCTAAGTTATGGAAGCATTCAGAGTAGGATTAAAAAAAATCACGAGCATGTGATACTAGCCCTCATCCCCAAGTGACAGCAATAGACAAATTAACCATTCCACTCAAAGGCACCAAGGTCTCTGCCATGCATTAATATGTTCTCTGAAACCTGTATTCTGTAGGTTTGTGTATTTTGGATAGGGACATAATCCCAAACCCAGCCAGAGCACTGTCTCTTGTAGTAGCAAAATATAGCCCACCAGGTTCCTACTGAGGCAAAAGCTGCTTGCTGACTGACAGTATCTTGCTGCTCTGTGCAGGGGCTGGTGCCACCTCACACCAGTTTGCTCCACAGCACCCCCAGGAATCAGTTGAAGCAGGACAGGCTTCCCTGCTTGGAGAAGCTGATCATAGAAGTTGCTCCTGCCCCAGTATAAGTGAGCAGCTCCCATGGCTCCTCCAGGCACTTGGAGAGCCACCTCCTGCTAGGGAACAGTGGTGGAACAAAGGTTTTCAGGATAAAAGAGCAGTGGCCTGATACACAGCCTCCCACACCCCACTTCGAACACTACTTACAGCCAAGTTCAGCTGGCCCTGAGTCTTATTCTCTCTCCAGATGGTCATTAGTGCCCACACGTTGGTCTCAAGCCATAAGGCAGCATGTTCACAGGAAGGCCTGTAGTGAGATGTTAGCAGTTGAAAAGAAGCAGAGCCAATCATTGCAGAAGGAGCAGACAGCTGAGAGAACAGCATGAAGCTGTGCTCCATGGTCTGAGCAGTGCTGCCTGTACAATTAAGCAGCTTCCAACAAATCTGACCTCTGTTCAACCGACTGCAGAAAGCAGACAAAAAGTATCCTCCCCAGGAAGGACTGCTCTGTTCTGCTACAACAATGCAGAAATTGGCGCTACCTTAGGGGTTGTTCCACCACTAAAACCTGTTCACCTTTACAAAGCGCAGCAGAAGACTTCACAGTAATTTTTATTCAAAATCTAACCCAACTGGCAATGTGATTATTAATAGAATGACCCTCCACGGATAAATATAATGTGTAAAAAGAACTGATCATAATCTGGACACCGGACTGGCATGGACAAGGCTAAGGAGTAAGTGAAGTATTATCTCTGTTGTTAAATAGTCTGGGTTGGTATCACTGGAAAGACAGACGATGTAGGTTTAAACACAAAAGTTAATAAGTATTCTGATCACACCCTAAAGGACTTCACCCATCTCCCACAAACACTATTTTGACTTCAACATTTATCAATTCCATTCTTCAGGTGGGATATAGCTGACACTGATACTGTTCATGATATTCCATATGAATCCAATTAATTCTAAACTAAATTCAAGGCCAAAACCTTGAATTCAACCTATAACTTAAAAGAAGTGGCATTAAGACAGAAACTAATACAGCATGGGATTTTGGCAGTTTGTATCATAGAAAAGGTGGTGCATGGCATTTTGGACTTACCATAAGCTCCTGGTCATGAACATGAAAATTACCATGACTGAACTTAAATTTAAAAAAAAAAAAATTAAAAAAAATGCAATTTGTAGAGGAAACCATTTCTCATGAAAAATGGAACCTAAAACCAAGCAAATTTAGGTAAAGATAGTTTAACGTATTTTCTTCAGATTGAAAGAGGAAATGTTGGAAATGCTATATGTGAGTGCTGAGTGGCTTCCCTTCACCATCCTTATCATCTTAGCTTTTCTGGAATTCAGTCAGTCATTTTTTCTTCAGTCAAGTGCTGATCTTGAGTGTTATGAATGATTAGCAGTACCTGCTGTATATTCTGGATATAAAAACAACTTATCTTTTGTCCATCATTGCCATTTATGTCCATATTGGGTCAAAACCATCACTCATGGCATGACAAAGAATCAGAAGAGAATAGATGGCGGCTGCAAAGGCAGACAACAGGTAAAAACAGAGAAAATAAAGGATCTATGCTATCCTATCAAGACATTAAAAAGCCACAAGACATGAAGGTCCACCAAAATATAAAAACCAAAACAAAGCATGAAAATATAACGAAGGACAGAGAAAGAGGAAAAGTGTGACTAATCAAAAAGGCAAAAAGAATGGCCCAAAAGAAATTCTAGCAAAACAAAGTGGTTTAATTTCATATCAAATTTCCTAAATCAGGCAATTTTGAGTACTAGTGAAGTGAGTAAATCTATACTGTATGCACTCTGTGCCTTTCATTATCAGGACATTTTTAACTGTTGTCATGGTTTGGGCCAGGTTGGCCAACGACAAGACGACAGATGTTCTCCCCAACCTTTCACTCCAAGGAGAGGAAGAAGAAAGATAAAGAGATTTGTGAGTTTAGAAAAAACTAAACTACTTTAATGAAATATTAATAGTAAAATAAAAAGGAAATAATGAAATAGATACAATATATACAATTATATACAAAACCATATCAAGCTCCCAGGGGGATGTCACTGGCAGGCACTGGGAAAGTTCCAGACTGGACTCAGCAACAGACAGAACCTGGATTCTGGATCTAGCTTCAGGAATGTCTGGAGCAGAATCAAAGGCAAATGACTGACTCCTTGGATGTCAGTCATTGAAGATGCTGAGGCGTTGAAGAGGAAGCCTAGAACCTTTGATCCCTCAGCTTTTATACTGAGCCTGGCAGACGGGATGGAAGACCCCATTGGTCAGTTTGGGTCACCTGACCCGCCCACGCCTCCCCACAGGTGTGACCCCTCCACGGGGTAAACAACCCAGTCAGGTGACCCTGGTTGCCACGGCAACAAGGATACGCAAGAGCCTCTGCCACTGACCAGCAAGTTGGCTCTGCTCCACCCCAAACCAGGACAACTATACACATAATTTTAGACTCTCATCTGTCTCTGTTTAAACAATCAGGACTGGATTCCCATCTGTGTTCAAGATTTGTTCAGGTCTGACAGTTACACAGGTAAAAAAAATGAAACTTCCTAATGCCTATACTTCCTATACTGTACTTCCTATGCCCTTTCTCCAGAAAACAAGAGAGAGCTGCTGATAAGCCCTGCCTCCCGATGTCAGGTATATCTGAAGCTGTCTGGTGTTCTATTTAAGGACTCCATCAGCCTACAGCCCCATGTCACCCACCATCAATCACTGGAAAGCAGTTTACAGAGCTAGGATGGCTCAGAAATTTTAAAAAGGCCTGGAATATTTTACAGCCTTCAAAGTGTTCTATGCCGCAATTTAATCTATTATTCTGGCTGTACTTTGTACCTGAGAAAAGACGAGCGTCTCAAATAAGGTTCATGTACTCTAGGAAGCCCCTGATGGGGCTATAAGCTGACGGGTAATCACTGACTATACACCTCCTTACACAACATACTCTGTTCAGTGTGAGAGACACACAGTACGCTTCAGCAGAAACTGCGCTCGCTCCAGTGTGCGGTATTGGTTTCTATGGATTCAGATTCCAGTTTGTGCAGAGTTTGTTTCAAAATACAGTTTGTGCTTTTCTGAATAAACAGGTTTGAATTAGGTTCCTAACTCAGTCTTTATAAATTCAGCTATAGCACATAATAGGATTATTTATGACTTCTATAAAGTGACAAGTGTCTGCTACACAAGTGTTTGGGGAATTATACAGTTTGAATGCCGTCAGTTAAAAGCCAACCTCCATATTTTTATGGAGGATCAAAGCTAGTATTCTCTGTTTCGCCCCCATTCAGAAAGAAGATGTCAAATCTCTGCCAGAGTTTTTTGCATTCAGACTTTAACAGCCACTGATTATCCCCTATCACAGTTAAATCTGCTGGAAGCTGTTTGGAAAAATCCTCCTGTAGCTTTCTTTCCCTGTGCCTTCCTCAAAGCACCATGTAGGACACCAAGGTAACCCCCAACCCAGAAGGGAACTCAGGCCAAGGCTCCCCCATAACCTCTGACGCTTACGGCTGTGATGGAGACCCAGAACAAAACAAGAAAAAAAAACCCTAAAGCATGACTTTGTACCGGTTTCTTCAAGGATTCTCTGCACATACAAATCAAAGAGAAGCCGGTAAAGTGTGATCCAACATTTACCTCTAAATTACTACCCTCTTTTCCCCATAGACTTCCCTCCTGTTGGAGGGACTAACAGAGGATGGGGAGGAGGGCAGGTGGTGAAAGGAAATTTCTTTTTATCTCCAAACTCCATCTCTCTTTCTTCTACAAGGGTAAGGAAAGGTAGTAGCGTTCAACATCTATAGCATGTAAATTTCACTCAGACAAATCTCTTGTAACAGGTCAGGAATGATCCCTGAGGCCACTGAGACTAGATTCCCGCAATCACAGGCAATAGTACTAGAGATGTCTTATTCACAACATCTGCTCCTCACAGCACCATAAATCATGTCTTTCGGTTAAAAAAAATAAATAAATAAAATCACAGACATTTAATGTGCCATAGGAAGAGTGTAGACGAGACTAAACTCCCTGAGATGGCACTGGATTATTTAGATAACACTTTGAGGAGATCTGAAAAGGCTCATGACTCATATTACAGAGCACTGCAAAAATCAAACCAATCAGCCAAAAAAAAAATCAAACCAAACCAAAAAATCCGCAAAAAACAAATAAAAAATAAATCAGTCATACCATTCTCACAGCAAATTTCCTGCTGAGCCCAAATAAGAAAATGACAGTCTAAACAAAAGCACACCAACCAGGTACTTGACAATTCAGTGTCATGAGGAGCACCCCTACATCCTGATTTTAGCTCCCTTTCTAATTGCAAGCAGTCTAGCTGATTCAGGGAACAAACAGAAGGGAACAAAATAAGCTTCAAGATATCCACCAGCTGCAACAACACTGTGCATCACTGGGCAAGAAGGGAAAGGGGCAGGAAAAATCCTTCCTGATCCACAGAAAAACATCAGGAAGCCCTGGTGCATAGGAGTAATACAGTATAAGTCCTCAAAAAAACCCAGTTATCCAGACTCCTTTCAAGGAAGATGACCTTTCTATCCTGGAAGATAACCTCTCTCTTTGATAGATCCAAGGGAAAACAAACAAAAGTCAGATAACCAGAGACTCACAACACAGACTGAATTTCTTGTGTCAGAAATGTTCTCTTCTGGTTATACATTTAAATTTCCATAAGATGATCAGATCCCATTTAAAACGCTTGCCTTCGCTGCACTATTTAGAAGCCATTCTTAATTGGCTCCAAGTCATGCTTTTTCAATAGTTTGTAGGATTTTCTCCAGAATCATTAAAATAAGTATAATCATTTTAGATGTTTGTTGTGCTAGTAAATATTTTATCAGTTTTAAATGCCTCTGAACTTGAAATCTGTCTCAAATCCATTTGCACAGGGAAACAATAAAATGGACTAGTACAAGTTAGACAAAATTAATTCCCTCCCTGGGCTTTAGTGGCAAAATAAACCAAAGACTACTGAATTTTCTGATGAAACTGTCATTACAGCTCCCTACAGTTCATGTATTATTCTCTGTAAAAAACCCCAAGTTTCTAAAAATTCCTTATGTACTTGTAGACAGAACAAAAAGTATTGATGTCACTTCATGTAGTTATTTTAGTACTGAATATAGCATATTGATTTTAAAATCTTGAAATATGTAAAGTAAATGGATTTTTTCTAACCATACATCACAGATATGCAATATATACAACAGCTTAGTACTGTTTTACAGTACAAATTAATACAGATTAATGAAATGTCAGCTAAGGTCTGGTCCACATGCAGTAAAGATTGTGATAAATATCAAAATAATGGTATTCCTGCCTTCACATGTTGCATTAAGCAGATATGTAAAATTTCTGTTTTGGTATAATTTATTGTATATAGTCAAAATGGGTTAAAATTAACCTGTATTAAAGCTGCTGCTAAAAATATAAGCCTTTACTTTCCCTGCTTGCATGATCCCACTGCCTCCCTACTGCTGGCAACAGCATGATTACTTGGGCATGCCATCATCTGGATTCAAAAACTGAACTGGCTGAAAACCAGCTCAGGAGGGGAAAAAAATAAAACCATTCCCAACCAATAACAAACTGATTAGTTTTTGATGAAATGAGCTCCCTGATCCAGCTGAGAACTCGGGTGCTACTACCAGAACAGGTAGGGGAGAAGAAGACAACCATCTCTCAGTGGCCATGTGAACTTAGACTAGCTTAAAGAGATCATGGAAACCAGGCTGTTACTCTGGTGCTTGGAAAGAAAATGTTTATTGGTGTAGGCCAGACAATTATACCACTGTTACAGAACTCAAATCCTCTATCAATTTATCCAGCACAGGAGTATGTAACATGTTTGATGAAACTTATACTGGGACAAAAAAGCTGTATTAAGTTCAGTCTTCAGTAATAATGACCCATTCCACTGTTAGCCGGAAGGACAAACTAGTATTTAGCACTTTATTTGCAAAACAGATACTGCTTTGCACCAAGAAAAGAGATCTGTATTAAGAGCAAGATATAAACATACAGAGGATTGGTCTTTCCACTCTGACCTTCCAACCCCACAATCCTTTCTCATTTTATTATTAAAAACTCTCCTCATTTTTAAATGGCATGACTTTTACATGTCCAATTACAGTCATATACATACAAGGGTTGTCCTGACCTTATTCTTTACTGAAATACAATGCTAGCTTGCTCACTTTGAAGGTAATTCTGAGCATGATGGCATCTGTGCCATCCACAAAAAAATTGGAAAGAGTTTTAGAATATTATGGCTGAAGAAGCTCTTATTAACAATCTACCTTTACATATTACTGATAAATATTTCTCTAATTGTGGTTATTGTTCATCTACCATGGAGTATTTCTTTTCAACAGCTTATTTAACATAGAGAGCATTCTCTTTTGAGACTAAGTGAGCATGTTCTCCTTGCTCCTCCTTTTTTAACCAATCACAACGCATACCACATACAGCCCTTTCCCTTAACCTTTGTACTCCAGGGACACCCGTGTCGTCTGTTCTCTAACCATTGCCCAAGTTTCAACATAAAATACATCCTAACAGTCTCACTGGACTTTTTCAGTTTCATCAACACCAGTGATCACTAAAGGTCCTTCAAACAAGTAAGGTAGGAAACTCATGGGAAAAAGGTGACTTCAGAGGTGGGGACTCAGTACAGGATTGTGCCAGTGCACAGTCTGTTTCTCTCTCTTGCTTATTTTTGTCCGCTAGATCTTCTCAATATTGATGTAAAATATCTGACCAACAGCTGAAACTACAGCTACCAGGCAGTAAGAAGCTCCTTGCACCTTCTGAAAAGCTACTGTCAAGGTCAAAGATGCAAAACTAAAGGGATCCAAGACCTGAAGTAATATGACAGTTTCTGTGTCCCATAAGCTAAGTATCCTTCATTTACCACCAGAATCGCAAGCCAGCGCATGAAAACACACTGACGCCTTTCTTTGCCTTACTTAAGTTCCTTTCTTCACTAGTATCGGAGTCAGCATCTTGTTAAGAAAAATGTGCTACTTTGACCACTTGGAAGAGTAGAAACTGCACTTACACTTTTATTTTTAAGATTATTGTAGTAAAGTATCTACAAAACCAAAAATGCTCTTACTTTCTCTATGAAATCATATCCATTAATCCAAGCTCTTGTAAAATGGTCTATACATTTTGCACTTAGATATCTCTTTCTTGCTAAAAGCATTGTAGCTGATAATGCACACTGGTCAGCAGTAAACAACTAGGTATTTTTAGATGGTAGTGTAAAGCTACAAATGGTCAAACACCCTGTATTTTGGCCAGAAGGAAGGAAAATTAGAAAAATGTTAATAGGAGTCAGATTTTTGAATGCCACACTTGTAAAATAATCCCAGTGCAAAGAAAAGGTGCAGAGTTAATATTCTTACTTAGTGCCCCATTCCCTCATTACCCTGCTGCTTTAACTGTGTAAATTTTTGAAAATAACTATTTGTGGAGCTATCTGTAGGCTCTTTTCTCTCCTCTTATTGCTTTTTAAAGGAAGCACAATATACCAAAACTAACTTCTGTTGCAACTCCAGCTGAGTCAATGAAATTATACCAGGGATCAATTTGCCTAAGTGTGTTTGACCAAGTTCTGAACAGAGTTCTCCGGTCTGCTCTGATAAACTTTTACAGAGTAGGTTTTGGGTTTCTGGGGTTTTTTGGGTTTTGTTTGGGTTTTTATGGGGTTTGGGGGTTTTTTGGGGTTTTTTTTAGGTAAAAAAGCATGTAGATTTAGGTGTCATGATCCATAGGCTGCTGGAACTGTCTAAATGTAAGATAGAGTTAGTCTTCAACTGCAGAGCTCCCTTGGCTGCAGAAATCAGAGCTCATTCACCAAAGGTAACACAAGGCTCTACCTTTGCAAAAGCTTTTATGCAGTGACATTATACAACGGGTTAGCAGCAATTCCCCTAAGATAAACAATCAGAAATATTTCAGAACTTTAAATAATTAAAAAAACAAGAAGCAAGCAGCGATCCAAGTATGCCAACTCTGAAACACAAAGGACAGATGGAGGACAGAGCTTTTCAGGTGGAGATCTGTCTACAGAAGCATTAGGAATACCTGCAATTCCTAAACATGGAACCAGAATCCAGAAAAGAAGGATAAAGTAGTAATGAGTGCAATTGATGTCCAAGATTTTGTTTTGTTTGAAATACAGATTTTAACTTGTAAATTGTATCGACATGCAAGGAACAGCATTCCCATAAAAACCACCCAGGTGGATTATGTTGGTATTACTGGCATATAGCTCAGTGACAAAATGAGCAGTGATTCCCACAACTGCTGGCATATAGAAGAATTCCTAGCCTCAGGGCTGATGTGTTAAGTCCTTTCAATACTAAGTGACAGTAATGTATAAGAGTCACGTACTTGTATCCATTAGGATACAAATACCAGAAATGAATTAATGGATTTGAAAACATTTTTTGATGGTAGGAAACCAGCACAGCTGAATCCTGAAATCCAGCTCTGAAATTGCACATAGGAAGCTGAATGGTGATGACTAAGCAAGAAGTCATAAGACAAGAAGGTTTAAAAAACAATTAAAAAAATTAAAAAAAACAATCCACTGCCTAGATAGTTAGATGGCAACTTATGTGTCTCACAATGCTTCCTATAGTGCCACGTTCAAGGAGTTTATTTTGCATTCTCATAACAGTCTCTTTCATTACATCTCCTTTCAAAATTAATTTCTTTAAAAAGACTTATGAACTGTTCTTGTTAAACTGTTTAACACTCCAATTAAAGCAGTATGAATAAAAGAACACTTTGTAACTCAAGGTGACTGAAATCCCAAATGACTGTGCAATCTTAAGTTCTTGTTCTTGCCTTTTATTCCCCCCTTTCTTTCTTTTTAAAATCATGCTCCTTTCTTTTCTGCTATCCCTTCTTGTTCTCATCTTAATTTAAAACCCAGTCTGCCAACCTTCTGTATGGTATCAATTGTCAGTAAGGTATTACTTGGTACAAATCAGAGTATCAGATGAAACCCTTCAAGAATAAAATGCCTCTCTGTTTTGAGAAGAGCTCTACATGCACGCGGCCATGTAAATGATAAGCATGCAGTATTAAAAAGAGGCACCTAGGACTATTTTGTTGGAGCTTACCCGATTATCAGCTTTAAATCAAGACATTTTCCCTTTCTGACAATATGCTGTAACAAATGCACTCTCAATCCCATAATCCAGTGGACTGCATCACTTGCAGAATAACTTTAATAGAAAGGATATAAAATTCAATCATGAGATGAATAAATTAGGACCTTTCACAATATAGTGTATGTAGAATAAATCCAGCAAGGATGTGTTTGGGCCAAAAGTACTCCCTCATTCTTTGAAAACAAAGATATAATAAATGTTTGCCTGAAGTAATAAAGACTATCTACTCAGCCCTTCAGGTCTTCCAGAGTGTCTCATGATAGAAAACATCTGTAAAGACCAAGGAGAGTTTCATACGTAAGCAGTATGCCACCAGAATGCCCTTCCTAGAATATTAATGAAATAAAATAATAAAGTAAACCCAAACACACTGCTACAAATATATTTTAAGGCTTACAGTCAGAATTAATTGCAATATGCTTTCCCTAATAAGTTAATAATTGGAAGTCAGATTTTGCATTTGACTTATTTCTGTAGCTCAGCATGCCACCTATACCCGAGATTGTTGTCTCTGTTTTCCTCCTCCTTATTGTGCAAACTGTTTCTTCTTTCCTTTTCTGACTAATTCTGCCAGCCTATGACCAACCCTTTACTCCCCATAAATACCTGCTTTCATCTGCCTTTAAAACTCTATGCCTCCTCTATGTTCTTTAATCCTTGACTCCCATGTAGCACTTCCTAGCATCTCCATCTACAGAAAGTGCAATCTCTCTTGGTCATCAGGTTCATCTTCCCTCTTCAGTATCAAATTCTGCCCCGTGCTAGATACTTCTAGTTAGGCCATCACTTCTAGTCAGCTGTCACAACTAAGAGACCAGTTAAGCAGCTCAAGAAGGAACAACCTTCTAGAAAACAAGCCAGAGTTGTGTCAGACAGCAGGGTTTAAAAAATACCAGTAATGTCTATCAAGGCTTCCCTTTAAATCACCAGGCTTGTCAGGCCCCAAGCTACTCTAGGAAAGACGACAATTCATCTTCAAACTTTGGATTAGGTGTGGAGGAGGAAATCTTGGCACTTACAGTCCCAATGCTCCATTCGCAAAGCTAATTTAGGAAACAAAATGAAATAGGGGGAAATGCATGTGTTTTTAAAAAAGCTAGATTAATTCTTACTTTAATAGTCTGCAAAATGGCCTTCTTGGACTCCAAAGCCTGGCTCTGCACCAAACCATGGAGTTATGGATACCAGAGGCTTACAGTAAAAAAGTAAAACAGAGAAAGACAAAAAGGATTCAAGCTGTGTGTAAGAATATTAACAGGTCCAAAATTCAGAATCATAGAATGGTTTGGGTTGGAAGGGACCTTAAAAGATCATCTAGTTCCAACCCCCTGACATCAGCAGGGACACCTTCCACTAAGACCAAGTTACTTAAAGCCCGATCCAGACTGGCCTTGCTGGTGAAGACCGAGGCAAGAAAGTCATTGAGTAACTCAGCCTTCTCCGTATCCTGGGTAACCAGGTATCCCATTTCCTTCTGAAGAGGATCTGCATTTTTCCTAGTCTTCCTTTTATCAGTGACATACCTGTAGAAGCTTTTTTGTTGCCTTTGACACCCCTGGCCAGATTTACTTCTATCGGGACTTTAGCTTTCCTAACCTGATCCCTGGCTGATCAGAAAATTTCTCTGTATTCTTCCCAGGCTACCTGCCCTTGCTTCCACCCTTGGTAGGCTTCCTTTTTCTGTTTGAGATTGTCCAGGAGCTCCTTGTTCATCCATGCAGGCCTCCTGGTGTTTTTGCCTGACTTCCTGTTTGTTGTGATGCAACGCTACTGAGCTTGGAGAAGGTGATCCTTGAATATTAACCAGCTTTTTTGGGCCCCTCTTCTGTCCAGGGCTTTATCTCATGGTACTCTACCAAGGAGATCCCTGAAGAGGCCAAAGTCTGCTCTCCTGATGTCCAGGGTAGTAAGCTTGCTGTGCACCCTCCTCACTGCCCTAAGGATCTTGAACTCTACCATCTCATGGTCACTTCAGCCAAGGCTGCCCTTGAGCTTCATATTCCCTACCGGCCCCTCCTTGTTGGTGAGAACAAGGTCCAGCATAGCACCTCTCCTCATTGGCTATCACTTGGAGAAGGAAGTTATCATCAATGCATTCCAGGAACTCATTGTATTGCTTATGCCCTGCTGTGTTATTCCTCCAACAGTTATCAGGGTGGTTGAAGATCCCCATGAGGACAAGGGCTTGAGAACATGAGGCTGCTCCCGCCTGTCTATAGAGAGCCTCATCCATTTGGTCTTCCTGGTCGGGTGGCCTGTAGCAGACCCCCACTGTAATGTTATCTGTCCCTGCCCTCCCTTTAATCCTGACCCATAAGCTCTTGATCAGCCCCTCATCCATCCCCAGGTGGAGCTCCATGCACTCCAGCTGGTCACTGACAGACAGCAACACCTCCTCCTTGTCTCCTCTGCCTGTCCTTCCTAAAGAGCCTGTATCCTTCCATTCCAACACTCCACTCATAAGAGCCATCCTGCCATGGCTTTGGGATGCCAATAGGATCGTATCCCTGCATGTATGTGCACATCTCTAACTCATCTTGTTTATTCCCCCATGCTACATGTGTTTCCACAGAGGCATTTAAGTTGCGGCCACAATGAAGCTGACTCACTGGATCGAGTGGCTGGAATTCCTTCAGGCCGCATTCCAGGTGCTCTCCTGCTGACTTGTGATCCTTCTCCAGGCTAAGTGCAAGGTAACATGTACACAGACACCAAGGAAAATCTACAAACAGAATAAGAAATTACTTGCTAACCTTTACCGTCTCCAGGTCTTATTTCCATTCCTACACTTCTGAAAGGTGGAGTCCATGCTAGAGGTCCACGATTAGGTCAGAGTTTGTGTGGGAACGGAGAGATGGGTTACTGTCATCAACAAGAAATGCCATTGCTATGCTAGAACAGGTATAGCCAAGTATTCATCATGATAAAAGATACACCTCCCTGCACCTAGACAGACCATTACTGAAAACAGTGACTTAATCTTTAAAAGGCAAGACAACATTCTGGATGTGTGGGCTCAATACACATAAGTTAATCTGGTTTTGCTACTAAAAAGTGGGAGCAATGCAGATAAAACATGTCTGCATGTGAAGTTTGTCCTGCCAAAGGCTTGCCTGAGCCATGGTTCTCCTCACTTGGGACTATACACCCTCCACATACAATCGAAACAAGTAAGGTGTGGTATCAGTCACATGGTGTGACTATAAACATAGGAGAAAGTATGAGTCCATATGCACAGTAAGTACCTTAAGGCAAACTATTTAATACCAGAAAGCTGGATTTTGTCATCTTGCTGTTTCATTTATTGCTCCTCTATTAACAGAGAAGTCAGTTGTCATTAAGGCTCCTCAAAGGAACACGAATAAGTGCTGAGATGCTATTGCCTTCTGCCTGTTGCTGGGATTAACAGCAAAAGATAGCAGCCACCAACTGCCTAGTAATTCAGGAAGAATTGCTGAAGGGTCAGTAAGGTACCAGGAATTTCAATCAGAGGCTAAACAAACTTGTCTCTTATCCCACTACTCCACTCACAATTTTCCCTCCGGGAAGACAATCAGAAAGACAACAAACTGCATGTGTCAGATGTTACACGCATCACTTAGCATTCAGAGAGACGATGGTATAAACCCATACAAACTTTTTTAAAAATGCCAAGAAAGTAGTAGTAAAACCTTGCAGAATGGTTGGGGTTTTTGTGTGTGTGTGGGTGAGATTTATTTCCAGAAAGTTTTAAATCAGAACAGAAACAATAAATGATAAAAACAAATCTGATTAAAATAAAACTAGCATTTCCTAAGGAGAGCTGCTTTTTCTGTATCCCCTGGAATTACTCAGGTCACACTTTAGTAAAGAGCAGTTTCTGATAGAATTGCCTGTATTAATCCCTAAGCTGCTGAAAGAGATGCAATACTCTCAGTCCTTTATATCTGTATTGGGAATGATAAGACAGTAATTGTTTGCAGGAAATTCACTCCATATATAGCAATAAACTGACTGGTACCAAGAAAGCTTTCCACAACATACACCTACACAACATGCCCAGGTACATTAGCTTGAGACATCAAACAGCAACCTAAAGTAAGCTAGCACACAGAAAGCCCCATTTTTAGTTGGGTTTCTGTGAAAACATCTTTAGATCTCCCTAGAAAAAGGTTCTGCCTACATATGATGACTGTGCATGATATGCAACTACTGGAATTCATGGCATGTAGTTAAGTAAATTCCTAGGACATTTAATAAATTTAATAAATCAGCAAGTTTGCTGATGATACCAAACTGGGAGGGGTGGCTGACACCCCAGAGGGCCGTGCTGTCATCCAGCGAGACCTGGACAGGCTGGAGAGCTGGGTGAGGAAGAACCTCATGAGGTTCAACAGGGAGAAGTGTAGGGTCCTGCACCTGGGGAAGAAGAATGTCAGGCACCAATACAGGTTAGGCATGGATCTGCTGGAGACAAG
>JAOXNO010000033.1:33137331-33154450 GCA_028565335.1 Limnodromus scolopaceus | reverse complement strand
GCAATCCTGCTTCAGCAGGGGAGTTGGACTAGATGATCTCTATGGTCCCTTCCAACTCTAAAAAATTCAGTGAAATAAGGAAAAAACAGAGAACACCACAATGTTAGCAAAGTCACACCAGTATGGAACGTTCCATTCTCAACAAAACATCAAATCTCATAGAAATAAGCAGCTTTATTGGTGACTCTAAGAAGAGTAGAAGGGAAATTGATACTATGGCCTCAAAAGATCTTAAATGATATTTTACTGAAGTTACAGTAAGCTATCTTGTTTCTTCAGATAACTGTGATGGGAAATTTCACAAAAGATCTGAAGTTAGCTTTTGAAATCATAAGTAAATCTAGGAGTAACTATCAATATGTATACACAACCTCAATAAAATCCCAGAACAGCAGGACATTCAACAGAAGTTAGGTTTACAGCTGTTTTGTAGGGATCTGAAGATAAACTGTAATTAAGAGATAGTGGGGTTTCTAGAAGATCCTAGTAGATGAGGCTTTGAAAATTTAACCAGGAGGGAATTAACTGATGAAAGAAAATTAAAAGATTATTAGCAAACAAATAATTAGTCATCAAGCAAGATTCTCCCTGCAGATTTTCTTTTTAAAACAGGTCAAACACCAAAAAAAAAAAAATACAGAACTCTGCAACAGTTCCAAAGATGAAACAATTTTCCTCAGCTGAAATGCTTTATACAAAAAGATAAATTCATCCAGTGGATTGCACTAGGAGCTGTCATTGAGCAAACTCATCATTCAAGGCCTGTCAAACTGCAAAATACCAACAGGTTGCACATCCCAGAATCTATCTAGAAAAAACAAAGGTCCCATTAAAGGTACATGGACACTGGCGCAGCCAGTTTCTCCCACACAGGAGGCTGAGTAGGGTCAGAATGGAAGAAGGCATTAGCAAAGGCCACATGCACAGTGGCAGTTGCTCCTCAGAAACAAATGGACCCTGCTCAAGCAGGTTGTCCCTGCTTGAGAGAGCTAAGATGAGCTCCCACTCAGAGACCTGCACCAATTCATGACCAGACCTGAGGTCAAAAAAATGGTAAAAGACATTATACCTCATGCATTATATCTCAATCCTGAATGAGGGTTTAGCCTCATGCTGGAATAACAGTAAACTGATGTTGCTTACCTGTAGACAAGTAGCAATTGTATCTGGCCATGCCAAAGGGACATACGTATTTCCAAGACTTGGGAACATAACATAGCAGAAAGGTAAAAAATAGCTTAAAAAACAAAAAGGTAGATCATAACCATAGTACTAAATCTAAAAGCTACAGAGAAAAAGGTTGTACCCATTAAAGATCTTAGTGGAAATAGGGCTAGGATTTCCACTGGCTCATGAGAGCCAAGGAATTACCCAAGGTAGCTGAAAAGCTGTTTGGACCATTGGGCTCAAAGGCTATTGGCCAACAGTTCAAAGTCCTACTGACTGGCAAATATAAGCGGTGTTCCTCATAAGTTACTTCTGGGGTTGGCACTACTAACATCTTCAGCAATACCCTCATCAACGTGACAAAGTGCACCACCAGGAGGTTCTCAGGTGACACCAACTTGGAGGGAGCTAATGACATGCTGACAGACCAGTGTCAGGCCTGCTGAGAAGGGGCTGGGTCCCAGCGCGTAAGAAGGAGAGCACGAGTCAGGAGCATGCCTTTGTGAAGGCTGACCATGTCCTGAGCAAAAGTGTAGCTGCCAAGCATAAGGAAGGGACTATTGTCCTCTGCTCAGCCACTTGGGAGGCTTCACTGGAACACTGTGCGTCCAGTTTTGAGACTCCCTGGAACAAGAGAAATAGTGACACCCTGAAGAAAGTCCAGAGCAGGGCCACAATGCTGGGTCAGTGTGGAAAAGAGCAGACTGAGAGGATGGAATTTTTCTCTTCAAATACCTCCCGGGGGCCACAGAGAAGACCAAGACAGATTCTTCTCAGTGGTGGATACAGCAAAAGGACAAGTTGGAGCAAGGGCAGAATTCTCCGGGCATAAAGAAAAAAATTTTCACAAAGACAGTGGTTAAGCTGGAGGTCAGGCTGTCCCAACAGAGGCTGCAGAAGATCTATCCCTGGAGTCAGTAAAGACTTCAGGGGAAGAGGTCCGGTGCCACTTGGCTGAGCTTTCAAGGCGGCACTGCTTTGAGCAGGGGGTTGACCAGAGACTTCCAGAAGTCCCTACCAGTCTGCATTCCTCTCTGAGTCTGTGTTGGGTTGGTTAGTTTGCTTTTAACAAGGTGAGCAAATACTTTCTTTTCTTTTTTTTTTTTTATTGACAGGGGAACCTCTGAAGGCTTGTACTCTCCAGCACACATTCTCTGCATGAAATGTGTGTGTGTGACAGATGCATGCGTATGCATGAACAAATGGATACACATGAGGGAGTAGGTCTGTAAGGTCAGCCAGCAACGTAAAGGTCCGTTGTGTCCAAGTATCTGGACACCTATCTTTGTCTCTTGCTAGTTTCTAAAGGAACTTCCTTCCCCTTTTTGAGACCATCCTCCTCCTTCTAGGGCTGCAAAAGCTGTTCGCAGAAGGCACTATTTATAGTCAGAGCTGTACAAGCAGCAAAGATCTGGGTAAGGGAAAATCTATTTGCTCGTCAACGTTTCTCACCTTGGAGATGAGGAGTTTAGATGATTACACATGCAGATGTGTATGCATACACACAGGGGTTATTTTATTTTACCTTTAACATTTGCTGTTGTAAATTGTGCCCACATGTCCTTCGCAGACTTGTATATCTGATAAAGTTATTTGCAGAGTGATCCCATGACTGGAGACTTTCAGAGGTCCCTCCCAATACAATTTTTTTCCCCTGATCCTGTGTGACACAAATCACATGGATGCTTATTACACGAGGGAAAAAACCTCCTCAGTCATAATAGGCACAGAAGCCACCGATATAATCGCCAGGGACAAGATCCTAAATCTGTTCACAGCAGACATAAAGTCTCAGGTAGAGTGAAGAAAAGGAAGACCAGTCACAGAGTATTGATCCACTAGGACCTTCCAGGGGAAATTCCAGAACAGTAAAGATGAATGGGCAAGTCCTTAGCTCTGACTTCCTGCTCACAGTCAAAAAGGATCCAGAAGACAGTGCTTCTCAAATCACAAGAACACATGAAAAAAGACAACATTTACACTGCTGAGGTCAGGAGATGAAACAGGCCCCATCAACATCAGTAGTATAGCATTTTACAGAGACATATAGAGTTTCTCCTTGTACAGCCTCAACTGCCAATAGCTGGCTTTAGAAAAGTTCCCTGAATCCCTGTAATCCCACTTATCATTTTCATTCCTTTTGAAAAAACGAGCATGTATACAATTAGTCGATTCAAGAAGAACTTAACACAATATCAGACTCTCTGTACAACAATAAACAGTATCTCCCATTACACTGAGACCCTATCGTTACATCTCATTAATGCCGAGGTAATAGCTGACAGAAACAATTTTTCCAGTTAGTAACATCCAAGAAGGTGGCCAGACAATGAAGGGGCTAATTTCACAACAAAACCCAGGCATGAACTTTATAGTTTACGTGGATCAAGTTGCTGAAAGCTCCAGTTTACCATTTCAAACACATGATCTGGTCCAACGATTAAATCAGACTCGATAGCAGATGCTGAAAAAACACATCAGCCGTGACACAAAAACCTAGACCAGCAGCTGCTGTCTGCCTTATTTAACTATGGGGATTGCTACCAATCTCCACATGCTTCTCCCTGGTCACATTTCTCTGTAACTACCAAGACAGAGACATCTTAAACCTGATAAAGCCTGGCTATAACGAGCCGTCCTCAACACCACACTATGCCCTAGATTTAATATAAAAGATAAAAGACACGGTGAGGCTGGCCCAAGAGGGCCTGCTAGGAACCAGCCTGATTAGCAGAAACATTACAACACAGCGAGGGTTGAAGCATCGCTGTTATTTCATTCAGCAAAACTGTTTTCAAATATAATAGTTGAATAGCTGGGTTAAGTACATTGCCTATGCTATGAACCTGACAGGAGGAACCAGCTGGAGCTTTGAATTGAAGCTCTTTATCATCAGAAGTGAAAAAATCTGCATACCATGGGAGACAAACTGTCACAACAACAGAGGGACTAAGAAGTTCAGATGGTGCAAATTTTTGCAGGTGTCCTTTGACTACAGTCCAGGAACATCCATCTAATTCAGCATGCAAACTAAATTAAATCCACAACATTTAGCTGGGAATCTATGCAGTGGGTACACTAGAAATAAGGACTATCATAGAAAAAGAGGGAAAACAATGTTAGTAAGAAGATATAATTGGAAAATGTTAAATCTCCCTCATACTGAACTTAGAGGACAATGTGATTCTGCGTTCATTTAAGGTATATGCACCCCAGGTGACAGTTCAACTCCTTTTTCATACCACCTGTTGAAACAGACCCAGGGAAGGTTCAATACATGAATAAACCAGATTTTATCATGCGTATTGACAGACTGATTTAACTGATTCCTGAACTCCAGGAATTAGACTGATTTTACCATTCTCAAGGCCTAAGCAATAGGAAGCCATCTGAGCTACACGAAGCCACTTTTTAAGACACCCTTATCCTCAGATTCAGTATGTTGCGCTATAGAGCACTGTCTATAAGACAATGTCAAAATTTACAGTGAAGTCTAGAAGGCTCACTTGGAAGATCCTGCAGTCACTCACAGCTCATGGCAAGTCAAGACACACCAACTTAACCTACATTTGGGAAACTTAACTTACGTTTAGGGGGAAAGCCAAGTATGACAGACACCACATCAACGAAGTTGTTTGCTTTTTTATCAGCTCTCCTGCCCAATACAGTTTTCAGAAGGCATTAATATTATGGGTACTTTTAAAAGTAGGGTTTTGAAAGTACTGTACAAGGACATGAATCAGAAAAGCCATTGCATAGTTTACTTAAACATAGTCTACTAAGAGGAAAATCTGTGTTATTTTTAAGTTCCCCCTGACAGAGACATGCTGCAACCCTGAGCAGTGACTGATAAAATGGACTATGAATCGTCATGTTAATATTTTCATTAAGACACTGAACAGAGACCAGCTCCTGCTGACATGACTACTTAAGATGTAAAAATCTGCATAAGTTTGCAGAAATGGAGGCAAGAACACTTCAGTTTGTCTTGTGTTGTGTCACACAGCTCCAGACTCCATAGCAGTGATGCAACAGCACCTCAAAACCCACTGTCATAATGACAGAGTGTTCCTGTGCTTGTTACCACCTTAAGATAGAGTCAAACAGGGACACAACAGCAGTCCCCAAGCAATAGCTGGATTCAGAGCTCCAGAGAGGAAGAAGCTGCTAATCCAAATTTCTCTGGATGCTCTCCGTAGTGTTGGCTCAGACTTGATGATTGGATACAGAGCAAAAATGACATCAAGGAAAAACATGTAGGGAAAAAGAAGCTTCCAGCTCACTGAGCTTAAAGAAATGATTTGGAGCAGACCTCTGCAGCCACTCAGTAGATGTATGCCACCTTTGGGCTTGAGTTCTGTGATATAAATACCTCAAATACTAATAAACTATAATTAGAGTGCAAATCCTTTTCTGACTTGTGTTTAAGATTAGGACTTCTAGCTGCTGGAAAACAAAGGTCTGAGAACAACAGAGAGCAGACGTAATGAAGATGCACTCTACCCATTTCAAGCAAAGCTTCTGTCTTTAATGGATCTTATAATAACTTTACAGAGAGTTACATTGATTTTTTTTAATAGTGCCTGGAAAGATGTTTTATTTATTTTTCTTACAGGAAACTGCGTCCAGTCTATATTATAGTTCCAATTTCAAGTCAGCATTACAGACTGCTACATCTCCATATGAATCAGCAATGAAGCCAGTCATTGCTGCATAAAGCTAAAGAGAAATAGCATCAAAATCAAACAAAGAGAGGCTCCAGCATTTTCAGTGCATGCTGGCAAAATACACAGTAGTTATCCAGTTTTCTTTACAGGTTGTGTACATAAAGACAAAACCAAAATTATACAAAAGCCTTCCTTAAGTTGATCAGCTCACTCCATGAGAAGCAAATACAGTAGAAAACAGCACAGATTACCGCTTAGAGGAAGAAGTTTAAGTCCCCAGAGTTTGGATAAGGAACATGATGGGCATGTGCTTACAAAAGGATGAAAAGTGATTTGTATTTTGAAACAAGCCCCTAAGACATAGTGAAGACTTTTTTTTTTTTAAAATGCTTTGCAAAAGTTCCTGCAACTAGAATATTCTCACACTGTTGCTGAAATGTGTGAAAACAGAGATTGCTAAAAATCACAGTAAGCAAGTACACGCAACGAGTACTGGAGACTTAACTCTTGGGGTATTTTCCAAGCAGACTCCTTCTGATGCCACTATTCTATGAACATTCTTGTTGCTATGATGATCAGCAACTGAAGACTCAATACTTATATCAGCCCAAGAACAGGTATTTCTTATGTATTATTGACAATAATTTTTATATTAAAGATTTCCCACATATTATTGAATGTCTGAAAAAAGTTAATTGCTGTTGATAGAAGGACTGGACCCTTTGAAGTATCCAGTGGTTTTCAAAACACAGGGAGGAATTCCATGAGCTCACTTTCTACTCCCTTTCTCCACAACAGGCTCTTAGGATCAGTTTGTTGATCTGAGATGACTGCTTATCAGGGAAAGGGGAATAAACCTTGGTAGGTCACAGAGGACACAGCAACTCTTCTCCACTGAATAGGATGGAGAATGGCACTGTTCCAGTCTGATCTTGTCTTTGATTGCCCTCATAATGCATTTCTTTTTGTTGGGGGTAAAGGAAGGAGAAAAAGAGTGGAAACTTGCTCTTCAGGTCCCAAGCACAGTACCAGTGACATTTGGTACGTTCGCAGTCCTATATCACACTCTCAAACTCTTGTCCTTAATTTCTCTAAAGAAGTTTAACAAATTTGACATTTCAAACACAGACCACATTGCTGTTGCCAATGTTAACTTTTAAAATTACCATCTATCTATATGCTTCCATGATTTAAGTCAAAATAGTAAATAAAGTTAAGTTCAGGCAGTACCTGGGAAGTTCACCATACAATTAAATCCAGTCATGAGCAATTAACAAACAGTTACCTCAAGCAGGCCTAGACTAGGTGAACACAAGCTGTTATGTTGCTTGGTGCAGTACCTACAGTACACAACCCTTCCTCCTCTGATCTTTCAGAAGTTGTCTGTCTGTATTTACATTACATAAAAGTGATTGACACAGCAAGAAAGTGCTTCAGCATAATTTAACTTCAGGTTCCTCCATTCAACAAAAATTCAGACAGAGGGGCATGATGTGGAAATGTGAACTGAGAAAACATCATTTGTATAAAGTGTTTACGAAGCTTATCTACTTAGTTCAGGTATCTATAGGAAAGAACAACCTGCTAACATACGAAACATCAAATACTTCCCCTTTAAAGCCCATTTCTTGAAATCGTACCATTCTGTGACAGGAGAACATGATCTGCTATTCTAGGAGTTACCAGTCTTACCTATCCCACTGTATTTCAGTTATTAAAGTCAGCCAATTTTTATCTTTCATTGAGTTCATGCCATCTATTTGTTCACCTCAATTTAATGCCATAAGCAGAAGCCATGAGAATGCTAAACTACTCAGAACTGTTTGTAAATTGAATATATACCTATTTACCAACTACCTTTGTTACATTTGCTGTGCATCTTTCAGTATTACAGGAGAATAACCTGCTAATACACTGCAGACTGGTGCATGGGAAAAAAGACAAAGAAAAATCCACAAGTGACATCTATCATCTAGGTATGATTTTTCCCTGCATAAAGCTAACAGAATCATAAGCTGCTATTGACACTGAGCCAGCCGAAAATGTGAACTGCAGCAAGGGACATAATGCAGATAAATGTCCCTTTTTGTGCTTTAAAGATCTCCATAGGCTCTTTCTTCTAAATCCTTTCATTGATTACACTGTCTAGTAGAATCCAGCATTTCTGCAGAGGCTAAATCTTTCTTGTCGCATATTGAGCTTGCTTTCCCCTTCCCCAGCCCCATCAGCTTTCAGAGAGAGTGGTTATTCTGTTGCAGAATATGGAGCCTACATCCAAACACATGCTCTGGACTATAAACAGAATGACTACAAGCTACAAGTTGTACCTACACTTACACACACGGAAATTTGTTCCAATTTCTCATAACTCAAATATGCATTTTTATAAAGCAGTACGTTGATTATATTTACTCTTACCATCTCCTTCTAGAGGTAGATTTGCTGCTATTTTAAGGTCTAGTTGTACGGTTACGTCTCCTGACAGTGAAATCATCATCATTTAGTTTTTTAGGCATACACATTACAGGGAGGCTTCATTTGTATAAAATGATTGAGGTTTTTTGGCACAGTAGTTTACATACAGTTTCTAAGAGAGCAACAATATCATTGGGAGGAAGTATTCCTCCACCCTCAAATGCATTTTTAAGTGGAGACAAGTGCAATACCATGTACATATGCACGTCCATATGCAGAGCCTTGCTCCACGTTGCTCTCTGTTGTGGAAAGAAGTGATGACAAATTTTACAAGCAGAGATGGCTAGTCAAGATCCGAGCTGTGGACACTATTATACTCTCAGTTATAAACAGACTTCACTGAAGTGAATGCCAGTATTTCAGCTATTTCCGTGGCACAGGACTGACTTTCTGTGCGCGCACTGGAGCAGCAACCCTTCAGCGAAGAGAACAGTGATTTCTGGGGAACTGATTTGTTAAGTACTGCTGAAGGAACACCGTAGAGATGTGGGTGTGCAGTGCTCTGTTTTAACAGTCATTTGAAATGAGTATGAACAGACAGCATTACAAATCAGCTGGCTGTGCTTCAACTGAGGAATTATTCAGTGTGTTGTGATTTCTGGAAAGTAGCATTTACTTCAATGGACAGAAAACTGCCCCAAAACAAAAGAAGGCCATAAGAAGCAGTGAATGGAGAGCCTCTGCAGTCTAGCATCTGTCTCGTCAATTGTGGGGTGTGTGTGTGAAATAATGTTATTTTTATTCTTTTAAAAGTATTTCAAGCAATTAAATCCTGTTCACTTTGGTGTCAACCAGTGCTTGCTGGCATCAGCTCTTCTCTACTGCAGACAGCAGTACTCTTCAGCCTGCAAGTTTCAAGGTCACACAGTATTAAACTTACAAATGCATTGGCACAAAGAAGGTGATAGATGTTTTCAAAAACAGTGACACGTCTACCTGAAATAATCCATCTTTTCATTTATTGTATCATATCCATTAGCAAATTCAAATCCAAATGGCATCTCAATGCCTCATGACAAAAAACAGAGCTTAGAAACCTACACATTTCTCAGTTAGGGAAAAATTATTCTCATCAGTGAGTTGCTTAGAAATCTGATAGCAACTGAAGAAGTACTGTCATTTGACAGAAAAAGGAATCCAAGACATACAAATGAAAAAATCTTCAACTTTAAATAGAGAGAAGGCATGCTCATACTGTACAATGTTCTGGGATGTGGACAGTACACACTTGCCCTCTCTCCCCACTCCAGCCCCTGGCTTTGTGTTAGTGGGTCCACTGCACGAAGTTCAGTACAGTGCATCTGAATACCAGCTGGTCACAACATAGTCCCCTTCTTGAATAGCCATGGTTTAAATGCAGATTTATGTAAATTTTAAATGTAAATCTTTTAATATACATTCAACATTTCCCTCTTCTGTACTTTACATGCCACCAGTGGTACAGGTAAATCTAACTAAACCCATACGCATTTTTTGGCATAGTGAGGTCTGTATGAGAGACCATATGAGTTCAGATCAATGATAAGCAATTGTTCTTGAAGTGAAGCAGATCAATTTCAATAATTACAGCTCACAGAAGCCAGTAAATTCGCCCTATCCCTTTTGAGTGCACTTGATCAAGTTTTACTTATGTTTTCACTTTAATAGAAATTGTTTTGATTATATACATTTGCTTTTTTCCCTTTATTAAGTGAATTGTAGCTATCTAGAACTCACTGCATCTTGAAACTAGAAAAACACAAGACAGTGGATCCCTAACTTGGCATCCCATTGCTCTTTAGAACAATAAAAAATTACTTCTGTTTTGATTTGGAAATTCAATAAATTAAATTAGCACTTTGTTCCACAGGAAAAGAGGCCACTGGACAGAGGAAGACTTTTTGCATATGCAACTTGTTTGACTCCTAAAGCATTTCAAAAGATTTCCTTGCCCAGGAGGCCTGGGATGAAAACTAATAAGGTAGATATATTTAACCTGAAAGTATAGTGGATAAGAATCGTATGCAACAGTAGAAGCAAGAAAGAGAGTTTCCCACTTTTAACCTGGACAAGATAAAATCCCACCTAGTCCTCAAAAAGTGAGGTCACCCATTTTTTACTGACGTTATGAGTTTTGGTGCAACACTCACATTCACTTCTGTACCCCAGATGTCACCACTGGGCTGTAGCTTGGGGAAAGGATTCCTCCAGCAAATCCCAAACGATGCAGGGGAAAAGGCAGCAAAATTGTGACTAAACAGAAAACACCAAACATTGCAAGAAACACCACAAATACGTACAATCAGGTTTGTGTTCTTAATAAATTATGGTTGGCCACTCGCCTGCTTTGCTCAATTCCATTTCTGTCCTCGCTCACTGCCATGCAGCTTTGGCTATTTTCCTACCTACTCCCCAGATTAATGCTAAAATGCCAGTGATATCTGATAGCTGAACTGCAGTTCCCAAGGGCAGTCTGGATACAAATTCAGACGTAAAATCCAACCCAAACCAGCAGAAGTCTGAAGAAGTCTCACAGAAATAACTCTGGGTATTTCAATCTCTCTCCTTTCTAACACCACTTATCTCATCTCCCTGCAAAATTATTTATGTTTACCATTACTCCACTATTAACACCACCTTTTGTAGAAGGCTCACACAATCCAGGTTCCTCACAGAAAAGCATCAGTCAGCATTTTCCATATAACCTTTGGGTTGTAAGTAGAATAAACACTGTTTGAAATCTCAGCGACAGGAAGGTCCTAAAGGTAATGATATTCAGAAACACCACAGACAGAAGAAAAACCAGGCCAAGATTTCTGCTTATTATTCATTTTGTAAAGTTGCAACCTAGACTTGTATTCTAAAAAAGCAGAGTTCTCATAGTCCTTAAGAATCTGACTACAAACACCACCTTCTTCCAAATCTGATGGACACAAGGATAGTACATGGGGCTGAGAAAGGGAAACAGAATCAATCCTTTTAAGAAAGATCCACCCCATTGTCAGTAAGGATTTTCGTGCAGTAGCTTAGGGCATTTTTGTTACACATACATGTTCTTTGATTCACCTTTTCCAGATGGTTGATACACTATAAAGAGCAATACCAATGTTTTGTTTATCCAATATTGGGTCAAACATACATGCTCGCATGGAGTTTTTATTGAAAACGTCATGTAATTATTATGTTTGCATAGCAGCATAAAGATACAAGGCTGACTACAGAGTCTGAGTTCGTTCTGCCTTAGTAACCAACCACAACAAGTAGATTAAGGGGTGATTGTAATATAAGAATTGTTACTCTCTATTGATAATGTAACTGTCCAAAGCTACGTTTCAGAATTATTACACAAATAGTTTAGCAAGTGCTACACTCTTACAGACTCAGAAAATTACCTAGTCTATCTTGATAGACCAGCTTACTTTTGAAATATCAAACAATCAGAAAAAATAGGATAGAAAAGATCAATTGGATCAAATAAGCAGATTACTTAGCAATTGGTAAACGACTGAAGAATAGCTTCTTTTATTTGCCATTTTGAGCCTAGGCTGGACAATTGAGCTATTTGGTTGGTATATTACGTGTCCATCTGTCATGGTTTAACCCCAGCCGGCAGCTAGGCCACAGAGCTGCTTGTGCAGTTCTCCCTCTTCCATCAGAAGGGCAGGGAGAAGACAAAGCAAAGAAAGGGAAAGGAAAAAAACCTCACAGGTTGAGATAAAGACAACTTAGTAGAACAAAGACAGAAAGGGAAAATAACAATAACAATGACATAAATCACTCTCACCACCCACTGAATTGGTACCTTCCCAAGCAACAATCACAAGTACCTGCCCCTTGGCCAACTGCCATTTCTATATGGAGCATGATGTCTACGGTATGGATATTCCATTGGCCATTCCAACGTTGTGTCTAGGCTATTCTATGGGAAGCTGAAAATGGTTCTTGAAAAAAATATAAACATCACCTGGCAACAACTAAAACAATACGTATTATTGACATTCCTGTCATACCAAATCTGAAACACAGCAACCACTAGAAAGAAAATTACCTCTGTCCCAGCGGAAACCAGGGACATTAAAATCCTTAAGGAATTTTTTCCATCATTACATTTCCAGCTCCCATTTCTCAAATTTTTCCTATCATTGCAATTTTTCCTATATGAAAGTAGTGAAGTCCAATATAACAGAACAAAGCTTTGCAGACTCATTCTTTCTGATTGCATTTTAGGTTGTTATCTGACAGCTGTTTTCTACAAATACCTTGAACTCATGCATGTAGCATCTCCCCTGATTTTAACTCATTCAGATTACTGAACTTTAAATGAGGAATGTGATCTGGGATGGTGTAGCTTTTAACTGAAAAACAATCACTTCTTTTTGAATGCAGACACTGCTTCCTGAACGTAAAGAGTTACTTTGTTCTTAATATCTATTGCAAACAGAATCCAGTAGAAATACTATGACTGAGTACTGCACTGAATTAACTACTAGAAACAGGTAAGTTCCAGTCTAAACATCGTATCACATTTTTCATTAACACTTTTCCAGAAGAAGAGGATTAATTATAAATAGAATGTACTATAAACATGATGGCAAATCATGAAATCTTTACTTAGTTTCTATTCAGGAAAAATGTTCAACTGCAGTAAGATTTATGATCAAGTATGGAGACAGTAAAACCCAAGGGAAACTTCCAAATTGAACTATGCACTGATTTTCATCTGAAAATATGATGATATTTCACTGAAAATATCAGCCTTGCATCTCTCCAAGACATCTGTCACTGTGTGGTCAACATTGTTGATGCTCTGCAGAACCCACAGTACAGTTGGTGGTATTAAACCAAGCCCACACCCCACACTTTTTTCAGAGGGATCTCAGTTT
This sequence comes from Limnodromus scolopaceus, assembly GCA_028565335.1. Taxonomy (NCBI): domain Eukaryota; kingdom Metazoa; phylum Chordata; class Aves; order Charadriiformes; family Scolopacidae; genus Limnodromus; species Limnodromus scolopaceus. The sequence goes on along the minus strand of JAOXNO010000033.1, from coordinate 33,141,279 downwards.
AAGCAGAGAGATTGAGAACTGCTGAATGCGGCAAGAAGCAGATTCCTACCCATGAATATTCCTGTAAAGTTTTTGATAGCATTCCAAATAAAAATGGAAAAAAAAATTCTGCTTTGGGTCATGTTAGTAGGTTAGTAATTTTTTATGGGAATCTCTCCATATTCTGTGAGCAGAGGGATTACTTCTTTCACACTGTATGTATGGTGCCTTTGAAGAATACTTCATTCACTTGAAAAAGTAATTCTAGAAACAATGTCTTGCCTAGTACTCTGCCCCTTGTTATGTTCCTTGTTATGAAGCAGAGGAGGAGAGCTGAAGCAGATAGGGATAGCTTCCTAGTACATTTACTTTTGATTAAAGACAATATTATTCCATTCTATGTGGTAGGCGAAAAATTCTGCTATAAAAGTCTATGGCACCCTAATGAACTCTGGCAGAACACAGAAGGAAAAGCAGGTCCCTACTGAGTTGTCTGGAGGAGCCAGAGGGAACCAAAGAAAAAACATGGGCAAGATGTTAACAGGAGAACTCGGGCAAAAACCGACTACAAAGAAAAATGAAAAGTCTATTCTAAGGGGGACAAGTTTTCTATTATTAATAATAATAGGACACTTTCAGTGTAGGCTTATCAAGCATGTTTTTTCTGCAACATTTATGAGTCAGATACTATTGTCTATTACTATAAACACAGTGTCACCAGTTAGTTTTGCCTAAGTAGCCCCCACTGGCTTGTTTAAACTGGAGCATTCCTTTTTAAAGACTCATTTCTTTTTAGTTACTTTGCATGCAGTGCGAAACAGTGCACACTCCGCTAAAACATAGAGCTGCACAGGAGGAGGCCAACTGCATAATAATTCTTGAAGAGACTGACAATAGCTGGAATTAAATTATACTTTCATTTTTCTTATGTTTTTCAATCTGATTTGTCTTTATTGCATGTTTACAACATGTTAATTATCAGGGCTTGACACTGTACAGTTGGTATCTAATAGAAGAGTGATTTGACTAGGAAAGCGAAATCTTCTAAGTAACTTCTATGCACACAAATGTTTGGCAACAAATTAGATTTGCAAATAAGCAAACTTTACTGAATTACCCATAAACGCAGAATTTCTAAAAATTACCACCATAAATCACCATGTCTCAGATATCCTTTCATTTATCTAGTGGTCCTACAAAATCAGTAAAGAAAACCCACACTAAACAAAACAAACCCATTACATAAAAGCCAAATGAATAGTCTAGCACACAAAATCCACACAGAAACCTCAGAGCTGAGCTGGGACCTGCTGTTACCGTGCTGTGTTCGAGTCCTGCTGTTGGCCTATAATGGGAGTGAGACCACACACTGAAAGCAGCACCAGGATTTCTCTGAAGCCGGTGAAGCTGCACCACTTACAGCAGCTCTGAATTTGGCTCACTAAACTCCAGAATGCACCAAGGAGGTGATAAGAGCAAATCTGAAGTGCTGAAAGTAACGTGCTCACATATTCCTCAAGTAATTAGAAATTAGACTAAAATGTTATTAAAAAAAAAAGTGAGGAAGAACTTGCTGACACCAATTTGTCTTTGAAATACCTTCAGGTAATAAGAAAGGCTTCCCTTGATACTTCTATAAATTGTCGCTCTCACCCAAATCTCGGGAGGTGTTGACTAGCCTCAGCTTCAAATAGACTCCAGAGGAAACGCTTTGCACCTCCTCCCTGGATGAGTTCTTTTTGGGGTGGGTGTGCTACGCAGCTTGGCAGAAAGTGTTTGCTGTAATTAGACAAACACTTCAGGAGAAGCAGCTGAACAGGTTTTCACTGAACTGCTGTACCCAGTTAGATTCTTGCTTCTGCTAATAACAACCCCTACTAGCTTCAACCCTAAAGATCTGAGATGCAAAAGACAGCATGAATAATTCAGTGAGCACCGGGTCCTGAACCCACCTTTCCTTTCATAAAGAGAGAAGTAATGCACCTCAGGTACAAAGTTTTACTCTAGCAGGGCTTAATCTTTTTCTCTTTCAGTGCTTTGTTACTAAGTGCTGTGTAGGTGTGAAAAGCCTTATTACCATGTAATTTTGTTGGGATCAGACTTCCAACTACCTGCTTTGCTTCATATTCATATACATAGAATGATCTAAATCTGTTTTATTTCCTAACAATAGCCAATTTTGCTATAATTATTTTAAAATAGCAAATTTAAGGAATAGTACCCCAGTTAATTCACATATGGCACCTATCCACACACGAATAAAATACCTTATTATTTATTACCTTTCTCATAATGAACTTTGCGATAAACAACTGAAAAACTAATTTGTTTTTTGACAATGCCGAACCTTTGAATAGAGAAAATCACAGAGTCGAACACAGAGTGCAGTCCTGTGTGGTAAGTGGTCTCCATAGCAACCAATAGATTTTATGCTAAGTCTGGCCTTTAAAAACATTTCACGTTTACCACCGAGAAAAAGATGGCCTTGATTTAAAAATGATACAACAAGTATCCTGGATGTACATGCTCTCTCTTCTCTCTTGCAAATAAAATTAACAGACGTCCCTTTAACACTAAATCCTCTCAGTGCTGTGTGTCATCATTGACGTATGTGTGGGCCTGCTTTAGGCTTGGAATTTTTTTTTCTTGCATATCATTGCAAGACATGAAGCCCTTTCCCCCCATTTTCCCCTCCTTGTTTTTCTCTATCCTGAACAAAAATAGAACCATCAAGCTCTTATCTCAGTCAGTGATCATGGTGACAGTGAAAATATTATTGCATGCTTATCTATAGCAGTTTCAATCATACAAGCTTATAATAACTTGCAATAATGGAAGAAGTAGTAACTATAGCTGCAACGCGTGCTACAGCCTAATTTACTTTCACTCCACATTCAAGTAACTGAGTTCCTAAAAGGGAATGTATTTTTAATAAAGAAAGATTCCAACTTAAGAATGTGTGTATGTAATTATTGTCAACAATATGCTATAAAGAGTTATATGATTATAATCATTAGCACTTAATGAGAATTTTGTTTGCAGCACTGGAATTTGAGTAACAGGACATAAGGGTAGATGGACAGAATAATAACTGAATCAATCACTGTATTTTCAGTTCTTGTTACCTGACAATATAGGATGCATGCCTTTAACAAAGCAGAGCTTGCATGCTCAGGTTATGCCTCTCGGCATGGGTGTGGGATGCCTGCTTTTGGTTGATTAGGAATGCAGCCTTGAGAGCTTTAGATGAGTAGGAGGGGTAGATACAGAGACCATCTGTTGCTATTCCTGTAAAGGTAATTTCAACATGCATTCAGTCATCATCGTGACAGTAATAGCACTTCATACATAGCCTTTCACATCATCAAATGTTTCGTCTTTGTGTTCCATTCCATCTCAACCACAGCATAAGCATCACTCTCTCACCATTCTGAATGCTTCCCCCACAGTTTGCTTTGTCCAAGGTATACTTTCCCTTCCCCATAACTTAAGAAAGGTCCTCTGTTGAGCCTTAGTGAAGAAGGGGGCATCAAACGGTCAAGTTCTGTTTGCCACAAAATAAGACAATTTAACAGAATTTATTACTGTTTGTGTTCCTTTCTCTTACATGCTATCGGACTTCAGTTTCTCCAAAGGTGATCATCAATGCAGCAACAAAAATGAGGAGCCCCCACTGTGAAGGAAACAGGCGACAAAACAGAAGCTAAAAGCTTCTGTAGAAGCAGCAGGATCCCCGCTGCACCTCTAGGGAAGACAAAAGTTTGCCCCCTTTAGAAAATAAATCTGCTATGAACGAATGTAGCAAAGGTACAGACAGCACAGCCGTAACAGGGCCAGAGAATTCTCAGGTACCATGGTAGGGAAAGGCAGGGTAAACACCTCCTGTCATCCATTTGATTTCTTGCATCAGGATACACTGACCACACCGTACCGCTGAGGGGACTAATTAATCACAATGACAACGTGCTA
>JAOXNO010000033.1:33113932-33137231 GCA_028565335.1 Limnodromus scolopaceus | reverse complement strand
TTTGATTTCTTGCATCAGGATACACTGACCACACCGTACCGCTGAGGGGACTAATTAATCACAATGACAACGTGCTATGGTATATCAAGGAAATCTTGCTTATGGTGAATGTTGTAGCACTAGTGTTATTATCGTCACCACCACCACCCCCTCCCACCCTCTTTTCTTCCACACAGATGGAGGAACACCGTGCCAGAGTTATGATTAGCATAGTGTTGGAGTTATCAGGAACAACTGAGCAGCTCCTGACAGACCACTTTCCTTTTCTTATTTAGAAGGGAAATCAGAAAGATATGTGCTGCAACTTCATTGCAAAAGGATGAAAGATGCAGGCGGAATGCTCCAAGGGAGGATCCTATCTGTCAAATGTTTCCCTTGATCCTTGATCTGCAGACACTTCTCCACCGAACTAGTGACAACCATGGTGAGCCCGAAGCCCCCTGTTCCAGCCAAGCAGCACCACAGTTTCCCTAGGAGCTGTGCTCTCACAGCCTGCCTTCATACCCTGCTTTGAAGGGAGAGAGCAAGAATCAACCAGTATTAATACCAAGGGACGCGGCAATATTTCCACAAGTTAACAGACGAACCTTGGGATACCACTGCAAAAAGACATCTTAACAGATGCAAAACAAAAAATAAAGATGATGGTACTGTATAGCATACCTCCCACACAGAATCTCTTTCCTTCACGTACTCCTAGAAACTCATCTTTTTTAAAAAGTGCTTACTCTCTTATCATCACATATACTTTTAGCAACTCTGTTTGGATTGTAGAGTTCTCCAAGAGGAAAAGTTTCACATGGCCAGTTTGAAAACAGAAGAGAACTGCTGTGTTCCGAATTAAATATTTACTCTTTTTCTGTATTATTTACAGTGCAAGGACCGACATACATAGCAATCTGAAATCCTCCTCTAAAGTAGGGGTTTCTAATGTTTATAGCTAATCTACTGAATAAGTCTGAAGGTATGTGTTTGGGGAAAGAGTGAAATGGTTAAAAGACCAGAGACTTTGGCAAGGCAGCCCCAATGAGCTTTTTTCCTTGTTCCTAAGTGGAGATGCAATGAAATCTTCTCTTAGGCATGGCAGCATACTGATCATCTTTGGAAGTGGCAAACTTGTCATTTAATACCTGTCAAATATCCCAGTTTCCACAGTTAATTACAATATAATATTCACTGCCTTTGGAGAAAAAAAAGTCAACATAAATTTGAATTGGGGGCTGAGAGGATGCAGCCACTGAACATCAAAACCCACACACTTCGTAGGCAAGACTAATGTCCACCAGCTGTTGTCCAAAAAAATAGTCACCCAGAACTATTTTTGATAAGTATTATAAAAGCTTATTAATAGAGCCAACTTAGAAATTCTATTTTTTTTATGCCACTGCCTCTTCCAAACAGAGAAAATGTGGTGGTTCTAACAAAAAAAAAGTTGATTGTTTTACATAATGAAATATTCTTCACTTCTAGACCCTATTAAATCTTACATATAAACTGTTCTAATGTAAAAGTGTCAGGAATCCGGAAATAATGCCTAGTGACAGCTCTAGGATTAAGCTCTTCTCTTCTCAGTTAGTTAGAATGGCTAACTTCGATTGTAAATTGCTTTTAAAGAGCAAAGCATATACTGTAAGCCTTCCAACGCCTTCTACAAACTGACATCAACAAGGCATCTGGGACAAGTGTATGCTAGTAATTCATCTTAATTATTTGTCAGCAAAGCTGTCCTAATAGGATGTGTCTTTCATTTTGATTAAAATGACCCTCTGAAATGTGGTCCTCATAGAAAGCTGACAAGCAGAGGTAAATTTTGAACTGCCTGGCACTTCTAATTTTGTCTCTGGAAACTGAAAGCGCTGCTAAATATTCTTACATAACTACTCCCTCCATTTGCCTCTCTCTAAGAACCTGTTCATACCTCTTTGGTGATCAGCAATAATAAATAGTCATCTTTGGTCCATGTGACATTCTTTTATTTTTTATTTTCTGCCTCTGTAGCATGATTTCTACTTTACTTGTATATATCAGTAATTCAGTACTGTAGTTAAATGAATGACTGTGGTTAAATAAACTATTTTTTTTTAAATGCATAGCCATGGATATAACAAACACTTCTCATGCCATCTGGAAGGCTTTAATCTTGTGATCATTTCTTTTTAAGGTCTGAGCTGATGGGGTACATCATGTTGTCCCAACATTCAGATACATTTAACTCTTTAATATTAGACTTTGATCATGCTGCCATGACATGATATTTCTTTAGGAACCTAATTTTCTATATGTCCTACGATCTATCATACTGAATTGGTAACATAAACAAACTGACATTTACTGTAAGCATGTAAGATCACGGATTTGATATTAAAGTTGTCAATACAGCCTTGCAGAAGTCTTTTAACTGAAATTTTCTCATTAGATCCTAATACATTTCACCTTATGACTCCAGTTAAACATGAAATGCAATTTCAGTATTACTATTCTATGTGAAGTTGTGTGTACAATTACAAAACATTAACATTAACCAGTACCAATACCAGGACCCAGTATTAGGTATCAGATAGACCACAAGGTGCATCAAGAAAAGAATCTTGGCTTAGAAAGACAGCTAGGGAAAGGAAACATTGCCAATAGGCTGTCAGTAGGAAGACAATAACTGAGTAAATAATAACACTAGCTGGAAAATCTGTTAAAAAAAACAACCACCAAAACAAAACCAAACAAGAAATCCCAATTTCTTGCTTTTCAATTACCTCTCACAAATTGTTACAGAGAAAAAATAATTTGTAACACTTTTCAGCTTAAATGAAAAGAAAAAAAGGAACAAGATACACAAGTATTTTTGAGGGGGTTATGCAAAATTGTCCCTCTGCAGCTTTTGGAAGGGGTAGTTGGAAATTTCCTTCATGCTCCACTTAAAACAATGGGAGAGTTTGGGGATGCTCCAAGACAATGCAATATAGCGTATAACATATGTTTAGTCTGAACATACACATGTTGTATTCCATTTTTTCACCCTTCTAATCCCATGCCTATACCCTGTGAGCATCAGCCTTAAAAATAAAAATGAGACAAAACGTTATCCCACAGATTTTAATTTATTGTCTTGGCACATAGAGACTAATGATTAATAAGGTTTTGAATACTAATTCAATACTAGGAGTGTGGAAATATGGGAAACAAAAAGAGATGAAATAAGAAAGCTCAGGTATTGGCTTTAGTAGGATTTACCTTCCTAGATAGATCAGTTAAAGCCAGCCTGATACATTTATTCCCCCCGCTTCCTATTTCTGTGCTAAAAACTTCAGTTGTTCTTTCTGATGTGCAGGACAGTTCCTTGACCACCATTTTATCTTCGAGTCAATTAGAGAGAACTAGTCCATGCGTATCAAACATAAAAACTCCCAGATTCCTCAACTCTATAGTAGATAATGATGTGTGGTTCCCAGAATCAGGCTTTGCACACCTCAATCTAGTAATATGTAACCACCACAAAATAGTAGTACGATACCACTTTTCCAAAGTATAGCTTTCCTTGGTAAAGAATTGGGCTCTCGGGCTGTAGTTCTACATAACTGTGCTGCATTACTGGATTACTGCCAGAAAGCAAAGTAAGAAATATTTCCTTCCTGCTCCTCCAGCCTCACCTTCTTGTTCAAGCCTCCATTCTGCCCCTTCTGTTGGGGCCAGCCTTTCAGGATCCAAGCTGAAATATGGGGAGTCTTTGTGTGTGTGTGTGTGTGTGTATTCAGGGGGTGTTGTATTATACACAAATAAGGGTATTCAGCACCTTTTAGTCAGAGATGTACCAGTGAAGGGAAAAAGCTAGGAACACACAGCCAAGGTGAAAGCCAAAGTGGGACTGCAACCTGCCATAGGAACACACACAAAAACTGCACCAAGGAGAGAGTGAGCACATGAACAGTCAAGCAGAAAAGGGCATAAAACTTCATTTTCTGCATTTTTTTAAATAAAAACAGCACTCTGATATTAAGCTGAATTTTCTTATCTGCTTGCACTCTTCTAGTACTGAATGAGTGCTAGGATCAGATTTTGGATGAACATGTATAGCGTTCAATGAATGTTCTACCCCTGCATGGGTTCCACATATTTTGTCTGGCCTAGGATATCAAAATCCATCCTGGACACTGGTTGGTATGTTCCTTGTCATAAATCACGCCTGGCACTTGGAGCAGTAAATCAATACTGTTCCTATCTCCTGCAAAGGGAACAGGAGGCTTACATAACCCACAGAGCAAAAGGGGAAACCTGCCAGCCTGCTCTAACCAGGACTGCCAAACATCAGACTCAATCCCTGCAAGTTTCTTCACTCAGCAGAAAAAAAAAAAAAATAAAAATGCTACTGACACTTCCCCTCTCCACAGAAATTGATTGTGTTTGTGGTGTATAACTGTCATAGCGCTGGCATCAACGTTCTTGTTCTTCAAAGAAAAAGCCAGGTTGCAGAAAGAAGTAGACCACTGAAGGGGCGAGGCAGGAGCCGAGAGTATCCAGCTCCAAAAGGCAGAAAGGGAATGAAAAGAAAAAAAAAAGTCACTGATTCTTTCCATCTTCACAGATAAACTAAAAGTGCTTGTTCTTGATGTCACAGTCACTGTGCAGAAGTCAAAAATCTACAATGACAGAACAGGCAAAGCAGCAGGATTGACATTCTCTGAAGTACTCAGTCCTCCAGGAATCTTGCCAGTAAGTTAAACAGAATTGTGTGAATTTGTTTTTCATAAGCTTAAAAGAAAAAAAACAAAAGAAAAAAACACAACACCCCAGGTGATACTTAGTAATGCTGAGGCATTTTTCAGTTTAATTTCAATTTCATCAAATTGCTTAGGGGGGAAAAGCACCTTAAAAAAACCAACATAAAAGCCCAACTGTTTTGACAACATTTTCTAAATGCTTGTTTTATTAATATTCTGGTTGACTTATTTTGAACTTGTCTTCACTTTTATTAATGACAACCTTCAAATATTAAAAATTGGTCAAAGGATAAGTAAAACAATTTAGTAAAGGGCTCATTTAACCCCCCAAATAAGTGAGATTGATTTAAAAATTGCCAAAGAGATTAAATATGCATCATTATCCCAGCTCCAGCACTCACAGGCTGACATAACTTTTTTCTACCTTTCTACTGCAGAACAGCTAGGAACATTAATCTCTGAACTGCGTTAGTAAGAAGGTGGTTGGTCCCCAATACTGAACGTACAGAAACAAAAATGTCCTTTACATTTGAGAGCCTGAATCCTAGGAGAAACATTAGCTCTGAGAGCATAGCATGTGAGGGCAGAGACTATTCATGTTTACTTCAGAACAAAGCATGTAAAGTACTAAGAGGACAAGAAAACCTTTTCATCAAACAGAACAAGCCACACTGGAAATCAGTTCTGGTTTTGGCTCTACCATTCATGCACCCTGGGAATTTGGGCAAGTTTTTTTGAACTGTTTGCTTCCATTTTCCCCCATTTTATAAAAAAAAAAAAAGAAAAAAAAAAAAAGAAAAGAAAAGATGATCCTGCCTTGAGAAAACCATTCAAGATGTACAGATGAAAAACTCTGTAACAGATATTAGAAGACTTTCTGCATTTTGCTTAAGATCCAGAGTCTTAAAACCTTCTATAATTCACAGTTCAGTGAATTATCCTGAAACATAAAAGTCTTTGGATAAAAACATTTGCATTTAGATACATTTAACCTTACATTAAAACCAAAAGATGAATAATACTTTAATGCTCCTGTCATATTTATTAGCTCTGCTCAAGGTGAGCAAAAGCTCTTGGGAAAACGGCTGTGCCAGACATCCTTCCCCTTCCCCCACTCACTATTTTTTCCCTTCTTAAACTGCAGGAGATCAGTTCTAGAACTATTTTTTCATACTAGGTTTTTTCCCTCCTGGCACAAAAATGAGAATGCAGCAAAGACATAAGGCATGAAGGATAAAAGAAATAAGACTGGCTACTAAATTAGCCTGTATACAGACTGAAAAAGAGACTAAACTGGTTATTCAGAGATATATTGTGACCTATCCTGCTATAAGCCTCCATACCATTTTAACCCAAAGATTCTCTCCCAGAGCTCAGGCTAATTATTGCTTCCATTTGCATTCACAGAACCATTTAGGTTGGAAGGGACCTCTTGAGAGTATCTACTCCAACCCTGATCAAGCAGGGTCAGGTAGACTAAGTTTCTCAGGGAGATGGCCAGTTGCATTTTGAGCATTAATTCCACAATCCCTCCAGACAACCCATTCCAGTGTTTGACCACTCATACAGTAGAAAAGTGTTTTCCTGTGCCCATTGCTACTTCTCTGGCTCCCTCACCTGTATTCCCATCAGGTATCTATATACCTTGATGAGATCTCCCCAAGCCTTCTGTTCTGCAGGCTAAAAAGTCCTGGCTTTCTCAGGCTTTCCTCATAGTAGGCATGCTCCAGTCCCTTAATTATCTTCACAGTTCTTGCTGGACTCGCTCCAGTAAGTCTGTATCTTTCCTGTATTGGGGAGCCTAGAACTGGACTGCACCAGATGTAGCCTCACCAGTGCTGAGCAGAAGGGAAGGATCACATCTCTTGACATGCTGGAAAGAATCTTCTTAACACAGCCCAAGATGCTGTTTGCCTTCTTTGCCCCAAGGGTACGTTGCTTGGCTGTCAGCCTGCAATCTATCAGGACTCCAAGGTCTTTCTCTGCAGAGCTGCTTTCCAGCCAGTCAGCCCCTAGCATGTACTGGTGCCTGGGGCTGCTCCTCCCAAGATGTAGGACTTAGCATTTCCCTTTGCTGAACTTCACAAGACTCTTCTCAGCCAATTTCACCATTGAGAGTCATCTGAATGACAGCACAACCACCTGGTGTATCAACCACTCCTCCCAATTTTGTACAATCTGCTAATTTGAAAAGGGTGCAATTTGCCCCATCATCCAGGTCATTAATAAATATGTTAAATAGCATTGGCCCCCATATATCTCCTAGGGTACATCACTAGTGACTTGCCTCAAATTGGACTTCATGCTGCTGAATGCAATCCTCTGTTCAGCCCGTGTTCCACCTCACTGCCCATTTATCTAACCTGTACTTCATCAGCTTCTGCTGGTGCAGACACAAACTATACAGATAATTGACAGAAGCATGATGGCAAGCTTATGTATCTTTAAAAAGCTGTATCATAAAAGGCATTGAGAAACAATCTATAGAGAAAACACAGGTTAACTTTATTTTCCTTCACAGGTCTCTGAAAATATTCTAAGAAAAACAGCCTGCTTGTTCCATAATACTTAGCTGAATCTTTGCAAAAGCTTTATGCATGTCAGTACAACAGAAGGGAAGGAAAGACACAGTAAAAGAAACAATTATGAGATTACACAACACTGACTCATTGGTGGGCAACAGCTCTATTCAGGAAAAGAGGGTAGAAGAATTAGGGAGAAACAGTATGAAGAGAGGGAAAAGGGGAACCAAAATGAGAAAAAACTGTGGTGAGAGACAGAGAATGGATCATGTGACCAGCATGGAAAAGCAGCAAGGACAACTGATCAGCAGCACAGACTGTCTTCTGTGGCTGTGGTCTGCCCAGGTCTTACACCTCACTTACCTTCCAAAATATCATTGTTATATCTATCTCCTTTTCTTCTATAGCTTGATGATGACAGAGTACTGCTAAGACAACATCTACACCAAAATACCTGATTATCCTTTTTTTTTTTCTTTTGCAGTTCTGAGAGTTTTTCCTCCTAGTAGATGATGACAGCATATCCGTTTTTAAATGGAGTATTGTCTGCCTGCAGCCTAAGCACTCCTCATTCTTTCCTTGTTTTTCCCTTCTGTTTTCACTATTGGAGATGCTCAGAGTTTCATAGCACGAATCCCATCGGTAGTCTTTTTTCTGTGGCCCTGTTCCTGACTGCACAAAGCATACATTCTTCTACTGAAGTTTTTTCTGACCATCAGCTACAGTGTACTAACATGCATTATGACTAATTTGTATGTTTGTATCAGTACTGTAATCAAGGTTAAACTAGCCCATAGTTTTACACTGTTATTGCCAATCCAGCCAGTAGTCTAGAGTGCTATCTTCCATCACAGAAGTACATCTACCCCTAACCTATTACCAGAAATGACTAATAATCAAATGCTTAACACTTTCTATCCAGATGTGCTACTGAACGCTGATCACCCTCAGGCTTTCCTCCGACTGCTCATCACCCTCCCTACCTTCTTTCCACCATCTCCCTTGATGGAAGGTATATCTTCCTCAGACCTGTTGGCATGATTGTACCTTGAGTCACTTCCTAACATGGCTGTTCCAGAATTATTTGGGTTAGCTTAGACATACTGTAAAAAAGTTCTCTATTCTGAATCATTTTGACTGAATAACATTAGAGAACATTTACCTGTTCAGTCATGGAAGTGGATCAGACAGGGCTGAATCTTCTTCACCTGCCCTTCAATTCAGTAAGAACATCATGTCTAACTGCAGTCTCACTAGCACCAGTAACCTTCTACATGAACTCATCTTTGCCACCTACAACACAAGATGAAAAAAAGACTTTTCTAGCAGGTATTTTTGTATAATAAACAATGGGCATTTAACTTCTGCATCCCTGTTAAAAGTCTAGGTTCCCAAAGAAACCAGTAGAGCTCGCACAGGAGAATCAATAAACCATTTTCTGTATAGTGAGCCTAACTTCAGCATCTGATTTGCATACCTAGACTTAGTAGAAGTACTTACCATAACTGATATATTTTAGCAGCAGCATGAGAAAAAGAGTATAAGAAAACTGCAGAGTAGATACTACCCTGCAGTCCATGGAAGAGACCACATTAGAGTGGATACGATACCGGCAGCCTGTGGAAGACCCCATGTCAGACCAGGTAGGTATTTCCCTGGAGGATGCTGCAGCATGTGGAGAGTCCATGCTGGAGCAGGCCCCTTGCAGGAGCTATGGCTCATGAAGGAGCCACATCAGAGCTGGGGAAAAGCAGAGGAGGAAGGAGTGGCAGTGAGGAACTGTTAAGGACTGACTGCAACCCCACATTCTCAAAGCCTTACACTGGGACACACACGTACCCCCCGGGACTGCTCTTTTAATTTTTGTCTTTGTTTCTCACTATCTAAATCTATTTTCATTGGCAAGAAATTAAATCAATCTTCTCTGAGTCAAGTCTTCTTTGCCTTTGAGAGCAACTGATGATTTCCCTGTCTTTATCTCAACCCATGAGTATTTCCGTCCTATTTTCTTCCCCTGTCCTGCTGAGGAGGGGGGCAGAGAGCATCGGGGTGGGCACCTGGCCGATACTAACCTACCACTGAACAGAGATTTGCATGGAAAACATGATTATGATGATGAAGATGATACCAGAATTTGTAATTCATACCAACAAACCAAAACATTTGCCACAGAGCTCAACCTTGACTATATATGCATTCAAAGCTATTAGGGAGCATAAACAACATTTTTCATTGCAACTGTGCTGCAGATCTACTGTTTCATACAGCAGAATTCAGAGCTTAGTGAGAATATTTGTTTGGATAGCCTCATGAACCCCAGCTCAGTGGAAAGCAATTTTGAAAATTCTCATTTGAAGGAAATCTATTCCTGGAAAAATCTTAAGGTTCACTTCTCTTATAGACAAAGAAGCCAAAAGCTTAAAAGTCACCAACATAACTAAGACCAGCTCTGAGACACAAAACCTTTTCCAGCAAAGAATTTATATTTAAAAAAAATTATATTCAAAAGTCTCCGCTGCAATGAAAAGCGCAAAGAAAAAACAACACATGAGGCTTGGCTGTTCCATACTGCTCTCTGTTATGCTGCTTTAAAACCAGACTAATCCAATGGACCAGCAATTTTTCCTGGCACATACTGGTGCAACAGGGAAGAGAGGGAAGAGTAAAAAGAAATGCAGAGAGATGGCCAAACAACACCATGTGACTTAATGCTAATTCTGTCCTTCCTGCACTGAATAAAAATTATCATCTCGTAATCTTATGTCAGATAACATAAATCTAACTACACAAATTGTATTAGCCAGTTTTGCTAGTACAGAGTTCATTACAGAGTTTTTGATGTACACAATGGAAGACATTGAAGCTCTTTTATTCTACAGGAAGCAGCTCTGCCAGCTGTCCTATATGAGGGAAACCCTTTCCTGAGCATTTCAGAATGAGATATTCCAAGCTTGCCAGTCACAAATTTACCTATTATTTATGCCATTTGAATTTCAAGAGGAAAGCGACACACACACACACACACACACACACACACACACAAAACCCCACCAAACCCCAACCAAAACCCCAACCCGAATCTAAAAAATTATCAGAAAAACCCTAATGTTACCACACCCTCCCATGTCCTTTTGAAGAGAATGAAGCATATTTGACAGTTTTACTATTGCTTCCTTTAAATCTAATGTAGTTATACATTTTGAGTTGCATCAACCTTGATTTCAAGACGGACAACGTCAGGATTTCTTTTCACATTTTGAATTCTATATGTAGCCATCTCTGTGAAGCCAACTAACACAAACCAGCCTTTCAGGGAGGACAGCTCAATCTTATCTCCTTAGAAAAATCTTTGAGGTTCACCCATTATTTTGCGGCACAGTATTCTGTGGATGCAAAAAAAAGCCATTCAGATCTTATAAGCAATCTCCTTCTCTTGAGCAGAAAATGTTTTTTCATGGTATTCTTCTACCCTGGAATATTTACCTTTTACAGATGTTAAAACGTAGGGAAAAGAAGGGCGGTTCCCTTTCTTCCTCACACACACACAAAATCATGTATTCTTTCCCCCTGGTCCCTGAAGGGTGTGAATAAGAAAGGAGTCCAATAATAGGAAAGAGCAGAATTTATTGGAGAGATCTAATGAGAATGAAGAGACTGCTAAGAGGGTCAAAGGTTATGTGCAGCACAACCCTTAAAAAGAAGAAGTATTAAAATCTTCAGATATTAATCCAACCTCTGACCCTAGTTACCAGTTAAAATATCAAAAGGTATTGCAACATTAACCACCAGACATTTTAGAACAGTTCAAACAGCCTGTGCAAGTCTAATTAAATCTGCCCCCAAATCTATCACCCAGTACAGAAAAATAAGATGGGAAAATTCATCATGATTCAAAACTAAGAGGTAGGTGGGATGAGAATACTGACACTGGCATTTAATATGGAAGAGGACTATTATAATCAGCCCCAGCAAACAATCATGTCTCAATCTGTGTAGGGATGAGCTTTTCATTTTCAGTATGTTAAACTTTTAATGCCAAGGAACACTCTTAGCCTGAAAAGTATTTCATGCTTATTTTGTCTCAAGTGGTTCCACTACTTCCAAGGCAAATGGGTGTGTTTGCACTCTAGTGTGCAGCTTAGTTCTAGTTGGTTTTTGTTTTGTTACTCTATTTGTCTAAAGTAAAAGTCTTAAACTGTTTTTAAAAAAGAAAGGAGCGCTAACAAAGAGCTAGATATCTTGAACAGAAGCAATCAAACACCTTTGTTTATTTAAAGTCACATGTTACCGTTCCTAATCTAGGCACGGCATACAACTTTTTCTTTACTCATGATTCATTCTAAGAAAGATTATTAAAAGCAAGAACGTAACCAGCATAATCAGACACTAGCATATTAAATTGGGCCAGAGTCAGTAGTTTTCAGAATTCAGAGCAGTAATGCCAACCAAAAGTACCTGCTACAAGAGGATGCACTGCACTCAGCCACAATCTGATTAGCAAACCTCCAGTATGATAAATAGAATACTTAAACTATATTACAGAAAGCACCACGATCCTACACAGTTCACACAGATACTGTAGAAATACTGACCTTCAGAAACAGAAAGAAAATAAGGTGCAAGTTATGCTATTCTTCGTCCCAACCAATGTTCCTGTACAAATATTTTTATTTTTTTAAAAAATTAATCTCTTCTTACATAGCTATTTTCATGCTAGCTTTGCAGTAATGGAATACTGTTGTTGTAATATTCAGTGCATCTCTGATCTACTTAATGTCTGACACACAATTTCTCAAGATTACCTCATTTTGGACATACTAAGTATTTCAGTCTTGCCTTTGCTCTTCTCTAATATGAAATAAAAAATGTGTGCATTTCCATTTGGGAGTATAAAGATGTTAGCATTTATACATCACAACTCAGAGGTCATGAAGGCGGAAAAAATAATATAAACTAAAAATAAATACTTAATATATAGTATTATATATAAAAATAAATATAAAATAAAAGAAACTGGATGAGTTGCTCCAAGAGGTTCTAAAAGTTAGAATTAATGCATTACAGAATGAATTCTATAATAAAGCCAGTTTTCAAACTACAACATTTTGTCTTGAAACTTGTATTTCTTCGATTTAAGAAAATTATTTCAAAAATTCCTCCTCTAAAAGTATGACATATTTAAAAAACAAAACCAAAAAAACCAACCAAGAACACACTGGCACTTAAATATTTTTCCTTGTAAATCCTATCACTGTTCAATTTCCAAATGAGTAGCATTTTCGTGTTACTGGTTTCAATAACAGTAGTAGGCCATTTCACTAAAAGAAAGTGCCCGGGGTTTTCATACTGACCTGCACCACTTATCCTCCTTGCTTATGGTTATGAGTGGCTCTGGGCTAGAATACTTTTTTTTTTAAAGATGAACATTTCTTTTTTTTAAAAAAAAAAAAAAAAAGAAAAGTCAGGAAATAGTGTTAAGTATTACCCTCTTGACTTTCTTCCTTTGAGGAAGACAGAATTAAATCTCTCCAAATGCAAGTTACTGTCTTTCCTGTTAAATCTATTTGATTGCTAAGGAAACCTTAGATCCAACAGGATGTAAAAGAGATGAAAAGCAACATTAGGAGATGTGTATCAAATCCACTCCGCTTTTATCAAGCAGCTCTAAAAAGGTATCAGTGCTATGCTGTGGAAAGAATACAGGGTGCTTCTATAACATGCTTTTATTATTCACTGACACAATTCATGCCTTTACACAGTTGTTTTAACATTCTTCAGGCATAGATGAAGCAAATATTGGGATGGTTAGATATTTTTTAGACAGAATGCAATTCAAGCAGTGACACCAATTTAGTATTGACTGCCTTCTGACTCAACTTATTTACTTCATTACTAAAATAAAGGTGCTACTATGCTGTAAAAAAACCAAACAACAACCCAACATACTTTTCATAACAGAATGCGAAAAACCTTACCAAGACTGGCTCTTCTAACAAGATTTTAAGACATGATGCTGCACAGAAATTCATTTAAACTAAGATACAACAATACTGAAGCTGCCATTGCTTCATAAAAGGGCCAACTAAGGGAGGGATCTTTGGGATTATCCAATACATCCAAACATCAGGGAGTCCACACAGTACTTCCCATACTGCTATTTCTTCCTGTCTGGTGAACTATTGCCATATTATCTCATGCGATAAACTCTGCTACCATCTGATCGTACATAACATCAAAACGTATTTCCTAATTGCTAAGGTGAAACTGATATCTTTTAAGTTCAACCAACAGTTCCTCACTGTACTTTTAGAACCAGGTGTAACAAGCATTTCTCCTTCATTATATTTTTCCCTTCTAATTGTTTTTATGCAGACATATGGGTCCCTCCTAAAGAAAACTGAAGGAGCACTTCCAAATTTCAGCCAGAGGTAAGAGATGATGCACTCTCACCTCCTGGCCTAGCAGGAAGCAGAATCGGTAGGGACACAGACTTGTGTAAGGTTAGCTGCAGATGGGTATGCATCCCCCGTCATCATCTGTGCTCCTCATTAAAACTCCTGCCAGTTACATCAGCGAGCATTTCTGATAAACTCTGGCTGAAAAATACACATTGGGGGCCCTAAAAAAATTTTAAGAGAATATTGATTCTACTGCAGGAATTCACTATGTCAATTCATGCAGGTATTCCTTGCGGCATACCCTATGATGAACTTTTCCCAATATTTTGCTCCTTTCTGCACCATAGGAGCACAGAAGCGCTGACTGAGACTGTGCCAGATGACGCAACATCTATCATGGAAAAGGTAGGAAATTACATGACTCCTTACAGCCCAAGACAGCCCAGGAAAAGACTTAAACGGTCCATGGAACTGCCTCTAATGGACAGCTCTTGAGTCTAAACCCAGAAAGCTGCAGTTGCTGAGCACAAACCCCACTGCACACGCATCACTAGTAAGCCTTATATTTCAGCACTCATGAAGTAACGACAGTGTCATGCTCCAGGCAAGGTGCTCTGCTGCCTTTGCAGTGGCAGTCCTAGCAGTGGCTCATGTCATAAAAATCCCCTGCTGGTACATAAAATAATACCCTATTCTGACTATATTTTCCTGAGTTTCTATGTTCATTATATCTCAAAATAGACTAAGTAACTGTCTTGTGCTTGCTGTCAGACCTACACACTCAGCCTAGGATTTGAAATTCAAGGCATGTTAATTGCAATAATAAGGTGCTTTAACTAGGGGCTAGCTGTCACCTGGAAACCTGACTGCATTCAGTAGCAACCCTAGTGAGCACTGTAAATGTTCAGCTGACCATCAGGAGACAGGACACTGAACGCACCCCAGAAAAGTACTCACAAACAGCCAATTTTATAGCTACTTCTACATACTCTCCAAATATTGTTGAGACTCAGTTACCCTATCATTTAATGAACTCTGCACCTGAAGAATTTACTGTGCTATAGGGAATAGTATCTACGCAAACACATGATCATGTCAATCACCATCTAACATATGCCATACCACAACATTCCAGCATTGTAATAATTACTTCATTTGACCCTATCAACTAACAGTTTCTAAAGCCGTTAATAAACTTTAATTAACAAAAAAATGGAGTCCTATTTCAGGTGACATGGTCTAAAAGGTCAAGTAGAAAGATTTCCTTTTAATTTTTATTTTTTTTTAGCTTAAATGTAAGTAAGGAATTTTTTTACCAAATTAAAAAAAAAAAAGTAACTATTGAAATAGTGGCATTTTCTATGGACAAGTAACATTTCTTTATGGTAACAGATAAACACATACAAGATTAATTTACTGTGCTATTTGGTAAGGTATGGAAATTGAATTAATCTGCTATAATTTGTCTTTCACTTTACCATATATTTAGCTGTCCAATTCATTTGTAAGCTGATGAAACATTATCCAAACATCAAATGCTGCTTTGGTGGATGTTTTGGCTAAATAGCTAAGGATACTGTAGCACAAAATCATATCATATACCCTGTTTACTACAGCACAGAGACAAAATTACTGGTCCTGGTATTTCAATTATCTGGAATTCCTGTGCTCAGGAATTTTCCCATGGCTGTTTCTAATATAGAGAGGTTTAAAAGACTGTCTTTAGCAAGTTAGCCATACATTACTCTGCACTTCACTTCTATGACTTTGGCACAAGAGGTTAAAGAATCTCCACACTATCACTTCAAAAATGAAACTTGAAGGGAAATGCAAGAATCAAAACCACACATTAATTTCATGAATTTGAGAAAATTCAAGTTCTACACTTGCTTAGTATTTAGTTGGCTGTCTACAACTGCAATCATGCAGTTGTTAATGGCCCTCCACAGAGGGATGCAGTAGTTTAATGCAGAATTTGCACTATGCAGGGAGGCAGAGTGTGCAGAAAATTAATAAGAATTAACTGAAGTGAACGTAAAGAGTCTTTTTTAAAATTACTTTAAACTACTCTGCTGACTCTCTCATTCAGAAATAAAACTGTTTTAATTTATGTCCAAACTTCAGCCAAATTCTGAGGAAAGCGAGCACATTAACTTGTTAGAAGTCTAATATAACAACAGCACCCATGCACTTCAGTAATTTGCATGAGTTATCCTAAGCAAATGAATGTAGTTGAGACTAAAGATTAATGTTCTGCTCTAACTTGACATATATGTTATGTTCCAAGTTCTCACAAACTCACACACAAATATATTAAGTGCTGTGCTGAAAGTTACACATTACAGGCAAAGGTAAAAGCGTGTTCTGAGTTAATTCAGACAAATTAATATCAATTCTCCTTCATAATCATACTGAAATCAAGAATTAGCCTTAGCAATGGAAGAAAATAGCATTTTTATAACACTTTTCTGCTTCACGTGCTTTTATTATGGATCAGCTGTGGTCTGTGATCTTTCAGAAGTATTTCACGCATGCAACGTACCTCACTTTTTGAAGGAGCTATGTGGGTATTAATATTGAGGCCAGTAAGGGAGAAATGCAAAGTGGGTGTATGCTTCACCCTGTGTGTCAAGCTCATCTACAACATGCAAAGTCAGCAAAAAACCAGCTTCATTAGACGTAAGTTTTCTATACTCTATTATTTCACACACAGTTACCTAATTCTGAAATAAAAAGTCTTACATAGAAGTAAACAAGTCTTAGCTGGGAATATACCTTATACATTGATTTTCAAAACTAACAATGGCATATTTTCAATCATAATTTCTAAAAGCAGGGCTAAACAAGAGGTCAGAGTTCATCAATATAAAAATTTTGCAATACACACTTTCAAATCAGAAGTGGCAAGAAAATCAGAAATAGTTAGGCGTGTAAAGACACAGCATCCATACTGTTGCCCACACAACAACTGTGAATACAACAACTATTAAACGCAAACCTTAGTTATTCTACAAATTATATAATAAATTACTTAGTCTGATGCTTTCATAATGAACAAAAAGATCTATGGTGAACCAAGTCCCTTTCTTAACCATCTATATGGCTTGGCACTTTCCACGGGAGGAGTCTAGAATCATGATACATCCAAGCTTCCAAAGGATTGGGCATTTGCCATACAAGCCAAACCAAGGAACACTGTAGAAATTTGGATTATTTTTGTCTGTTATACTCTCATAGTGCTATAAAACTCTGTTAATGGACAAAGAACCAAACATATGAGGTATTGCACGCAACTTATGTGTTTAAGATGTGCAATCCTACCCGACCAGAAGCAGATGATCAGGGAGTTCAAAGATCAGTAAAACAACAGATTGGTCCATTTAACAAGTAGCATTCTCAGTTCCATAAGGAAATGTTACCTTTTTTTATTAGGCATCCTGACAGAGAGCTTAAGACATGAGTTGAAGTGGGATGATAAGGTAGCTTTGTGGATAATTACAGGAGGTATTTTATAAGCATAAGAGACACTCTGGAACAAAGCAGAAAGGTGCTTGTGTGGAACTGAACAAGTAACAAGACAGATGAGCAGCACCAGCCAACAAATGCCTCAAAACCAAATTAAATATGGCAGACTGGAAAGCAGATAGTCCTGAAGATCTCAAAAGTGACAACTAACTTGTATGTAGTGGAATTTAGTTGGGGGAAGCAGTCAGGAAAAGGATACAAGAAGTTGGTTCTATCAAGAAAAATGTCACTTTTCAAGGATTTACTATTTCAGCTGTACAAAATTCTGTAACAGTATCGTGTAGGTTTTTTCCCTTCATACATCTCTCTTCTTTAAGAGGCTTAGAAAAGGGAGATAGTCATGACTCACTCACTTTATTTACTGGACTCAAATCTTTATGATTTAAACGAGAGATAAGTGGAGGAAGGCAGAAAGTAAAGAATTCTCTTCCTGCTTCTAATGACAGCAGTTAGGACTCTTGAACAGCTCAAGGAGTTGCAGCCTCCAAAATGCAATTCCACACTCACCTGGCTTGGCAGGATATGTCATTTTTTTAAAAAGTGAGAAAACTTAGTGAGACATTAAATCCTCTAAAGTTCTATAGTGGCTGAAAGCCGAGACAACAGCACTAGCCATTGCTTTCACACCTGTGGCATTTCTACTGCAACAACACCACCACGTTACAGCAGAAAACGTCTGTGTTGAGTTGCAGTGTGGTCTATATGAGTGAGGAACCGAAGGTAAACATGTGGCAAATACCACCTTACAAAAGAAATGCTGTAAGATGAGACATTAACCATTAACATTTTACCCAAATTCCAACTAAGCTACAGTCTAAGCCTACACTGGGTGAGTATCTAGCACTCCAAACCTTCCACTATACCAACTAATTATACCTAAGTGATCAATTAGCTTAGTTAGGTCTTGGGGAAAGTTTGGGATTGTTTGGGGTTTTTTTTGTTTGGTTTCTGGGACTTTTTGGGGTTTGGTTTGTTTTGTTTTTTCTTTACATCATTTTAGATTAATTGAAGCTACTATTTTAATCAGCTGACATTACTATTTTTGTATTTTGTTTTCCCTGAGATCAGTGGAACCGTCGCAAGAAATACTGGAAGTACCAACAGCAGAGACAATCCTTATCCAAATGAATGGGCAAAGGCCATAAAATACATCTGCAGACACATCATGGGACATGGCAGTTTGTGCCCACCTCCCAAAAAATGAATATCTGAGGAAGAACATTTAAAAGCTAAAAAACCCGCCGCTATGCTCTGCATCCCACAGCTGCAAAGAGATGCATTGCTGAGATTACCTGTGGGTTTTCCTGCCAAGAAATTCTGGACACAAATTACTTAACAAGTTTCAAGGGATTGGTAGAGATAATCTATTTTGTCCTGGTATTATTTTTCCTTAACAACCATATTTTACATTATTACCCTTAGAAAATGGTCTAGCAGCCATGCCTCCAGATGGAAATAACATTAATTAATACACTTTTTTTGTCTATCAGTAGAACATTCTCATATTAATGCCAAAAGATTTCAGCACAAAATATATTTACAAGGAATTAGTTATCCTTTACGCATACACAGGAAGTTAAGAGGTACCGAGAGTTTCAGTACCACCAGCCTGGTATAAACTAACTATCACAATATTCTTTCTTGCTTATCAACTCTCAAGGAAGCATTCACAGCAATAACCTTTTTCTCAGATATTGATAGCTTCTAATTTCCACCGTTTCTTAATGTGACCAATGCGAAAGTACCTATTCTAGAGTCTTAACTGCTTTGCTTCAAAGCTGAGAAAAGATCTGGAAGCTTACTGTTCCTAAAATTTTGCCAGAATTCCTTTGGCACAGATGAACTAGACAAGACATGACTGATCGATCATCATTACTGCTAAATAAAAAAAGGGCTAATTTAATTTTAAAATGAATTCTAAACTTAATCTCTCTTTACTGGAGTTCCAAACTCTTGAATCTCTTTATGGTTTGGGGTGGGCTTTTTTATTACTTTCATTTTACTTCCATGGTGCTTCATTTTACTCCAAACTTCGCAGACAGAGATGATCAAAAAATAAACAAACAAACAAAAAAAAACCAACCCACAAACCAACCACAGAGTTTTGCTGTGCTAATCACTAACCGTTTTAATGGTGTAACTAGGACACTAGGAAGTGAAAAGACCGAAAGGAAGTGAGTCTTTTGGAAGGTATTTATCCTCCAGGGTCCATAGGTAGTTAAAAGTTTAGGGAATAATCCCAAACACCTGAGATGATAGTACTAAACCACCCTCTGGAACAGCCTCCTTTCCTTAACACTGATTATGGATGCTTATAGAGTGGGATAGGTGAATAATCCCAGCTGTCCCCATTCTTACATATGTAATTCTTGAGCCATAGGCATTTTGAGATTGATGTTCACATATCCGTATTTCTATACTGAAGATATGCTTCTGTGAATAAAATAAATTGGATTTAATGAGAGAGACTAAATTCACCTTCTGTCTATACTGGAACTGATTATATCTTCAAACACACATAATAAGCCAGAACTAAACACAGAGAGATTGACTTGCGCTTTTGTTGACACTCTCTTTCTTTTATCACTCAAGATGAAGATAAATACATGTTCATCTTTGTGTGGGGTTTTTTTGCACAGTTTTTTGCCACTTCTGCACTGTTCTGAAATGCACACTATGAGTTTCAAATCTCTTTGCTGTCTCCATTTTCCAGTCTCGGCAGTTAGGAATATATGAATTACTAAATACTACATAACCACCAAATACTTTGGTCCAGATTCTTGGACACATTCCAGCGGCTCTGCATTTTTGTAACTTGCAAATCCTGGTATCTGGCCCCCTGGAATTTCCTCTTTTGTAGGGAGAATCTTTCAGTGGTAGAAAATTACTGTTGGCAAGAGACACCTAGGATTGTGCATATAACGGATTTTCCTTTTCACAGCCAGTGTGGAAAAATACATGAAGTAGATATCTACATATTTCATTCTTCTAAATTTCAGCTCTATCCCACTGAGCACTTGCTTCTGCAAAGCAAAACAACGTGGGTGCCTCCACTGACTCCAGATACTTTACTGCATTGGGACAGGGCATATTCCACAGCAGTGAGAGATACAAATACAAACTCACTCAAGGCAGGTGAAAGAACTGAACTTGTTTTCTTGCTGCGTGTTTTGTCCGCCGCATACACAAAGGTGTATTGTCATTGGGCACTTTCTCCAAAGACTGTCCACTGAAGCTGTTGAGAGATGCAAAGAAATAGTCCACCCTGAATGTACAGCTATACTAACAAGTTTGGAACATGAGGAACTGCCACAGCTTCTTTATACCAAAGACAATGTAATGTGTACGCAAAGGTAACCCTGACCTGAAGACACACTAATATGATAAGAACACGAGAAATGGCAGAAATGAGCAACATGATAAAATAACAGAACAGGGGTACCAGCTTAATGGAATTGTTAACCATGGCAGAAATTACCTGGGCAATGATATCCCAAATACCAAACAAAGGTGTAAAAATCAGCTAAATCAGGACCAATGGGGCAAGAGTAAATGTTTATTTTGAGGGGGAAGAAAGTGGTAGAGAGGATGAATTTGCAAGGTGAAAAGAGGGGGAAATTACTATAAAAGATAGCAAAATCATTCAGTCAGAATTGACTAGAGTAACTGTCAAACAGTCAGTCATATGCTTGGTCACCACAGTTTGCACAGGTTAATAAAAGTGTTGCTTCCATCATGCCTGCCTTTGACTTAAAGAGTCACAAGCGAACAGACATATTTTCTTTGGCATCAATGATGAAATACTTGGAGTGCTCTACCTGACATCAGCACGGAAACAACTCACCTTTCAATCTCATAGAGAAAATATTTGCAAAATTTGGCAAATCTAGGTCATGTTGCAACTATTTCAAACCATATTTGTAGCAAACAGTGTTCAACAAAAAACCCCTAACTACTCCACATACACCAGTCCTTTCATAATTCTCAGTGCGTGAAGCCTTCTACAGAAAATGTCTAAGCTTTGTTACACAGGAAGTTTCAGAACGTTTTTTTTTTTAATAAGCTTTCTAAGGATATTGTTTCTACATTTCATAAAAAGAGAGCTACTTATGATGAGGGAGAGGAAATGGATTGCCGATTATGTGCTTAACAGGAGGCCTGTCACAGACAGCACTGTTCTCAAAATATTGATACCAAATCCAACTCAAAAGGAAACATTTTCTATGAGGATAAGCACCCAGAAAAACCCAGGGACTTATCTGAACATGACTATAACATTCTAAACATCTGAGATTCACAAAAAGCAGGCTTTTAAATCTCAACTTGCCTCTTCTGTATGACCTTTTCAGCTTTCAGGAGAAAACCTTTAGTCCGAATTATTTGATCTTCACTGATTCTAGACCCTTCTGATTTTAGATGACTGTAATTCTTCCAGGAATGTAATGTCCAGTTAGATGCACGTTTCAGGCACTTTAAAGCTTACACGAGCCTAAATCAACACTATCAGCAAAAGGACCACCCACAGCCTTTTGCATTCCCTCCCCGTACAGCTGCCCCTCTTCTGGCACATGCATTCAGCGAGCAAGTTCTGGGAGCTGTCCTGAAGTAATGTAAACAACTTCGGATAATTGCCAGCTTAGTTTTTAAAATCCAGATCAATTCCCAGATCTCATGCATTGCATAGCCCCACAAATACTTGTTTATGCACAGCGAAGGGGCTGTACACAGCTCCTTGAAAAGCAGTACCAGCTTATGTCAACTTTTAAAGTATGAGAAGCCAAGAATCAAGAACTGCCCTAAATACAAGACACTTAAAAACCAACAAACAAAACAAAACAAAACAACCTCCCCAAAACAACCAACTCACTTAAAAAACAGAATTATTCTCAACATAATTGAAACCTACTTCTACAGATTAAAGAGGGTTGGGCTAGTGATGCTTAGACAAAATATTGAACTGCTTGGTCTGCAATTACCTCTTCATTCTAAAAGCCTTGTTTGGGTATGAATTAGCAAGACGATAGCGCCAATTCATTGTTGATAACTTCGTATTAAATAGTTGAATTTTCTCCACTGTAAGGCTGAAATAATCATAACTAGAACAAACAGAAGCTCTCCTTGCCTGCCTTAAACATTTACATTAGTATAGCTATTACCAGTGCCTTTGTATTAGTGCAACTCTACCAAACATCAAAGCCCAAGTAAAGTGATGTTCAAGATGTACACCTAAACTTCAACTGAAACCTGTTTTCTCTGTTAATCAAAGGCTTTTCAGGCATTCCTATTTATATTGCTTCTAGGGATCTTTTAAGACCTGATTTTCAAAGGTTTGACACTTAAAGTTTTACAGGGAAAAGGTGAACAGACTTCAGAGGAGAAAATCACTTCTTGGAAACTTGGATTTTTTCCTAGAGATTTAAGTTGCACTTCAAGCATAACACTCTCATCTAGGAATACTTTTTAATACCACTACATTTAAGATTTTAAAAAATACAGGTTTGGTTACATAATCAAAGCAGACGTTAAGCAGCTTCTCAACAAAGACAAAGAAATTCTAATATATAACCTAGTCCTATATTTCGTATAACTTAACCATATAGTTTAAAAACCAAACACTCACAAAAAATAAAATTGGCACAGCAGAATAAAACGACAAAGAGTTCTTAAATGCTTTTATATTTTCCACCTTATCATGGAGAGTATCAGACAGAGAGGCCACAAATGGCAGACTTCAGTTCACATAAACTTGTTCCAAAAGCCACAGATGAAATCTGTTCTGACTTACCACAGAGGAACTGAAGGCCTTGCCATTAGGTTTGTATCAGGAAATACTGAGAGCACACACAAGAATCTCCCATAACACTTCTCTCTAGAAAAAGCAGTTCCTTACCTGATCAATGCATCTTAATGGTAGATAAAAAATTAATAAAGTTTCATTCAGTTTGCACAAGCAATTCCAGAAATCTCTTTCCAAATGTGCAGGGAAAAGTTCGCAGATCCATCCAGGCTTAGTGCAATTCTTGTCATAAACCACAGCAGACCTGCGACCGCTCTTATCTACGTACAGCTGAATTTCACTGAATTTCACTGAATTTCACTGAATTTTTAGAGTTGGAAGGGACCATAGAGATCATCTAGTCCA
>JAOXNO010000033.1:32921676-33107956 GCA_028565335.1 Limnodromus scolopaceus | reverse complement strand
TTCCAAGGAGGCCTTGCCTTTCCTTGTTTCTTCCCTACATAGTCTAACAGCATCTCTGTAATCCTCCCAAGTGGTCATTCCTTTCTTCCACTCTGTGTAAACTTCCTTCTTTCACTTTAGTTTTTTCAGAAGGTCCCTGCTCAACCACACAGGTCTCCTGCTTCCCTTTCCCTCGCTTGATTTCTTGCTCTTGGGAATGCACTGATCCTGAGCTTGGAGAAGGCAATGTCTGAATATCAACCATCTCTCTTGAGCCCCTTTGCCTTCCAGAGCCCTAACCCATGGGATTTCGTGTAGCAGTTTCTTGAAAAGGACAAAGTTATCCCTCTTGAAATCTAAAGTTTCAGTCCTACTTGTTGTTTTTTGTATGTTACCCACAATCCTGAACTCTATCTTTCCATAGTCACTGCCGCTGAGGTTGCCCTCAACCTTTATGTCATCCACCAGTCCCTCTTTGTTTGTTAGTACTAGGTCCAGTAGTGCCTCTCCCCTTGTTGGCTCTTCCACCAGCTGGGTTAAGAATTTATCACGAATACTCTGGAGGAACCTCTTAGACTGCATATTCCTGGCTGTGTAGCCTTTCCAGCAGATATCTGGGTGACTGAAGCCCCCCACAAGAACCAAGGCCTGCGATTGCGAGGCTACTTGGAGCTGGTTGTAAAAGGCCTCATCCACTTTTCTATCCTGATCAGGTGGTCTGTAATAAACATCATCCACAACAGTGTCCCTCATATTGGCCTGCCACTTAATCCTCACCCACAGGCTCCCAATTCTCTCATCTGACACCAAGGAGGGTTTTAGGGACATCTCCTCACTCTCTATCCATTCCATGACATAAAGAGCAACACCTCCATCCCTCCTTCCTTGTCTGTCTCTTCTGAACAACCTGTAGCCCTCAATAGCCACGCTCCAGTCATGGGATTCATCCCACCAGATTTCAGTGATGACCACTATATCATATCTTTCCAGCAGCACAGTAGCTTCCAACTCCTCCTGTTTGTTGCCCATGCTGCATGCATTGGTGTAGAGGCACTTCAGCTGGGCTGTGCTGCCTTCTTAGCGGAATACCCCCTGGAGTGTCTCTCAGGTGTTTCTCTGTGCACTGCCTCTACCCCGGAGCTGCTGGCACATCACCACAAGACTTTGACTGTAGTGAAGGGTCACCAGCTTGGCTCAGTTCTCCTCGTTGTCGTCATCGTCGTCACTGCTGCCGCTGCCTCGCCGAGCGACTGAGGGTCTGTTCTTCCCGTGTTTAAATCCCCGCGCGGCTCCTGGCCACGCCCCCTCCGCGCCTGATTGGTTGCCGCGGACTTCCGGGTTCCCGCTGGGGCTGGGGCTGTGAGTGGGGGGGTCCCTGAGCTCGGAAACCCCTCTGTGCAGCGCCGTCCAACCCGATCAAATAAAAAGGCTCAGAGGTGAACTGAAATTTCAGAACAAATGCACATGCCTGTGACATTCTTCAATTTAAAAGGTTTTAAAGTGATTTCGAAAACACAAATGCTTGTACATATTAATGTTGCAGTGTCCAAACAAACTAACCTTGAGAAGAAGTGAATCTCAGGTTTTTTACAACATGTTCAGAGGCTTCTCAAAACGCCAGCAGTATACATGAAATTCAAATTACATCAACTCCTCTTAGAAATTGGGTCTATACAACTGCAACAAGATCCATCTCCTAATCAAGTAATCTAGTTATTGCCACAATGACTCCATTCATCCTGAGATAAGAAATCATACTGGAACAGAAAGCCTTACTTCTTTATGTTTCCTGCCTGCAGCCTGGGGCCCTGCGCGCACACACACACACACACACACACACACACAGTCCGGCTGACCTCTCCTGAGCCAGGGCTTGTGGACCATTTTCTGGTGAGAGGCCATAAGACAGTGCTTCCATAGCTTTCAATTCCTGAGTTCAATATAACAGTAGAAGTGAATGTTTCTGGTTAGTTCAAATTCTATATATTAATATTATTCTGCTTCTGGAAAATTTAGAAGCATATAAATAACAAACCATTACAGTGACAACTACTGAATTTCTATGTTTATAGAAAACTGGCAGCTCATAAATATTAAAATATGCTGTTAGCAACAAAGTACAACATATAGATAATATTTTTCCTAAAGATAGGGAAACACTAGTCATCACTGAAATAATTCATTATTTATAGACCTTTGAATTTTAAAGCCACATGACTGCACTACAATTTTTCCATTAAAAATAAAAAAAAAGTATCTGTTTGTTATCCCTTTGATGAATGTGCTAAAGGCAATTGGAAACAGTAACTATTGCTGACAGATTTCCCAATGATGTAGTGGTATTTGCCACTTAATCATCAATACAGTCTTTTAAATGAGCCCTGATATTGCAAAATAACTATCATGTAGCTTCATTAAAGCTAAAACATAGGAATCCTGCCACAACTGGAGACTGCAATCATGCATCCATAATTTGCATCACGGAAGTGTTACAGTGGGGAAAAATACACTCCAAGGCAAACTTCCCTTAGGGCTCATTACAGGGAACTTCTAATGCCTCCAGAGTTAGAAAGGAACACAATCAAATTTGATATCTAGTCAAACCAGGTCTTGAAGGTATTGTGACAGCTCCCAGAGTCCTTCAGCTAATTTGTATGACTTGCAGTCAGAATCTTTTCCCTTTCAATCTCAGTGGGTACTACCCACCTTAGTCTTTCCTCAAAATAATTTCCTTCTCGTAATGCTAGCAGTCAGAAAGAACCTGAGAGTAAAACATTAACAGCCTAATAAAAAAAAAAAATAAAATTACCAAAAGTAGTCAAACAAGCTATATAGAATAACCAAACTGGAAAACTGAGAATATTTTCAGTAGCCAATCTCCCCTTGCTATGGCAAGTTTGAATGTTATAACAACAGCAAGGTGGCCATCCTGGGAACTATTTTCTACCCAAATTGTAGATGATTCTGATATGTGATTTATTTTTTTTTTTTTTTCAGTAGGAGGCTTAGGAGGAAAGTTCTTCTATCAAGATTTGTTCAAACAAGAATTTGCCATCTTATCTCAAAAATGACCTCCCTGTCAAACCCCAAGTAAAGTTTTTCTGAAAGATTAAATGAAGTTGTAGAGATCAGGACTAACTACGAGACTGGAAAAGACATACCTCAAAAGTTCTATTGGCTGGTGAATTACACTAAGACTACACTGTGGGGCTTAAGCTGACTTCTCAAAAGCTTCCAGATTCAAACTTCTCTCCTGTTAGGTACTCTTCCTTCCCTCTTCTTTCTGCACACAGAGGAACCCTGGAGGACTTTAACAAGTTGTGTCTACACTGTCCTGTTACAGCGCCCAGATATGTCTTTCAAAGCCCAATCTGCTGCTTGCCTACGCTGTGCTGGCCTTGAACCTCACTCAGAGCATCATCCAAGGGCTGCCCTGTTGGAATATTGCAGAGGAGAAAAAGAAACTCAGGACTCTCCAAGTATCACCCTCAGTCAACCTGGACTCCTTAACATGCACTTCTCATTATCTTTGCAATTCACTGTCCCCCCCACTCATATGTGGCACCCTCTTCAAACACACACACTTAGCTGACCTGATGTTGCCACACCGAGAACAAAGTGACAAGGAAGTCCACAGCTTCACATAAAAAACCTGCTCACCTGCTGCAGATTCACTGCCAGTGCACTCCTTACTGGAGCTAGAGCCTGCCTCATTTCTACAGTGATGAAGGTGAGCCACTTAAATAATCTGGCCACAGTGCCCAGTTCCACATCCTCCTACTCCCCAGGTTTCACACATGGCAGCCCTCAAGGCTGGAGCTCTTGATTCAGCACTGTTAACCAAGGACTAATGTTATTGCTATAACTGTTGAACAATCCAAGCCTGCCCAGCAACCAGCAGCATCCCACAGATGGTTTGAGGGGTGAGGGCTTGTAACTACAACACTCTTGAATGAATGATAAATTAACACTTAAAATCTTAACTGAAGTTTGAGTCTCAGAACGAAAGTCTCTCCTGCATGGAGGCTCTCCTCTCCTGCATCTCTTGGCACAGAGAGAACTGAAGAGGCTGTGACAGTTGCTAAGTTTTTGGTCACATGCGGCATCCAGGAAACATCTTCAATACACAGAATGTGTATACGCTATGTGGCTTCCACTGTATTAACAATACTCTTATTTCTCCACAGATGCCAGGAGAAGACTGCAGAGAAAGGGAGCTCTTTCAGGCTAAATAACAGGGTATCTACCTTCCATATGCAATTAGGATGAAGATGAAAGGATAGCATCAGCATACTGTTACCAACAGCTACTCTTTTGTATTTTCACCTAGTGGTTTTTGCTTGTTTGTTTTGTTTGGGTTTATTAAGGGTATCTGTAATGTTCTGCTAATAAGGAAAATCAATTTTCTTCTGGCAAACAAATATGCCAGCAACAAAGGTGAAAATTCTCATTAATTTCCCAACACATAGTTGAGACTTGGAACATACTGCTTATAGAGAAAAACCTTTGTGTCAAATATATGAAGAGTGGGTATCTTCAGAAGTGCTTAGAATGTTCTTATCAAACCACCAAACCCTGTCAAAACTTGCACAGTTTCAGATTTTACAACAACCTTGAATCCCAGCCTGGGTTGTCGAATCTTTTTTTAACCCAATTGCGAGAGAATCTATGCTTTCTTAAAACCTAAGCTTTTTCTTAAGTTAGAGTTGAACTCCAAACTCAGTATACATGATTATAAAAAAAAATTTAAAAAAATTGAAAAGTAGTAAATACTTTAAAAATGCCAGAGAATTCATAACAGGGATCTAGAAACAAAAATCAGCAACTTCTGTTATGTCCAAAGTGTTCAAAGGTTGCATTTTAGGAAATTTCCTCTAGTGAAGTCTCTGAAATACTGGATTATTTGAACCAATTACAGAAATATCATATGAACAAAAGCATTTTTACTGGATTTCTTTCATAACTCAAAATTCTAAGTGCTTATGAAACAGTTGAGAAAAATTTAGTATTTGCTGTTTCTAGTTTTTTTCCAAAGATTACCAGAAGTAAGGAGAACTCATCTGATGATGTATCAGCTTCCAACTAGATCAACTGCTCTGTGTTAGTTTCCCAAGACATTGCTGTTTTCTAGTACAGAGACTTGAGTTATTCTGTCACATTAGCTTCAACAGGATGTACTGTCCAGAGAACTAGATAGAAGGGCAGAAGAAGGGACATAGGTACTGTAGTACTTCCTCCACATCATCATCTTTCATGTCATTCCCTCAGATTCACATAGACGTCAGATCACTTTCAGGGAACACATTTCTTGATCTTTCTAGAGGAAGGAGGAGAGGGGTAAAAGGCCTCTGTGTGATAAGTATTAGTATGCAATTCTGCTAAAGACAACTGGTGAAGTTCTTTTACTTCTGCATAGGAGACAATGATGTCTTTCAATAGTGCAGTGGTTTAATCCCAGGCAGCAACCAGGACTGCACAGCTGATTTCTCCCTATCCTACTTGGGGGGGGAGGAAATAGGGAGGTGGGCAGAGAGAGAAAAGGAGTAGAAAGAAAAATAACTTGTGGGCTGAGAGAAAGACAGTTTAATAGAACAGTAACAGAAAATGGAAATAATAATAATGGTAAAAGGATATACAAAATAAAGTGATACAATACAAATTACTCTCAGCACCCGATGATTGGTTGTCCATCCCATCCTGAGCACTGATTGTGGATCCGTGCCCCCTGGCCAACCCCATTTATACACTGAGCGGGACATCTATGCTATGGAATATCCCCCCTGGTCAGCTTGTCCTGTTTATGGGACATAAACATCCCTTCCTTGGGAAGCTGAAAAAGTCCTTGACTAATATAAACATTACCTAGAAAGAACTAAAATAATGTGTTTTTATCAACATTCCTCAACGTTCTTCTCATATCACATTCAAATCACAGCAGCTACTAGAAAGAACACTAACTCTATCCTAGCTGAAACCAGGACAAATAGCAAGAATGGAAAATTCTGTCAGAATTTGGATTTGTGCTGAACTACAGCTAATATAAGGAAGACTTACTTGCACAAGAGGCAACTGTTAGCTACTATAAGAAAGCACGGTGGCAGTTGGCAGTATACAAAATTTCAAACAAGAACAGTTCAGACCACATAGTCATTTAAATACCTCAAAGGCATTTCCAGAATTAAAAGCAAGGTGAACCTGCAGAACATGCCCAGGAGCCTGCAGTCAGTTAATGAAATGAAGAGCCTCTGAATTACACTGCAGGATGAACCAGTCAGCCTCAAAAACCCTGGGAGAAAATAAATAAAAAAAATCTTAAAAAACCCCCAAAACAACAACAACAAAAAAACCCACACACAAAAAAGAAAAAAAAACCCAAAAAACCACAACACTAACATTTCTCTACTTTTCTTAGAGAGAAATATTCACGATATTGAGTAATATCCATCACATATAAAATGCATTATAACAGGGAAACATTCTTTCAGCAAGAGAGATCTGTTGTTATTGTATGAACTTATCCTTTCCAACTGTTCAGATCAGCAGCTGATTAAGTCATAGGTCTGTTTCCTCTAAATTAGATGCAAAGACAAAAACACGAGGACTGCAGCTGAGTCTTTTCTCTTAGCTGTGTGTCACCTACTTTTAAGATCTCACAATATATTGCAGTACACAATATACTGCACAACATATTTACAGCACAAAACTGTTTAACCACCCACAAGCTGATGTAACACTGACACAAGCTGCAATAGCATATACTGTACTAGATTTACTTCCCCCCTCCTTTATTTCTCGCAGATGTAGGCTTGAGCAAAGTAAGTTTCAAAGTCTTGCTCCTTAGCTGAGATTTATTAAGTTCAAAAGGACTCAGAACAAGCATATCTGTCCTGAAGTCACCTCTGATTTGTTCAAAATTTCTGCCAAATAATTGGGGTTTTCCTCAATCTCTGCATGCCAACTAAAAACAAACAAACAAAAAAAAAATTGAGTCTTGCAAATTCCTTACTGAACGTCACAATAAATTGTTGTAAGAGCAGACCTACAAAACCTCTGAATCCAGAGATCAGTTAATGTCAGTACAGACAGAAGCAGCAAAACGCCCTACAATATTTAGGTTTAAATTGAAGCTACGACTATCCCCAGCTCAAGAAGGCATACACACAGAAAGTAGTTAAGGCCCAGATCACATTACACGGGGACGTGAGGAACTCCCATTCTTGGAGATACTCAAAATTTTACTAAACAAGGCGCTTAGCAACCTGATCTAGTCTTTGCATTGGCCCTGCATCAAGTAGGAGGTTTGACCATTTGACCTCCAGAGATGCCTCCCCACCTGAACATTTCTGTGACATATATATATATATATATATATGTATATATATTGCTTAATGCTTAAACCTCCATTAAACATGTGTGGAAGCCTGGATGACTAGAGATACATTCACACATACACTAGTCCTATTCCCTGTGATGCTTTTGTGTCCCTAGAGTCTTGCCAGGTACTCTACAGTTGGCAGCTAGTAACAAACCACTACATACAAGAATATTTTTGAGGTTTTGGAGAAGCTACAGGATAACTATCTACATCTAATAGTGGTCATATGAGCCTTACTAATACTTTATCTATGCAGAGTTAGGACAATTTAAAATGCTTATTGTCAACCCTGATTTCAGAGAAGAACTGTCACTGCCTATGGGAAAAACAAAAATTCAAAATCAGCATTCAAAAGACAGCCTGAGGATGTCCTAGCTATCAATCAGCTAGCTACGTTTTCCTGATTCATTGTTGCAGCGGAGATTCCCTGACTCTGGACCAAATCTGGTCTGGGCAAGCTGCAGATTCTTTACTTTTCTCTAGGCCAAGCCTGAATTCTGCACCATAATCCCAAAATACCATATGGAATAAAAGAAACATGGTTTGCAAATTTTCCCTAAGGAGGGAAGAAATCCATAATTTTAGATTCAGATTTTTACAGAACTTGTGTAATTTCCTTTCAGTTAATGAGGCTGAGCTGGTCTGAATCAGATGAGGAGAATCTGATCCTGAGAGTCTCGTTTTCAAAATGTAATGTACCATGTATTTATTAGAGCAGGACTCCATTTTGTTAATGTTTGTTTATTCTGTTACCCCAGCATTTAGCAAACTGCCTTCACATCCAAGACATTTAGTGTTATTGCTTGTTAGGGTGTCATGGAGCTGTAAGAGAGCTTAGAGCTTGATTCATAAAACTAGTTACACATATTCTGTAATTTTGTTATGGATCTCATACAGCAGTCAAGATACAGCCTGAATGCTTGATTCAAAGAAAGGAATAACTGTATTACATGAGAAGATTGTAAAATGCTGGACAGGTGGTGGGAAACTGCAGCTCCACACAGAGTTATGGCCTTGGGAAAACACCTATCTGTCAGTTTGGTCACTGTTAGATTGAGTCACATTGTCTCTGATTACCTCTTTTTCTTCTAAAGACCTTCCCTAATTGATTTTTCTCTGAATTTCTTAAGACTGAAAGGCGCTCTTGTGAAAGACGCAAAGGTCAGCTCTTAACCCAAGTCCTCTAATCCCAAAACCTGCTAGAAAAATGTCTGTCAGCATGAAGGCTCTTTGATTCCATACCATCTCAGATGGCCACCTTCCATGTCATATAGGCCTACTCATTCTGCTAGTGACTTCCTTAGTTTGTGGTTACTTTTGGAAGCATGCTCTCCCTTACCTCTGGGGGAAGATGCTAGAGATTATCTTGGTTTTCCAAAGCATTTACCAGCATCTAGTGAATGGTATCCGCATGACCTACTCTGTGTCAGGTGCCCATACAGAATCCCTGACTCAGAAGACAGCTAACTACTAGGTTATGAAGTGAGGGAAGGAGGTTTAGGAGACCCTAGCTGCTCATTCTTCCCAAAGACATGGAGATCAATAAGGTATTCATTGTCTACTGGAATTTAGAATACCCTTGAAAAAGAAAACGCTACCTATGTACCCATAGTCCATTTTGTCAGCTTCCTATACCAGCTACTCATGCCTTCTCCCCTGGTGTAATTCTTCCATTCCTATTAGCATTTTTAAAAGTCTACTGAGACTATTAAATTGAAAAAAGGAGAATAATCTTATAATTTAAGACATATAAGTTGCTATGTTTTTGGAAACTGAATAGAATTCATTAGAGACATACATTTACCACTAGCTTCTGATCTTCCTGCAATTACCTATTCTTCAGAACACCATAATGAGAGTTTTAATAAAAACTGATTCCTATACACTGACGCATTAATTTTTGTGAAATGGAAACCACCTTATCTAAAAGAGGATGAATAGAATGTAGGACATCACAAATTACCTTTGGTAGAAAAAGCCTACTGGAAAAATATCAGGCAACTAAGACGCTTGCTATAGCATCCGCTATATTTTTTTATGAATGGACTTACTCTATTGGGTTCATTTTCTTTCCCCCATTTTCTTTTATAGCATAGAGCCCAAACCAATACAGAAATTAGATATCCCTTGCAGGATTCTGAATGTCCTTCAGCTTCCCTTAAAACAAACAAGGATCAAGGGGGATCATCTTAGAGCTCATTTGCATTCTTGCAAGATGAGTCCCATATATATTGTGAGCATCATACTGATGATTGTATGGAAAATCAGGAGGTTAAAACCAAGAGATAAGTCAATGAAAAACCTAATGTGAGATTTCTCTCAAGTCTGGATACAAATCCAAATTTTTGTAAATTGTCATACCCTTCCAATTAATCTAATCAAATCCTACAGTAGATTCACGGTATCTCAAAGTTGTTACAGATGGGTAGTGATTTAGGGGGAACCTGATGCCCATATAATGCTTTTTTGATTTTCAAGGGACAGTCAGGGCTTTCTGATGTCAAAAGGACATGCAAAATTGAGGTATGCCAAAAAATGCTAGTCAGTATTGACTATTTTTTCCTGGAGCTCAGGAAAGACCTTCAAAACCCAGCTATTTAGTTGTGTAATTGTACCTCATTGTTAAAAAACAGCAAAGAATTGAAAACTGGGTACATGCATGCTGCAGACCTAAAAGTAAATGCAAGAAGCGTTCTGCACAAAAAACTGGATTCTACCTCAGCCCTTGTGAATGAAGGTGGTTTACAGTCTGCTTTGTAGCAGAAATTCCTAGTGAGTACATTGTCCCTTTAGAGTTCAAAGCTATGGGTGTTTAGAAACATAATTTTCAAAGTCACATTGCTTTATGACTCTTCATACATCTAAAGACTAATTAACTGTGACAAGCTGACCATTAGGAAAAAGCATTCATACACATGACAAGATGACAGATGTTTGAACAAAAATACAATGCCAACTCCCTCTCCCCCCACCCCCCCAAAGATTTGACAGGTTTAAGTTTCAATTAATTAGAGATGTTTCAGAATACAGTAATCATATTCAAACCAATGAACCCTGTTAAACTAGGAATACAGTATTCCTTATTTTAAACAGTCATTCTACTCTCAAAATCAAGTGATTTAATTAGAAAGTATTACTTCTGTGCACTGCAATGTTTCCTTTCTCTATTCATCTTTTACTGACTGAACTAAGGGTTTACTACTTTTACATTCATTTACATAGAAAAATGAGAGACAATAGGAAAGCAAGAACACGGGATTTAGTTTCAAATATTCTTGCAATCAGCAACATAAAATAATCCCCAGCCTTAAAGTCCTTAATTCTAACGACACACAACATTGAGCTCATATTTCTATTTTAGAGCATAAAACCTGGAATATTTGAGGGGAGAAAAAACTAGCACACTACATCACATATTTCCATTTCTTTTGTGTCCTTCATACCAAGGAAATGAAGGCTTTCAATAGTATTCACCCATGCTGTCTTACTCTACTCTACTCGAGAACTTTTGCAAACGTGACTTATCCCAACTTCTGGACTACTATGAAAGCCTGAGAACTTTCAGGACAGCCTTGGAGGCATGTTTTTAAGCTGCCTCTCACTTGACTGTCCAAGTTTGGCACCTATACTAGCATTAGCCCAGCTCATGCCATAAATTTCAATAGCCTTCTAAGGAAGCATTCTGACACCCAGTAATTATTGTAAGAAGGCCATGGCTGCATCTTTCCTTTAAATGCAGCAGCTAAGCTTGTGTCCAGAAACTACAGGCATGACTGTAAAAATGTCAGGAGTTCCATAAGGCAACTTTATACTATTTTAAAGATGCACATGTAGATGTATTTTACGGCTACTGCTGCTAAATATATAATGCAAAATTTTTATCTGCATGTTTTCCAGAGTTAAGTATAGTTAAGTACCCTTTTATTTCATCCCCTTTCTAGCTCATTCATAAATATGTTAAATGACAAAAATCCGAGAATCAAAGTGCTAGAAGGAAGATTCTAACAGTTACCTCTCTCCATTGTGAAAGCTGACTATTTTTACCTCAACTTCATTTCCTGTCTTTAAGTAACTATTCATCCACAGGAAGACCTTTCCACTTCATCAAGCTTAATTTCTTCAAGAGCTGTTTATAAGGGCTCTTTTCAAAAGACATTTGAAGAACCTTAGCATACTGTACTAAGCAGATCACACACATTCATGCTTATTGACACAATTTAAAAAATCTAAGAAAAAAATATCTAGTATATTGGCGAGGTATAGTTTTTCTTGAAGAGTTGGGGGGGAAGGAATCAAAATCCCTTTGATAAGCATGTTTAATCCATGTTTATAAAACAGAATTGAAATTTTTTTTTGTTCTACTAAGATGTCCTGAGTGGAAGTCAGACTTTCTGATTTCTTTTTTTCCTACAGATCTTTGAAAATGTGCATAACTTTTGATTTCTAAATTCTAAGGCCACTGTAAGTAACAGATTTTACTTCTTATCTCAATAATTTCATAACTAAGAGATTTCTTAAAACTCTTGAGTGGATAGCTTTCACCCTAGAGGTCTGCAAATATTAATCATACCTTTTTTTAATTAATAAAATTATACATTGCTGCTAAAATCTCTCTCAATATCAGTTCAATAGAAGTAGTTCTTCAAACCCACCCCCTGTAATCAAAAGCTCCAGTGTGAGAACATACCTATACTGTCCTAATCACAGAAGCGAATGATAATCCAGCTATAAACTTGGCTAGAGTCACTGGAATGAAAATAATATTGTGCTGGATCTTAGATTAAAAAGGCTACACTTCTGCATCCTATTACCTGTTTTTTTGCAGTTTGTTCTCTTTGATCCAAATACCTGAGTATGATTGTAGGTATTTAGATTTTCTGCAGGACTTTTGGGTACAGACAGTATATATTTTTGTTTATTTATTTATTTTGAAAACAGATAGCATATTGTATACCTATGAGGCAAGCAAAATTAACTCCAGTGGAGTTTCTCCTAATTTTTGTTGGTACAATTAAGACCAAAATCTAGTAGCACTAAAACAAATTTAAAAAAAAAAAAAAAGCCATACAATGAATTCCAAACATTGCCCATCCTTGTAAATTTATGTTTGTATTAGGGTGATAGTCATACCTTTAAAATCAAAAGGCCAAAACCACCTCATATCCTATCTACCCATCCATAAAGGTAAATTAACTTGGGCATTGCTTTAAAAGCAAACTACTTAATCCTATAGATAAAGCCACAGTCAACTCTATAGATTACTCATTATGCTTCAGTGTTCAAAAATGTACTTGACTAAAACCCTACACAATCATAGTGGTAGAGCTGTGTAGAATTAACACTGAATTTCTGCACCACTGCCCCAGTTCAGCCATTATACAGCTGAAGATTTCAGTTACAATTCATTCTCTTTGCATGGAACCAGGGATAAGGAGGCAAGGTCTTACACAGAACCCAATCCTTGAATGACCAACAGAAATAAAAGTTACAAACCCAATAGTAGTTGCAGGCTTTCTCCCTTCTGAGACCAGAACTTTGGCTATGATATTAAGGTAAGGATAATCTATGGAGTACATGAGAGACTGTCTTCTTCCTCTAATCTTTTGCATTGCAAGTAGTGCTAGTAGAGTACTGTGCCCTCAGAGCATAATTATTTCAATACTCCTTTTAAATCACTGCAGTTATACATCTTCTGCTACACAGAGCTCCACATAAACACTCAGCTGTTGCCTTTGCATAGACTCTGCACTAGGAGCAAAATCTTTTGCTAGGAATTATATTAAGGCACATGTGAATTTAATGTCAGCATTCAAAAGGAGGCTGTTCTACAAATTTCTGAATCTTTGCATTAGAAAAACTGCATCCCTGTTCCTTTTTTCCCCCCCATTACTGTTTATATTTCCTAATTCTACCAATTAGATGTACAAAAAAAAAGTTGTAATTTAAAATCCAATTGCTTAAATTCAATTGCATCAGCAGTTGAATGATGTCTCTCAAAATTCTGGAGTCAGAGGTAACCAAGTTTAGGTATTTTTCAGAGAAATTGGCAGTGGATTAATTAAATTCCCAACATTTTTATTTGCTTGTTTTGAACCCAGATAATCTTTTGTTCTTTTCACCTGACTTGCCTTCTAGTATTCACAAATCGAAAAAAAGAGATCAACATCATTAGTATTCTTTGTACCTCAGCTATACACACTTCCCTTACTGTGAATACAGACTTTTTATACACATCTTGAGGAGGATTATAAATATAGTAGCAAACGATATTTCTGCAAGAGTTTTATCAGAGGTAGAAGTGAATAAGGGGGAGTGAATATGAATTAAATTTATTATTGCACAGCATCTCTAGCAATTAATTTTTTCCCCTCCTAGATTTTATTACAGAAATAGGTAATAGGCCAGATGTTTTTCCCATTGGGCCTTGCATGTCCCAATCAAGTTTTTCCACTAATATCAATAGGAATTGAAGCACTGAATTCTGTACTAGAGCTGTTTATTAAATATCCTTTCTTATAAACACCCTTTTAAGTTGTTCCTTATGTATTTATGCTCAAAATTTTATCTTTTTATTTATTTATTAAAAAAACCAAACTTCTGTGGCTTCTCTAGTTTGGAACATTCGGAACTTTCTGTCAAATCAGTACCTTAAACTAACTTTGCCATACTAGCAATAAATACTGTACTCTGACCACTGCACGTACCATGAGCACACAGCAACAGGACAGCCGAGAGAGGAGAAATCTGCATCCCCTCCACTACTCTTTGGTTAAGAAGTGTAGCTAACTCTGCTTTCCCAGAGTTGTTTTTGCCTCTCGGCCTCAGGGGATAAAATATTTTCTTGCTCTTCTCAGAAACTGAAACAAAATCCTCAAGACTACAGGACTGTTTTAGCTGCATGATGCTTCTTGCTTCTCAGGAGTTTTTTTTCCTGCATATGTGCAACAGACAGAAGCTCTTCCCCCCCGCCTTTCCCTCCATTCTCCAACAAGTCAGATATTAAAAGGCAATTCTGAAAAACTCTTCGTATTGTACAGCTAAGCTTTTTAGCAAAAAGACAAGCATAAGCAGCTCACAAAATAAAATCTGTAAAGGCTAGTGTCTCACTGACTTGTTTTACAACTAAAAAGTCACAATGGCTCTCACTGCAGAACTTTTTTTGGCACTAGTGTATATATCCATATAAACGCAGACAGGCCAGAAATTAATGCACAAAGAATAGTGAAGTGGAATATCTGGAAAAATAAACTACATGCACTGTGCGTTCCGAGTACTTCATCACAATATAAACACGAGGTTAGCTAAACTAAAGACAACAATCCTCACAAGTTTTCCCTACAGACCAATAATTTGTCAGCACAACTGAGAACAGTGTTCAGTGGATGCTGAGTTTGAGATTTTTCATTCTCCAATGGTCAAAACAGACAAGGTTAATTCCTGGGATCCAGTCCTGCACATGAGTACTCTATGCTCCCTCTACAATATACTGCCTTAACCAATAGTGTTTCTGACTATGCTTGCCATTTCTTTCTGAGCCTGAGCCTTTTAATCTTGGAGCTAAAGGAATCACCTCTGCCTGCAATATCTGAGATACATATATTTCAATGCCATAAATACCAAAATTTACTGCTAAAATTACTCCAATGTCCTGTCCATGAAGATGAACCCTCCCTGGAAGTGGCTGAAGGAACCAAAGGACGGAGTTAAGGAGGACATCTGCAAATTAACGCAATCTGAGCATTCAGCATGAAGCCTCCCCACCACTAGTAAGGCTGCTAAGCACAGGGGCTATACTGATGTGACAGATACAGTCCATAAAACATCATTCCTTATACCAACATTTAAAGCATTTAGTATTCACCATGCCAGTACCGTACAACTTTTATGAGTTTATTAGGGACAAAATGTGGATGTTATATCACAGGTAAAAGCGGATGACTTTCATGGTCATAGGAGGAGCCAGTGTTTCAGAAGATATTTACAGGACCTCTTTTTCTGTAGCATGTCAGAATTCTTAAAAACATTAATTAAAGTTTCAGCATGCTCCCCAAGCAACACAAGTGGCAGCAAAATAAGCAACTCTCCTCTCCTTCACCCTTTACATCAAGAAAAATCACTATAGACAAAATTCACACGAGAATTCTGTCAAGTACTAAAAGTAACTCTCCTGAATCTCAGCCCAACATTTTAATTGAAACATTGTCCTTACAGATTCAGTAGTTCCTGAAATGCAAGATAGTCCTTTACTACATGGCCTTCTCTTCATCAAGCAGATAAAAAGTAACAGACTTTGTTGCTGTTGTCAGAAATAGCAGCTCCTCCCAACCACTAATGGGAGGTGCAGGTACAGAAGAGTAAAAATACAGCAAAGAAATAACTCCAGGTCACAAATTGGAAGGCCTTCTCTAACTGATCAAGAGTGAAAAGGGGTTAAAAGGAAAACTAGTATTGTACAAAGTTGGGATACTTTTTACTTGGAGCTCTTCAAGTATACTTGCTGCTACAGACAGTTAAACTA
Organism: Limnodromus scolopaceus; assembly: GCA_028565335.1. Taxonomy (NCBI): domain Eukaryota; kingdom Metazoa; phylum Chordata; class Aves; order Charadriiformes; family Scolopacidae; genus Limnodromus; species Limnodromus scolopaceus. The sequence continues at coordinate 33,092,084 of JAOXNO010000033.1, read as the reverse complement.
AGAGTATTTTCCATTGCTGATAGTGCCCTTTTCTAGTGCTATTCAAATCCTTCAAGTTGTCACAGTTTGGTTAATCCTATTTCTTTTTAAATCACATTAAGCCCTTCCATATGTCTTATGAATATTGAAAAGAATGAACATACACCTTGCAAAGACAGCAGAATAAGTCTCGCACATGAGGAGAAGTGAGCTGGCTAGAATCCATCAGAGCTATGTTTTACCTTCAGTACACAGCAGTGAAAGACATGGTTGAAGGATTGGGCAGCCTCCAAAATACTTTCCAACTCCATTACTACAGCTCTTGGTTATGCTAGGTCCCATCAACTGCCTAGGAAATAGACATTGCACAACACCATTTTTCCAGTGTTTTGACATCAGACATAATAATTCCTTTAACAGCCAGAACATAAACCTTTCAAATGCCATTGCTGCTGATAACTAAAGAAAATATAAAACACAGAACACTTTGTGGATGTGCTAACAGGCTTCAAGTGAAGACAGTTTTGTTTGCCCTGCCATACTATGCTATAGTCATACATGACTGCAAGCTGAATATCTCCAATGCATTATTTCTACATGTAGCAGAGCTTTTGTGAACAGCAAACACCTGGAGTTTGAAAGTGGATATGCTGCATTCCATGTTGCAAGTTAACTTTTAAAATCACAAATGAACTTACAGCTATGTTCAAGGTAGATCATTCATAACTCTGAAATCCTTTGTTCAGCAACAAGGCAGTTCAACTGCCATCCAGAGTGACATACTAACATTTGTGAATCATAATCTATATGGACTGTGTTCAGAACTCAATAGATGCATCAGTCTGTGACCAATCCATTCTCAGCAATTCTGCTGAGGCTGAAAACAAGGACATGAATTAGTGCCAGTTTGGATGATAAGTTTTCCCAGCGCAGATGCTTCTTCACCAAGAAATGGACTGTTATCACTAATCCACTCCACAGTGACCAATTAAGTCAATATTTTCCATCTAATAACAAATTAATTTATGGCCATTACTAAGACTGAATTTAGTTGAGAAAGATAGCCATACTCCATTTCCAAACTCCTAAACTCTCTAAGCTACCACTTTTCAGACAGAGCATTTATTTTTGCTAGGGTAAGTAGTACCTGTTGTTACTAACATAAGTGACTGAACCCTATTAGTTTTTTCCCCATATAGAGCTTTCTCTTGAACCTCCTCAAGTCTGAAGCTCCACCTGCTGAAAAATGCTGGCTTTGTATACACACAACTCGAGTGCCTAGCCCAACCTGCTATTAACTTTTCAAATACTGTAGAAAACTAATTTTCCTAGAGATTATTTTTCCCTCCCAGACCATAAACCCTTTTTTTCTGAGCCCTGTAATGGATATGTTTCCCATAGCTCTAGTCAAACCAGTATAATTTTTGTACCTTTCAAGATTATAAACCTCTCCCTTTTGTACTGCAAATCATCAGAGAAAAGTTTAGTATGATACGCCTATACTATTATCTCTTAAATCAGTAGTACTGTAGCTTTCACTGTGTAGTGCTATGCCTGCTAAGTTACAATGATGACAGTAAAACATGAGTCCTACCAAAATGATTCACTGTGCGTCCCCCAAAAGAAACATCATTAGCACTGCACTGACTAATAGAAAAACTTCTGTTTTATTAGTAATTGCCGGTATTAAAAAAAAACCCACAACCTTTTCTTTTTTGTTTGTGCATGCTTATTTATGTTGCTTATTGTAATTATTGTATGGGAAGACATATTAGTTGAGAAAAGAGTATTTGAAGTCACACTTCAAGTCACCATAATTGCATTTCTTGAATTTTTGAGATTCTGATTATCAAAATTACAGAGAAAAATACTAAGAATTGTAACATGGATAGTAGTTCTCCATGGACCCAACTCCTCTTAGACAAAAACAGATTTATTAATACAGAGGAAATTAAATCTTCAGAAAGCTTGAACTGGGTCATCTAAGCCTATTCCTATGCATTTAATTAAACAGAGAGTTAAGACATCCAGCACCTTATGTAAGACATTCCATCTTTATCTTGAAGGGTCAAACATCAGAATAGGCTGCCTAGGGAAGCAGTGGAATTGCCATCCTTGGAGGTAAGTAAAAGACAGGTAGATGTAGTGCTGAGGGACATGGTTTAGTGATGGTTTTAGCAGTGTTAGGTTAATGGTTGGACTCGATCTTAAAGGTCCCTTCCAACCTAGACAATTCTATGATTTATTTATAAACTGAAACTAAGTATCTCCTGGGTAGAAATACTGCTTAGGTGTACGTACCTCAAAAGAGCTTCTAAAGAAGTGAGGTCCAGTTATATATGGAATAAACTCAATTTAGACTACCTAGAATGAAGAATATCCAGAAAAGACTGCCACCAACTAGCATATAGTGGCGATTGGGATTTGGACAACATACACCAAAGCAAGCAATTTTATAACTTAAACACATCATCATCAGTGGAACAGAGATTAAATTGGAATTGATTGATTGAATAATTACCTTCACCAGCAGCATGTTTGGAAAACACTGATGATTTCAGAGTTCCCAGAAGGAACTATATGGGGGGTGATTCATAAACACCAATCATAGAATAAGTTTTGTTTCTCTAGAACATTATTTGTTCAGAATTTACAGTATCAGATTCCACCCTCTCCCCCCCCTCCCCTCCCAAGAAAAGGAATAGGGACATAACAAATTAAGTAGGGAAATAAACCAATGTGCTAATTAATGATGACATTTACTGTTCATTTATGATCTGATACTTGGGGTTGGGCTCTCACTGTGGCTAACACAAAACCTGTGTCCTTTCTAAGCTCAGGTTGTACGGTCATGTTTTCTTCTCTTTCGCCAAACTTTACTATTTTGATAGACTCCTGCAATGAGAGAAAGCCCTACCCACTAAAAAAAGTGAAGAGTGAGGTGTTATCTATATTTTGGTCACTCTCATCAGCTACCAGTCTCAGGCTCCCAAAGGAAAAAGGTGTAGAAGTACCTGCCACTTTCAGTAGCACGAAAGGCCAAACTGGACCGCTATTCTCTATGCCCAAATTTAGCCCAAGTGGAATTGTGTTATTTCACCTAGAGAGAAAAAATGTTAGCTAACCTGTCACCAGAAGGCAGCAATTAAGAGAAGGTGAAAAGGGAAGGGCACTGCCACTGTCACAGTGACCACAACCTGTGTTAGCCTGCTGACCCAACCTAGAACACACTGAAGTAGAGGGCTACCTTTTGAGAAAAACACAGCCTAGTGTTAGAAAGAATCCTCTTGGGGAACTGAGGGGAGAGACCACAGGTGGGATATGCCCCCAGACTGTGATATAATCATATAGCTAAAATAATACCTTGCTAAATTACCTAAAGTTTAAACTTCTTCCTCGTTTCAGGGCTCTCAGCAATTACCCCAAGTCACAGTGGTGAAAACAAACAAAACCCTGTGTCAATCAAATTCAGAGACAGAATTAAGAAAAAAAGAACAATCCAGGAAGACAAGAATTTATTCTAGAGATTGAGTGCACTGCTAGTCAAATCTACTAGCTTTTTAATATGAAAATTACTCTATCTAATGACATAATTTTTTTTTCGGATGCTAAATAAAAATTAGAGTAAAATATTTCTTTGTACCTTGAATATGTTAAAGAATAAACAATACTCAAATAGGAACATAAAACACAAAAGACTCCAAAATGCAGAATTCATTTTTTTTTTTACAAGTTATTAAGAAGAAAGTGATATTTACATTTTTTTGCATTCAAATATACATATTAGCTTAAGAGTGGCCTACATAGTCAACAATAAAAAAGAGTTAAGAATGAAGTTTTGAAATGCAATAAGCTCCATTCGATTATGTGGAACAGCTTCTGTATTAAAGATTAATTTTTTCCAAACGTTTTATGATACTGAAAGGCAGGCATAACTCCACTATGAGTATATGGGATACCTTACCTGGACATAGTGTATCACCTTTTTCAGCTCTTTTTCAACAACAGCAACCTTGCAAACTTTATCTCACCTACATAAACCAAGTCACTTGCCTATAAAAGCACTTTTATTACCACAGAGTAATTGAGAGATTTAAACCACATCTGGCAAAAGACACTAACAATGCTTCTCCCATTTAAAATAGCAGATGGTGATACCATAGATGAGAACACATTTGGCAGGACAAAGAATCATCTGCCCAGCTATTGAAGCCACACCATTAGTGGCTAGCAAAATTCAGTTTGATTGTGTGAAATGAAATCAAAACAACTCATACTAGGGAAAGGTTTGACTGCTGGACTTGAATATGATAGCAATTCTGCCTGTCTAAAATTCTCAACAGTATCCTATAACCCCTTCTTTTCTTCAAGATACTGCTTTTCCTTTTGCAGTTTATTTGCTTTGTAAGCGATAGGCTTGGATGTTCATTCTTGGCCTTTTATTTCCATTGCAGTAATTCATAAAGGCCCCATTTTACAAGACCAACTTTGTTCTATACAGGCACCATGCTTGTATTAAGCTTCACTGTGCAATTATTTATGTAATCTACTGCCAGTACTGTCATCATGCCTGGGGCAGCTATAATATAAAAACTTTCATGTGAGAGATTCAAAGCACCATGAAATCAACAGAAGAGTTTCCTCAATGGACAGTACAGTATGATCAGGCAAGAGCAATGGAAATAAGTCCACAAATCTAGAGGTATGCAGCATATTACACATTGCCTTTGACTAAGCTGTGCTTAATTCCATGTAAAAATCACTGCTTTTGCAAACAACAATTGTCATTTAAAAGTAAAACTCAAACTTACCCTGTTTGCACTCTCACCTATTTTCTCCATTAAAGAGGAAACACAATTGTCAGTTAGATTATACAAAGTTCTGTGAATACAAGCGCATGGAAATTATAAACACTGTATCTTCAAGTCTACGTAAAACCAAACATAAACCTTCTGAAATCAGCAGTGTTATTTACATGGAAGCTTATCCCAGGAATCTCTCTCAACACCAGCAATGCCTCTGATTGCCTGTTGTCTCCCTCTGTTTCCTGCCCCTGCAAGTAACTCCCTTATCTTGCTCTCCTCGAATCACTCTCTCTGCCTGATACTTTCTCTCTAAATGGCTTGAAGATGAAGGTGTTACAATACAATACTTATAAAAAGTATTCTTAAGCACAGGTCTCATTTAATAAATGGCAACAAAGCTCTTATTAAGTAAAACAGAAAATCTTTTTCATTGTAACACAGACAAAGTCCAACTCAAGCATTCCTGAAATGCAAACTATAACCAAGAAATTATAAATTCCCAGACATTAAAACAAATCTGAAACTAGAAAAAACTGGATAATGTCCAATCTAGAAGAGACTACTAGTGAAGGATTTACTTTTTATAGCCATTACATGACTAATACCGCAATGGCAGGCTAGACTGCTGTTATTCCTTGTCAAAATCTCCTTGGCACTTCATGAAGAAAGAACGTGAGGACATTTTGCAATGCTGTTATGATTATAGCACATGCCTCAGTTTTCCTACTTTTTTGGGTAGCATTTCTAAGACAAATTCCTGAGTCAAAATTCTCACGTTAAAATTAAGATAATCATGTGGAAATTTGCATGTACTGTTTGATGTGATGTGCAATCAGTCCTTAGGAACAGAATGAAACTCTCCCACTCCTAAAAGCATACCTTGGCAGTGAATGAAACATTCCCCTCTTCCCACAAACACAAATGCACAACTGGACATTTAACTTTGAAAATCAGGAACACTCCCTGCAACAAGGATCAAAGGAACGATGTGAAGAAAAATGCAGAAGATGGAATGGAAGATATTCTATGTGTGTTTCAGAGAGAAATATGCGTGCTCCATCACCCTCTTTGTGAAAGCACTTTACTTGGGCACTCAGAACAAACAATTTTGACTTTCTATGATCCAGAACAGTAATTGTTGATTTGGTTTTAGAAAAATACTTTGTCTAGCTTGAACTCACCACTAGCTGTCTGTCCTTCCTTAAAAAGCAGCTGCCACACACCCACCGCTGACAGCTACATGGTGTAAAATAGAGACAGGCAAGGGTATTGGCCTACAGATCTAGTCTCTCAGCCAGAGCAGCTGGTGTAATAGAGCATTCCTAAGGAGATGGGCCAATGTTGCCTTCATGAAATATTTGGAAAGTTTATATGAAAGGCAGAAAAATCCTCAGCAGAAATCTGGAACTCCTGGGTGGTCATATAGTGACAAAACCTGAATCAGAGACCAAATCAAGTGGAGCTGAAGGTTCTGGCCATATACACGTCACCTGATTCATCAGGTTTCCAAATTATATGTTTCTTCTGTTTCATCTTACACTGCAGAATCTCAAAGTACACAGCTAGTTTAAAACACAGACAAATAATCAAACTACTAATCCATTGTTTATTTCTGCCTTCCAAAAACTGAAAAATAACTTAATTCTACAGTCCAACAAGCTTCATGATTACTTGCTGGACAGTTCATTATTTCATATAGATGTCTTTTCTGGTTTGTTCATAGAGTACATAAAAGATGCATAAGCCCTGGGTGCCTATATGCGTTCATTAGATAACATAATACTAATCAGCCTTCTCATGAGCAACTAGAAACCTAGATGGATTTCCAGGGTGAACACCCAATACAGCTAAATGAGAAATCAATACAGCTCAATAGCGTATTTTGCAAGACAAGTGCTGCTTCTACTCCTGCCCCCATGTACCTAGCTTAACACAAAGATATACTACCCGAGTAGAGAATGTCTCACCTAGAGTTGCAGCAGAGAACATGCTGTACAAGCAGGCTAAAATGTCAACCCAGTCAGATATTTGATTGCATGTACTTGATAGAAAGACAGAGTTCAATTTCCTATGCAGCAAACAAGATATTCTTGAGAAACTTGAATATGCACTCGTGTAGCAGTTAGCAAAGATATCATAGTGTATTAAAATGAATCACAGTTCTACAACTGAAAATAGGAAAATTCACAATTTTAAAGCCAAAACCAGTATTGTACGGTGGTGTTGTGGAAGAAATATTTCCGGAAAATAGCATAGCTAGAAATAGAACTATATTCATTATATACAAGGACGATATTGATAAAAGCCTGTTTCTGCACAAAAGGGTTTGTGAGATGGAAGAGGATCACAGTGGTGTAAAGCTACCGATTTTAGTTGTTACTCTTTTCCTTAGCCTGTACTATCAATACAACGAGCTCTTCTTGAGATTCAGTGTACAATATACTAGGGAGCCCACAAAATTCAGCCATATGCCACCTCCAGTCTGTGATGAAAGGCTTTTCCTCACTGTTTCCACAATTCCAGCAAAGGCAGTTACCTCTTGCTACTCTGTTGAGTGAGAGCATCCCAGGCTGGAGCAATGAGGAGAATGCTCGTCTCAGTACTGAACTCACAGCAGGCACATTGGGAAGTTTTCCTACCTTAAAAGAGGACAGCATAAAGGGGACAGACTGGTTTTATTATAAGCCATACTTTCTATACCCTCTCATGATTCTATGATCCCCAAATTACAAGATTGTTACAAAATAAAAGGTTTTTAAAAATATCTTCTATTTGTGGTTTGTCTAACGTTATTTTTTTAATGTCCCCTCCTCATCCACGGCATGTGTAACAATCGTAGTACTGGAACCCTCACAGCTATAAACTGAGTAATGCAATTTTTGACCCTCATTGCAGCCATCTTGACATGAATCCCAACAGAGAAGACATCACATGCATTTCTATAAACTGTATATATCCGTTCATAGTTTTTCCCCAAAAAATCTTAACTGCAGCCTCCCTATCACAATGTAATACATGTGTTGGTCCCAGTTCAGCAGTAATGTATGCTTATGCCAAACCCATATAAATTCTGCACTCATATCAATAAAGTTTCGTAATTTCAGTCATCATCTCCACTTCAGTCAGCCAGGCAACATCAATGCTACTGCTTCTCCTGCCTTTCACTGCTCCTGATATGAACCTGTACTTCCCCCTTGCATTTTGCCCTATATAGGCTTTTCATACAGTTTTCATACACTCATCTTACTTTTCTAAGTGTGGCAAAAGGCAATTTCAGGGGGTCTTTTACTCTCCCCCCTGGGGTTTTCATGGGGGGAACTTCATCAAGGTACTTTTTCAGAGGTTACTGTTACATGCCTAGAAGAAAAGGCTGAGAAAGAGTGAAGATCTGAGGGACAGACCTGTTTTTTGCCCATGAAGGATGGGAAGAGGAGAACTCAAATTTTTGGACTTGCTAAACCATTCCTGCTTTCAGAGAAGAAAGTCAAAGAACAGTGCTGGCTTGCTTTCATTTCTTTCTGAATGACTTCTCTTTCCCAGTGGGCAGCCAGGTGGGGAATGTAGTATCCAATAACCTCAGGCCCCTGCAAAAATACTTCATTGAAGGCTGCAATCACATTAATAAATTGGGACACCTAACTAGGCTTCCCTTGAAAGCAAGAAGACAGATAGCCAACTTTGCAAATTAAGATCCCACATGATAAAGACTGATGAACCCACTTGCTCAGAAAAGCTCTGGTAAGCATGAGTTTAGAAACACCTAAACTTTTATGCCCCTTTTTACGATATACTATAATGGTGAAAGAATCTAACCCTGACCTAATAAAGTGGTTGTTTTTAACTGAGGTTTTTCCATCACCTTGCTGCTTCTCAGGCCACTCACTCCCTCAAAAAGCTAACACTGAGCACTTCATTCAGAAAGAGAGGTATGCAGGCATGCAAGCAGTACAAGCGTTGCTCCACACTGAAGGTCAGAGCTTCATTATTCCAAATTCAGACTCCTTCTCATACAGGGTCACAAACAAAGGCTCTGCAGTTTATCATCAAGCAATGTTCAGCATTCAGTGTCTAATGCCTTGGATACTTCAAGAAATCTACAACAAGGCAGAAAAAGGAGAGGGCAGATGGAGGGTCATCTTCAGTCACAAAACATCTTCTGGAACCTGCATTTAAATAACAACTCAGAAAGTTGTTTCCAGTCTCTAGAACAGTTACAGTCAGGGCAAAGCAGATCTGAATGCAACAGAATCTTTCTCTGCTAGTGATCTTGGCGTGAAATTTGCTTTGGAAAATGTCTAAGAGGTTGGGGTGGGGTTTTTGGGGGGGTGGGCTTGTTTTTCGTGAGGTTTTTTTTCAGCTTTCATGTAAATCTTTTTATTTAATATAGAATACTGAAGGGAAATAAAGATAATAATATGTAATCAAATCCTATCTACATAAAAAATAATTAGTTGTCTTCAAACTTCGTTGCACAATAGATTTACTTTCCATGTTCTTTTAAAGCTATTTGAATGTCACCCTAGGGCAAATAACAATGAAAAGCGAGTCAGTATGAAAATACTTTCACTGTCTTCCTTAGCATCACAGTCAAGAAATAGCTACACTGGTATCCTCGCTAACTAGGTTCATATGCCAACTGCTACTCGGATTATTTGGAAGCAACAGCCCAAAGAAACTGTCCTAGTAAGGACTGCAAATTAGTGGATCCTTATTCATTGTTTTAAAAAAACAAACAAAAAAAAAATCAAAAAACCAACAACAAAAAAAACTTAGGAGAACAACATGAAGAATCAAATGAAATAAAACTTGGGAAACATCATTGCTATATGGGCTTGGAGCAATGTAGCATCTATGTAGATTTAGCAGATAGTTTTCTTTAAAGGTTTTGATCTGAAAACCATACTCAAAAGTCCTTAATACTTATTTCAGTTGTAGTGACGTTTTTAGATTGAGTGAAAACTACAAGATCTGTTTCACAGCTTCACGTCCCTCTCCCAGCTCCAGCATACACAGGCAGATCTGTTCATGGAGAAAATACAGAGGTGCTGGTTCCCTTTTCGGACCCATTTACAAGAACATGTATAGATTTGTGTAAGCTCTTCCACGATGCCCTCAAAAGGCTGTGTGAGAGACAGAGCACATTAGCTTAACACCAAAACAAGCTCCTGTGTGGCCAGCTCTGAGAATGAGCAGAGTGAGCCCGATGCTGTTTGTACCTAACATTTGTCCCAGAGGACGGTAAAGAAAGGATTAGAAGAAATACCGTGCCAGCTCCCCTAGCCAGCACCTCCCATCTCAATTCACTGCTTTCCTCCTGTCCTTTACAGGATCAAAAAGATGCTATTTCAGATTTGAGTTCATATTAACAAAAGATATGTATATCCTTCTTTTGATCTCTTTGGATTTTAACCTTCAGTTCCTGTCCTCCCACACATCCCATTTCTGCATGATGAAACCACGCCAGTTCCTCTGCAGAAGACTTTTGCACTCCCACAGACCAGAAGCTAGACATACACTTCATAAAGGTTAAAATACTTGAGCTGAAGCGATCTTACTACCACTAACACAAATATAGTATTCCAAATGAGCTTTGTTAAAATTGTCGAGAAAGAATAAAAAACAGTTCCACCCCACTATGGAAAATGACAATGAATGCTTTGGGACAAAACCCAGCAAGCGTGCCCTTCTAAATTAATGGTGTTATGGCACAACATATTAAAAGGGTATCATAGAAAAGCAAATACTCTACACAATTGAAACACATGCAAAATATTCCAACTGAATTTGTCTCAGAATTTAAAGATCAAAGATAAAATTATTTCAGACAGGATGCTTCCTTTCCAAACAACATGCTTAAGACTGTAAAAACAAAAAAAAAAAACATTTCAATTAAGATTTTGGCACTGGCTTTTGAACATCACAACTTTGTTAGTGTTATGTAAAGCAAAATAAAATTATACTCTCAATGGACTTCAGCAAATTAAATGAAAATATTTCCAGCAGCTAACTTGAAAAGGGATATCATTAAAGTGCTGCATTCAATCTTATCTGTACTTACCACTTAAACTTCCAGTCACGACACATTCATTCAAAACAAAATAGCAGATTGTAATGTGGGCTGATATCTGAAGGCATTTCATGATCATACTCATGCTGAAGCTTAAATTTTACATGATCACCAGAGAGATTACCTTTGAACTAGTTATAAAAAAAATTTCATTTCTTTATTCTGTCTCTAAATTAGCATGAGGTATTAGAAAATTTACTATGATTTCTTTCCATTTACTTCCCTTGGCTAGTTAGCTAAAATAAGATGCAACACAAAACTGAAGATCCTTTTCCCTTCTAACAGGAGTGGGGGCAGAGGCAGGAAAAAAGATCATTCAACTATTCAAATGACATAGCTTTCAAAATTTACTGCCCAAAAATCCCCAGTTATAGACATGACAATTACATCCATTCTTTTTTTGTTGCATTAGGACTACGATTTTCCTCTGTTTGTAACCAGCAGCACTGATGCTTCAATATGTTGTTAAATGAAAAAATTGCTTTGACACTTGTCACTACATCTTAAACTAGAAAATAAGTGTTGTTCTTAATCAGAACAGACAAAAGTACTATACTCTTTGATGAAAATTGCAATTTCTAACTGGCTCTATGTAAACCATTCTAACCTAATGCCAAGTCCTTGATGATAAGTGCTGCTAGGAAACATTATTGGGCAGCTCTATGCATGCAGACAGTTAATTATGACTTCAGTGGAGAACAGTTCATGAGATTATGTACACTTACAACGTAATTAACTCTTGTTTATCATTTCTTGCATATCTGCAATGTTAGTGTACGTGTGGAGCACAGGTATTTTGCATTTCATTTTAACTTTTCTGTTCAGAGGGGTCCAAATCTATAAGGATTTATATGCCTTTTGTTTTTAACAGGAAAAAAGGAACTAAATCACCATCAGTTTACAACCCAGCTTTGTCTCCGCCGCTAACTTTTATGATTCCATATATAAAAATTAGCTAGATTTGTGCCTACTATGGCCACCTGCTGAAATTTCAACACCAAAATAAGATCTATAATTGGATACACAAAAACAGAAGCTCTGAAATTACAGCACAACAGGCCCAAAATTTGCAGCAGGGATAGTGGAATTCTGCAGCAGTGTTTATATTTGGCTGTCAGCAGTTGTACACCCACAGAATCTACTATTAGCAGTAAAAAAAGGCCAAGAAAAAAAAATAAAAAATCCCTCATACACAACCTCCTGCTTATAGCAGCTCTAATTTTCTTTGCCCTTGCAGGAGCTTTTTGCTGTTTCATCCCATTCTCCAAAAGGAGTGTATATGTCCCATGCTGTACAGGAGAAATGCGCAGGCCACCACCATCTTTTCCATAGCATGTTTTAGGAATCTAGATGAAGGGGAGATAAGAACATGTAATTCTTTAAGGCTTCCTCAAAACAGGGCTGAAAAACACTATCTTACAGAGTAAACCCATAATTTTTAGTAAATTTATTTTTTTAAATAGAATCCACTTATATTTATTAGTATCTCATATACTTCCATGATGATTAAAATCCATACACAAGGCATGGGTAGAGAATGTTCTAGTCTCTTTTTCATGCATAACCTTGGCTTGTATTTTTATTCGCAACTTAATACCTCAGCATTTCATCTTTTAATCTTCCACTGCAGTACAAAGCTCCTTGTACAGAAGGAACATGGCGCTGGCATGACACAGCATGCTGCATGTGATACTGGAGGTGCATCCGAAGTTCAGGCATGTTCTAGATCTTCTCCACGACTGTTCCAGGTGGCCTCAAGAGCACAAGTGCAAACTTTAAAAAGCTCCAACATACATTTGGGATCTGGTCCAAGACCTCTGAACAAACTTCGTCCCTAATGTTGATGCCGAGCAGAGAATTGAGACTGAAACATCTAGAAAATACTATGTTCACCATGAAGAACTCTGATATGACTCAGAAGAGAAAGACAAACCCACTTCAGGCTCCCATTAATTTAAAGCCCTAACAGAAAATATAACGTATAGATTTTTTTTTAAGTATTCTTTTTGCATGCTCTTTGAGAAAGAGACACAAGTTTTCCTTGCTTGCTTTTCACCTTAGAGACTTCAGGAGTCAGAGAACTTTATTTGGTCTGCTGAACATAACTGGCAACAGACTCCATCATGAATGCTCACACTTTATTTGCAGAGACGGGCCAGAAAAACGTCAGCTGCAGAGCTGCTGGCTTCAACTGACGGACAGTAACTGTGCCCACAGTCCAAGGCCCCCACAGGTGTTTTCTGCTTACCTAGAGTACAACCTCCTTTTCTGATGGCTGCTTTTCCTCAGGAGGCAGAGTAATCAGCCAGAGCTGTTGATATGGTGAATGAGAACTGGTAGAATTGTTAATATTATTGATGCTTCCCTTTCTGACTGTCTAGTCAAGGAGGCGTTGACTGGGGAGCTGCTTACACCATTGCCAGAAGGATTGAGAATAACTCTGACCCACATAAAATATACAATGCTTTGCAATTCTTGCTTCTCTCTCTTCCCTGGCCTCTGAGAGCAGCAATGGCCTGCAGTTCCACATGTAATTTACAACAGTAAAAGGAACATACAAGATAAGGAAGACCAGTGAAATTGAGGGAGGACTGTGAAAATAAAGTTAGTGAACAGAGGCAGGGAAAGACAATTACAACTACAGAACCCAAAAGAAGCTGCAAGATGCATGTGGCAAGGCAGCACGTCATATGAATATCTGTCCTATCACTTAACTAACTACACAGTCCAGAGAGGGCTCCTATAATAAGCATCAAAAGCACTTCACGGCATAAACCTGAGAAACTCAGTAACACTAACTAACACAAAAACACACTAGCTAACTCAGGAGAGGCTGAGAGCTAAAAAAATGGAGGAAGCTTCATGTTATACTGTTAGCATACAGAATAACCCAGTAAATGTTCTGCCTTTGAATACGGGAGACTGAGAATGCTATCATTAACTTGTCCTTGTGAGTCTTTCAGAGTGGTGTGGTACTTAACTTGGGATTTGCAACATGGCAGGTGTGCTCTAGCACAGGCCTGCTTGGGGCCCTGATAAGAAACTATGTACTTAATACATCAAATGCTTCTGAGGAATCTGATCCACTGCTTCATGGTCCTGCTTTCTGAATGCTGTAATACTTCCCTCACATCTCAAGTTGGACCAGATATAGAAAAGTCAGCTCTAACAAACTCATAAAACTACTGTTTTGGTTGGGTTTTTTCTTCACGTAGTAGCATTTGGTAGGTTTTTCACAAATCTTCAGCCACACTAGCTTTTATATTACTTATATGGAAGCTTAAGCATCTTAATGTATTTCCTCACCTTTGTATAAGTCAGATGGCACAGCAACTGTCAGTTACTACAGCTTACAAAAAGTACATTTTAAGCTATAGTAACTGTCTGAATAATTTATGAGCCCTAATATCTTAGCAGTAGCAATCTAACTTTAAAAATTACTTTTTTTCATTTCTTGGAAAACTAAAGTATTATCATGCCCATGTATCAAAAATTGTGTATTAGCTTAGAGATTTACTACATTGCATCTTTGTTCTTTCTCTCTTTTTGGACCTCACTGGTTCCATTCCATGTGTTAGACAGACAATCAGCATTGCTCACTAGGCATAGCTTATTGAGGAAGGCAAATTTGGTACCAGCACATTTTCCGCTGCACACATTGCCATCTTTGGCCCACCTCTTTTCCCCCTCCTTCCCTCCTTCCACCCTCCAAACTCACAAAACAGTCCTGTCTCCTTCCCCACCAGCCTGTCCACCACGACATTTGTGCTTCCCAGCGCCCTATTAATACTGTTCCTTTCCATCTCTCAGAGGCACATCTGTTCAGTCCCCAGCTTGTTCTAGCTACCTCATTTGCCTCTGCCCTGCCGCAGCAGACCATGAGCCCAGGATCCCATCCCCGGGAGTGACATTAGGGGATGCTATTTAGAAACCACAAGCAAGCCTGACACTGCCTGCAGTCCATTCCTCTAATACTCCCCCAGCCTAATCCTTTAGTATCCATTTATTGACCTGTTGTATGTGATTTAACCCAATCCCTTTCAAACCTGCTGAAACTGTCTACTTCTACAAACTCCTTACGGCATGTTTCAGAAGTTCACTGTGTAAAATTTCATATAGCTTCATATAGGTTCATATAGCGCCAAGATGTTGCCCCCTGTCTTGTTACAATGCCCTCCCTCCCTGTCCCCCCATTTTGCTGGTTCTGTTTGGCTGCTGCAACGGCCCATTCAGCCAGCAATTTAGGAAATCTCTCAACTGACTCTGAGATATTCCTTGTGTTGCAATTGCTTGTTCTGAGCTTGGCATTGTGTGGGTATGGTTTAGATTACTTTTATTTAGATGCATCATATCACTCATCTACGCTAAAGCTTGATCTGCCAGCCTTCTCCCAGCCCGCCCAAATTTCATAAGGCCTCGCTGGAGTTCCTCACCATTAGAACATCATGTTTGATTTCTGAAACAAGCTTAGCAACCACATTTTTGGAGATGTTAACATTTATCTCCTCCAACTTAACTGATGGTGATTCCTGAGGATCCATTTCTTGATTTATTTTTTTCAGCCCAAGAAGTGACTGACTACTATTACACTTAGACTTCACCATTTGCTTCTTAGTCTTTAATTGACTTACAGCCCACAAAATAGCCTTTTCCTTAACTCTAGTAACTTAATTTCTTTAATTGTTGTTGCAAAGCCTTTCAAATGGGTCTTTACTGTTCCTTCCATCCTGGAAGAGAGGGGTGGGAAGACACTGCAGAATTTTTTTCTCCTCTTCTAGACTGACCATGGTATTCAGGTTTCCTTTGCACTCCTCTCACTGCTTCCTTGAGCAAGTGAAGCACAGAGCAGCAAAGTGACCAACCTGCTCCTTTCAAAGCAACAGTGAGATTAACAAGGGCAGGAAACTGAACTACTCAGATACTTGCCCCTACCTGCACCTGAGGAAACACTACCACGCTGTTAGAAGGTGCTGTCATCTTTCCCCTCCTTGCAATTTCGATCATTAGTTCTATTTCAGGCAATGTAAATGGGACAGGCAGACAAACTGAAACATTTATTCTCACTATAACAGAAACAACTTCTCCTATTATAAAACTTGCATCAGCCATCATGATAAAAAAAACCAAACCAAAACAAACCCCAACAAACCAACAAACTCATAAGATGATGCAACACTACGTATGGATAATATCAATCCCACCTTGTGAAGGCACACATGACAATCACACATGGTTCAAGGAGCCCTGACAAAAAGTTCTGTTCTTACAGGAAGACATTTTTAGGAAGTTTAGCCATGCAGAGACAGCTCTGCATCACATACAATGGAACCGAATGCTGTCACTTGTAGGGAAACAAGAGAACCATAGAAGCAGGACAGGAAGGAAACATTGGGTCAGCATTTATTGAGAACTAGTAGATGGAAATCTGTTAACTTGGAGGAGCAGCAAACATGGTGTTTTTCCACAGTCCTGAACCAAGAGTCAAATCCTATCTGACCCCTTTTCCAAGAGAAATGATCTAGCTTTGTCAGGAGGAGGTGCATCAAGGCAAAGTTCAAGACAAATACATTTCTTTCTTAAATGAATTCCTCTACAAGAGACAGACCTTTCCTTTAAGCTCAGAGGGAATCATACTATTCCCATGTCATTGTTTGCCTTTTGATCTGCTAAAGAAAAATTATAGGTGCAATATCCATTGAATGTATCTGAATATTCTTGGCAGTGTTAGTGAGATGATGAAATGGCAGAATTCTTTGTAAAAGCGATGCTTGTAGAAAGAAAACGTAAAAAAGAATGATAAACACTGCTTCCTTCCTTCCTTTGTGAAATTGTGGCAGATTCTTAAGAAGAGAGATTCTTTTCTTCAGTGGTTGTCTCTTATCAGCTGCTTCCTCTGTTTGCTTTGTTTGTTTGTTAGCCTCAACTGTGATATGCACTTGCTGCTTGACTGGCTAGATGACCTCAGCTACAATAGCTATGGGCACTGAAAAAAAGTCAGGAGTTTATAATGCCTCATCCTCTTTCTGAAATGCCATCTTCAATTTGCCTATAGCCAGTGGTTCAAATGCATACAGCACATAATTGCTCTTTAAAGAGTTAAAGTGTTATGGTTGAGAGACAAAGGAAAGAATGCATTTAAAAAGAGGAGGGAGCTATTCCTGTGAAACAGTCGTTGCTTTCAGTTTCCACCAGGAAACAATAAAAATTTCGCCACTCCATAACTGGTGTCACTCAAAGATGCAGATGCTGAGCACCCTGTAATCTAAATCCTACCTCTTTAGTCCACCAGATATTCAAGCACGCAGTGTCCCCAGCTCACCGCATTATGTACAGCCACTACAGCACCTGAAACTGCCTGTCACACCAGTGTTATACGACATCTCATTTCCTTTAAATTTTTTTTTTTTTTTTTTTATAACTGTAATAAGGCTCATTTGGGTGAGTAGTGGTTTGTACTCAAGCAGTTAAATGAAATTTAAGATTGTAACAAAACCTACGATGCATCAGAGCTGGCATTCATAACAAACACTGTTTAACAGGAACATTATTATTTATGGGGAAAACGGTTCTGAAAATAAACTCCTACGCATGTTTAATGTCTTCTTTCCTTTATTTTTATTCCATGAAGCAAGAAGGGTTTAGAAAAACAACACAACCTGAAACAATGAAAGACAACTTGATGCCCTGTAATGACTAACTATATGTAAAATTGCTTTTTAAAAAAAACCAAAAAACCAACTCAGTTCAAGGGTTCTTCAGTCTTCTGTATATCAATAGATAAAACATGACAAAAATGTTCATTCGGAAGGAATCTTAAATTAAATTTCAATCTAATAAAGGCCATTTGTCTTCTTGATGACTCATATCCAGGAATGAGGAAAACATAATGTAAATTCTCTTCGTCATGACCCTTTTTTCATTTCTTATTTGCTGATGTATATCAGATTATTGAATTTTACAAAATGATGAGGAGAAGATTTGGCGAGTGCTTCACTCTGCAAACTTTCATTATTTTTTAAAAATTATCATATTTGAATATGCTCAAGTTTCAAATAAAGTTGAAGTATTTCTTTAATTAAGCCATTTTAGCTCCTAAAGTTAACTGAAAGACACCTGTGCAGCCCAATCTAGTCTGTGTTTTCATTCTTTATCCCATAAAACTGCAATGATGTGCCCACAGGCGACCCCAGAAACTACAGATTGCTCTTTTATAGAATAATGAAGATATGGAGGGCTATGGAATACCACATTACTTTTAAGAGGAGATGCACATCCAGATCACAGAATCATTTTGATTGGAGGAGACCTTTAAGATCAAGTCAAACCGTTAACCCAGTACTGCCAAATTACCACTAAACCATGTCCTTAAGCACCACATCTACATGCCTTTTAAATACCTCCAGGGATGGTAACACAACCACTTCCCTGGGCAGCCTGTTCCGGTGCTTGACAACCCTTTCAGTGAAGGCATTTTTCCTAATATCTAATCTGAACCTCCCCTGGCACAACCTGAAGCCATTTCCTCTTTTCCTATCACCTGTCACTTGGGAAAAGGGACCAAACCCCACCTCGCTACAACCTCCTTTCAGGTAGTTGTAGAGAGCGATAAGGTCGCCCCTGAGCCTCCTTTTCTCCATACTAAACAACCTTAGTTCCCTCAGCTGCTCCTCATAAGACTTGCCCTCACCAGCTTTGTTGCCCTTCTCTGAACATGCTTCAGTGCCTCAATGCCCTTCATGTAGTGGGGAGCCCAAACCTGGACACAATACTCAAGGCATGGCCTCACCAGTGCTAAGTACAGAGGTACAATCGCTTCTCTCGTCCTGCTGGCCACACTATTTCTAATACAAGGCAGGATCTTATTGGTCACCTTGGCCACCTGGACACACTGCTGGCTCATATTCAGCTGGCTATAAGCCAACACCTCAAGGTACTTTTCCACCAGGCAGCTTTCCAGTCACTCTTCCCCAAGCCTGTAGCACTGCATGAGGTTGTTGTGACCCAAGTACGGGATCCAGCACTTGGCCTTGTTGAACACTGGCCTTGGCCGATCCATTCAGCCTGTCCAGATCCCTCTGTAGAGCCTTCCATCCCTCAAGCAGATCAACACCTTCACCCAACTTGGCGTCATCTGCAAACGTAGTGAGGGTGCATTCAATCCCCTTGTCCTGATCACTGGTAAAGACATTAAAGAGAACTGGCCCCAGTATGGAGCCCTGGGCAACAGCACTTGTGACCAGCTGCCAACTGGATTTAACTCATGAAATCTCGAGCCTCAATGCCTAGTTCTCCCATATACAAATGTTCGCCTGTATTTCACTACACAGTGGAACTGTGGATTGCGAGCTCATTGGATTTGGGACTGCAAATAATTTCTTTAGCTGTCAATCAACACAGAAGCCAGAATCCACTTTCATGTAGGCACTGCAAGATACTAAAACTTCATAAACTTACTGTATTAACAGGAATGTCAGGCACTTCTATTGCACATTACTACTTTCTGTGTGCAAGAGAAAAATGGGACTTGTTTGGACATCTTGTTTACAGTCTGCAAAAACCCACAGTCATCCTTTTGAAACTAACATCTGGTAAGAATAGCTAACTTTTCTGCTGTTCAACCTGATAGTGCCGTTATATGAAAAACTACAACATACTGAGTAAATATTTTAGATTCAGTTTTTCATGGTAAGTAAAAGGAAAAAGCAAACAATTAATGTGAGAGTACAAAATGCCAGGCATCATTCAATCTCCTCAAACCTGCCTAGACAACATTTAAAAGTCAAAAGCTATATTTAGGTCTATGTGACAATGCCTTCTGCCCTGTAAATGCATGATTTATTACTCCAGGGGATGGAGTGCATTTTGCCAAGGGAATTCCCCCAGTCTCAGGGGACTTTTGAAGTCCCGCTCTTCAAAAATGGGCAGTACCAGTCAAGAGTGAACACCGGGAGGTCATTGAGGGAATACGTGTGAGTTAATTCTAGTGAGACGTATCAACTCAATTTCAATTGAGCCTCACCTACAGTTTACTTTATGCTTACCCTTTTGAAGGCTTTTGACAATAAATGTAATTTTTGTTCTCCTTGATATAAGTAGATAAAAAAAAAAAAAGTTTTTTTTGCACTAGCAAGTGGTTAGCATTAATGGTAGAAACACCTCACCAAAGACTGTATTATCACAAAAGGAAAGCTACATGCTTATCAGAGAAGTTTGACCGATATTTTGTGCCACTTTTGACTAGACCTAAAGCTCATTTCCACAGTTCATGCCAGCATGATATACATACACCCAGATACGCATGCCAGTTTTGAACAGCGTGTATGCATGTTGATACATATTCATGTCTGACATATTCACACACTCTCTCAAACACACACACACACACACGCATTATATACAAGAAAACCACGAGGAATCAATAGGGGAAACTTAATAGGGTCATTCACTATGGCATGGAGACTACAACTAATTGATACTCTTCAACACAGTAAAGTGGTTTATTTATTTATTTTTAACAGGATATTTTAACACAAAAACTTCTAAAATTACTCAGTTTTACTAGAAAAGAACATTTTGGCAGAATAGCTTACAATCTCTGGGGAATCTGGGTAAGCTACATCTATACGAAGGTTTGCCAGCACTGTTACATTTCAGCAGTGATGCTAAGACAAGTAGTGAGGCAACTTACTTTCTGCAGTGAAATGCCAGGCTGAAAAGCACATTCCGTGCAGAGCACTGCACAAGCCAGAAAGGCTCCTTATGAGTGCAATATTCAGATTCCACACTAAATACAGTAAAAAAGAACTGAAAAATAATAAAAGTAAGTTGAAGATCTAAATTATGGGCTTTGACTTTTTAAAAAGCCTCAATTCAGTCTTTGTGTTACGGGATGGGAAGCCTGATTTTTTTTGTGTGTAAGCACAGTTTTTGATTGGCAGCAAATATTTTGGCCATATTAGGATATTAATTACTTAATTTGTGAGGTATCTTATTGCTATATAAGGTGTCTTCAGTTAATTTAACTTGCAAAATTGCCAAGTGCAGTTAGGCCTATCACAAAATTAGTTTTCAAAATCAAATCAATAATGAACTATGGATAAAATTACACACTCATCAATATGGAAGTTAACCTATTTGACATTTATATTCCTCAAACAGATAGTTGGCATGCGCCTTTCCTGTGAATATTGACAAGGCGGAGGTAAAACAATGTTACAAGACTTCATAGTTAATACTATGACAGATGATTTTGATTGATAATTCAAGTTCTAGACATGAGATCTATCTGGTTTTCTACCTGCTTTCTACCACATCTTGTGACCTGTCACATCTTTCTGCCTCAGAGGCCCCAGAGGGGAAATACCCACTCGCCTCACAAAGTACTATGAAACTTAATTGGTTTATATGTTTCATGTAATCTAGACAGTATCAATGTAAGTGGAAGATATTTAGCACCTTGCAATATGTAGTAGTACCTTGCAGGATCAAACCTAACTGTACAGCTCCTTGACGATCAAATACCTGGTGACCAAATGTAGTCTATTTAAGGGCAAAATTTACCTTTAAAATTTCAAAGAGAAATGTTACGTATATTTACTAATATTAGTCAAATCATTGCCTATGCCACTGCTTTACAGAACAGCAATCATGGTGAGGTCTCCAGATTTTCAAATGATACTAAAATTAGAGTCAGAGCAAATAATGAAGAATAATACAATCAGATTTCAAAGGATTTGGATCATTTAGGTAATGAGGCCAGCAGATGGTAAATGCAGTTCAGTGTAGAAAAATCTAAAATAATTGGTCTGGGAGTATGTGCTAAATGGAACAATCATATAGCATGATGATTAAGAAAAAGTGCTATTTGTGGGGGAAAAAAAGTAAACCATTTGGAGTAGGGGGCAATGACAACATAGTAGCAAATAAAAAGAAATATTTAAAAAGGAAATGGTAAAAGGCATTTATTAGAACTTACAAGGTATAATGTATGTGAACTATTTTTACAGTCAAGAGACCCAGCCAGGACATGATTTAATTAGGTAACAGGACCAACTAGCATGAAAGCACAAGTATAAGCAGGAGCATGCAAGACCTTACAGGATGTTTGGCATCACATAGTATCAAATCCAAAGTCAGTAAAGTTCTTTGAAGATCAAGTACACTAAGATATAACTAAGGCCTTTTGAAGTTTAAAGTCACAAATGAAAACAAGCCTAGAAAAAGCGAGAAACACTACCCTTCCTGATTAATAGTCAATATCTCGATGAAGAAACAACTTAGGGAGACTTCTCAATCACTCCGTTGGAGTGGTTCAGTTTTGTACTTGACATCAAAAATGCAAGTTCCTCACCTAAACCAGGCAGACCAAAGACTCTAAACACAATTGTAATAACTACACTATCAGCTGTTCAAGAGTGTTTCCCTACTCTGTTCTAGAGCAAAGGTCTCTTTACTAATATTAATTTCTTTTAACAGGTTGGAAATTTAATTTTTGTTAAAACTCGGAAAATTCACAACCAGCTGCACTAGTTATATACATCATGGATCACCCTGGCACAAAAATAATTCATGTAGAAATAAAACCTTGGTTCTACACACTGTGTTGTCCAAAAAAAGATAAGACAACAGACAACGACAGCAACAAAGAGTAGAGTAATCAGATCTGGAATGCAGCTATGCAAAAGCATTGCAGGGTTGTCAGTTATGGTACAAACTGGTCCACTTAAAAATTAATACAATATAAATGCAAAGATGAAAGACCAAGCTAAAAAGAAAGATTTGTGGAGCATCGACAAATAGGCACTACTACGCTTAAAGGATGTTATTACTTATGACCACTGACATTTTAGGACAATGAAAGTTATAAGGAGAAGTACAGGCAGTCATGGCCCATTTTCACTGGAAAAGATGACACGAAGATGTGATAAAAATAGAGATTTTTCATAACTACTGTCTGTTGTTGGTTATTTTTCACACTAGTAAAAGGCAAAAATCTACAATTTAAAAAAAGTCAATTCTGTTTGTGCCATCAGACCTATTCAGAGGTCCACACAATTGGAGAAGGATTCAAGTCCAAAACTTAGAAGTTACAGAATAGGAATCAAAATAGGAAAACAGCAGAAGGAGTGTAAAAAGCAGACAGATGGGATTAAGATATCAATAAATATTAAAAAGCACATTTCTCCTAAACCTAAAATTTCATTAGTTCTTCTAATAAAACAGCAAAGTTCTTCCTTTACACCATTAATTTCCTTTTTCATCTTAACCTGCTAACTTTATTTTGTGCTGGAGCTATCATATGAAAGTGCTTTGAATGCTCTTCTCTGATTGCACTGGCAGAGTTATATGAACCATTACCTATCATTACCTTTATTTCAAACCTGTCAGTTCTTCCTCTTTGTAGCCAACAAGCTGTAAGAGGGGAAAAAATGCAGTCTCTATCAGAGAATAAAACCACCCATACAAAAATGAGCTGAAAGGAGCATGTGAACAAAAGGGAAGGGAGGGTGAAGGAAGGGAAAGATAAGAGACTTGATAAATCCGCTCTCTCTCTGCAAAGGACATTCTACTCTCCTGCTATCTAATAAATAAATAAAAGACCCTAAAACACTAAGACACAATGCATGCTGGAGCTGGCTTCTGCCCATGACTCTCCTTTCTTCTGCCACGCCTTGGACTTAAAATACCTCAAACATTCCACAAATATTATGCAAATAAAAATAATATTGATACCACTGCCTCATGCATGGAAAAATGTACATAAATGGAGCTTGAGTACATGACAGAAGATGCACTTCCCTCATAGCTGTGTGTATCTTATGAGGTACTTCTCAGTAAATCCTTCATGAGCCACACAATGAGCTGTGAGCAATTAATGTTAATTAAATGGCCCCCTCTAACTATAGCGCTGCCAGTGACACATTAATGACCTCAAAACGCACTTGGATTTGGAACTTTTTTCCCCCGGGTGCATGCCAGGCTGCCTTACCTCTGTAAAGCTGTGGCATGCTCCAGCTGCTACTACACACGTGCGGAATGTCATTCCCATTTGCAGTAACACGCACTGTTCACCAAACACTGAAGGAAAGCAACCGTTATACAAGAGCACTGCAAATACAGCTCAGAGACTAAAACATGCCAGTAAGCTTTGATTTGCCTGCTTGAAACACCCAGAGAAGCTACATGCAATTGCAAAGTGATGGCGTACTGACAGGCAGACCATCAAGAAGGCAGCCAAGTTAATGCAGCAGAAATACGTCCCAGAAGCTTATTTATCACACTCAATGCCCTGGGTTAGCAGCAAGTCTGCTTCTTAATGTCTCAAAAATAAATAAGGAAATGAAAAAATAAATAAAAATCCTAAGTAAAGAGTCAAATTCTGCACTCCTCCCCAGTGTAACACCATGAAGCTAATACTAGGAACTATGGTGCCCTACTCTCTCAAGTACTTTCTTAGGAGGCAAAGGAATACAAAAGATCAGTTATCCCCGTACTCTGGAAGTACAGTGGAAGCCACTGGAAATGACCAGAGGAAATAATGTAATGAAGTCACAAACACACAGCTTAATTCATAGTCATTCCTAATTGGCCATTATCTACAGGCAAACATTCATCTCGCATATGAACAAAAGACAAAGAAATTCAACAGAAGGACAGAAAGACATGCAACTATCCTTTCAAAGCAAGCACCTCTAGAAAATACTAGATATTCTGTTGAATTAAGTGACAACAAATGCTGAAGTTTAGTAGAGTGTCTGACAACTTTTATCTCCAACTTTTATCTCCAAAGCTATCCAAAAAAAGAAGATGGTAGTATCTGGGATATGTGTTAAAGAACGAAGCCAGAGCATCTGCTGTGCCAAGCATGTTACTGGGCAGCTGGAAGAAATGAAAGGGTTGGCTCAAGGAATCTAGCAAAGAAATGAACACACGGAAAACTTATGGGACTTAACAAAGGATGTGCAAATAGTGGCAGAACGCACACAGGTATTGGTGAGACCAGCAGATACCTCAAAGGTCATTTGATAGCACAGAGAAGATTTGGATTCAGAAGCAGATTTCCCACCTTGTTTTGAAAATATATTCAAAACAACAAAATAATAATAACAACAACAACAACACCTCAAAACAACAAAATCTAATCTGTACAGATACAGGGAATATTCTTCCTCAAGGTTGTTTTTTTTGTTCATAGGACCTCTTCTCTCCTTCCATCTCTCTTGAATGATCCAGTGCAGTTAAAACAAAAGACCCAAATCAGTTTAAACTTGTGATTTTGGTGGGGTTAGGAACATGTAAAGATATTCCCACTGCTTTTTGAAGATCTAGCTAATGGCAGACTGAAGAATGCTAAGATACAGGGATCTTTCTGTGACTGATAGAAAGAAGCTCAAAGAAAAGCTGTTCCAAGAGCACATATGGTGCAAGAAAAAGTCTGAAGAATAAAGTAGTAGCTTTAAGCAGAGAAAAGTTATTATGATGACAGTACACATTTCTTGCAGCTAATATGCAGCTTGTCACAGCCCCTAAAAATCATAGGTTAGTAACTATGAAAACTAGAATGTAATAATGACATTGTGTATTCCAGCCAAAACAGAATTCACATTTGAATTTTATTTTCATTTCAATACAGGAATGCATTCACTGAAGGCTACAGACTCTGAGTACAAGAAACCTAGATAAGTTCAGGTATTTTTATTTAAAAAGAAAAAAATAAATGTGTTTTGGGGCTTGGATCCAAAAGCAATCAGTGACAGATGAAAAACCACACCCTCTCAGAAGCAGGAAGGAAAAGACCTTGGAGAAAAAAAAAAAAAAGAGAATGGAGAAAGAGGAGAGAGGGAGAAAAGCAATCCCAAAAGCAGGGAGAAGTCTGCAAATTGCACTGCAATGACAACACTGTAATTTGTTCATACTAGGCTTTGATATGTGTGGAATTCTGAACACAGCTAGAGCAAAATGCAGCCTGCTACAAAAAAAATTGAAATCTTTAATTTCCACAGAGAAAGGTCCAGATATAGCAAACATATCAAGCTACTGTCTGTTGTATTACATACAGTCAGAATATATCAAGTCTTATTATCACCACCATTATTTCATTTGAGTTACAATTGCACCCATAGTCCAGGGGATAATTTCCAGAGATTCCATCAGTGCTTCAGAGGATTCAGAATATATAACAGCAAGCAGCATACACAGGAGAAATGGGAGAATATTAAAACATACCCTTTCAAACAGCAAGTGTCAGCTTCTTCCACCAGAAAACCACCTAGCCAAAAATTAAGACCTATCTAGTATAAGACTTGCATTATCCCAGGCTTGGTGAAAATCTATCATTCACAAATGCATATGGGGGAAAATGAGAACTGACTCAAATTCTAATAAGGCTCTACTGAGTAGGTTTGCACTCTCATCATGCGTGGCCATGAAACTGAAGCAGCTGATAAACACGTATCTAATGTTCTGAGCTTAAAGGAGAGCATGAGACTAGTCAGCAACTAAGGAATATGATTTCCAGAAGTGCTCTATTTCACAGGGTTCCACTAAATAGCACATCTGCAGCTGCAACACACACTTGCGCTTTTCTCATGTAGTCTGCAAAATGGGATAATGCTGGCTGACAGACAGCAATCAAACTGACTAGCTGTTCCTGGCATTGGGGCTCATACAGAAGCAGAGATGTTAAAATGCTGCCTTGCAATTAAAAGAGAAAGCCCAAAATGCTATTGGTGCAAGTGAATTGTACAAGCATTTCTTTCTATGCATACTTTTCAAATGGCATACATAAAATCTTTCCAACAATTTCACCTATTCAAAGACGGTGTTGTAGCAAAGTTTCTAATGAGGCCAGGGAGCACAAGTTGTGCACATGACACTTCTCTGCTCTGCCTGTGAATTTACAACTGGAAAACTAAACAAGAAAAAACATCAGTCAGATAGACTTAACTTCTGCTGAAGAAGAGAAGTTCTTTGTTGTCATGGAGGTTTGCAAACACAGTATGCAAAGTGGTGGCTTATGGACAGAAAAGAAAACCATAGTCATAAATATTGTCCCTTATAGTGTTATCATGGTGTCTGTGCAACTCAGGCCATTCTCTCAAGCACTGTATGAACAAAGATGAAGAAGGAAAAGTCCACTACCATAACTTAAATAAGAGTCAGCAGATGGCAAAAAGGGGAAAATGCAAGGAAACAACAGGGTAACATTGGTCAGTATGAAGAATAGTGGTCTTGGCATAACACAGCTGCTTACATGGTGGTAAACTTTTCCAAGCACCACAAATAAAGACATTTTTTAGAAGGTGTTTGAAGCAGGATAATTTGCAGCTCTGTACTTGTTTATGAAATAAATCATAGAATTAAAAGAAAAAAAGTGTTAAAAGTTTTTAAGTTTGGTGATTGGCAACTGAAGGCAGAAATAAATGTTCTAATAATGCAGCAGATGTGATACGTGGGAGAGAATAGGGAACCTTGAAAACAAAAGACAAACATCTTACATTTAATATGACAGGTTAGGTAGAGATAGTTGAGGAAGTCAAGGAAAGAAGTGACAGAGGTTAAACTGAGAGCTAAGGAAATGATCTTTAGAGCAGCAATTATCATTGACACAAGTGGGTCAAAACTGCATTCCCAAAGCTAGGACAAAGGTTGCTGGCATAATCAAGGGATACAAGAGAAAGGTATGAGGATGGCTGGGAGGGAAGACGAAGGCTTCTGTTTCAGCTATATTGTGCTTCAGCAGGTGCACAAACAGGCCCAAGCAAACAGCAGACACGCAAAAATTTTTCACTCTTAGTTTCACTATTAGTTTAGGGAAGCTGTGGAATACTTCTGTATCTGCTGATCTTACAAGCATCCAGAAGGTGTACGCTTTTCTATTCAGAAATCAGATGTTCAAAAGACGAGATCCTGAAAGACAGAGGAATAAGAGTGAAGCTTTTGGAGATTATGGATATGAATTAAGATGGTTTTGAGAGGACAGGACGAAGATTCAGGAATAGAAGAAGAGAATTCAGCTCATTCTGCATACTACAGAAAAGCCATGACAACACTTAGCAAAGGGAATGTCAGTTGTTGACCTTCATTATTTCTTTGTCTACGTGAGCCTCACTATCACTCTGCACGCACGTGTGTGTACATTGAAAACATGAGAGAAAGCAGAACCTTAACTAACAGACTGATAGCTCTTGACTGAGAAGAAAATCTAGTAACAGCCACAGGGAAAGTGCAAGAACTTCACCAAAACAAACCAAAACCTACAGATAATGCACTCTGCTTGTCAATATTAGAACTGTTTCCATTAACCCCTGCTGGGATCAAAAAGTACTGTTGAGTACCGACTGCTCAATGGGTGGCAGTGAAAAGTGAGAAACATATGCCAGGGATTGATACTGAGGTCCCTATTGTTAAATAACAGTTAAGCTGTAACAGGGAGAATCCAAAGTAATGTAAAGTTTTCCACCTGTGGTGGAATAAACCCATGCACCTATATATGCTGGGAAGTAGCTGGATCAGTTTCAGCCCTGTTGAAAAGAATTCATGAGATACAGCAGTCACCAAGCTGAAAGCGAGCTACAAATATTCACTCATAATGACCAAGGCAAACTGAGTACCTGACTGAATCACAAGCACAGCCAGCAAATCAAGGGGAGCTATTATCCCCCTCTATAGGATGCTGGTAAAGCAACAGGAAACTGTGCCCAGTTCCAGATGGATACGGAGAATTTAAGAGCTTCCAGAGAAGGGTCACCAAGATGGGCACAGCCTAAAGAACATGATTTATAAGGAGCAATTGAGGGAGCTGGGTTCAATGAAGAGACTAGGGATTGCCAGAATGGAGAGCTAAGGGAGCCATGGTCTTCTTGGCAGTAGTAGATGATATAACAAGGTGTCTTGATCACAGCCTGCAGCTTTGGAGGTTCCAACTGGATGTCAGGAAAAGCACATTGCAAATTTGGGTCCTAGAGCTGCTCAATTGATGCCAGAGGATCAACACATTTCCTGGTCAACCTGCCTTGCACCTAAACTGCAGACAGCTGATGCCATCAACTTTTATGTCAACACTGAAATTTGTCCTGTTTAATCTATCAGCCAGGTAAAATATCTCCAACTGAAATACCAAGAAATTTTTTTTAAAAGTTGCAGTAAAAGCTCCATCTGCATAAGGCCTCCAAAACCCTGTACTGACTTACCCTGAAAACTTTTTTGTGTAGGGGATGACAGGAAACGGGAGTAGACATTGAAGTAGAACACATGTCTCCCTTTCTAGATATCTAGTATCCTATAAAGTTGCCACAAAAAAAAAAAAAAAAAAGGCTTGTGGGTCTGAGCTATCATTGCATAATATTTCAAAGCCATACTCTTCGTTCTGTGCTTCCCTTCTAGCCCAGATCTGTAAGTTTCCCACTTACAGACGGAAAAACCCAAGGCCCTCTATTTGTAGGTACTCTGTATGCCTGAAGTAAAATTGTCAACATCTAAATGCTCATGTAAACAGGTGCATATTTTAGTTCTTTCCCCCATCGGCATAATAAGTATTATTAAGACTAGGGCAGGCGGCTGATTTTTAAAAGGCTTTAGTTATATCAATAGTAAATTTGAATGGATTTTTAGCCTGCTGTAGTAAGGCAGTAAAATATAATAGCCTCTTAACTGACACATTGTTATCAGTCTTATTATGGCTTTTTTCATGCCTGTCAGTGGATTATGGTAATTTTTTTAGTCATGGGTCTAATCAAAGTAGAAGACTCTGAGCTGCTGACAGCTCAGGAGAGATATAACTGCTTACATACTGTCATGAAATTCTAACACAGGCAGAAACTTCAGCATCTCTCTTGCTCAACTCCCCTCCTAGTAAAACAAAGCAACTTTTGGAACAACAGGTTCCTTTTCTACGTCAAACAAAGGAACAAAGAAATAAAGTTCAATGCCTTCCCTCAAATACAGCATTCAGAACAAGAAACTTTGTTCTTCCAGATAGCTGGTGTGGTTCAGTTTAGAAATGTTTTTGTGATCACTACTGTAAACTCATCTTAATAATTGCCAGTCCAAAACACCTCCTCTGCTTATTTCTAAGGATCGGGTCAAAGTAAACTTTTACACCGCATGGCAGAAAGTCCTAAGTAAGGCTGAAATACCACCTTCTCATTCAAACAAGCAAGCTGCATTTACTTTATTCTTAAGGGCACCAAAGAATAGCTTTGTGCAAGCGTTATACAGTGGTTTAGAAGGGGAACAGCCAGACCATGCAAGGTGTGCAGTGTGTATGAGCAGGCATACATTACATGCAATGGATATAATCACACTGCAGTTGCTGGACTGTATCACTTATGGGGGGATTTCTGTTCTCCTCAAGCTTTGTAGGTTTCTACTAAAGCAGATACAAGTACACAGCAGATCCCAGCATTAAAAGCCTTACATAGCATAAACCTCTTGTGTTCCAAAACCAGTAGTTCCAGTGTAATTTGTACTGAACTTGAGGGGGACAGATTAAAAACTGTGAAACCTGAATTTATGTATAGATTTAGGACGTACACAAGATATTGCATGAAAGCTGTTCATATCACGTCTCTGGTGAAAGTAAGAAAGTAAAGGAGCTTCCACTTCCAATGTATCCTTTATAAATATTACTGTGATCAGCAACGTATTTCACATTGGCTTCTGAAGAACTAGAGGATACTAGCACTGATGTGAGCTTGAAACACTAACCTAAAAGTAAAAGGATTGACACAAGAATATAAGCCTGAAATCCTATCTACTAGACTGTCTACTGAACACTAAATTTAATAAACAGCAAAAAAGAAAGACAATAAGGAAAAAACTCACAAACCCAGACAGTAGAGTGGTGGTATGTATTATCTCCCCAGCATTCATCACCACAGATAGTACAAGAGAAAATATGAACAAATGAAACAGCAATCCAGGAAGCAATCCTGCCATGGAAGACAAAAATCAACAAGTTCTTGCTGAAGTTAGTAGGAATGTTGCCACAGCCCAGATTTCATTCATACACCCTTTCCATATAAAAACAGGTTTCTAGTGTCCTGAACCTTGATCTGATGGTGAGTGACATTCCTTCCACAAAATAATTTCTTTCTCATGAATGCGTGGAATGTCCGAACACTCTGAGGCACAGGAACCGAGCACTATGAAGGTGTCTAAGAAAGAAGCTGTTCACAAAATGGAGCCTTTCCTGATTGTGGCAGTCTGAAGAGAGGCCTTTTTTTACATTTGAGTATTTGCTAGTCTTCTGCTTCTCCTTCCCCATTTCTATTTATTTTACTTGAGTTATAGACTGCTAAAAAGGCTACAATCAAAAACAAGTGAACTAAGGATTTAATCTTCACATAAAATAATACAGATGAGTGCTGAAGTTTAAGTGTTGCCTGATATGGTACAAATCATACCCAAAGAACATCCTTACAAAGAAAGGCAAAACATTAAAAAAATCCAAATTTGTTTTCTACTACGTGCAAGCTAAGAGTTTCATTTTTCAAAATCTGTTTAAAATCCTGGCTACTTGAATGGCCATTGTAGTATCAGTCAAGTGCAATAATAAGAACTCCACAAAGCTTCATGAGTCATAGTATCGGATCCAAAGCCGATTGACGTAAAGGTGAAATATTGTCTTCTCATTGACTTTAAAGGGTTTTGGCTCAAGCCTATAGCAAAAGACATGAAATGAAGCACTGCAAAAACACTTGAAATAAGCTAAAACACTTCTTAAGATTAAAGACAAATTATTATACAATACAGAACCTTCAGAACTTACCGCTTATCATTGTAGGATTTAATGCTATTTTCCACAGTTTCTATTCTTCAATGAACTAAGGTTATCTGCAATAAAGACTTCTGTAAGACAATTCTCCTGGTTTCAGCTGGAATGGAGTTTATTTTCTTCCTAGTAGCTGGTACAGTGCTGTGTTTTGGATTTAGTAACAGAATAATGTTCATAACACACTGATGTTTTAGTTGTTGCTACACGGTGCTTATACTAAGACGAGGACTTTTTAGCTTCCCATGCTCTGCCAGAGAGGAGGTGCACAAAAACCTGGGAGGGAGGACATGGCCAGGACAGCTGACCCAAACTGGCCAAAGGGATACTACATACCATATGACAACATGCTCACTATATAAAGTGGGGGGTGTTGGCTGAAGCGCTGGGATCGCTGCTTGATGACAGGCTGGCATCAGTCACCAGGCTGTGAAGAACTGCACTGTGCCTCACTCATTTTGTATAGTCTTAATAAAATTATTATTATTTTCTCTTCCTTTGCTGTCCAATTAAAGTGTCTTTATCTCAATCCAAGAGTTTTATCTTTTTTTTTTTTATCTATGCTCCTCCCCATCCCACTGGGGTGGAGGAAGGAGTAAGCGAGGGCTGCATGGTGTTTAGTTGCTGGCTGGGGTTAAAACCACAACAAGATTTCACCCTGCTTCTGGAAATCCTTAGACTTTTCCACCAGTTTTTGTTATAGACTTCAATCTCATCCATCCTTTTTAACAGCATACTAATTTCAAAAACTACGGAATCAAGCTTTAGCATAAACAAGCCAAAATGTAACTTGAGGGCAGAAAGCAGTGGAATCTGAAATATTTTCCAAATAAGAGTGATATCGAGTTAGCTTTTGTGGCTGAAGGAAATGCACTGCAAATAGTACAGTGGATTTCCAATTATATAGGTGAACAAATACCTTCTACTAAAAATCCTCCCTTTTGTATGTCTCAGAACTTACTGTCCTCTCTGGACCTCTCCGTATGTTTATCTCATTCACTATCTTAAGGCATACAGGGGAGGAGGGAAGCCAGGGGGAGAGTACTTCGTTCAGTAACTAAGTTCTAGCTGACCAGCCCTATACAATATGAATTCTAACTAGCATTAATGAAGCATCTTAAAAGTACAGTTTTCAACAGGTCAGAGATAGGCTCTGGGCCCATGTGAATGTTTTTTTTTTAAAAAAACAAAACAAAACCAAACCATTTTCCTTATAAATAAGAAAACCTAGCAGAACCGGAAGAAGCTTTTTCAAAGCTCATATCAGTACTCCTCTTTAGTTTAGGGCTATAAAATTCCCCTCATTAACATATGATAGAAATACATTTATGTTACTAATTCTACAGATTAGTAAGTACCCAGCAGGGATGGGTGAGATATCGATAGAAGAAAGTGTTGCTCTTCTAAATGAAAGCCATGACAAATGCCAAAGTTACAAAATACTGATATCATAGAAGCATAGAATGGTTTAGGTTGGAAGGGACCTTAAAGATCATCTAGTTCCAATCCCCCTGCCATGGGAAGGGGCACCTTCCACTAGACCAGGTCACTCAAAGCCCCATCCAGCCTGGTCTTGAACACTTCCAGGAATAGGGCATCCACAACTTCTCTGGGCAACATGTTCCAGCATCTCACACCCTTGCAGTAAAGAATTTCTTCCTAATATCTAATCTAAACCTACCCTCGTCCTATCACTACACTCCCTGATAAAGAGTCCTTCCCCATCTTTCCTGTAGGCCCCCTTTAGGTACTGAAAGGCCGCTATAATGTCTCCCTGGAGCCTTCTATTCTCCAGGCTGAACATCCTCAACTCACTCAGCCTGTCTTCATGGGAGAGGTGCTGTAGCACCTCTGGTCATCTTTGTGGCCCTCCTCTGGACTGACTCCAACAGGTCCATGTCCTTCTTGTGTTGGGGGCCCCAGAGCTGGTCACAGAGATCTGGGATTACCAGGGATAACAGTCACATTCCACACCATAACGCACATTATTTGCAAGTTCTGCTCAAGCCACACGGTGCCCCTGTGCTTTAACTACGCTTTTCATCCTGGCACTTCAATGCATTATTTTACATGGACTCAAGTACAACATGATGCCAGCTTGACCGACCCTGTACGGCAATGCAGTAAAATTAACACTTTAAGTTTGCTTTCCCTGTGAAGTATTCTCTGCCTTCCAAGTGGTAAGCTCCCTGTGGGGACACCTGCTAATTTAAGGAGCTGGAATGTTTAGTTGATGGCATAACATACACTTCTTGGTGATATTTCTCACTACCAGAGTAAGGACAACTACCAAGTGAAAAACTCATTCCAAACTGTCCCCTTTAAGATAACAGGTCAAATGCTATCATCGCTTTCAAATTCCCCAGAATAGGAACTTATTTCTCCCTCTACTCTGCTACCACCACCTTAGTTTCTCTTTTTAAAACTAGCACAGAATAGGCAATACCATTTATGCTGATTTTGGGCCAATAAAGGAGTAACAGCTAACAGAAGGAGTTGAGGGGGGGAAAGGTATACAAATTAAATATGGATTCCTTGACATCAACTTTGACTAATGTCTTCAAGGGATCTAGGATTTAGTCTTAAGGATTGGGTTTATTTTTTTGTTTATTTTGGGGTGTTGGGTGGAACAGGATGTTCTTTTTGTCTCCTTTTTTTTCTATTGTTTTTTTGGGGGTGGTTAAGATTCAGTAACACAAATCCATTAGCTTTGAAGGTCACTAAATAAGGACATGACACAAGAGTGGTTTTCTTCCTAATGTTTTCCCTGTACAATGCACCTGAAATAACAACATTATCATATGCTACTTAGTGGAATTGAATCAATTATATCAGCTTGCTCTGTTGTGTTCAAACACATGAAGCCCAATAATAAGCATTTGGTTTATTGTTCACCCTTTCCAGGAAACTTGGTCTTGTGGGAAATTGACAATCAAAATAAAACACTATGTTATAGTCTGTGGGGAGTGCTTCTGCTCCAAAACCAACACTAAGTACCACTGTCTTTTGTTGTGAAGGTATCCCCACCAACATAGGCTACCGCTGATTAGCGGGCAAATACAGAGTGAACCACCTGTATGCCAACAACAGATTTCCGAAAAATACCACTTTTAAAGACCCAGAAGTATCAGGCCACAGATGGTGCTTTAAAAATCATCACTAGGGCAATTTATTGCAACTCACCTCAATCTTTATTGTTGCAATTATGCAACAATGTATGCAAATCAGGCACTGAACTTCACAATAGCCATAGTTTTTTTTCATGTAATCCATGGCATCACAATAATAATAGCAAAAGTAAATATTCATAATCCACATCATAGTCTCATGAGCCTGCATCACCATCTCAGATCTGGGGATCAGCTGGACAGTAACAGTCAAGACATCATACATCGTGGTCTCTATGGAGGTCTCAAAATAACAGCTTTTTAGTGATCAAAGATGCTGATGGAAATACCCAAGTTATTGAGAAAGTAAAAAGCATTTTAAGCTTTGGACAGTTCCCAGATTCCTGTGACAACTGGCATCACTTGAGACTTTCCTCTCTAGTTTTTGTTGATGCTGTATTTTGGATTTTTAAAAATAATTCCCTGCTTAGGACCTTAAAGACTTGCACCTCTTCTTTCTCCTTGTAAAGTCGATCCTCTGAAGGAAGTCTACGTAAGCTAAGATCTGGGAGGAGATCATATGCTTTCCATCTAGTCAACTATACTTACTAGGTTGCACTGTGATGTTTCTCAAGAATTTTGGGCAGCGGAGGTCTTACAACCTATTTATCATATGCAGTTCAAGTCCCCCAGCCAGATGGACAGAGCTTGTTTTCCTGCACAAACTCCAGTCCATTAGAGTCCTCTTTGCTTATCATTTCCATCTTTGTTGTTTTCCATACAAAGGATTGATTATCTCCAAAAACAACACTTTGAGACCATGCATATTCTAGCATTCAAATCTGCACTCGTATTTCAGTCCTAAGGGAACATTATGAAAATGAAAAGGCAGAAAAATTAGCTTAAGAGACCATCACATCCCTAAAATTCTAGAGGCTCTAGAATTCTAACAGACAATTTTTGGATTTGACAGGACAAGCCATACTATGGTTGCTCCATATTGTGGAAATTTTGCGATCATCACCTCTGACTACAAGACCCTTGTAAGTTTGCAAAGATAGATTTTTCAAAACAAGTCTTCTCTTCCAACTATTTCAGAGTAAGAGGAAAAAAAAAAGAAAAAAAAATACACTACTGAGAAATCTTAATGTGCTACCGAGAAGTCAAATGGAATACAACAGCATTAAAATCCGAGAAAAATCCTCTAGAGAAGCCTGACTCACCATCTAATTTTTTCAATTACCATCATAAAAATTATTTCTGTATTGCCATCATTTCTCTTACAGGGGAAGAGATAGAACCTGCCTTCTCTCAAGCAGAACAATTAGTCCGTTAAGAAAAACTACGTAACTTGTAACAGTAATTGGAAAGTGTTCATATCACAAGTTCGTAGACTTAGGCAGTAATAAATAACTGCTCAAAGCACAGAGTGGAGAGCAGCTTGCTAGGTATCAGTTCAGTTGGAAGAATCTGGTGGTTGTATCGGATCACAAATATGAATGAAATAATTTTAAGTTTCTTTTAGTACCATACAATAAGAAAAGCAGATATGCTATTTGTAGGGACAAACAGAAGCTGAAATATAAGTGAAGTAAGTCTATTCAGCGCAAGTAACACATCAGCTAAGCTACGGAATCACACATTGGCATGACATTTCAGGAAAAACAACATGGAGAGAGTTCAGAAGAGAAGAGAGATCAGAGATTTAAAAAATATCACATATGAGAAAAGACAGACACAGGACTATTTAGCTTTAAGAGATCAAATGGAAACATACTAGTAGAGTCTTATTGGATTAAAAAGGACTGCTGCAAAGAGGAAGGGATTCATTTGTTCTGCCCATTCACTGTGGATAGGCCACAAAGTAGTCTTAATCACAGCAAAAAGAAGATTTGTGGTAAATATTTGTGGAAAAGTTTTGCATTAGTAAAGATAGTGAAGGATAAGTTGCCTGTAAGGCAGGAAATATCTATTGCTAGTAGTCCTTGAGAACATGTTAGACAAACATCTATCAGGAATACCACCAGAGTACAAGCCCAGACACAAATGACTTTTGTGATCCAAGCGTACTTCCTGATTCTTTACATACTCTCTACCTTTTCAAAGAGTTTTGTAGCATGTAACTGTTAACCATTTTTAGCCCATCTCTACTTTGTGTCCTAGGATAGTGCAAGTGTTCATTCGTGTACTGAACGTTGTTGCAAGCAGAACTGCCAGGTTTGAGGACTCAAAACTAATGCCTAGTATTAGCTTAAAAAAAAATAATCTATTGCATAAAAATCTTATAGAAAATACCTGGATTTGTGAGGAAAAAAGGTAATCTAAAGAATAAAGTAATAACTTAGGAATTACAATCCACTGTAAGACTTCTTGAGGGCTGGTAAAGGCCTGAAAATATTCTTGCTAAACCGAAGGTACGCATTTCTGCAGCTGGGAAGCAATACATCAAAGATGTCAACTTCTCCAGTGTACTGTGCTTCATTTCTATCTTCCAAAAAATTTGAAAAGCTACGTAAATTCTAGGAAGACATACATATCATCTTGCACCTGACACATACATGCACCTACTAATTGTGTTTAGGAACTGAAATAAAGGAAATTAAGAAAGATAAATTCAAAAGTGACAAAGCAAGAACACTGCGATATTTGCATGCCCTATCCTTCTTCTCTACGTTCATTTGTCAAATAAGTCACAGCACACCAAAAAGATAACCTGACTCACTTCTCAGAGTGTTTAAGAATTTTTTCTTCCCTTACACATGATTTAGCAACTCTAGTATTTATTTGTGGAAGAAGGAAGTAGTAGAGAAGAGGGAGTTAATGAAAAGCATTATTAATGGGTAGCACAGTAGCATTAATAAGCATGGGGGCAGATGGGGTAAATAGTAGTAAATGATATAATTATTTGAAGCATAGCACACTAGCGAGAAGTCTCTGGGAGTCTTTCTCTTTATAAAAATAGTTGTTGCACCACTGTACTGATTAACCTCTTCATTATCTTCTAGTAAGAACTGACAACCAACAGGATACCTACAGGCTCCAATAGGATGAATATTAAAAAATTGCATGCAACTATACAGGACAAACATGGCAGGTTAATTGATATTATAGTTGGATTGCTATTATGCTTATTTTATCTTAAAGTTTTGCTACATTATAAGCTTTTTTAAAAAAAATTATTTTAAGATATGTTTGCCCACTTGAGTGAATAGTCCCTGTTAATATGAAATCTTATGGGACTATCTGTGCAATCAAGGAATTACCCAGGTTAGAAAAGACTGAAGGGTTTGACTCAAAATATTTTTTCCTCCATCCTTGAGATTAATTGTGGAATGAGGTAACAATTCAACACAAATAGCATTATTAGCATTTGGAACTTCATCTACTTTTGTGAAGGATAGAGTCAAACAACATATTCATAAGGAGTAGTAATTTACACCTTAATCTCACTGAATTGAAAGGATGAGCATGCCATTGGTTTCACATACCTACACCAAGGCACAGAACACGAAAATAGCTCGTTCTACTGCTGAAGCAAATGCAGAAGCAGCATAACTGGGATCCTAGACAGGATCGTAAAACCATGATTGTATTTCAGCCAGCCCTCCTCACAGTCCAGCACATTAGCACAAACTTACACTCTGTCATGGCTTGTGCCAATACACCAAAGCACAGACACAGGCTTCATTCTCTGCAGCAGGAGAGATGGTGTTTACATCTGGCATACAGGTGGAAAAAACGGCAGATAGGGTAAAAGTTGCCTGCCCCCAAGACCTGGTACCAGAGGTGACAATGCCGCTCTCACCCTAGTAGAGACTCCTGCATAAGAAGGGAAAAATAGGTAGGGCACTTGCTTCCCCTTTCATAAGGGACTTCCCTAAAGGCCCATATACATACACACACTTTTCCATAAACCACATTTCCTCTGCTGAGTGTATTTTCCCTCCATTTCCATTCCAGCCTAGTTGAATGATTTGTCAGCCACTGTTTGGCTAGCCCTGAATTGTCCTAATATGTAAATTAGACTCCCCTCTCACTTAAATACTCTAGAGAGCAATTTTCCTGCATTTAAATCATTGTACCACCCATTACATGGACAATGAATTCAGCCCCAAGTGTTTGCCTACACTAATGAATATAGAACTAATGAAATGAAGATTAATTAAATATTAGTGCAGTGACCTAAGATAGGAAGTACAATAAGAGTACTAAATTTTACTAATGATGCATTTATGAAATATGTGAACAAACTCTGAAACTGAAGGTTACAACATGTTTGAATCTAGACATCAAAAACAAATACGCAACTCACTCACTGCCAGCATGCAATACACAATTACTGTATTACATCTGTAATAACTGCTGTTGCAAGTCAGCAGTCCAAGCAGAACGCAGCCCCAGCCATAAGACATCAGGCACCGCATTCACCAGTTTACTACTAGGCAGTAGAGCAGGTGCAGCCCATTCATAACATTGTCTACCCAACAAACCAGACTTTCTGGACTGGATACCAGCTTAGACTACATTTATTTTATATGGCTGTAATGACACTGTCATCATTACACCAAAGTTTAAATCAAACTAGCATTGATGAAAACCAAGCTTCAACCACACCACAATTATGTTTGCTGCCACTGATTATGGGAAGAAAACGTTCAGCCACAGCTACACTTTGCAAACATATAGGACTGTTAAGAAGCAATTTGGCTTCCATTATAACTTAGAAGAGCATCAGGTTGGTTTAAAATTACATTTTAATGCAATGGTACTTAACCAGTTTTTCTGAAAATCTGCATTGCCAACACTCAGAGGAACACTTAATGCTTTATTTCTTCAGCTGAAACCTTACCATCTCTTCAGCTCCCTCATACCAAATTTGGGAGAATCTGCTTAAGACTGCACTACCTGAACATGCTTTTCTACCTGGAAAATCCTCACAGGTTTAATGTTCTTTCCAAGGCCGCCCAAAATGTATTTCTTTTGCATCATTAACGCTATTACCACAAAAATTCAGGCCATTGGGAGTTCCGTTTGTTTGCTGCTTTGCTGTCCTTGAAATGGAGTTTAGGGAAGATTTCTTGCCTCAGCTAACGGTAATTATACTAAAACTGATATGCGTTTGCATTATCGGTCAGCTGTTATCACATTATCTGCACCAAAACAGAGGCCAAAGGAGGTGTACCCTGAAACACTGTGCTTTTTGCAATTATTTTCTCACATACAAGCAATGACGCAAAAGGGAACAATGTGAACCTGAACCCAGACCTATTGTAACTGTGCTGAAAAAAGTAGAAGCAATGCTGTAAAATCTGGGTGGAAGATTTATATTACTATTATCCTCTAGATAATTCCACAGCTGGATATGAAAGCCAATACATAAAGTGATTTTTAGCCATCTCTTACAAACTTAATCTCAGAGAAACAGCCCAGCAGACAAATAGCGAAGGTCAGATTTTTTTGGTTTAATAAGTAGGTAGATAAATAGCATTAGACAAGCCATGTTTAGGAAGCCTAGGTTAATGGTATGTAAATAGCAGTGTGTGAGATGAACATCAACTCCAAAGCCTTAGGGCTTCCTGGCATCCTGAGCCACTTGGTAAGTTAGAGTGAAGATCTTCTCCAGACTGCAAAGCTTCTGAGAAAGTCAAGCTACACAGAGTCTGGGAAAAAGAATCACTGCTGCTTACAGGCTGCATTGCTGGGTGGCAGTAGTGAAATTTGGTGGGCTTACCTATCAATCCTAGAAATCCAAGTTACGTTCAAAACTTCCAGTTATCTTTCCCAATGCATGCTCTTCTGGCCTGGCCTGCCCCTTCTCGCATGTTAATTCCAGCCATGCAAGGGAAAGCTAAGCTTTTGCTGTGTTCAAACAGGTATCAATGTGATAGTTGCAGAATAGATATGAAATTAATCCAAATATGTATGTGGGATGATATAGCCTGATATCTAGATCCTTGTATGAAATCTGCCGTCAAGATCCATTTATAGCTGAAGTTTGAAAGCAGACAAAGGAATTGAAAGAATTCAGAAATACTTAAGTCTTGACTAGAAAGAGCCACGTAAGTACCTGAGTCTGTGTGAGTGCCACTGTGAATTTAAGCAGAAGGAAGAGGTATGGGGCTGCTAAATCAATGTCTCTCTCAGGTTGGGGCGATATGCTTGCAAGGAAAAAAAAAAAAAAAAAAAGTCAAGTCCAAAAGCATTAGTCTAAGTTTTGTCATGTCTGTCATGATTTAGCAACGTGCAAGCATCTGAGTCAGCAGCAAAGAACCATAAAGGTTCAGCTATGCTTTGCCCTGGTTCCATTACCACTAGAGACATTTCTGTGCAAGCGAAACAACAGGACAGATGACAGAGAGGAAACACTAGCTACCATCACTATCATACATCTTGTTGAATTCGCCTCACTAATACCAGGGCAGATCATGTAAATTGCCTGCCCAGGGCCTAGTAAGTTTGGTCCCTGGAGTTTTCAGTTTGGTATAATCACTAGGCTTGATTAATTGTGTGGCAGTTCCCTAATCCTGCTCTGCTCACTCAGAGGATAAGCACTGGGTACTAATTTTTTAAAGTTCTTTTTTAAAAGCTTCTAGAGGCAAAATTCCATCTTTAATGCATATTATTAGTTCATTCCTAAAAACCAAACACCTGACTGACTGCAGCAGGTTACAGATGCCCTTAAACCTTTTGAATAATCACAGTATGCTCCTGATTTGGTTTATTTTCACTTCTATCAACTGTTGTGAATCAACAACTCCCATTATCAGTTGAAAATACCTGCTGCCATCCTGGGATCTCAAAGATTCAATACTGCACACTCTCTTCATGTTTATTTTATAACGTTTATACAGACTTGGTAGCTCTGTATCTTCTAATAGTAAGTTACATTTTGATATCTGGCATTCCATTTAAAGTTCCAGCTTTGGGAGTCTACTGGATTCATAAGAAACCACATCCCTAAATTTTATTTTTATATTGTTAATTAAAGTGAGTTTAAAGAAAAACTGAGAATATTAATCTTAACAGCTTTAAAAAAAAATAAAAGCCAAGTAAGTAAGAAAGAAACACTTACTACTACTTAAAAAAGAAAAAGACCGAAAACCCACCAAACCCCAACCTCAAACCCCTCTTGATATATGCCAGTCTTGTGATCTGGATTGAGGGGTTCAAACTCTCAACACAAAGAACAACCCTTTCAGTGAATTCACATCACATGGACTTGGATCCATACTTAAATGCATAATAGAAAATCAAGCCTCAACATCTAAGTGAATACAGCCACACTCTGAAGAGATAAGCTATGAATGAATAGCTTAATTGGACACTTGCAAAATTAACTTGTCAAAAGTAATTACTCTATACATGATCCAACTGCAAATGTTTTATATCAACCACAATTTAAAATAGCATTTAAGCTATTCCTTGGACTTTGAAAGATATATTCACAATGTTCTGCTTATTTACTATGCTACTGCCATGCATTTGCAAATCTTTCGAGCGCTCCAGTACAAAGAGACAACAAATTCATCTTGCGTTCAGTTCTGAAGAGGTTAGCAGATACACTATGTTTTTCATGGAAATCTTCTCATTCTTTCTTCTCCTTAAGTTAGAGTAAAATCATCCTGACTAAATGTATGTCTTTCCGTTCTGTGTATAACAATAAAAATGGATTTTAAAATGCTGGAATCTGGGAGGCAAATAGCAATTGGGAAAGACCAAGTAAACACGACCACAAGCAAGACATCCAAATTTGCACAGAAACTACTATGGAAGGTAGTTTACCCCTTTTCAGTGAAGTTATAAGCTCCTTTGCATTACCAAACACTATATACACATACTTATAATACAGTATGCCAGGAGCTGAGTATTTCAGAGCACAGCTTGTTGTACTGCTCTTTTCCTTTGTGTTTTCCAATCACTGAAAGTATGGCTGTAGAAATATTTGGTTTTATTTGTCCATTTTTTTTTGTGCGGTGTATTTTCCAATTAATGCTAAATTCCCCATTTCAGAACATTTTAAGAAAACAACAGACAAGCTTTGGGGAAGAGGACTCCAAGAGGAAGCTAAACATCTCCCTCTCAGGACCTGAAAGGACGAGTAAGTTTTGCATGACTCATACAGCAGCAATAAAATGCTCCCTGAACTAGACAGTTCCTATCTCAGTACCATGAGATAGCAGATCATAATTGGAAAAATAAAGCCTCTTGATACATGTATAAGGCAGCTGCATATCTATTCAAAATAGCGTCTCACTGAATCTCCATCTCAGTAACATGGGAAGCAGTAATCCAAAGCGTGCCGTTGAGGCCAGAGACGTCACATAGCCTTCCAATACACAATTGCTAATGCATGCCTGTTCTAGCAGAAAAGTTCTTCTGTACATTCGTTAAAAACACATGAATTGTCTAGTGACTCAGCAGAGTATCACTTCTTCTCATACTGATACTACCCTGATAAAAAAAAGGCTTCCTATGCAATCCCTTATTTATCGCCTTAACCTACACAGCAACAGAAAAAGACAGAGAGAAAAGATATCAAAAGTATTGTTAGAACAAAAGCCAGCAATGCATTGATATGCCATTGCCACTACTTAGGCCACTATAGTGAGCATCAGGAGGGAGAAGCTAGTACTAGAGTACATAGAAAGCTCTGCTACCATACTATAAATACTAAACTTCAAAAAGAAAGAGAATAAGGGCATGTGGCAAAGCTAGAAAGGCTGGTCTCTTATGTCCCTTAGGTAAAGGCATGATTGCAATTATCTAACACACACTAACTCTTCTGGTTTTGCTTTAGCAACAGGTTTGGGATCAAGCCCGAACTCTTACTAAAGTTCCTGACAGTTTTATTTGAACATGGCATGTAGATCCAGCTTTCTGACACAAAGTATACTGTGCTGCTTGCTGCCTTTTACTGAATTCCTTGCACATGCTGCTATACTGGACAAGGCAAGAGGAAATACAAACTTCAAGCATTATCCAGTTTATTAAAACTTAATGAGCCATTGCCTCAATATGTGCAAAGCACACAACACCTCTTACATTCTGGCTTCAGACTGCAATTTACTAATCAGTTACTGAAGCACCTCAGTTCCAAAGCAGTTACTGATGGATTGGTTAATAAAAGTTTCTATGGAAGGAATTTCACTTCCATAATTGGAAGTTTAAGGGACAAATCTGATATGAAAAAAAAAAAAAGCAAAACACAGCACTTATCGTAAAGGTAAGGAAAAGAATTAATAGTAAAAGAGGCATTCTACTATCAATGCATTTTTATACACTGGCATACAGCTGTTGTCCAGAAGACTGCACAATTATTCATACTTTTTCTAAAGAATCAATTGGAAAACAGAAGCTCTGTGATACAGTACATACAAAACAGCACCCAAAGAGTCTTCAATCAGGAAAAGTCATCTCGCAAGCAACCAGGTCACAAGTTCAAAACAAAATAAAAAAGATTCTAGTTAGTCAGCAGCCCATGTGAAGTAGGCTGCTGTTACTGGTGGGCAGCAGTTCACACCAATCAGCATGAACTGATGGTGCCACAGAAAGCCCAGGACAGAATAAACTACACAAGATGAAATACTTGATTCAACTTTTTAGCAATCGTTTCCATTAGGACACTAGATACACAAGTAACAAAACAGGAAATACATGTGTGCTACTCCTGTGTATTCTGCCCCATTTTGCACCCAAAGGCACTCATTTCTCCAGTTTGGCACAACGTGGCTCTTGTTTACAGGCTCTCAGTTAATGCCTGTGACTAACACACTAACGATCTTTACCAGGTCCACAGAGAAATCA
The DNA here is from genome assembly GCA_028565335.1 of Limnodromus scolopaceus. Taxonomy (NCBI): domain Eukaryota; kingdom Metazoa; phylum Chordata; class Aves; order Charadriiformes; family Scolopacidae; genus Limnodromus; species Limnodromus scolopaceus. The sequence goes on along the minus strand of JAOXNO010000033.1, from coordinate 33,047,549 downwards.
CAACCAGGATTCAAAAGCAATTCTGAGTCTGCAGAAAAAAAAACCCCAAACCAAACAGCATTCCTCCCATCTAATCTACTAAATAGTGGGGCTTACTTTCTTCTGTATTTCACTCACCACTTTGCTATGTCAGTATTTGGCATTTATACAGGAATAAGTATTATTTAAATTCTGGGATGAATAACTTCAAGGGCACTACCTTTCTCATTCTCAGGAGGAAGCAATGTTACATTTTTTATTTCACTATAAGAAAAGTTACCAAACATGCAGGTATGGCATAAATACAGTGCAGAGGGGGGTAAAAACCCCAAACAGACACCACAAACATTCTTGTCACTTATTAAAAAAAAAAAAAGCAGAATATAAAATCAGATTTCGCTTCAAATGTCACATGCACCGTGGTAAGAGGAGAACAGCTGTGCAGCTATACAAGTAAAAAAATAAATACCTCCCAGAGTAAAGACAATATATCCAGCAGTATAAGGGTTTCAATCTGTGTTCTTCAAGCCCACTTGGGTGACACATAACACAATGTATAGGTGTATACATTTGAAGGCAAGGAACATAGAAACAGATATAGAAACAGTTTCGAAATAAATACCCCCTTATAAAACAATCCTAAACAAGCAAATCAAAAGTCTGTGTTGTTGCACAGAAAAAAAAAAAAGGTGAGATAGGGCTCCCTCACTTCAGGATCTGCAACCTTATTCAAAGCTTTTGAGCATTTATCTGCAGTATTTCTTTACTTTCATTTACATTTTTGCTGTGCTTTTAGTGCAATAATTAATCACAAAGTTCCATCTGGTCAACAGTTTTAGTTCACATCCTTATTGCTTCAGACAATTAAAAAAATTTCCTTAGTTCTAAGAACAATAAAAGCAGCCCCTAGAACTGTGCTAAGGCTCTGGAATATAATTGTCTTTTAAAATATAACCTCTTCAAATTGCCTTCAACCTACAAGTTATCGCACGTTTTAAAGAAATCCTTTGAAAAGCAGCACCTTGACAGGATTCAACACTTAAGACTATCTTTAGATTGTTTTTGATTAAAAAATTAATTTTAGACTAAACTAATGTCATTATTATAACTGGTTTACTCCAAGCATTATGCTGCTTGACAACTCTTTCAAACAATTCCTTCACTTTATTCATGACACAGAAGTCAATACTAATTGAAGGTTTTGTTGATTATTAATGCCATCTCCTAGACAGGGGAACACTTTGATGCCTATGCCTGATTTGACTGTTCAACTAAAATTTTTTCTCTTTAACAAATTTAGCATAGATCTTTGTGTCTATTTTTTCCTGGGGTGGGGCTGTCAGCTGGAATCTTATATAAATGAGTAGGTGAAACCAAAGCTGTAAACAATTTTAAAGGATACCAGAACAGACAATCTATACCTCCAGTGCAGTTTGCAAGGTATAGTTGTCTAAAATTAAATACTTTGACAAGCATCAAGACTATGTCAGGCTAACTTCAGAAAGAAAAGGTTATGATTTAGTCTTGTACTTTGTACAATAGGATTTAGTTCCTTCTCATGTACTGGGGTCAAGGGAGAAAGTTCTTGTTAGAGTACCAGTTTTGCGAAAGCATATGCTGCTGAAATCTTATATCCCTGACTTTGTATATAAACCATAGACAGCCTGCAACAAGAGTTGTGGCTCTTAATTTAGGAAATAACAGGCCTTAGACATAACAAAGCTCTTTGAAATTTCAGTTGAAAACCGTAAACAGAAGAAACAGAATACACAAAAATGCAATGCAAAAAGTAAGAAAAAGGAACAAATTAGTATCACTTCTACATACTTATCCTCTGTCTTTCCTTCTTCTTTACTGTATGGAGTAAAGTGAAAACCAAAAGCTGGAAAGACATTTTAAAAGCTTTCTTACAGATGCCAATACAATTAGAGAATATACTAGTAAATTTTAGATCAGCTGAAATATTATCAATCACTTTCTTCTGCATGCTCCATTACAGACAGTACGCATGTGAGATTCATACAGTATATTTATGGACTCTTCTCTAATCTAGACACTAGCCTAGTCTCTGCTAGTTCCAAATGTAGTTCCCATTGCTTGTAAAGCACACTATAAAGGAAAACCACCACCACCAAAACATATTCCTTATAGACTGAACTGTACCTAAATATAAACCTAATGTATTTCCTGAACTCAAACATTTAGAAAACACTGTATATTATATATACAAACTGCAGAAAACACTGTATATTATATATATAAACTCAAACATTTAGAAAACACAGGTCCAAACCGAAACCAGCGATCACCCTGGAAGTAAATGATACTGACTTCCACATAAAAGAAATTAATCCCTAGGCAGCTAGGAATCATACCAGAGGTAGCATATACTCATAATGTGAATTTTCTTTAACTTAGTCAATGTAAAACAGCAATATGGCAGTGACATACTAGGAAAATCTCTTATGCCTATAATAGCTGAACTTCACACTGGAAAAATAAAAGTTTAATTTATTAAACAGTAGGATTAGCAGTAGGACTCACCATAAAACAAGATTAGTGGTGCTGAATTCCCTCAAATGCTGATTTTTGCTTCCACTTTGCTTCCAAGTACCTTGATGACCTGAGACAGAAAGAGCACACTGTGTACCAAAGTGCTAGTTTTCAAGATTGCCAACACCTGATAAAAATCACAGGTGCAGTCACTTACTAATTGCAGCACTCCCAGACAAGACATGCCATGTGAAAACCATTACAGAAAGCCATAGTACAAGAGTCTCTCTTGGCTGAACCAAAGATGAGGATTCTCTACCATAACACAACTTCTGAGGAACAGTGAATTAACCTTCTACAGTAACATCAGTAGCTGCATGTTACTTTTATATTTCATTACTGTTTATAGAAATTGCTTATGCACACATTTTTTTCTAGACAAGTATGGCCCTTATTTTCAATTCATGAGTAATAACATTTTATGAAATAAATTAAAACGGCACTACCTGTCTGCCAATAGAAATTGATGCCATTTTGTACATTAACACACTTTGATACAAGACCCCTCAAAGGATGAGGCCCTTCATATTACCCAATCTACCACTGCACGCATGCATGCATGCACACATGCTCAGCAGATCATACAAGGCGGTTCTATTAGCTCCCTAAATACTGTCTCCTGTGGTCAAGAGAAATAACCACTTTCCAATCTGCAAGATCAGGTATGTTTTTATTTGCCATCTCCCATTATTGGTAGATAGACAAATTGAATCTATAGTCCAGGCTGAAAATCATTGCCCTTACTAGTTGAAATTTGCAGAAAATGAATAAAATGTTCCTCTTTATACCTGTAGATAAAAAAAAGGCTTACAAGATACACAGGTGATCAATCCTAGGGGCCTAAAAATTTGAAAGCATCCCTTACCATAGTTTGCTTCCAAACTTAATTAATCCTCTTCATTACCCTTCCCTGTAAGGCAATGTCTGATTATTTGATAGACTACAGATTTATTCTTCCAAAAGCCACACCCTTTGCTTCAAAATCTAACAGAGGTTCCTGCCTGTTCCTTATTTCACATGCTGAAATAAGACACTGCAGGCAGCCTGCGAAGTATCTAACGAACACACCAGTCTGAATACCCCATTCCCTGCTATACCAAAAGGAGATCTCACAGCCCACAATAGGAACTAAGCATGTGTGCTAAACATTGCTTGCAAGAAAGCAGAATTTAGAGCTCAGATCCTATAAACTGAAATTCAGAGGAATCTTCTTTCCAATAAATGGGACAGACTGCATGTTTATGGCTTACATGCTAAGCTGTTGGGCTTTTGTCCTTTACAAAATTCCAGTTTCCTCTCAGGCATTGGTTAAATTCCTACAGTAATAAGAAAACTGTCCCCTGCATCTACCCTCTCTAAAACAGAAGTCTACATAGTACTGAACTATCATTGTACAAATCTTTATGCAGTGCTGGAGGTACTTTCCTATTCCAAGCCACAGCATGATCTATAAACACACTGCAAAGTAGAGGCTGCTGCCCAGGGTACATAAGGAACAAATATGTAGCCTTTCCTACCTCAAAGTAAGCTGCTGAGAAAGGCAATTATTCTCTGCTTGTCTGTGATTGATCAGCTTCCTGTATATGGATGTGTGAGCTTTCATTTATTACCTACTTGGTCACTGGCACAGGGCCGCAAAGAAAAAGGTCTTTCTAATGGGATTTTTTCTGGAAAAGGAATTAAAATGGCATTGAGACAATTTAAATCACAAACAATAGCACTTTCCAATCCTCCTCTCTACATAAGACAACACCCATACAGCTAAAAGTTCCAAGGAAATCGTTTGGGATACAGAAAGTGGATTTCAACTCCTCTGTGATGTCTACTCCCTTTTAAATAATATGTACAAAGGGCAGAAGTCTGTGCAATCAAGGCAAAGTAAGGCTTTAAGTAACATGATTTTAATATTCATAGGGTTTTAACTTCTTAGTAATTACTTATGAAATCTTCTATTACATCAGGATAACAGGCTTAAAATAAAATAAAATAATCCCAAATTTACCATTTTTAGACCAGTAAAAACATTTTAGAGCTATATTCAGAAGCCATACTCATAGCTGGGTTGAAATGATATGTCAATCCCAACAAAGTATCAAATAATAATTAAATCCAGAGTTCATGGAGGACAATTGTTAAAGGAATAAATTTGTTACAGAAATAACAATCATATACTAAAGCTTCAGCTTGAAAAGCATTCTTTGCACAATACATTGCATTGCCTCCCCTCTAAGTCCAAAAGACAATGGGGGTTTCTTCATATCAAAATTGTCAAAAACTCTTACCTATTCTATTGGCTTCAAGACTGCTATATAGGCTTTAACTTAGGTTATCTTATATGTGAAGAGGTTCACAACAGGAGAGAAGTAGAAGGGTCACTTCGATGTTCTTTCGGTCTCCACAACGTGTCTGAGATAGCCTGTGGCCAGTTCTTCTTTACTGGAAAGGAATTTTGTCTTGGTCACACTTTCATGTACAAGGAAGGGATATTCCACAAGAAAAAAGAATGCAAAAAATTAATTAAACTGGGCTATATTGTGCAAGTAACTGTAGACCAGTGTCTGCTGAAGGAATCTCTCATCTGGTTCTTCTTATAAAGAACCTCCTGTTAATGTAACTCAATTAAAATATAAATATATTAGGAAATTAGTGCTGTGGAACAACTATTATAAAACATTTTCTTAATTGGATAAATTATCTTCCACATGATTCTGAGCCACTCAGCATCTCATATTTGAGCTTGGTAAGACAAGAGGGTATAAAGGTTGCAAGATACCATCAAGTGCTTATGTGCACCACTGTCCTCTGCTGGAAGAAATCAGTCTTACTCGTATGTGGCTGATTAGCTTGTATTGGCAGTAGGTGACATAGAGCAAAGATGACACAAGCAACAGCTAATGTACATTCCCATTTAAGCTCCACAGGCCTGTGGCTTAGGACAGAAGGTTGTTAATTCCATTGTCTGTGAAATGTAGCTGCATAAACAGCATTTAAGATGCTTGCATATGCCCCGGACGTGTTTGTTATTACCATCTATTTGTACAGCAGTAACACCCCCAGGCCCTGTGGAGACTGGACCTTGCTGCTCTACATACACGGAATTAAGATCCAAGATTCCAGCTGCATGGTACTGTATCATCTGATGCCCAAGATTTGCAACATGCCATCCATAAAACAGCAGCTGGTTTTTTATCAGTGTGAACCCAAAGGAAAACCACACACAACCCCTTTGAGGACCTGAGCATGAGACATTTTGAACAACATATATAACACAAATGCAATCACCGTCTCTTGCTTCAGCATTTCTAGGACAACCATTAATTGTCTCAGGATAGGCACTGGACCTCCAGACCCCTCTTTCAAGGCCTCCCAAAGGCTCCCTCAGATTGCAGTGCAGCTGCTTCCCACACTAACGCTACCACGTATCTGAGTGTGTGGGGAAAACACCACTCCGGGAAGAGGCAGGCAGGAGAGCTCCGTGCGGGGAACACTTGCACCTGCCTGGTGGTAACAAGGCACCATTATACTGGGCCACGAAGGCCGGGGAGACCGCGGGGAGACCTTCCCACAGCAAAGATGAGGGACAAAAGCCCCGCGTTCACCACAAGCTGAGGCAAAGCCGATCTATCACCCAGCCGCTGGTGAAGGCTGGAATGCGTGCGCCTGCAGCTGGCTCCCCACCTCAGCCCTGAGGAGCAACGGGACCTTCCACACTCCCTTCACCGCTCCAGAGCCTCCCGCCCGCCACGGTAGCCCTCCTCAGGTGGCACGAGCGGGCACGCCCTCCCCCGCCCTTCCCTGCCCTCCCCCGCCCTGCCCCTCCCCCGAAGTGCCGGGCTGCGCTGGGAGGGCGGGACGAAAGAGAGGGGCCTGCCGGGAGTTGTAGTCCTTCTGCACCACCACCCCCTCACAGCCCGCCACTCCGCGCAGCCATCCCGCTCACTGGACTACATTTCCCAGGGGGCGCTGCGGAAGGCCCTCAGAAGCCAGCAAAGGCAAAATGGCGACGGTGGCAGCGCGGGGGTGCGGAGGGGTTTGGCGGCGGGCGTGGCAGCACGGCGTTGGGGTTCCCCGTCCCTCCTCTCGTGGGAAACGGGATGCTGCCTCTAGCGCCAGAGGCGCGGCCGTGCCGGTGGGGAAGAGCGGGTACGGTGCCGGGGCGGTGCGGGGAGAGGGGGCCGGTGGAGGTGGTTCTCCGCTGGGGCATCCCGCCCTCAGGGCGTAGCTGCAGGGTGAGGGCCGGGTAGGGTTCCGGGCCACCGGGCTTGGGCCCGAGAGCAACGCCTGCGGGAGCTGGGTGGCGGCGGAGTGGTGGTAGCAGCAGGGTCTTCTTTAAACACCGTCTTCTGAGTGGTGTAAGGCATTTCCAGCTTCCTATGGCTGGCAGCACCTTTTCAGCATGTATTTATCTCACAACCCTCCCAAAACTCAACAAAACGGTGTTTGTCACAGCAGTAGGGCTGTGTGCCTTTGACACGTTTGGTTGTGATAAGAGCTGGGTGTAACACAAGCAGATTAGAAAACTTCAGCATTCACCTATTTGGAGTGTAAGCAGCAAGGGCTGCACCAATTTTCATAAGTATTTTTTGAAGGCTTATTCTGGTCCAAAGGAAGCTTTCTCTTCCAGTGGAAAATCGTGAAACTTCAACAGTGTGCCTGGAATGAAGCATTTTATTCCTGCTTAACTGAAAGTTATGGGCTGTACAACCTTTTATGTTCTCTGGTGAGATTCAGGTTTTCTCTCTGCAGGGCTGATCACCTAAGTGGAGTTGTGCAGACACGGGCAGAAGTATGCTGATGATTCTTTAGAAAGTAAACCTTGAACAAACATGGCAAGAGACTCCAGGTTTCTCATCAGTGTTGTTAGTAGGGCTGTCGGGTAACTTTTTTATCTGAGTGTAAGCAAGCACACTGATTAAGTGAAGACTAATGTAATTTTTAGTGACATGATGTGATTGGGATGCATTTCTAAAGAATGCAGGAAACAATGAAATAAATTGGCCTCCAAAATAAATAAAAAAAACCCAAACACCTTTTTTTCTAAAACTTGAGGTGTTTTTATGAATAGTTGAAAATGCCAAAGAAGGTACTATGTTTCAGTAGAAGAAAATGTGTTAGCTCCTTTAAACACCTGAACCTTAATCCTTTATGATAATATTCTTCCTAAAGCAGTGAATATAAGTGGTGTCTACGTCACTAGTTTGGTGTTTGTAGGGATGTCCTCAGTTAGGAGGGCAGACAGAGAACTAAGATCTTGGCAATGTATAATGTTCACCTTTGGAAGGAACAATGTACTTGATATATTTGTTTGATGTTTTTCAGTAGCTCGCTTATCTCCTATAGCTGTCTGGGTACTTATACTGCTGAAGTATTCTGCCATAGATATGTGATTTCATCACTGAAATATTATTTGTGCCACTTCATTTGTACAAGGCCAGATAATTACTTACAGAAACTGTCAAGCAATTCATACTGTAAAGGTGACCTTTTTCTCATGTCCATATAAAGGTTATGGATGTGAGAATTGCAATTACTTTTTAGATGATATGGAGAAGCTTTATTCTGTGAAATATGTTCAGAGAGCAGTAGCTCTCTAGTTGAAATGATGATTTCTCTATTACCAGATTACTAATGTTTATGCTAATATGCTACTAACACTGCTCTGGAGAACCACCTTTCCCAGCATGCAAGTGACTAGCCGACAAAGAATACATAATTTATTATGCCACCTGTCTGTTGGAGATTTATCAAACTACGTGAGAAGTAATTGATATTTATGATGATTTTGTGATTTTCACAAGGTACCAAATTAGGGTTCATCCAGCATGCAAGTCTGCCTCATTAATTTCTCTAAGATTTCTTATGTGAGGAAAAGTTAAAAGTTTCAGACCATTACACTTCTTTTTACAGCATTCTTTTCCGTATGTAATGAAGATGACACTTTGCCATACAGTCCCCTCTGTATTTATTGTCAGTTAGTCTCAGTTCTCCAGTATTGCAGCAGAACTTAGATGTATTTACAACATCATTTACAATTTTCATATAATTTAATATTTGTTAAAAGAATAAATAAAAGGTTCTTAATTCTTGTATTTTTAGATGTTTATGGAGCTTAATGTAATTTATATTTATATTGTATTTCCCTTCTCGTCTTTCCTTTTCAGTCTCGCACCATGGGTACCAGTTGTGGGTCTGGAAATTCATGCACAGATCAGTTCCAACTCGAAACTTTTCTCTGGTTCCCAAGTCCAGTTTGCAGCACCTCCCAACTCTTTGGTATCTTTCTTTGATGCTTCTTTACCGGGAACTTTACCAGTAAGTTGTGCTTCAACTTAATTTATATCAGGGTTAATGTCAGACAACTTTGAGTATATTTCTGATATTTTGTTCTTCCCAAGATTTGATTATAGAACTGCTTTTACATATCTTTCTATTTTCTGGTTGTGTGATAACATGAGAAGCCCAATACTGTTTTGTTTTTTTCAGTTTACTCACTCCTTAGTTATCACTACAGATACTTGATATCTTCTGCAAAGGAAAAAAATAAGGAGTGTCTCTTCAACATAGTGAATGAATCGCGGTATTTCTCTGAGGCCAGAGTGGGTGTATTTGGTTAGTATGCCACACAGGAAATTCCTTAAATATGAGAGATACTTAAAATCCTATGAGAGAGGAACATCTTAGATTTCTGAGTGGCCATTTGATGTTACTTTGCCATATGTTTGTTTATGTAGCTGTCATTTGCCATTTGGAATGTCTCACTATGGAGGTATTTAGGAAGCAAAGTACAAAGTCTCTGATTTAGGAAAGTGTCAAGCATTCCTATTTCCTGAGCAAAACAATTATTTAAAAAAAAAAAAAGTTGTCTGTGTAAGACATTGTGGACTAATAAATCAGAACTGCTAGCTAGCACTTAGCAATGAGATTTACTAGTGACAATGTAATAGATTTTTGAAGGCACAGCTTAATTATAACTTTGTGATGGCTGTGATAGTGCTGCTGTAGAATTCTCTGAGAAACTAAGAAGATTAATAAAAAAATAACAGTTAAAAAGTATAACATAAGTTCTTACTTTACAGTGAAAATAAATATTGAATAGACTTAGCATTGCCTCATGCAACAAGCATGCAGAGAGTATAATGGGGTGAAATTATTTAATCCAAAAGTGTTTCACTGAGTATATTTATTGCAGTGGAAGTTTGAATTCCAGTTGCAGATTTTTTTTAATCTATTGGAAGCTTTTTTCATCATAATACAGCATTAAATAATCTTCTGAAATTGAGAATTAACTTATACCTGGATTTCTAGGGTCTTGGTATATGCCATGTGATCCTTAAAAAGAGAAATGAGTTGATATATTCTTTCTGTATTTGCAAAGGTATTGAAACGTAAGGAAGTGAAGTTTAGATGCTGATAAAATTTGGACTTCACTCTGGCCTCAGTGGCAGTTCAGGGCTGAGTTTCAGATCTAACTGTATGGAAATTTTGAAAACTTTCCAGAGAGAATGGAAATCTTATGCAATCATTTGGTTTTAGAAGAATCTAGTTAGACTTAAACATGGAAAATTACTTCCTTTCATTTGGGGGCAGGGCTAGGTTAAGGAGTTCATAGTCACGAAATTTAAAAGAGTTCAAGATTTTGGTTTTAGTTGGAGACATGGACAGTGAGGTAGAGTGCACCCTCAGCAGGTTTGCCGATGACACCAAACTCGGTGGTGCAGTCGACACGCTGGAGGGAAGGGATGCCATCCAGAGGGACCTGGACAGGCTTGAGAGGTGGGCTCATGCAAATCGCATGAAGTTTAACCAAGCCAAGTGCAGGGTCTTGCACTTGGGACGTGGCAGTCCCAGGCACAAATACAGGTTGGGCGGAGAATGGCTAGAAAGCAGCCCTGAGAAGGACTTGGGGGTATTGGTGGATGAGAAGCTCAACATGAGCCGGCAACGTGCACTGGCAATCCAGAGAGTCAACCGCATCCTGGGCTGCGTCAAGAGAAGCGTGGCCAGCAGGTCCCAGGAGGTGATTCTGCCCCTTTACTCTGCGCTCATGAGACCCCACCTGGAGTACTGTGTCCAGCTTTGGAGTCCTCAACGCAGGAAGGACATGGATCTGTTGGAACGGGTCCAGCGGGGGGCCACGAGGATGATCAGAGGGATGGAGCACCTCCCCTATGAGGACAGACTGAGAGAGCTGGGGTTGTTCAGCCTGGAGAAGAGAAGGCTCTGGGGAGACCTTATAACGACCTTGCAATATCTGGAGGGAACCTATAGGAGAGCCCGAGAGGGACTCTTTGTCAGGAAGTGTAGTGAAAGGACAAGGGGCAAAGGTTTTAAGTTGGAAGAGGGGAGATTTAGATCAGATACTAGAATTAGATACTATCTATTAGATACTAGATATTTAGATTAGATACAGTGAGGGTGGTGAGGCACTGGAACAGGTTGCCCAGGGAAGTCGTGGCTGCCCCATCCCTGGAGGTGTTGAAGGCCAGGCTGGATGGGGCTTTGAGCAACCTGCTCTAGTGGGAGGTGTCCCTGTCCAGGGCAGGGGGGTTGGAACTAAGTGGTCTTTAAGGTCCCTTCCAACCCAAACCATTCTATGATTCTGATAATGCACAAAAATCCTCATAAATTGTCTAATGCTTAACTTCAGTCAAGTAGAAAAACTGTTATTGAATGAACAAAAATGAGTATTTGTGAAGGGTTTCATTTTTATATACGTTACTACGTATCTGGCTGTGGGGCTGGCTTTTCCCTTGACTGAAGTTCTCTGCAGATGAGGTTTGGTAAGACCTTTATGAGAAAACCCCAGTACCTGTGGGCTTTGGCAGAGAATATAGCTGCACCTGAGAAGCAAAAAGGTTAGGTTAATTTAAAAGTAGCGATGTTCTGTTAGCTTCTATCAGATGCGTTTATCTATACAAAGAGAAGAAAGATTTTTCTCACTGTAGTACTGGTGAAAATAGAGTTGAAAGTGAATGTTACAAAATACATGTTCTTGCATGTTAGAATGTGATACAAAGTTCAGGCAGTATTTGTAGCTCTATTTTTCCATTGTACTTGCTGCACAGAAATTAATGTTAGAGACCAAAGTCTGTTCTAGAATCAAATGGGCTTATTTTCTTGAAATAACTATACTTATTTGTCCAATAGTATCTGAAGTAGAATTGGATTTTGAGAGATGGAAGGTAGTTTTTGAAATTTTTTGAGTATTTGTAAAAGGAGAAAACAAAAACATTTTAATAAATCTTAAGATCATTGCCTTGTAAGTGTCTTTAGAAGGTAAATATTTGGCCTTTCCTTTTGACTCTGTTTTGTTGAGAAATGAAAAAAATAGGAGCAAAGTTTTAACACGGTAGTTGGGCTGTCTGTAGCAGAGAATTAACTGCTGTTATAAACTGAGAGCTCTAGGGACAGTTTTCAGTGTCACAGGGATTTACATTTACTATGGGACCATGAGATGGTTATGACAGACAACCATGCTAGTATTTGGTTGTCTATCATGGTGGGGCCAGAAAGAATGGTGGTTTTCTGCTTGTTATACATTTCTGGGTCACTAATGAATGTGGGCATGAGCCTTTGCTGTGCTCTGCACGAGAGGGGAAACTAGAAGAAAGCGTTTAGCTCTCCTCCATCTTCCTTCTTTATATTTTTTTCCGGTACTGTAATACATCTTATTTTATGCTTCTGCTGCAAGTAGGCCTTAGGAGGACCATCACAGTGTTTGTGTCATGGCCCTTTCACTATGCTGCTTTCATAATGTGCCTCTGGAAGACAGCTACAGGCAAGAACAGCTATGCAGGTGCATTCCTGTTTGGCATGAGACAGAAAAAATGATGTGGCAAAGCTTTGATTAAAAAAGTAGATCTAGAAGTAGTGAGACTGAACGGCGCATCCCATGATACTCCGCACTTTTTGTGCCCTGTGGTGGTAGAGCCCCTCACCACTAAACCAGAGAGTATCTTACTCAAATTACCTTACTGTAAGGCTTTCCTGTCTCTGGAACTACATACATTACATTTCATGTAATAATATATGCAACGGCCTGGGTTTTTTCTTACCTGATGAATGGCCTTGGCAATGATCTTAGCTTGGTGTCTTCAGAGGACCTGTTACAAAGGAAGTATTACGCTACATGTCGTGGCATATAGTACATCATACCTGCAGATTGATCTAAAATTCTTCTGAGAATCCATAAAGGTGGTTGCACTCCCAGTCTGATTTATCCTCTTCAAAAATTCTGAGAATCTTTATAAAGGTTTATAAAGATAACACTGGGCTCACAGAAAGAGATGATTATCCATGATTATCTATTTTCATGATTGAGGTGGCTGACTAAAGGTTAATTATGGCTCAGCCACAGAAATAAGATGGTAGATCTAGTAGCTGAAGGCTGAAACCTTTTCGCCTGTGCTTAGTCTTTGTTGCTAATCACACCAAAAAGATGCATATTTGATGTTTGTCTCCTGCATGACGAAAGTGAAAGTCTGATCCTATTTCTCTGTAGGCAAGTGTAGTAAGAAATAATCTAGGATTTACATAACCAAGGTTTAAATTAATAAGAGGTGAATGAATGTTAGCCCTACAGTCTTAAGTAGTTTGAAATTTTTAACACCTTCTCATGCATTTGAATTTCATTCTCTTCACAGAGTGAACAGCATCTGCTTTATCTTTTTTTAAGACAGAGTTTTCAGAAACACTTGGTAACGATCAAGCTCTGTTTCTAATGTTGGAAAGGTAAATGCCTTCTGACCTCAGAAGAAACAGTAAAATCTGTGTTGAACACTGCTGTAGAATATCATATGAGATGCACTTTTTTACCTGAATATAGAATTCTTTCCTGTTCCACTGGACATCCTTGAGGACTTGATGACTAACTCATTGGTGCTATTATATACTGAACTTTTTATATCCTTTTCTTTTAAACTCCTTTAGTTTTCCCTCTCTAAGTAGTGTAGAAGGAAACATTTTGGACCTACTGTATCTTCTCTCGCCTGTATAATGACAATTGGGTAACCATATATGCCTTGTCATGGAAGAAAGCGGGGCTAGAACAGCTATTGGCCGTTGCTTCTTCTGGTATTGCACCGCTGGCAACTTAAACTCCAAATTCTGGTTTCTCCAAACCTAAGGAATGTCACTGCAACACTGTGCAGCAGCAGAGAGCACGTGTATTGTGCTGTTGCCTTCCCCATCCTGCAGTGCTGTGCTGTTGAGATGGTTGCCCAGGGACATGACAGAGATAATACCCAGTTTCGGGATGTAGAGAATGCTTTAGTTCCCCTTCCTATATTGACACAGCATCCATCCTTGGCAGTGGCAGATACTCAGTGTTTTTCCAGATGTCTTGGGTGATGGATTATGAGACTTAATGATGAATGTTAGATGTTACTAATATACAGAATTTACCTAACGCGTTTGCTTTCAAAGGTACCAAGAGGTTTGTGTGAGATCTTGGTGGATCTGTCTATCAGCTATACGTATTGGAATGGAAACAGCATTTGAGACCAGAATTTATACTTTACAGCTTGAAACTAGATTTTTTTCATATCCTCTGCCTGTTAAATCTGGTGATTGCAACAGCTGCTTTACCAACTTGTGATTTAAGTTTTGTTTTGACATTCCTGCTGGCACGCATATGAATTTACTCCCTACTTGTACTACTTCACTTTGAAAAAAACCTGCTGCTTAGCTTGACTTTTGATAACTACATTTTTAATTGCACATACCTTTTTTGAGGAACTGGACAATCTTCTGATCTTTGTATGCCTGTTGGTTTAGCTTCCATTATATAAATTTTCTTCTTTTCTTTGAAACCACCTGATGCCTAGGGTGTTGTATCCATGAGTTCTCTAAAAATAAATTAGTGGCAGTGCCTGAAGGAAAAAGTGAGTTCATGCTTGTTTTAAACCATTTACTCATGTCTAGGTTCACTTTAACTGCTTGTTACTTCTTTCAGTAAAACTGTAAGAATTGTAGTTAGGGGAAAAAAGGAGATGTTTTCTTAGAAATTGATGGTGCCTTTCAGTTGCGGTCCTTTCCTGATAATATTTAGGTTTGTGATGGATTGTATCATCAGTGGTTAACAGTTTTTTGTTGCTCATACAGTCTCAGCTTGCCGACTTCCAGTCCCAGTAAGCCTCTAGAAAGAAAATCCCACATAATTTAGGAAAAAAAAAAAAACAAACAAACTAGGGGAGTGAAATAGGCTTTCAAACCATTGCTCCCTGAGAATGCCTTTGCAGTTCATAGACCCTTGCATTTCTGAGTGCATGATGGATTAAAGCCTGCCTACATAATTTCAAGCTATTAATCAGTTCAGTGCTGTTGTACTGGTCAGGAGAGGTCTTTGAAAGATGAGGGAGGCCTCCTTCAGGCAATTTTCAGGGCTGGGTTATGGTGCAGGTTGTTCCTTATTCTATATCTTTCTCTTTCATAGGATCATTCACAGCCCCGGGGTTACCTGTGGAGCTAGTCTCCTTCACTGGTGTCTGAGAAGCGTTATACTTCCTCAGTTACTGCAGTTGCTTAGCTCAACTTTATTTCATACTTAACTGTAAATGCCGTTTTTCTGGAGACGCCTCTGCTTTGAAGTATTTGGTGACATTTGTTGCTCTTCTCTCAAGCTTTGAAGGAGTCCCCTGTAAGGTTTTCTCTTGGTTTTTTGCTATGTCTGGTTTATTTGTGAAAAGTTCTGACACTCATTCTGGGTGTTTTAATCTTTTTGTGAAGGCTAACAATTCCTGTAGGGCTTTGTCTCCTTAGCACCTCAGTAACTATTGAGCTCTCTTTCTGTTTGTTGTTCTTGTTGGCTTTCCTGTTCATCCTTAACAGGTCCCTCTGGCTGATGTAAACTTGCCAGTTAGAACGGCATTGAGTTGATAAAACATCTTGCTATCACCTATTTCAGTAGATCCTTCAATGCATCAGTGATGTTCTCTATGTATTTTCTGTTACCTCCTTTTGTGTTGGTTTTTTTATTGCTTTAGCTTTTGCTTTATACAGACTTTTTTTACTTCTTAGTGGGGAGCAGGAGTTTGCAGTATCTTGTTTCCTTTCTTTCACACAGTGCTGTTACTACAGTTATTGTGCCATCTTTGATACTTTTGGACAGCACAACTATTACATGACAACTAGACAGATCAGTGCACACTCTTTCTGGATTCAGTCTGAAATTGCTCCTGAAACGCACGTTAGCTTTTTGCAGTGGGTTTTCTTAGTGGGCTGGGAACTTCTTTATTTTAAGTTCGAACTGTGAGTGGATTTTTTGGGACAAAATTTCTATTACTCCTGTTATCAGTCACTATATATGCTCTGGCATCCTTAAGTGTTTGACTTCATTTTCTGTCAGTATGTAGCCAAACAGTCTGGTTCCAGGTGACTGCCTTTGAGGAAATCCAAGGTAGTATATTATATGTATGTGTATGAAAGCTGTGCTCTGTGAAGCAAAAGTTCCTGTAACACTTACTGTACTAACTAATTTCTTAGCATTTTAACTTTGCAAACTGCTATCTTGCTTCTTCGTTCTTAACAGTTTTTTCTTTGAAGAGTTTTCTCATTGAAAGGTATTTAGGAAACATTGTCCAACAGTAATGACGGATAATTGTAGACTGGGTCTTTGTTCTCTTCATGGTTAGCTGTCTCGTGTGTAATGTTGCGTAACTGTCAGGTTTATGTATTTTGTTTGAAACGTATCTTGGTGCAATTAGGCTGTAATTGGTTCCTGGGGTGAAATTAATGTATTTCTCTGTGTTCTCTCCGATTGTCAGCCACCTTGTCACCTTAAATGTATTATGACTATGTATTTGATTTTGAGAGGATTATGTAAGCTTCTGCAACTGGTGTTTATTAGTTATGTGTGCAGATTTTGCTACTGCAACCATTGTTTTCTATACAGAAGTGCTAATTTTGCAATTTCACTGCCAAGTTCAGCCAAATTTGCCTCAAAAAAATTTAGGTTTGTAGATGTTTTTGTGAATATATTAGCAAGCACATGAAGAGGAAATTAGCGATTGAGTCTCTTCTCCCCACTGATGTCAGCTTTATTTGGGCTGCTGCTATTCAGATATTTGAATATCTGGGATGTTTGGTGAAATGAGGAGAAGATGGGGGAATCATGGAGGAGAGAGTGTTGAGGTCACTGCTTAGGGAGAACAAACTAGGACAATTATTTATAGGAAATTAGTCTTAGTTGATTCTGCTGTTCCGGAACAACTTTGTTGAAAACAAATAATTTTAGTTTGCTTTCTTAATAGCTTTTTGCAAGACTCCAGGTCAGCCTGGAGGAAAGATGGCTCTGGGGAGCAAATAAGCATGTTTCAGAAGATGGCAAATGGAGGAAAAAGGAATGAGGGAGTCAGAGCAAAGGGCTGGGAGTTTATAGTGTGTATTTAGTGTGGACTCTCAGACACACTAAGATTGTAAGAAGGAGCAGAGGGCAGATAGCCAAGACTTAGAAATGATAGAAAATGACAGACAGTGTGTATCTAAGGTCAGAACTTGTTACAACTCAGGAAACCACAGAGCTGGCCCTCACGAAGCCTACAAAAGGAAGGACCATCTGCAAGGATAAACAGGGCAGGGGTTGGTTTATAAACTTTAAGTGCTCTGAATTTTCTCTGTTTAACAAGTTAAACAACCTAGGTTATATTGAAGAAGGCAGATGTTATTCATTTTTAAAAGCACTTTTTAGCCTTTGTTTTTTGTCGAGCTCAGTGTAGGGAAAAAGGTCTGAGAAAATCCACCTCAAAGCTCTGGTTGACTTTGGATTTGATCACATTGTGTAACTTAGGTTTTAACCATTGCTCAGTCCCCTACCTCTAGAAGCAGTGAAGAGTTTTCACTATCTTCCTGTATTTAACTTTTCCTGGATCAGATAACATTAGCAATGGTAACATTTCAACTGGCATAAGAGAGGGAGCATTCTTATGACAGGTAAAAAAAAGCCATGTGGCAGACACAGAAGACTGTGCTGTCAACAGGGAGGACATGAATGTTAGACAGATACTAGACTTCTTTATGGGAACACCATAGAAACACGATGTTAGATTATGGATGTTTTGAACGATTGTATTTCCACTGTGTTGTTCAGTCTTCCCTGTGGGTTCTCTTGCTTGGAGCCAATTCTGCATGGTAGAAGTTTATTTGGTTTTAAGCACTGATGATGGGATCTGAGACGCAAAGATCACTGGGTTGACTGCTCCCCTAGCACACCAGAAAGTAAATTTATTCCATGGAGACCATCGAGCACTTTGCCCACACAGTGGTCTGAAATAATTTTTCCTTCTGGTTTTTTTTTTGCCTTTTTTTTTTTTTTTTTTTTTTTTAGCCACCCATGTCTCAGAGAGCTGAGAAACCCAGAAGTTGATCAGTATTTAAATATTTAAATAGCTTTGTATCTGGTGATACTGTCCTGTTTTTCTTACTCCCAGGGCTCAGCATTTTTCCCGACTGCTACTGAATTTTTCTGGTCATCGCTGGCAATGGAAGATGCTTCCTCCAATTCAAAGCCTTGTGATATTAGCTCTGAGACTGGCTCTTCAACTTCAAGAGTGTGTGCCCTCTTATTCTTTGAGTACACATACAGTAATGTGTTGGGAGCTGAGCACTTCTCAAAATGTCAGTTGTCTGGTATTAAGATACGACTTGAATGAGTGTGTCCTACATCCCCGGAACCCAACTTTGCCACCAGACAAAGTTAGGAATAATAATATATTTTGTATAGAAGCACATATCTTTGGTACCAGACTGCAGAAAGATAAAGTTACAAAATGTATTATGGTATATTTAATGCCCCACCCTCCCAGTCTTCCTTTGCTGCTTCAGCTTCTCAGTTGCCATTTTGTTCTCTTTTCTTAAGCTGAAGTCTCTATGAATCTATGATCTTAATTTTAAATGTCTGGTGCTTCCTCCCCTGCTCTCTTGCCCCTTTCCTTAGGGATAAGAACATAATGCTCATATTAGGGCAGGAAATATGCTGTGAAGTAGATGTTGGACTGAAATGCGGAAGACCCTAAACTGAAGCTGGCCTTCTTTTTAAATTTCCCCTGTGGTTAGAGACCTCAGTTTTTTGAACCTGTGGGCTCTTTGCAGACCAAACAAATGAGATGATTTAGGTTAGCTTTTTTTTTTTAAAAAAAATGTTTACTCTATGCTTGAGGAGTGGGGTTGGATTGTACACCTGTGGAAATAAATGGGTCATTTGGGAAATGATTAGCTCTTCATTTATTGTAATGTACATTCTGTACATGCATAGTTACAAGGCAGTTACGCCTTTCTGTGTGTGTGTGGGAAGATTCCAAGGAAGAACACTGCATTGAAGTACTCATCTGCAGCGTCAGACTGAACAGTCACAATTACATTTGGCTAAGTACATACGAGTAGTTTATTTTGAAGTTTAACTCATGATTGCACTTCAAAGAACCATATATTGGAACAAGTTGATACTTTTAACACGGCAAGAATAGGAAGACTGAATATATCCATTAGTGGAAGCCAATAAAAATCAGAGTGATATGAAATGGGAGTACTGGGAAATATGATTAGATGGATCTGTTGAGGTTTCTAAAGATTACTGCCTGGTCTACAGAGAGCTGGCTAAGTATATTGCACTACTTCCTTCTTCCAGCTGTTATTTTGAATGAAAAGGAGCTAAAATTAAATGTTTCTTAGATAAGCAGTCCTGTAGTTAATCTGATTAATGCTCATTTCTTCATGATTATAAGTAGGAATGAAGGTCTTAAGGTAGCCAGTTAATATTAAATCGACTTTATTAAAATGTGTGACCTAGAATCAAAAACTTTTAAAACTTCCAGGGATTATTTTGATTTTACTGTTTTTAGTGCAAGGGATACTTTGTTCTGTAACTTAGGCTTCCTGGGTACCACTGTTATGGCAAAGATTACTTTTTTTTAAGGTAGCAAAAATAAACTTTTTTCTAGGAGAGAGATCTAGATGTTTCTTCTTCCTCCCCTCCTGCCCCCACCAATTATCCTGTATAATACTCATTAGCAAAGCAAGAAGCTGCATACCTGCTCTCTTTTAAATGTAAAAATGGTCATTTACTAAATATAGAAACATGTATCTTCACCTAAAAGGGGGCCAACTTTCTTTAGTGTATTAATATAAGGAGTAAACCTGCTGTTAAAGAAAAAGCTGTTAAAAAAATGCTCTTGGTGGGAATTTATGCCATCGAAGGTATTGTGTATAGTTTTGTATAGCTATTGGATAGTCTTGTATTTAAAACCAAGGTCTTGACTAAACTGACCTTGCAAATAAAGACGATAAATTTTTAAAAGGAGTCTTTCCACTTGTGAACTAGATGTAAAGAGATGAATACCATAAAAAGAGAGATCTTGGTTGGATTGTTCTTTCATTCCTTTAGCGCTCAGTTACCATGGTGCTCTAGCAGGATAGCAAAGCTACAAGGGAAATGGTGCTGGTGTTGTGATGACATTGTTAAGGTTTTTCATGAGTTTCCAATACAAATGATTTACATTTCCTTTTGTGATAGCTCTCTAGGATTTTCTTTAAGTACCTAGGGGAGATGCTTCCACTTTAGAAGACCAGAAACATTTAAGAAGACTTTATAGTCTCTTATGTTTTGTCCATAGCTATTGCAGGAACTACATAGCTTTCTTTCAAGGCCAGCACTTTGCTAACATACCCGACTGGCAGCTTGTCAGTTCAAGCCAGTAATTTAAATCTTTGGTGCTAGTCAAAGCTGTCAACTTAATAACAGCTTACTGCATAAACAAGCTTGGGGGACTTATTCTAGGTCATTAGTATGGGAAGTTTCACATACTGAATTGATGTTTATCACTGCAGATTATTTGAAAAGCTAGGCTTGTTTGAAGGAAAAGTAGTAGTTTGCTTAAACAGCTCTGCATTAGACGCACAGCCTTGATCACTGGAATGGGTAGTAGTAATCGCTTCAGAAATGGAGCAATATTAAACAGGTAAGTTTTGATTTTTGAGCAAGTAGAGGGTGATCTTTTATTTTTGTTTAGAGTCAAACAGGGCAGGGGAAGCAGATTGGTGTGGTGGACGTCTCAGTGTGCCATAGTGGGAAAGATCTGCTTTGCAACACCTTCTATCACCACAGAGGTCAATAGAGAAGCAGCCCAGGAAGTGGTACTAGTGAATGAGGAATGGTGCATATGCAGTGATGTGGCTAGTATGACCCAGTACACTGCGGACACATACACATTACAGTTATCTAAATGCTTAGTGATACTGCATAGAAAATAATGCTTCACATTTTTATGCCAATTTTTCCCCAGAGCCACTGAAATGGTTCATGAGCAGTAGTGCAAAAGCTTCTCACCAGTATAAGTAGTATGTATGTGGGAATTATTTCCTTCATCTCTAAACAGTGTTACCCCTTAGGGTGGTAAGTAAGATACATGCTACCTCATTTGAAGCAAAAAATGAAAAGCCAGTGGTCAAAGCCAGTAATTGTAGTGTAATCAGTTGCTAAACTCCACCTGTGTTTGAAGAGTGTGCTATGAGGCTCTAACTGGCTGCAATTCGGGACTTGGATCTTGTCTCATTCTCCGATTACAAGCAGTCACAGCCATCAAGAAATGTAGCAAGACACCAGTTCACTACTTGGATGCAGTGGTGTTTTGAGTCTACCCAGTCCTTATGGAGCCTTGATGGTTTCTGGTGACCACTTGTTAAAAGGCTGACTGTCATGGTCCTCCCTAGTTTGCAAAGCTGACCAGGGTCATACCATAAGGCTTTAGTAGGAGGAAATTTTGCCTGTGTATTTAGAAATACGATATTTTAAACATTGAACAATTTGACTAGCACTGTTACAAGCTTCCTTAAACAGTAAAATAAAAAAAGTAGTTATACTGTCTGGAAGCATTTAATGGTTGAAAACAGGTGCATATACTATATAATGAACTGCAGCTAACTAAAATTAATTAATATTTTCTAGTTACTGATTTAACTTTAGATTATAGTCAGGACTAATTGTGTTCATTTTGCTGCATATCAGTATTTCAAAGAGAAATTGTTCTTCCTTTTTTCTCATTTACTTTATGTATCTTTTAAATTTTTTAATAAATAAAATATGCCTGAACAGATGATGTGTTCTAGTTAGCCATATATAGCTACACTAAAGATCTGAAAGTTCCCTCGTTAAATGTCTTAAATATTTAATTTTTTGTCTGTATAAGCAATTTTTAAGTTTCTGTTATATGAAGAGTTTCTCATATTTTCTCTTATTATTTTGATTTTTGAAATATTAGATGAGTAAAGCAAAGAGAGTCCTTTTCCAGCTGAAGACATGGGATGATGGGAAATGTACAGCTGCTTAATCTGTTTTCAGAAATCAGGCTGGAGAATATAAAAAATAAATACTGTCAGAAGCATTGAAGAAAACATTATTTAAGCCTTTTATGTTCTGGTCAATGCAGATGAACTCATGTAGATTCTTTTACATAATGTGCCCCTTAAATGGTCCTGTTGGAAATTGACTTCTTGGCAGCTGTACAGTGCAGAATAAGATGGATAAAGATTTGTTCCTGTTTCAAAATACTGTAAGTGTAAGCATGTCAGAGTTGTACAAATTCAGTCTTTTTTTCTTTTCAGTTTTATCCATCTGATGTTAAGCCAACTAATAATGAGAGCACACATGAAAATACCACAACTTTGAAACATTGCTTATTAGTACTTTTAGGAGTGGAACTTTCTTTCTCCTTTTGATTCTGACCCTGCTGAGGAGATAGAAGGGTGTAGCCCTGAGAGTGATGGGTCTGTGGTGAGAAACCACATTTAACTCATTTATATCTTCATGAAGGCCTTGCTGGGTCTTGAGGTCATGTGGCCTTCTGGAAGAACCTTAATCCCATGGGTTACCTGAGTACTGGATGTGCGTGTATACTTGCAGCCATAGGGTCAAGCGATGTCTCTTTGGTTCTGTTTTAGCAAAGCATGTAAGTATGCTTAATTTCATCCTGGTTAAGCAAAGCATTGAAATCTTATGTGTAGATACTCAGGAATTCACTGTGGTTCTGTAGTTACAGGTGAAGTGTTTTACTGAAATGGCACTGCGGTCTCTAATGCAAATCCCCTGTGTTTCCAGTTCCCAGTATAAGTTGACAGCTGGTTAGAAGTCAATTATCATTTGCTATGATTTGTCTCACACCCTTGAAGATTCAAAAGTACTGGAATGTTTGCAAAAGTAGCAGGGCAGAACAGTGCACACCTCCTTATGTGGCATGACAAAATGACTGAATGGCTTGTTTTTCTTTCTTAAAGCTTTGCAGATTTGTAGCTACCACGACTTTAGTGATGAATAAGAACTACCCACACAAGGAAAGAGATCTAATGGTGGCTGAAGGCAAGCAAAATTGAATGTATGCTCCATATAAGGCAATGTGTGGGAGACACATTTATTACATACTGAGTATCTGAGCAAAACCATGTGTCATGTTTCCTTAGGTTCTCAACAGGAGATGTGTAGAAGCAGCAGTGATGACAGGCCTGGCACTCAACTGCAGCATAAACAAGAAGTCCTTGTTTGACAGAAAACACTATTTCTATGCAGATCTGCCTGTAAGTATGCAATATAGCTGGTTCCTTTACGACTCCGGGAAAGGACAACTCTGGAGTATGGATGGCAATAGGGAATGAGTGAAGAGATGCTTTTCCTGTGTTCAGTGAGTGTTCTGCTCACCCCAACAGGTTGCTGTGCTGTGCCCTGATGAATAGACAGCTGTACCCTGGTGCTCACTGATTGAATATGATTGCTCTGATTGCTGACTCCTTGCTTTGCTGCACGATTCCAGTAGCTTAATGTAATTGAATTGGGAGCTGGAGCTTCTTTGCCCCTTAAGTTCTCCATTCCTGGTGTTTAGTACTAATTGTCTGTTA
Source organism: Limnodromus scolopaceus (assembly GCA_028565335.1). Taxonomy (NCBI): domain Eukaryota; kingdom Metazoa; phylum Chordata; class Aves; order Charadriiformes; family Scolopacidae; genus Limnodromus; species Limnodromus scolopaceus. The sequence goes on along the minus strand of JAOXNO010000033.1, from coordinate 33,024,140 downwards.
CAGTAAAAGCAGTCCGATAAGTCCTTCATTTAAAGTAAATGTATAACAAACACAGGTTCCAGTGGTATAAACATAATAGTGTCTTTTTTGTGTGTACTTAGAGACCTAAAAATATTTAATTTCTCTTTAAAACTTTCTCAGTCAGTAGTTCCAATAAATTAAAAAAAAAAAGAGAGAAAGTGAGTCTTTGCAGTATGGTTTGTTGGTAGCTTTCATATTTGGTATTAGGTGTTGCTGGAAGTCAACTGTATTTTGCTGCACTTGATGTGGTTGTAGAAATATTGGAATCAATTAAGAACCCGACTTCTGTCATTGCAACATCATGCAGCAGGTTTTGAGCCTTTTTTTCTATTTCAATGAAATTAAACCTTTCTAATTTTAAACGTGGGTTTTTTCTGTCAGCTTGTTTGTACTCATATTCAGTTTAACACCAACCTGTCAAAGGGAGGACACTAGTTTTCACTTCCTCAGATTTTGATGTGAAGATCTGACGACTGCATTGAAAGGAAAAAAATCTGTTTCTATTTTATCTGAGAAAAATCAGGCACGTTAGCTTATCCTCTCTTTAGGTGAGGTGGTCTGGACATCCAGAGAAGCAGAGGGAAAGATTTCTTATTTCTCAAAGTAATGTGTGGAGGTATTTTATTAATGAAACTACTTTTTCTCCTGCTCTTTTGTTCAGACATTGGAAATATTTTGAAGTTACACAAAACATATTAAAATAGAATTGGTTCCCACTGTAGAAAGAGAATTATGTTATAGTTGTCCACTGGAGACCTGTATCTCAGAAGAGATTTGTGTTCTGTTTTCTTATAGGTTGGGAACTTGTGGCTCTTATGTGAATTTTGTGTAATAACTGATTTGATTTCTTGGGATAACTTTGCTAATATTTGTGAGCCATTAAGAGGTCCTTCTGCTGGGGGCTCTGTAGTGAGCTACTGGGATGTGAAATGCAAGCTTACCGGTTTGAATTGCCAATACTTTTTTTTTTAACTTGTAAAACTATCTTAAAGGCCATTTGCAGTCCTGAAGGAAAAAAAAAGTTTCATAGCAGAAAATAAACATGACTTGAAAATTCCTTTACACATCATAAACACCAAAAATATCACAGACTTGTTGGCAAGGGACCTTCGGTGCTTCTGCTGTTAAACTGAAAACAATCTCTTATATTCTTGTGATGTCAGCTGCGATCAGTCTACTGCATAGAAGCTATATGGAAGAATGTTGTTGTAGGAAAGAAACCACATCCGTGGACTTAGAGAAGAGTGAGGTAGAAGAAGGTGTGTACAGCACCAAGTTGGCTGCTGTTGTCTCGAAACATGAGTTACAGGATCCTCTGGTCAGATAAGCATGGACATTTGGTCGGGGAGATGCTGACACATCTTACCGGCTTGAAACATGTAATTCTGGCTTTCTGCTGGCTGACTTCTGCAGTTTAAGCACCGACAATAAACTGCCCGACCTCCATCTCATAGTGAAACAGTCTAGTGAGGAGCCCTGTAATAAAATGCAGAGTTTAGGCTAATGAGCTGTATAGAACAGATAAAATAAATCCAGCTCTTAGGGTCGTTTGACAATGGGATTATTGTTACTCCTGAAAATGGGGCTTTGGATGGGAGATGGAATTCTTGTTATTTATTGTCACTCACTATTTCAGGCTTTAAAAAAATCATTTTAATGAGAAGTTTTAGGAGATGGGAAGAGCTGTGTGATTAGCATAGGCTACAGACAGTCACTTATTTTATTTTTCTTATAGTGATTATGGCTAGAAGGTCATGCACTTCACTGAGTTTATAAATGGAGCTGCTCACAGGGCCAGACCATTGTTCTCTGTTCCGATGCACTGTCACCATCTCTACAGTTTAGAGTAAGCTCGCCCTCCCTGCAAAATATGCAAATACTCCTCCAAATTCATTAAAATCTGGCAGGCTTTTTTTTTTTCCTGCCACTGGGGGCATGAGCAGGCTACAGAGGAGGAAACGATGGGGACCCTACCTCAACAGAGTAATTGATTCAGTTCTATATTTTTACATCATTGCAGTTATTCCAATACCTTGTCACTGGCAACCCCTTTTGTGGCTAGCAGTTTCCCCTCTGAGTGGAGTCCCAGGCATGAGATGGCATTTTTCACCTGTATGCCTTATGTGGGGTTGCAGCGTCCATCTTTTAAACTGCTACATTAGTGAAATTGAGCTTTCTCATTTTCTTGATTTCCACACCGCTCTGTCACCCCTCTTCCCTCTCCCTCTCCTCCCCTCTAATGAGTGAAGTTCTGAAGAGGCAAAGGGGATATTCAGCCTGATGGGAGGATGAGTGGTAGTCCCAGCCTGGGGACAGAGGTACAGTAACTGGCTTCAGGCAAGATTTAACATGATCTTCCACAGCTGTGGAAGAACCTCCTCTAGTCAGTTTCCTGCCCCAAGGCAATATCAGTGAAATTTACATCATCCTTGGCAAGTGGTTGTGCAGTTGATTATTGATTATTTCTGCATTAGTATAGTATCCTATACTTGCCTATATGGAGGAGTGCTCTTATTTTTTGCAGACCTCTAGCTTCTCACAGTTATGTCAAATATTCTAGACCCATGTTCTGCCTTGCCTCCATTCCAGCTAAGCAAAATAACTTCTGAATTTACATGTGTATGTGTTCTATTGTCTTTCATAGGTCACTATGGAAGATAATGCATTTTCAGTTTTGTTCTTAGTCTGTAATATTTTCAATTGGCCATGCTGCTGCTTTCTGAAAAGTGAATGTTTTATTTGAATATAAAGTTATTTTTGTTGACAGGCCGGCTATCAAATCACTCAGCAAAGAGTTCCTATTGCAGTGAATGGAAGTCTGTCATACAGTCTCTGTATAGACAACAAAATGAGCCAGATGGTGACCAAAACTGTGAGGATTAAGCAAATTCAGTTGGAGCAAGACAGTGGAAAGAGTCTCCATGATGACACAAGGAGCCAGACTCTCGTTGACTTGAATAGGGCTGGTAAGCTTGGATAATTTTCTTACTTTTCTTCTCCTTTCTGTGTTAGATGAACCTTTAAAGGCAAATGGCAAACAGGAAACAGGTGAAAATAAAAACAGCCTGATGTCTCTCTCCTTGAAAATAAAAATTTGTCAAAATGACCATTGCCCTTGAAGCAGGGGAATACTTGAGTTTTTTAATAGCCAGTGGACCTTTCCCACTCTTGTTTGTTGACAGCAATTGGCAATAGCACGTTAGAAATTTCTTGGGTCTAGTTTGCTCACAACTGTGTCAGTCCCGTACAGCCTCTCAGCTATTTAAGCTCTTGGCACTGTATGCACTGTTTTTTAAAAAATAAAAAAAATCAGAGACCTAGTCAATCAAATTTGGCTATGGAAGGAGCAGCTGCTGGAATTTTTCAGTGCATGAGTCAGACATTTCTTTTAATTATTAGCTTTGAAAAAATGTACATTTTCTCTTTAAACTTTGAAATTGTAAGCAGAACGAACCAAATTAGCAGACAACATGGGCAGCAGCTTGGATGGCCTGGCGTAACCGGGACACAGTGCTCTGCTGTGTCCTGTGGCTGCTCATATTCTTTGAAAGGTGGATCCCAAAGCTAAAAACTAGACTGTATCTGTTTACAGTTCTGTCTCAAAATTAGTTTAGGATAAATAAATTTGAATCTGGAATCAGATTGGCTTTAAATGGGCACTGTCCTAGAGAAAGGCAGGAGAAGAATGTGTTCTTCTGATCTACATGTCATCAAAGGGTGGAGGATTGTCTCCGGCTTGTCGATTCCTTCAAAAAAATAGGAGGAAAAGTTTTTATAGCAATCTGCAGCGAGACCCATAGTGACAGTTCCTAAATAATACATGGGGTTTTATTTTTTTCAAAAAAAGCCCAAGTGCTTTCATGTGTTTAGCCAGTTGCACTCTAATATGCCAAGATCAAAAGCTACTGTTGAAAATCTCCTCTCTCTTTCCCTGATAGGAGTCGGCCTCATGGAGGTTGTCATGGAGCCTGATATGTGCTGTGGGGAGGAAGCAGCTGCAGCAGTCAGAGAGCTCCAGCTCATCCTTCAAACACTTGGGAGCAGCCAGGCAGTCATGGCAGGTACAGAAGGGGGGAGGGCATGTTCCCTTGTTAACAGTACTTCTCTGTATTTGCCAGGAGTTTTACAGCTTCTGGTTATTTTGCTCTGTGGTTGCTTATAACACATAGCCTTTTCTAGCTGTTTTTCTTACATTCCTCAGAGCCTGCCCTAATGTCTGCTGTGCTCCAGGTGTCCTTATAGGCCTGCCTCCCTCTGCAGAGATTTGCAGTGCTGGATTTTATATTGCCTCACACAATAATTTTACAGGATAAACCTAGGCAGGAAGGAATGTCCCCAGGGTTAGGTGGTGTTTCTCCCTGTCTGTCCTCCTCTTGCTTGCCACAGTGCTGCAGCACAGAAGACCTGTAGTAAGGATTAGCTGCAGAATATGGGAGTTACGGTAGTAGTAGTGAGAGCATGGATCATCTTGTAGGTTGTGTGTCAGGCCTCAGCTTGTCATAAAATTGGTGTAGGCAGTAAACTTGTGCTTGTGTCATGGGTGAGATGAGGTAAATGACAGCGCATAGCAGACATAGGTGCTGGGTTTAATTTAAGAACCGATGAGAGTGCTGCTTTTACCCTGCTCACTCTGTCTCTCCCTCCCCTCCAGCATTATGTTCACTAGGTCTCAATTTCTCTTCCCGCTAGGGGAGAGAACTGCCGGTCTGGGGAGGTGAGCCAGAAAATTGTGTTGGTTTGTGCTGTGCAGCAGGCTTGCGGGTACTGGTCCCAGGTGTTAGAGGTCAGGTCCCTAGGCATCCCCTGGCATTTGTCTCCATGCTCCTTTCTGATCTTTGGGGTCCTCCCCCACCTCCAGGATCTCTCTAACCAAGATCACTGCTATCTTTCTGAGACCACTTCCTCTTTTGGAAACCCCTGCTTTTGTCACCAGCTCTTCTTTCTGGAACCATAAGGCTTCAATTTTCCCACAAGGTGTTGTGCAGAAGCATAGCGTGTGATCAGCCTCCTCGCTGGTGACTCTATCCCATGTCTCTCTATTAATTGGAGGGTTCAGTTCATGCCATTTTTGCTCAGTCCTAATGTTACCAAAATTTACAACCAGCATGTGGTTACAGCTAGCAAATAGCAGGCTTCTGCTCGAGAGTTCAAAAGTACCGTTTTGGGCATTCATCCTCTCCACCCATACACCCAATTATAAGCTACCTACTATTGTTCACAATGTAAGCTATATTTTTTGCCTGTGACAGTTGGCCTCACTGTTCTGGCAACAAATTCAGTCCATAGTATAAGTGGATGCGTCTCCTAGAGAACTGAGTCAGAGTGGTCCATGTATCACCCAATAAATGTGATCTGTTAAATGTTGGCTAGTGATGCAAATCTGATTTAATGTAGGGGGAAGTAATAATTGCTACACATTATGTATGTCTCTGAATCTTTTCTCACACTAGTGTTACACATATCAAATGGAACACAGTTGTTAATATTAAGCAGCCAGTTTGCATGCTTCTTCAAAGGCCTTTGTGGACATACATATATAACATCATTTATCGCTACTGGATTTGGCCCCATTGGAATTGCACTGTGATGTCTTTTATCACAGTGAGATTTCTGACTTTAAGGGAGAATTCCAGTGTTGGGAATATTTTCCCTCCAGTATAGTTGCCTTTAAAAGTGTTTGGATTTATTTTTTTTTCAAGGTGGTGTTTTTAGGAGCTTTCTACTGTGATTTTACCACATCATAATTACTTTCTTTCAAATAAGGGCTTTACATCCTCATATTTTTCCTTCATTCTACTTGTGTGTTTAGTGAAATCTATTGACCAGTTTTATCACATGTTACTTCAGTAACATCAAACAGATGAAAAGATGATTTCATTGCAAAGTGAAAGGAAGAGGAGCTGGGCTTAAAGTGGGCATAAAGGAAAAAAGCTTTTTAAAGAACATTTGGGGCCTTGCTCTCCTTTCACTTATGCCTGATTAACTTCATTGTCTTGTCACATCGACACCTACATCCAAATAGAAGCTGGTCATGCCTCAAAATGAAGCAAGGGAAGGACAAGACTATCCCTCTTTTGGAACAAGTACTCATTTCACCCCAAAGAGGGAGCACATACAAAACGCTTCTCCTGAAAGAGATGCTGGGTCATTACAGTGCTTTGTCCCTCATTTGCGTGTCTGGCAAGACTGTATGAAGACAGAGGTAATTAGCGCACTATCATCCAGCCTATTTTCACAAAGTGTACCAAGGTCTCTCTAGTCAATTTACATCTATTGACCGAAATGGATTCTGAAGCTGTAGACGTCTTCACAGGTTTAGCTCTGAATTATTTTGCACTCTCTTTAATACTGTTACTGTATCTAAACATAAGTGTTTGTTTCTTTCTATCTGTATTTGAAATTATCAAAAAAACCCCAAACAAACCAAAAAAACCCACCAAAAGCAAAGAGGAAGGCTACAGATATTCACTGTGTGATATGGGAAAAATGATGTTTCTTTTTAGTCAACCTTTCTTGTTTGTTTATTCCCATCGGCTGAATAACTGTGGCAAACCTTTTATCCTCAGAAGGGATGTCTTTAGAGGGAAAAAACTTAGGAAGATTGTGGTTGAGTCATTAAACATCTCTAAGGACATTATTCCATTTTGGACTAAAAGTGCAGGATGCTTTCTTATACAACTTTGTACTCAGTATCAGTTTTTGGCAGTCAGGGAAATTTGGGGTGGGGAGAGATTGCAGTTTCTTGAAGGAGAGGAAGAAAATTACAAAAAAAATCCACTACTTCTCACATTTTGTCCTTGAGCTATAAATTTCTAAGAATACCTTAGTAAATCTGTTCAACATAACGGTAAGTTCTTCTGTTCTATGCTAGGGTAGTGTATATCCATCAAATTGTAATTCCAAAAGGTATTTTTATGCTGTTTTTAGAGGAATGGAAGCTCACAATCCACCACTTTAAATTGCTTGTCTAATTCTCTCTTTATTTAAGAGCTGTGAATCAGAAGCTTTTTTCACTATATGGCTTAGAGGATCTGTGCTGCACTGTTTTCTCTGAGAGGAATTTTGAGTAGTTTTTTTTTTTAAAAAGATAGTATTCTCAGAAAATTTTGAATGATTGGAGGCAGAGTCTTGAGATGGAATCACAAACAGAACATTATGATGAGGTGGTTGTTGCTCCTTTCTGAACATATGGAAGTCTGCTATTAATGGTCTGCACATAACATGCAGTTTATTAATGCATGACAAGGTTTTTACTCTAGTTTTCCGGGCAGACTATTCTGTTGATGAAGTTTCCTTTCACAGAGGGTCAGCTGAGAGTGGATGCCAATGTTTCTGTGCATCACCCTGGAGAGCCTTATGGAGTGAGGACTGAAGTGAAGAATATCAATAGCATACGATTCCTGGCAAAAGCAGTAGGTAAATGATGGTTACTTTGTTACAGGAGCATTGTAGATAATTTATGTGGTCAGGATCCTGAATGCAGTAATTAGCCTTAAATGTCCTGACTAGCTTCATCGGGGTGTCCCATCCATGCACCTTGCCCATGTGTCCAGAAGTTCCATTTAAGCTCAGGCTGGGGCCTTCAGACTTTGCCTGAGCTACATCCCAGGTGTGCCAGTTTTCAATCCTGTCTCTTGATGGACCTTGGACGTATTCTTTAGTCTTGTTCCCAGTCCTGTCTCTGGACTTACCTCCTGCTTTTTCTGACTGAACTCCCTGGATGGACCCTGGAACCCAACTCATCCCCTCACCTTGACAGATCCTGTCAGTGGACCCTGCTAATAGCATATGCCTCTGCCCAGGCTGCTCAGACCAGTGGGACTGCAACAGGCAGTGAGGGCTCTGCCTGTGCTGTGGTCACCCTTGGTTCCTGCCCTGTCCACTCTTGTGGAGCAGCCCCATTCTTGCTGCTCCCTGACAGAATAAATCTTAGCATGGGGTACTGTGAGGGTAGCAGCCATGTTAGTCTGCAGTTTTCTTGCAGGTGTAACCCTCTGCCCGTAAGAAGAGTAAAGCAGATAATTCAATGCCAAGCATGTTTATTACTGACATGTGTTAGCAGTAGCTGTGTCCTCCAATGTAGATGATTGCTTTCCACTGAGTACGGGGGTGGTGTGTATGAAGTTCAGATGCAGCTTGGGTGTGAGCAAGAAAGGATGGTTATTACATCTCCAAAAGAAAACTCAACTGAGTAATAGGATGGTCACTAGGAATATATGGCTTGGCTGTACTGCCTGGGAGAAAATGTTTTCTATTTAAAGGGAATGAAAGGAGATGAAGAAAACACGCATAGAAAGAAACAGTGCTGGAGAAAGAGACAGTGACTGATAATTCTGCCTGTAACTACTTTTGTTTATTTCATTAAGGTTAAAACAACAAACTGTTTCATTATTGCATAGCAGTGAAAAATGAAATAGTGGAGTGTACAAAAGCTAATAGTGCAAGGTTTCTACTTTTCCTTTGTTTCTGTCAGACTATGAAATACAGAGGCAAATTGAAGAACTTGAAAATGGAGGAACAATTCTGAATGAAACAAGAGCCTTTGATTCCAAGCTTGGGTGAGTTTTTATTTTGGAGGAACAGCAGCTTTAGAGTGCCAGGTATACCTAGTGGCACGATCAGGAGAGGTAATGTAGTATTGCTCAACTTCTGCCTTCTAAAGCTAATGTTTACAATCATAGTCTCCTCACAGGCAGTAATATTTTCTTAAAGTTGAGGCTTTTTGTCAACAGATTGTGTGCTATATCAAGCAGCGTCCATGTGAAAATGACTGCCCTCTTACATATACACATTCTTTGAAGCGGCCTTAAGAAGCTCTCCCGATCTTCATGAAGCAAAGCTTTTGTTTTGTGTTTTTGCCATAAAGCTAATTCTGTGGTGTGCTACTTACCACATCTTACTGGTTTTGTTTTTCTTTCAGGTGCACTGTACCAATGAGAGACAAAGAAGGAAAACAGGATTATCGGTATTGTTTTTTTTAAAATAAAGTTAACATTTCAATAACTGAGAACTTATTTCATTTCTTAAGTATAGTCAGTGGAATAAGCATATAAAGTTAGTCAGCATAGTGTGGATGTATTGGAAGTTTACTTTCCACTGGAAAGGGAAGAGACCTGTCAAAATTGGTGCTAGTCTGAGCAGTGCAGATCTAGAACTGTGTCTCATCTTTGCTAAAGAGATGTGTTTCATCTCTGCCCCATTCCTGAAGGTGTTCAAGGCCAGGCTGGACAGGGCTACGAGCAACCTGGTCTAGTGGGAGGTGTCCCTGCCCATGGCAGGGGGGTTGGAACTCGATGATCTTTAAGGTCCCTTCCAACTCTAATCATTCTATGATTCTATAAAACCCATGGACCTTTCCCAAAAACTAATCTGGAGTGCCTTAGCTCAACGTGGGTAAGTTGAAGGTTGACTTTGAGGCCAGTACATGTGTACTTAGGGATGGCAGACATAAAATGTGAGAATATTGTGAGTTAAGCATTACTCCAACTTTAAGAAAATACTGAGGAAAATGATTTTCAGATAGCAGGCCCTGCCTCTCCATGCTTAAATTCTGGGATCGTAGATCACAATCACTGTTTGAAAATCCTAATTTTTATTGAAAGGTGTCAGCGTTCATAGACAGGCTTCTACCATAAAATCTTTGTAGACCTACTGAAGATGTTACCTTGCTAAGTGCTTCTTGCCTTCCACCAGTGTGAGATGACAGCTATCGAATCATAAACAGCCACCCAAGAAGGATTTAGCCAGAGAGAGGGCCAGGGAACAAGGCCTGAGTCCTGTTGGGAAGCAGCGATGCTGGAAACAAGTGCTGAGGCAACGCTGCAAAGCAGCAGCAGAGCTGCTTAGTGCCCGGGCATGGGAGGTAGTCACAGTGGTGTCTGGGTGGGATGGGGAAGAGTGATGCAGCTCAGGGATTGCTGGTGGCTCTGGGCACCCCTTCTGCTCTGTGCATGCTTGCCTCCTCCCCTCTGATCTGCTGATCCTCCCAGTAGTTCCCCAGCTTTGCATCCCAGAGACAGTCTTCCTGTTGCTCCCAGAGTTCACTTCCCAGCTGGAGAATTGTAGTTCTGCAGGAGAACTTTCAGAACCTCTTAGCTTTGCCATATCTGTGTTCCTGTTAGATCTGCCTATCTATATTCTACCACTGATCTTACTAGAGCAGAACAAGTATTTGGAAAACATGCCACAAACTTTAGATTTAAATCTGCTCTTTAAATTCTTGTTTGTAGAAATGCAGCAGAAAAGGCAGTGATCATTTTGTGAATTCCTTGTGGTAGGGGATGGCATGAGACTTACTTAATAACAAGACTAATTGGAAAAAAGGCAAAAGAAAATTCAGGAAAAACTAACAAAAGTGGCGAGTCTAAGATATTTCAAACAGACCGGGAAGATTATTGCTAAGATTATGATCAGTATTAAGCTGTTTTTCAGATTTTTTGTAACTTAACACTGCACATTATACATTAAACTTAAAATCTGTGTTTAGGCAGATTTGAAATAGGAATTATTATAGTAAATGTAGAGGGTGCCCAGTGTCCTTTACTCTGATATTTTTTTGAACCCTTCATTTGATCATGTAAGAGTGAGATTTCTGCTTGAATCGGAGTTATTCAAGTGGTTTGAATTGGCCTGCTCTTTAAGGGAGCCTTTTGTTCTGTGATGGCACCCTGCTGAGTGCAGTAACTTTGCTTTTAGCGCAGCATGAGATTTCCCCAAGGTTTTTGAAGTTAGTCTGGAAAAGGCTACAGCCTGCCCAGATCACTCCTGGCAATTGGCTGTCAATCTGGGGTTTTCCCTGACAGTCCACTCCCGGTTTTGTCCAGATCCACAATTCATACTTGATGCCAAAAGGAGTGGGTTGTTTCCATATCTATTCTTACTATTTTTACTGGGCTTTTTTTAATTATTATTTTGGGTTCAGAAGCATTAATTACCCCTTTCCTATCATTGACTCTTTGACAATCGGTGGCAAATACTCAAAGAGAACAGAGACTTTGCAGCAGTTTAGGGGCTGATCTCTTACTACTAAATAGTGATATACGGAGTCAGGATTTTTTAATATTTTGTTTAGTTGAAATAGTAATACAGCTTCTGGGTAAGTATAAACTTGTGCTATGAATTTTATTCCTTGTTGTTTAGCTTCTGAATGAAAAGAATTATAAAGGAGTTTTTCTTCATTTTCACTAGGTTTATGCCAGAGCCAAACCTTCCTCCTTTGATTCTGTACGATGCGAAATCTTTGCCAGCTAATATGAACCATCAGCAAGTGGTAAATATTGATTGGATTCATGAGAGACTTCCTGACCTCCCCAGTGTGACGAGAGCAAAGCTTGTTGAACGGTATGGGATTCTTCCTGAACACAGCTTCGCCTTATTGGTAGGTCTATTGATCAAGTACTAAAATAAGCCTAGAAACTTCAAAGTTGCACGGTTTTGGAAAAGATTTACAAATGTCATATTAACCAGCTGTCAGTTCTCATGGATGTTTTTTAATTGGAAATATGTCTGATTTGTACTTTGTACCTTGGAGCCATATGCATGGAATGGTGGGGAAAAGAAACCATATGGACACAGTGCACCTAGAAGTGTTTCTCATGCAAGATGCAGTCAAATAACTATTATTTAATATTGATCTTGTCTGTCTACACATGGATGCACCTGTGACTGACTGCAACGAATGTACAACTTCCTGCTGACAAATCCTTGTCTGCAAGTGCCTGCTCTTCTTGGCTGTGGGTCTGGTAGAGGGCCGGGCACGTTGTCAGTATTTAACAAATTAATAGACGTGTTTTCCTGATTGCAGAAGCAAAACCCAGAGCTTAAATATTTCAGCTTCACATGCCTGTTAATCTGGCTTCCACACTATTTTGAAAAAAACAACTTAGTCTTAGGTAAATATACAAAATGGCTGTGCAACATGAACTTTGACCTCACAATGCAATTTAACTGGGATAGGTGCAGAAGAGGGAATGAGAAAGAAATGGACGTGGCAAATAGGGATATAAAGAAGGAAATGACAGAAAATCTCATAACTTCCAGAATTATTCTAAAGGACTTCGAGCTTTTTAAATACAAACCAGATCATTTCTTTTTGCCAATGATAACTGTGGGGGGGTTAGTATACCCACCCAAAATTAGACATTTCACATAGCCAGCTAAGCTAGGACTGTGTCCTGACTTGGTTTCCTCTGAGATTAGTGGAGACAGAAGGAAAAAGACTTCTTTAGAATAAGATTCAGAGCAGAACCATAAATACTTCAAATTGTGCTCTAGAGGAGTTCCTTTCCTTTGACTATAAATGGAGGGAGAGCAATGCACCTAACTTAACTACCTAATATTCCTCCTTTGTGTGTCTGTAATTTAATACACTTGTACAAGAAGCTGGTTCTACAGGGAAAAAATGGTTCTTTCTTTTGAAGAAAGCTGTTAGGGAAACTGATTTTGTGGTGCTGTGCCATTTTAGTGAGTTGCAGATCTTTTGCTGTTTGGTGGGAAGGTGAGCCATAAGTCTCATCAAAGTCATGAGGCTGCAGTGATGGCGCTGAGGCACAGCAGTAGTTCTTACCTTTCTGTTTCATTGTATAAGCTGCAAAATGTGGTTTTGCAGTCAGTATTCCTGTCCATCCATCCATGTATTTTTTTCACATCAACCTATTTCTCACATATCAAAATAAACAGAGCTCAGAAAGGTAGATAGGTCCTGAACCCTTTTATCTGACTTTTTTTCCTTCTTCTCCCCCTCTGTGATAGGTTCACTTGGCCAGCTGCTGAGCACCATAGCTGCTAGCTCATTCCCCACACGAGGGTGACAGGGAAGAGAATTGGTAGAGCAAAAGCAAGAAAAGTCATGGTTTGAGATAAAGACACTTAAATAAGCGAAGGGGGAAACCCAGAAGTGATGCAAGTGCAATCATTCGCCACCTCCCACAAGTAGACTGATGCCCAACCAGTCTCCGACCAATGGCAAAGACTGCCTTCTCCAAAATCCCCTTCCCTCAGTTTTCCTTGTTGAGCAGGGCTTTATATATAGGCAGGGAATATCCTCTTGGTCAGTTTGGGGTGGCTGTCCAGGTTGTGTCCCTGCCCAGCTTTGTGCCCACCTTTGGCCCACTCGCTGTTGGGGGGCAGAGTGGGGAAAAAGAGAAAGTACTGCTCAGGAGTAGCTAAAACACCAGTGTGTTGTCAGCACTGCTTTAGGCACAAGTCCAGAACATAGCACCCTCTTAAGAAAATAGTCTCCATCCCAGCCAGACCCAGTACACCCACTCCTTTCACTTGGCATCAACCCACTTCTTACCCTGTTTCACTTTTCCTGGTATTGATGGCTTCTACTGTGTGGTTCTGTCATCTCTATCAACTAGCCCTATATAATTGTCTCATCAACTGCCCTTTCTTGCAACCGGTTCTCTGAATTCCACTATTGCCTTTGCTTTTTCCCTTTTGACTTTTTTTTTTTTCCCCCCTTTTTGCAATGTATAAGATAATTAATGAGCTCCGAGCTGAAATTTGGGATTCAGCTTGTAATAAGATAATGCATCCATTTGAATGCATGAAGTGAATGCATTCTTCAGTGCGGGTCGTCTTTTATTGTGCATTAGAATGTCAGCGTGTGTACTCTCCATAAAAGTTGCTTGCCTGTTCACTAGGAGACTAGTTAACCTTAATTCATCTGAAAACGGTATGTCCGTTGCTGTGTTAAGCTTACATCAGGAGTTGCAGAAGATTGCTGATAGGGCCAGATGCACAAATCTAATGAGCATTCTTTCAGGTTAGAGCGCCCAGGAGTGCTCATTAAATAAATGGCAGTGGTAGAGGGATGACTCTAAAATGCAAAATCTCTGTTCTGCACAAACTTGTTAGAGAAAACATTATGCACTAAAATTATAATAAAACAATACCATTCTTCAGCATGCGAGTTAGTTCCCGAGCTTGCTTCATGAGCTTTATTCTCATGTACAGTAGCTGCCTTACGTGCTGCAGCATTGAGAGTCTAAGACTCCTGCTTTGCCTAATTGCAAGATGTACTGAAATGGAAGGAAAGCACTACCTATTAATATCTTTATATCTGAAATGTCTTAAGTGTAAAGTGCTTCATTTTTGACAGTTTTGTATAAATTACAAAAATAAATGAAATTTCTGATTTTCATCGTGCAGAACTGATCTTACTAGTAAAGACTCAATTCTTTGAGCCTCATAGACTCCATGGTATTTGGGTATTCAATTTCTGCATGCAGTTTCCACTTTGCTGTGTAAACTGGTAGGGTGGCAAATACTGCAGTCAAAAGGGATCTCTAACAACTTTTCTAGTTATGGTATTATGATGTTTTTGTCTTGCTTCCTGTTGAGTCAAAAAAGAAAGATGTATTGGCATTGACATTAATGTGATGTTTTGTTTTCAAAAAGCATGCTGAAGTCCAGGGAGGTCCAACTAAAAAATAGATCAGTTGTCACAGTACAGCATTAGAAAAAATCAGTCTGATCGCTTCCTTTCTCATCTGAATTCCAAGCCTTCCTGTGCATTTACTGTTCCTCTGCTTACTCAGAAAAAAGCGGCTGTTCCACTTGGGCTTTGGGTTATTGATTTGATGGAACAATTGCATTGGTGAATCCTTCGAACAGTCACAGAACAAATGGGACGATGTAGAAGTTGGTTTTGACCATGTGGTTTATGACATGCTGTCCTCATACAGGTCGGTGTTCAGGTGAATCTATGCTTGTTTTTAGAACTTAAATCATTTTATAAGAAGCTGTGGGAAAAAGTTTGAACTTTCTTTGACTGCTCTGCTTGTCTGCTTTAATAGGCTAGACTTTCTGGTTTTTTATTCCTGACAATCTTGCACATTTTTGCAGCAGTTGCTACCTCACAGTTGGTTATTGTGGGAACTGTGATGGTGAAAATGGGAATAAGACAGCAGAAAAAGACATTTTATTTGTGAACATTGATGTGGTTTTCTTCTTCAGTTCTTGGGAAACATTATTGGCCTTTAAAAGCATACATTTGCATTGCAGACCCAATGTCCCTAAAGATTGTACCCATGGTATTTCGTAAAATAATGTGTTGTTTTAAACCTGTTTAAGAAGCATTTGAAATCACTCCTCCACTAGGTTTTTTTGACATCTCAGTTAAATGATCGTTTTAAACCATGTTTAGGAAAGAAATTTGCATTTGATTGAAATACTGATATGTCTGATCTCATGCCAGTGGGACTCTAATGAATAAATTACAGCATATTTGGTGTGTAATGGGAGCACCAAGTGGACCTGGATCACAAACATGGTGCTGCAATTCCAGATTTCTGGTTTTCCTTCTATGAAGATTAAAATATGTTATTCAGAATTAAGTCAGAACAGTCAGTTAGTGTTCCTGTAAACCAGTATGTTAGAGCATTCGGTGGTTTTGAGCTCAGATCTATCACAAGGGACAGGGAGGTGTGTGTTGGTAGTTGGAATGAACTTGATATGAAGAAAGTTGAGCAAAATCTAGCCACAAACTAAAGCCACGTTCAATAAGTACAGTATCTAGAAATTGAAGTTAATCAAGTTATGCTTGCATTTTTCTAATATGGCAGGAAAATAAGGAAAATGTTTCATTTCTGTCAGTCGTTCTGATGTTTTGACATTCTGCCTTACTCATTTCAGTCTAGCATTGCTGGGTTTTCCTACTCTTTGGCTACAGAAAATGAGAGTCACTTTAAAAAAAACCTAAAAGGAAATGCAAAGGAATTTTGGGGACTATGTCTGGTTTTACATGCACAAGTATTGAGCTTGGGGCTCGGTACCTGGTAGTGTGTGTTAGTCTCTCTGCCTGAGTGTTCCTGGGCTTTTCTGCTCTTGCTGCCTGGAAATCATCTGATTAAAATATGGAGGCCTTGATTTTGAAAGGTCTGGCAGCAGGGTCAGAGCTGTAGCTCCAGGCAGGCTGTTGGTACCCAGAAATCTGAATGTGCCCCACTGCTAGAGACGGGCTCTCTAGCCTTTACGCGATGGAAGCGTTGGACGTGCTGCATCTGAGCTGTGGAGCCAGCATGGGGCATCTGCAGATATTTATTTTGCGTGTGCATGATGTTGTAGCCAGACCTACTCTGCCTGGAGTGTTTGTAAAAACCCTTCTGCAGCATGTGTAAAGAAACCAGCATTTATACGTGCTCCCTTTTTCCTACCTAAATTGGACAGGTGTTTTTGTGGAAGGGAACCTGCTGTTTAAATAATCAGTGTTTGTTTGTGCTGTTGAAACCTGAGGTGAATTAGAAAGAGTACAGTATTTAGTAATGGATCATTTTAGTAATTTCACTTAACACACATGCAGGTTTAAATCAAGTTTACTGTACTTTGGTAATCATGTCATTCCTTTACTGGTTTTTTTAAGCCGAATTTGTTCCTCAAGTCTATTTAGCCTTAGATTTTACATCATTTGATTACAAAGTAACTGCTAGTTGAATTTGTAAGAACACTGGAAAAGAAGGGAATTAGATCTGTGTGTATTAGATGGATAACTAGGGGGAGTTACAAGGTTTACCTTGGTTCACAAAAGGCCTCAGTGGCTTTCCTACGCTGAGAACTTGATTTCTTTGCTCACAGTCTCAAGGTAAATGGGATGGGTCTGATTTTTGTCACGCTGGTTTTACAGCACGTCAACCATTAATCTAAGTACATTTTGTTCTGTTTCACAGAGCAGAGAGCAGTAGTCTGCAGTCTTCTCAAAAGCCATACATCATTACCAGTGAAAAATGTGGTATCTACAGATGTTGGAAGTTTGTGTCCTGAAAGTTTTGAAGGGAAAAAGTCTAAAATTCTGTATTGTGGTGGTGATAAATTGCCTTTTAAAAAAAGGGGAAATGAGACTGTTTTGATGAGATGTGTTTGAGTGGAAAAGTTAGGCTTTGGTTTAGTGTGTACCTGCGCTCTTTCTGCTCAGAACTGTTAAGAGATCTGGCTGCAGTCAGTGTGTGCTTGGGAAACGTTTTTGCTGTGATGCCAGTGTACTTAGAATAGCTCCTTGGCTGTCTCCGAACTGTTACCTCTCAACTTCTGAGAGCTGGCTTGTCCTCCTGTGCGTTTATGCCACACACTGCAGAAGTCCAGTGGCATGCTGGATTTGGAGTCCTCCTTGAAAAGGTAGGAACTGCCACTTAATATCTCTTCAGCCTTCAGTAGACCTAATGAGTTCTGTGCTACAGTTAAAGATCCATCAGTGCCTTGATGACAAACAGCACAGCATTCACCAGACTGTGCAGTATCTGTTCTTCTAAAAACAATCTCACATTTCACTTAGGCTATAAATTGAATCCCCTACTGTCATACCTTCTGAGCATTTAGGGTGCTGTGGAAAAGCTTACATAGCTTCTCTAAAAAAACTAGAAAAATAAAACTCTGCTTCTTACAGTATGACCTTTCCATATCATTGAAGGGTGAATGCAAGCTAAACTTTCTCCTTCAATACAAAATAAATAGAAGCGATTAAAAGATCAAGAGTGAAAAATCTGTAGGCAGTTTCAGGAAAAATCTCGGTTAAAGGTAGCACAACAGCCTGTTCAATCGCAGCATTACATTTTCTCACATTATGGGTACTTAAAACACATGAGGAGATGAGAAGGCTTCTCTCCAAATGCTGATTTTAGGGAGGAGTTAAGAGTTAAGATCTCTTGTTTATTGGAAGTTCCATGGAAACAGACAGACTGGCAGATAAACTGTATATACCTGTTCTAGATGTAACATAGTTTGTTTGCTGTGATGTTAACAAAATTACTCCAAAGTCTTGTGACTTTAGAATGAATTCACAAACCCAAGCTTGAGTATTTATACTCTGGATGTAATTGTATAATTAATTGTTCGCACTATGGTATTTTTTTTGATGCATTTGACTTTTCTTAAACAGAATGAAGATGGATTAACAGAGTTCTTTGAAAATGTGGTGAAACAGACCCAGATGAAACCAAAGAAAGTGATCGGCTGGATTCTTAATGTCCTACTCAGTTATTTGAAGCAACATTCCCTCACAGTAAAGGAAAGGTCAGGCTTCTTGGTTACTACAGTGGTGAAACAAAAGTGAAAAAAAAGTCCTTTTCTCATGTACCATGAATAGTATCATATCACTCTGTTGCTCGCTTCTGCTTTAGTTATTATCTGTGAAGTTCGTTAGGCTAGGCAGTAATAGGTAGACCTTGACGCTGTCATGCTGAATGAACTTAACCAAATATTTTGCAGGGAAGAGAACCATGTAGTTAAGAGTAGTAATCAGAGTCTTCCTTCTTTGGAGTATGAGAGTGGTACGGCATAATCAGGCAATCAATACCAAAGTTGAAATAATGTATCATGAGGAAGAATACTAGCTTGTCATGCTAAGCTGTGTGATCTTTAGGTAAGCAACAGTAGCCTAGATGTAGTATTACTCACCTTATTCTCTGAGGTAACTTCTGCCCCTTTTTTCCCTAGCCCAGTCAGTTCTGCTCTCATGGCTGACCTTCTGAACCTTCTAGAAAGAAAAGAAATCTCTTCTACAGCAGCAAAGCAGGTAAGTACCTTTTTGGTTTTACTATACTCTGAATCTGTGGCTGCTTACTCCGTTTGCATAGCAATTTTATAATCAGGTACGTCAGTTGGTTTAAGAGGAAATTATGTAGAGTGTTGATGAAGGATAAGTTTTGTATCTACTGTCTACACGTACTAGATGAAAATGCCACATGTGTAAATAATTTTACAGATAGATCTGCATAGTCTGTGTTAAAAGGGGGCACAAGCAAAACAGTAGATTTAAGCAATGTGGACTGAAGTCAGTTAAATAAATCCTGCTTCTGAACAGACTGAACATGATCTCAGTTTCATAGTTTGAGTCAGATCTGAGTGAAAGGCCAGTGGGAGCTAATCCAGGACTTGCAGTTAAGCTGAGAGTATCTGTTAGTAGGTACTAAGGGGCAGTCAGGTCTACGTTCCCAAGCATTAGCATGTGGAAAAGGACATAATTCACCTGAGTGTAGTGACAAAAGGGTCCTGCTTTCGTGTACCCCTGAGTCAAAAGTGGAGGAGTCTGGCCTTTCTTTTATCCTTGTTTCTTGGAGCAAGTTCTATCATGGACCTCTCAAGCAAGTACTGATGGTAAAGCTAATTTCTCCCTCTTTTTAAAATCATCTTGCTTAGGACAGTCTGAAAACTCAGCTCTTGATGATTTGTATCTAAAATTGTGAACTGCTTGTGATGGGTATGATGACTGCTGTGTCTATAGACAAAATCTGGATGCTTTTTGTGATAGAGAATAATCTGTCATTCACCTGAAATTGTTGCCAGCTCATTTCTGTGAAATGCATTGTCTTTTCAGATTAATTATTACCCTCTAGATAAGTACATTAGATGACTGCTTCTTCTCAGGTGCTCATCAGTGAAATTGTTAGTGAACATATTTAACTTGCAGTGAAGATACTTAACTTGCCTTGACTACTTTCAGGCTCTGAAATACACAGGGCGGGTTTCCATCTTTCGCACGTAGTGATTTAATCCAAGTACAACTTTAGAATAGTGTTGAAGTCTGTTCGCTTTTTTTTTTTTGCATGGTTATGAACCAAGTGTAACTGTTGCAAATATGGCTGTTTACCCTACTTGGAGACAGACACTTAAACTTCCTGGTTTGTTGTTTTCTTTTTTGGAGATGCATGTGGTTCTTAATTAAGATGGTCTTGTTGTTGGTCTGCCTTCGTGAATAGCCAGCTGCCTGTGACAGGCGTCATAAATAAGGATTTAAGTGCCTGACTTCAGGCATGTGCATTTGGAAATTTTGGATTGGAAAAGTAAAAGCTTCAAAAAGGAGATGAAGTATTAATAGGCAAAGCATTGGAATGCAGCGTGGTTCCGTGCCTGCGGGGTTATGGCCCACCCATCAGTTTGGTGTCTGTGTTTGAAAGGGAAGCCTCAGAACTCCTGTCTTAACTCTCGGCTTCCTTGTGGAGGTAGAGAGAGGGTACTAACGCTCTTCTATGGGAGTTTCTTGCCTTGTGATATATTTGTGTGCCGGCACTTTTGACAGCTTATGAAATGTCGAGAATTTCAGAGATGCTTTTCTTGTTTAATTACCAGGTCCTTGTAATGTGCATGTTGTCCTCGTTGTTCTGAAATTGGACACAGAGAAATAACAGTACTGTTTGCCATCCCTGAGTGATGCTATCAAACTGCAGAAACCTTACCACATTTAGAAAAGTATTTTGGTTGCCTGGATGTCGGAAGAATAACAAATGTTTATAACAATTCTCAGCAGTAGGCAGAGATACTGGATGGCCCGAGGGCAGAAAGGGCTATATATACACAACAGCAGATGAATTGCAGCACTTGGGGCGGGGGAGAGAATGAACTGCAGTGGTAGAGACAGATCCAACGAGGAAGGATGGAAGGGTTGGATGGGGTGAGCACACAGACATGCACACACATACATGCTCGCTGCAGGAAGCTCTTAACAGTTTCAATTTTTTAAGAGGTTCTGTGTTCGTTCTCTGCTGTATAAGGCACTAAAACACAGAGAGATAAAAGCTGTAAGCGCTGATTATAGACACAGAACATTGTATGGTAGGATGCATATGCCAAGGAAAGGGCACTGTGTGCTTCCATAATTACCACTTAGGTAATTACAGAGCTCACGCCCAACTTGCCATCAAATATAGCATCCTACTCCAGAGGTCTCCGAAGCAGTTTCAGCCTGGTGTGCCTGTGCAAAGGGGAGCAGCCTCCAGCTCTGCCGGCACGCAGGGCTGTGGGGTGTGTTCTGGATTGGGGCACCCGCACGGGCACACACTGTGGCCCACCCCAGAGACACCGTTTTGAAGCCCCCAGTGGGAGGTGCTGGTGCTGCTCACCCAGGGCTGAAACCAGGCTGTCCCGTTGTTTGCAGGACTGAAACCAGTCCGTCCCATCATTTGCAGGGCTGGCAGTGAGTACATCTCTGGTGTAAGGGGCCTGCCGCTGAGTTATGGCACTGTGGGAGGAGTCTGGTTCCTGGGCTGGGGAAGCAGAAACTGGCCCATGCTGCTGAGAGCCATGCTGGAGCAGCTCCACGTGGACACCCTTGCCACACGTTCATCGGGGATCTGTGGCAGGGTATGGAGCAGAGCAGACCCCAGGTCTCATTTGCTTCTGCAGTTGCACAGTTCACCCACATAGGAATAACTTCAACAGACCCACTTGGCACCCCTACTTTAAAGTAGACAGCAGGGAAATGAGTACGGTACACAAACCTAAACAGAACCATCTGCTTTGACAATTCTGGCTATACCATCTGGAGGACTGGACCCAGCCTGCCCCTCGCTTTTGTCAGAGGCTGAGGGACAACTGCCAGACACCGAGGCTTTCCATCAGTGGGAAGGAGAGGTGCCCACAGGACTGACTGGAGTGGTACTGCCTGCTGCTTCTCCCCACCCTTGGCAGCAAATCACTGCAGATAAGGTTTCCAGTTGGAGCGTTCTCAGGCACAGCAGTCAGCTGGCACGTTCACCAGTTGCAAAATGTTTGATATGGTGCCCGTGGCAGCCAGACATGGAAGTCCTGATTAATTCATCTTGACCAATGGTTTGCTGCCATGCCTATGTAGGTAGAAACAGCAGAACATCATTAAAATCTAATCACGCTCAGGCAAGAATCAATAGTAGAAACTACTGAGATTTCAGTAATGGAAATGAGGCCTGAGATTCTCATTTTGGCTCTGGAGACTTCATAATTTGATCCTCCTGTTCTAGTGCAGGCAGTTTGTGTAAATGAGTTGAAATCATTTTTTAAACTGCTTTCTTTAGATTCATGTTCCTTGCCAAGTGGAGAAACACATTTTTAAAAGTGCATCTTTGACAGGTCTTGGCCACATCTCTCTCTGCTTTTCTACATACCTGTAAACAAGCGAGGGCCTTGATAACATTGTTGCTCCACTAGCGAAGTGGAGATGCTTGTTACCAAATTGAAAAGTACACACCGTGCAGATGTCACAGGGAAAATCTGGTGCCTTCAAGGTTTCTAATGGGCAGGCTTTTCTCAGTGCCAGGAGATGTTTGGCACAGGAATAGCAGAGAATCAGAGCTGGATCTCTGACTGTCAAGCTGTCCTGCCCCTGGTCTAAGTCAGCCTGATGTACAAGTTACTCCTGGGTAACTCCGCCATGGTCGGCTGCTTAGATTTTGTTTGTTGCAGATTTTCCCCTCCTGCAGCACATGGCATCCTGCTCGAATACCTACCAGTCCTAAAAATCACATCTGCCTTTTCCCAGAAGAGTGATAAGGCTTATCCATTGTCCAGCCCCCAATTTGTGCAGCGCTTGAGATTCTCCAGGGTGTTTTGCTGGGGGCTGTGCTGTGCAAAGAGGACAAAGCTCCTTCTGAGGCGTGATGCACCCTCCTGGTGCCTCAGGTGGCCTTGAGGACAGACAGCTTCCTGCCTGGTCCCTCAGTGAAGGAGCGGGAGGGGGTTGCAATGGAGTGCAACAAAAAAAGAAAGACGAGTGGCTGCAGACGGGTAGAATCGCAGTTGGATGTATTTCTTTCTAGGGGTATTCCAGGCATGATGATTTTTAAGTACTGCACTAGAAGGAAGATCGTCTAGAAGGCATCGTATACTGCACTGATTTATTTAGATATAAACATCTGAAAGCTTTACCTGTAAGAGCGGTTGTAACTCTTACTGCTTATCGGTACCTTTAATATTGTGATCTGCCGTTAACCCTCTTATAGGGGAAAACCCAAGCTGCAGCTGCCACAGTACAGCTGCCTGTCATTACCCTCTCTCAAGGTCTCCAGCGGAGGGATAAGATCCCATAAAAAGCTTTGGGGTACTGCTGGCAAACAAATCTCCTCTTGCAGGAATTGTGTCAATGCATGGTTCTTAAATACCTGATGTGGGTACAAAATTGTTTAACTGAGGGTCTTTTGTACCATAAAATTCTTCATGCTGAAGAAAATTGCTGGGGTAGTTAAGATACCATCCCACGTGCTTCATTTTTCCTAAGTTGTCTTGCTGCCCTGCTGATAATTTAACATGCAGCTTGAATGCCCCTTCTCGTCTCCCCGTCCCGGTTTCTTCATCCTGCAGTGAGTATTTAATGCTGAAATTTGGATGTGACATCCTTTTCCATATTGGTACACAGCAACGGCCCGAACATACAATCATATCTTCAGCTCAGGATGGAGCACAAGCAGCTGTTTTAATAATGGTTTTCTTTCTCTCCTCCCACAGCTCTGAAATAAGAGCAAAGGGAATACAGAAAATGACTGCCCAAGGAAATTGGTTTTTTATAAATGTTCTCTTCTCTCAAGTTTATTCCAGGGCGATAGCCCTGCTAGAGCACAGGGAAACACACTAGCATTAACAAGTGATTATTCCGGAGGCTGGGGTTCACCCAGCATTCCAGTACTTGGAGGTGATGCATAGACGGGCTGGAGCTGCTGCATTCGTTCTGCTCGGCACTATTTTTCTTCTGCTTTGTCATATGTATCCTCATTACAGCTGGCTGATGAGGGCTGGTAATGGGATGAGTTACCTGGGATTGGACTTGGTACAATAGTCAGCTAATTGCCAGTTCCCAGGCAGAGACATCGCTCATGGAAATGCATTTTCTTCCTGCTCTCAGGCAGTTCCTGTGAATAATGTGAGCTGAGGGTGAGTGCTGCCTGAGGGGCAGCCTTGCAGGCAGCGACACTGCCCCGGTGCCCCCCTCTCCCGGCAAAGGTGCACGGGGGCTGCACCAGGCAAACTTCTTTGTGCAGGTTCCATCACTGGGAGTAGCGGGCAGGTCCCAGTACGGGGGTGGACTGCAGAGGACTGGTTGTGAACCATTAACCTGCACGCACGCAGAGTGAAAATGCTTTGTCTTATTTCAGGCCGCAGAAAAAGAGGGAGGCTACAAGAGCTCTTTCAGCGTGGCACAGGTTTAAATCCTGGGTTTGTTCACGTTTAGACAGTGTGCTCTTGCTTTAACTAAAATCTGACTTCTTGGATAGTAACTGAAATGCTGCATGTGAACAACATTGATAATTCAAGACACTGACCTGTGCTACTCCTTGTGACTTTCAGGTGCTTGCGGAACTGTGGAAGGGAGAAGGGAAGACTCCTCTTGAAATTGTTAAAGAAAAGAAACTTGAACTGATACAGGATCAAGAAGAGCTTGAACAGATCTGCCAGGCGGTGATTGATGGACAAGAAAATGAGGTGATTATGATGGTGCTGGGAAGCTTGTGCACTCTGGCACTCTGTGACACTAAAAAGGGGCTTAAAATGGCCTTTTTTTTTTTTTTTTTTCCCTTTTGATTGTCATTTGAGCTCTTGAGCCAGTATAGGAGCATTAAAGCTACTGGCTCAGATATTATCAGGCTTTTCTTCTCCTTTCTTATTTTACTAAACGTTATTTTGGAAATTGAAGCATACACCAAATGATCAGCAGAAGAAATTACCAGTCTGGCTAATGTGCTAAGTCATTCTGAGAGACCATAAAAATTTAATGCAGAAAAGGAAAACTGTGGGACTCTTTCTCTCTCCAGCTCTACTGCCATTAACCTGACCTGGCCACCCAGCCACATAACTCTGATTTTTATGTCATGTGTTGTGATATTAGGGCAACACTCTTAAACTGTTCTGAAGCTGGGGATTAAGGTGATCTGCCAGCAAGGCATAGATTAGTTATGAAATTAGAGACTGTATCCGAGCTGGCAAGGAGGAAATTTTACTTGGATCCATCTCTTTGCCATGTTCCTGTCTCCCTCCACTGCCAAAGAACCCAGTCCAGCTGGCTTTCCCGCCTGATGGTGGCTGTGGGGTGGGGAGGAGCCGGACCCCCGTGGCAGCGGCATCGGTATCAGTGGCTCCAGAGCTGCTGTCTGCTCGGCTGCTCTGCTGCTGGGCTGTGGCAGCAGCAGGAAAGATGGGGTTTTGGCTCTTCCCCTTCTCCTTGGAAGAAGATGCAGCAGTTCCGCCTGGCTCGTGGGTCTAACAAGGTCTGAACTGGGAAAAAAGGGGAAAAAAAAAACAAACCACCCTAGTTGATTGTGAAGGGGAGGAGCGGGAAGGGATCTTGACTGAGTCTAAGATCAGCTTTAGAAAAAGCAAAATGGAAACAAGTGCTTATATGTTCTCTGGAGCAAAAATGTAAAAGCCGAAGTGAATAGCTGACTTCCAATATAAACATTGTCTAGATACATTTGCCATTTGGAAAAAAACATTAACGTCTTTTGAGAACAATACCACCCACCCCAGATCTCATTGGGGGATGCTAACAGCTCGGCAAGAGCTTTTGATAAAGAAAATGAGCTTTGCGGTAGGTCGGCGTGACCTCCATCAGAGTGACTCATTTGCAGAGCCTGAGAAAAGTGCTGCCGTATTTTCAGACTGGTTCGGAAGCGCAAGTGTGGATAGAAAGAACATCAGAACTGATTGGGAAGTGCAGAAGCCGAAGGTCCATAACTACGCTGCCATTTCAATAATAATGCTTTTTCGGAGTATGTAATTCCTCTCTTGTTTTCCACTGTTTCAGTCGAGCCGAAAGCAGTAGAACGGCCGCGCTTCCTTGCTTTTTCCAGGAGATTTTTTGCTAAGGCAAAAGCTGCTTTGAAGGCCTGTAACTCATTGCTTTAAATTGCTGCGAGAGCCTCCCTCTCCAAAGAGAAGGCTGAGTACTTGATGGGGAAAAGAACAAAGTAGGCCGTGCTTGTTGATAGCAGCTTTCTTTAAAATGAACTAACTTACAGTTGCTCAAGGCCGTGGTGGGCGCTCCATGAGCAGCGGGGTATCCTGATTGTTCTGCGCTCTGCCCCGTGTAGGTAGTTTCTAGCAGATCAGGAGTCCCGAGTCCTTTCCATATTGTGGCATTACAGAGAAGATTGTTAGACTGCCAATAATTTGGATACCGTAATGAGTAGCAATATTTGCATTTGTGCTTGGTGTTGGCACAGTGGGTGGTTCATATGTTCGCAATCCTTGCCTTAATGTCTGTAAATATGACATCCTGTTTAATTGAAGCTATCGTGTTTTGCCCAGTAACTCTGACAACGTAGAGAACGTCTTCCCTGCCACACAAACAATGTGAAGGCCAGAAGCTTGTCTCTCAGCAGTAACATCTCCTTTAGAAATGCCTGAAAAAGTGACACTTCCAATGCTTTTTTCAGTGTCCTTACTTAGCTTTTAAATACGGCCCGTGCTATTTTGCAGGTGATGGTGCATCAAGCGCTGTCTGATAGGAGGTCGTACTTCTGATCAGTTAATTAACTGCCATGTTGCAAAGGATTCCTTGCTTAAAGGAAATAACATGCTGTTACAAAACCACCTACGTCTGAGCTTGAAGGGTCTCACAAATATTATCAAATAAGGTTGTGATTTGATGCAAATTACTTGTTATAACTGAACAGTGTAGTGAGTAAAAAGGTAGATCCTATTAGCAAAAAGAAGTTCGTCTCACTTTTCTGGCTCTTTTCCAGGAAATCACTGTTCAAGTTGCAGGCGCTGTTAAAATCTAAAAATGTTTTCTTACTTTCAATAAAAGGAGATCTTTCTGTTAGTTGTAAGGCCCTGCTGCTGGAGGGACTCGCTGCTGTCTCATGGGAGCAGAGCAGGAGCTTATTGCGGAGCTGAAGGCAGTTTTTATAAATAGCAGCCCAAAATACAGCGTTCTATGACAATGGTCCAAAGGACAAAATTATTCATACCCTGGCTGTGAATGAGTGAAATTTCCAGTTTCCGTGTAACAGTGGTGTCTCTTGTTCTGTTTTGGTTTTCTTTAAAGGTGATGGCGATAAAGGCAGGAAATCTAAAAGTTCTAAATAAGTTGATCGGCCTGGTACAAAGGGAAACCCAAGGACGATCCAACCCGGTTCTGGTGAAGCAGTTACTAGAGAAGAAGCTCTCAGAGTAGCCACAAGAGAACCACCGCCCAAGCGGCTACAGGGAGCGTGCGCTTCCTTCCCTCCGCTTCGCTGCAAGTGAGCTTCGGTGCCTCCTCGTGCATCATCAGGACTGTCGGTTGTAGCCCAAGCGGCATTTCGTCCTGGCCTCCCCTGGGTGCTGCAGCCAAAGGCGGAGGAGCAAAGGTGAAAAGAGTCATTTGCATCTCTCTCCCTTCGGTGTGACGCTGGGGAATGTGATTTCCACCCGGCCCCGGGAAGGAAGCTCCCAGGGGTGCGTGTGGGCAGGCGGAGCGCTGGAGCTCGAGGGGTTAGTTTTGTAATAAAGCACGTGGGAACTCAGCTTTTCTAGCTGTCTTTTTGTGGGAAGGGGAACACGCAGATCCTGAATGCAAAGTCTGGTGGCACACACTGGCAACTCATTGTAAATTAGTGAGAGCACACTAGTAACAATGATTAAAATACCTAGTGGTAATTAAGAAGACGACATGTGCCTCCTGCCTAGCAGAAGGGAAAAAAGATATCCACTGCTATCGTTCTTCCTGGTTTCTGAGGGACGGGGAAAAGATGGAAGTTGCTACCTCCGTAACTCAGTGCCCGAGGCGAGCGCCACAAACAGAGGTGCCTACAGCTACAAATTAGTGTCACATTGTTTGCTCGCCTTCTCCTTCTTACGTGCCCAAGCTCAGGGCTGCATGTGGCTTTCTGCTGTCACCTGGCACTGCACCTCTTCGTGGAAGGAACTGAACGTGCAGTTTTGACTTACCCAAACTGAGCAGGATTCAGCTGGATGCCAGGCTCTGCTCCACTATTGAATCCAAAGGAGCATTTTATGCTGGGGTTTTTGTGGGTTTTTAAAATCTCTTCCATTTTTCAGCTCCTACCTTGAAGTACCCACTGAAATCCAGGGTCCTCGACTTTACTTCCCAGTCCCAACCCCCTTTAGCTGATCAAACCATTAGCAGGAAACACAACTAGAAGCAGCTGATCAAATTTACATTTACTAGGGACAGAAATCCCAGTTAGTACCAGGGGTTTGAAGTTCTTAAATCCCTTCTGGAGGCTGCTAAAGCCACACGTTTTAAAGAATCACATCTTATCCCAGACCTCAGATACTTCTTCAGAATCGTTCTTTAGGATGTGCCTGCAGGGCAGACGGTGTCACAGGAAGGCAGCAGGTACAATCCTGGGACTTCAGTCACCTTTTGCAAATGTGGTGCTTGCAAGGCTCGTTCAAACTAAGTTTGATGGCAGTTCCTGCTCCCGAGCCGTGCCGCTCATCTGGGACTGGGGGAGGCTGGTTCTGTACAAACCGGCTCACGGTTCAAGTGGGAACTCTTAATTAGAAGGAAAAAAATAATAAAAAATCTGTGGTTTTCACATACATTTAATGAATAAAATATATATCCATTATTCACATAAAAATAACTTTACAATTCCGAAGTCATACAGCTGACAGAAAGCAGTAACATGGGTGCAATCAAACCATGACCCTTAAAAAAAAAAAAACACAACAAAAAACTAACCCCCTCCTCCAAAAAAGAAACCAAAACCCAAAACCAACCTCCCCGATTTTCCTGTAACCTGACCTTCACACAAAGGCTTTTACTATCACTTTTCATGTCATGAGCAAGAAGTGGTGTGAGTTTTCAGGTAAATGTTCAGTCAATAAAGGTTTAGATTATGCAGCAAACTTCCAATTTTGGAGTTCTGTTCAACTCTTGCCCTGGCAGCAAGAAATGTAAAGGCACAAGGGCTTTTGCATGAAATCTTGAACCTTAATTTAAAGGTAGTCCCTCAAGTTTAGAAAAACACAATTGTTTCCCAAAGGTGCTCCTCTGAGGTTAATGGTTTTTTGCTGCACGGGCTGATGGTGCTGTGCTGAGCTTCCCCGCGGCTCCGGTGGGTGCCTCCTAAGAAAGAGGCCTTGGATGTATTTGGAAGAGTAAAAATTAAGCTGTATTTGACAGAAGGAAGGATCTCCACTGCTGTAGCATGGCTACTGCTGGTAAATGTCTTTTTAATGGCTATTTCTTCTTAGCCCCTCTTTCCCATGTAATTACACTTTGCTAATGTGGTACAAAATCTGTTAAAAATCATGAGCCAAGTTCTCGATGAGTCCAGCATTAAATCTTTAAATGGATGCACTGTAAATCTCCATCTATTTTCACATCCACCTGCCAGACACAATGGATAACACGGAAGATTAAAAAGGGATAATTGTAATATTCTTCCCCTTCCAGGGAAGGGAAGAGCAGCTATACTCTATACATTTTGTGCTGTATTATGAAACGGTCACTTCTTTTACAGAAATCTTTTGCAGACGCACAAAAACCATCAATTTCTGATGATAGAAAAAACCAGTGGCTTGAGTCAAGTAAGATTGAGACGGTGAATCTTTTTAACATTTGTGGAAATACGAGCTACCAACTTCGAATCGGTGGCGGGTGGCAGCGCTAGGACCGAGGACGAGCGAGCTGAGCAGGGCTGAGGCAGCACCGAGGGGCTCATCAGTCACCCTGACACCCCTTTGATGACACAACTGGCACACCGGATCCCCCTCTGCCAGCCGAGGGCCTGGTAGAGCAGCCTCAATACAACCACCACCTTCCTCTGTCGCCTACATGGGGGCTAAAGGCAAATTCTGAATGCTCCCCGAGGAGGCTCTGTGCTGCACAAAACACCCTTGGCTGATGCTTGTACAGCAGCAGCTGATGGAGCACGTTAATAGACAGACGCGGCAGCCTCACGGAACGTGAAACCTCCTGTTGCAACGACAACTAAAAACCCCCACAGGACAGGTGGGACCGCCAGGTACAAAGGCAGAGCCCCGCTACCAAGTGTTCCATGTCAGACCGCGTTGCAGACCAGGAGGCTGTTTCAAGCCTGGTTGTGTCGAGGTGAGGAACTCAAGAATGAAGATGGAGGCTTTGACCCCAACCTGCAAGTCTTATTTAAGCTGCACCAGCGCTCCCTTGCTCTCCTGACTGCAGATGCCATCTGTGCGGCAGCGTCAGGCGGGGTGAATTAAGGACAGTTCCGGGCAGATTTTCAGCAGTAACCGTCCACGAACAGAGGGGCCAAGGAAAAGGCTCACAAATTAAAAGCTGTCATGACAGCGTCTGGTGTCACTCTCATCTACTCGTTGCTGGAAGTCCTTTAGGAGGTCACTCCTGAGGGTGGAGAGATGATACTTACTGTCCTGCAGAGCTGAAGTATCCCGTATCCGAGGTTGCAGAAGAGGAGAAGAAAGTTGTCTAAAAAGATGCTGGCAATGCTGAAGTGGTGAAGAAAGAATTTCTAGCGCTCCGCCTTGGCTGCAGAGTTTAATTTTAACTGTGTTAAAAATAGAAGCATATGATAGGAACCTTAACTAAAAAATGTACAGCTCGAGTATTCGTGCTGCGATTTCACTGCGGCCCCTTTCCGCTCCCCTTCCGGGCGCTGCCACCTTCTCCTTTCTCTTCCGAGCACCTCTCTGCCTACACGCTTCCACACCCGCTGGCCTCAGCCTTTGGGTTTTTCCACGTAAAGAAAAACAAATGGGGCGTTTACTCAAGTCCCTTCTCGGAGGCTGGGGGAGAAGAGGGAACAGCGTGCTGGTCCTCTTTTGTGCCCTTGTTGCCTGCATCTTCCTTGCAGCGCCGTTTACAAATGCTCCAAAGTTCACTGGCTTCTGCTTCGTGTAATGGCCACATAAAACCAAGTTAGAGCAGACAGGGGGTCAAGATTTACTGACCTCAGTGCTTAGCAGCTTGCCTGCAGTGGGTTGGATGTTCAGTACAAGTCATCCCTGTCCCCCCACAAGCTCTAAACCCTCAGATAACATAGAGAATTCTCTTGCTGAACAGTGCGAGGAAGGCAATAAAATAGAAAATCCCGAGTTGTCATGACCTGTGATTTGCTGTGGCTGTTTCTGCCCATTGCGATAGCAAATTTAAACTCCCTCTAGAAGAGCTTCTGGATGAAGCCAGATCAGTAATTAGGGATTGACTTTAGCGGGAACGCAAAGCCTCCAGGAGTGCCCTTTCTCTTCTGACTCTGCTCCAACACACACCCCACCTCAGGCCCTACACCCTGAATTTTAACTGCAATAAAGCAAACCTACAGAAACGCTCAGGTGCTGCCAGAGGCCAGGGAGATGCAGAAGGTGGTAGAGGTCAGTGAGCAGCGCAGCTGTGAGTGGTCCTCATGAGCACCGATGGAGTCTGGCCTCCAGGACTGGCCTAGTCCCAGAGCCTGAAGAGCTCCCGTAGGGCGTACAGGCATTTCACCGTTGGTCTGCAGCATTTGCCGACCAGTTGTATGTATAGATGGAGAGGGACCCTGACTTTTGCTGTCCCTCCCCGTTATCTGTGTGTGTGAGGTCCAACCCTGCAAATGACTCCATCTCACCTGCTGGCGTTTCCTCCCAAAAGACTTGGTGACAGCCGTGCCGGACCCCACGTTACCCCAGCACCTACATGGGAAGCCAATATTTTACGCCACATCCATTGCCTTGTCCTCGCGGCCTTTGGAGAAAGGCCTAGAGCTGGGTTCAGTATTTAGAGCTGCAGAGGTTGTACCACCATGAGCTAATCCTAACGAGCGCTTGAAGGCCAACACTTTCACTGCAGGGAACGCCCCCTCCACGCACAGGCATTTTGTGTGAGCACGACGCAAAAATTCTCCTGACATACAGTCGCATCAGCCACAGCTTTAATTACCTAAAGTACTGACTTTAGTCAGTAAGGAGACACGGGAGACTAAGGAGACATAGCCCTCAGTAAGTCATATTTTACCTTCTCATTTCTAAAGCTTGAGAGACCGTATTTTCAGACCGGTCTCAGAGGCCTCTAGGTTTTTCCACACTGAAGCTCAGAAACCGATGGTACGACTCTGGAGTTTTACAGCAGACCCTGGTCAGAGTTACCAACGCTAAGCTGGGCTTGGACACTGAGAGACACAAGTCCTCGAGTCAAGCTGCAGCAAGGGACACCGAGACCCAGAGCCGCTCCCTCTCCTTTGAGGAGGAGACGGCTTTTCGTCTGAGCTCTGGCCAAACTGACGCAGCAGCACTGAGCCGGGCACAGTTTAGTGGTCTCGGATTTGACTCATCCACATTATTTTTTGGTCTGAATCCAAGCTACTTATTTTTTAAAGCAGACTGCGATAAAATACAGCCGCTGTGGGATTGGCTTCGTCAGAAACGTAAGTTTGCAGGTATTTAGTCCCCAATCCGTAATTGTATGCGGGCAGCCTGCCCACGCGCCGCGGAAAGTTATTTGGTTGAGAAATGCAGCCTTTGCACAAAAGTTCCATCAGGGCTTTTAGCCCAGAGACTTCAGTCTTAATTTAATCCAGCTGCCACACAAGAACCATTATAATCAATGAACAAAAAGAAGATTTGCACAGTCAGCAACAAAACGCCACTTTAAGAACCTACATATTTGAGAATCCAAGTAATGCTCCTATTCATAAATAAGAGGCTTCCAACTGAGCATATAACAAACGAGGTACAGCGATGCTGGGCCACAATGCGTTTAGAAAAGCTGGGGGCCCCTCAAAAATAAAGTATGTTTAGGTCAGAGCTGGGCTTTCACCGCCAGCAAAGTCACTGAGACAGGCTCGCATTCTGTGGCTGTTTTCTGGCTGACAGCTGGCCCCGCCATCCTATCAGCTGAATACCTATTTATGCAAGTCTCACACCCCTTAGCCTGGAGCAATTTTTACCCTCCTTTGCACGGTTCTGGCCCAAAACATTATGTATCAGTACTACCCACTCGGACAGTGACCACAGGACGCTGCCATATTCATTTTTCAGGTGTGCTACGAGCTTTTTCTTTCTAGTCCCCGGTAAATCAGAGCAAGATGAATGTAAATTCTTACTGCGTTTCACAGAGGCAAGTGCCCCCTGCTAATCTGCAGTGGTTTTCCTTCGGTTTGCTCATTAACGTAAGCAGCCCGAGTGTCATGTACCCTCCGTTTCTGCTGATAATGCTCAAAAGGTGCAAGGAAGAACATACTGTAATTATCTAAATCGGATCCGGACACAGCAGCAGCATTACCGGATTGTGTCAGAGCTAGCTGAGGGAAAAGAAAAGAAAGAGGAAAATGCCAGTATTCTACTCATAACCACAGATGCAGCTTAAATGTTACAAATGTAATAGGAGCCGTCACAAAAACTGCAGGCATGACAAAGCAATTTCAGTAAATACAGCACAGTAAATTGCTTATTAAATGAAGCTGCCCTCAAACAGTAGCTGCGGCTACAAATTCAAATGCTACGATGACATAATTTAACTGCACGAAATCACACCGCTCCTGTCCTTTTCTCCCTAGCCCTGGGACTTTGGAGGAACTTAAAAAAAAAAAACAAAAACCAACCCAAAAAGACACCTTCCTGAAGCGGGACACCTCGTGCGAGGCACGAGCAGAGCACACAAAAGGGCAGCGAACGCTTTCGCGCTGGGCGAGATGCTCCACTTCTCTTGGTAAATAGAACTTAACCTCGTGAACCGAAACCCTCGGACCCCGCGGGATGCAGTAAGTTTGTCTGCAAACGCTGTTATCGGAAGGAGCGGACAGACCACCCGGGCGTCCTGCCCGGGCCAAAGAGCAGTTAGGGCAGGGCTGGCAGCAGAAGGACTGTCGAGGCTCGGCTGCCCATCCTCACCCCTTCCCAGGCCAAAGCACGGCCCCTGCCCGAGCTCCACCCCGATCACACCGCGCTTTCTCCCATCCTAGGAAATTTACTGATCTTAAAAAAAAAAAAAAAAAAAAAAAAGACCAAATCTCCTCTGAAAGGCGGATGCACTGAGCGGGGGTAGGGCAGCACGACGCCACCAAATCCATCAGACTTTTCACCAAGCCCCATGAAAGAGGAAATAAGTCATTTATGAAGCAGATGCTCGGAAGGATGTGGCCCGGGGGAGGGACAGCCCGTGCCCGCTACCGGGAGTTTTCTCCTCTCCCCCGAAATACAGCTGAGAACAGCAGCTCTCATTTCTGCCCTTCCAAACCCAGGTCAGAAGGTACCTGGACAAAAAAGGCAGCGCATCTCTCACACCCGAAACTGCAAACACCAACAACGTGATCTCATTTGAAATCCCTAATTTTCCTTTAGGACACAAATGGCAAAGATCAAATTTAAGAAAAATGCCTACAGCACAATAATAAAAAGGCAGTAAGCAGGGCCAGTTACACAGCACGTGAACTGCAACTGACTGCACATGTCCAAAGATCAGCACGTGCAAAGGGTGATGCTATTTTGAATGAAAGTTGCCCAGTGCTTTAGCCCAATTAATACAAACCACGTGTGTGTGTGTGCTGAGACTAATCCACAGGGCATCCAGAAATTGTCGAAGGTAAAAGAGAATGGCCACAACTGTTTTAAGACACAAAATGTTCACTTTTTAGGTAGGTTGCCAAAAAAAAAAAAAAAAAAAGGGAGGTTGAAGTTGCCAGAATGATTCCTTGCTACAGCATAACAGCTTAAAAACACACTCAAAGGCTACATCATTGGAAATGTGGCATTCACGGTTTGAAACATCTAGCAGGAGACTGGAAATTAGCTTTGGTACCACGGAGCCACCACCTGCAGGTTTTGGAATAGATTTGCCAACCCCAAGACACTCCACTGGTGAGTGATGCTGCGACAACGTGCAGAAGAGGGACTGCTGAAGTCACACACACGCGTGAGGGTGGGGATACCC
Organism: Limnodromus scolopaceus; assembly: GCA_028565335.1. Lineage (NCBI taxonomy): Eukaryota > Metazoa > Chordata > Aves > Charadriiformes > Scolopacidae > Limnodromus > Limnodromus scolopaceus. The sequence goes on along the minus strand of JAOXNO010000033.1, from coordinate 32,989,582 downwards.
AGACCATAGGGCACCTCCTTGCTCTTGGAAAGAGCAGCACAACGCTGGGTCTGCTGGGGACCTACCAGCTGGACCACAGCTTGGACCAGAGGCGTATCGGGTATTTTGGAAAAAAAGACAGTATCATTGGTGAGAGATGGGATAACACTTCATCTAATTGGAAGGAAGCAGCTTATTAAACAAGCATTTGGCTGGAGGACTTACATGCACAGAGGTAATTAATCTCAAAAGATCAACATTTTCAAGCTAAATCATAGGTTCTGCATTTTGAGGACAGGAAGATGCAATTCCTGCCAATATTTTTTTTCACTGGGCGCTGGACATCATGCTCCTGTCACAACTAAGACACAGTTGCAAGTCTGGCTCTGCTCAGGAACCACGTAACGTAAGGTTACACGTATGATCCTCATTTTTACAGTCCTGAGCCAGGCTCCCTGCACTCGTCCACCTCTTCCTTCTGGGGAGCCAGGAGACAGATTCTGCATTGACAAGGGGACACTGTGCACACACACAGTTGTGACCTTCCAGCAAGAAGTCTTCCACACGACTCTAGATTTCAAAGGCTGACTTTATCCTACCCCATGTAGAGCATAAGCCCTGCTACAGCTTGTGAGATAAATCCTTCCCTTCCTCAAATTTACAGATGCCTTTTTGAGCAGTCCACATTTTAAAACCCCCATGTAGCTTAATAGACCTGCTGAGATGAAAACTGCCGTGACTTTGTAAGTTTGTTGAAAACACCAGTTAAAATTAACAATCTTAAAAGAAATCCCTTCTACCCAGCAAATAAAGATTCTTTTTTTAGACTAAAACCAAGGGAAGGGAGTGTTCACATAGTAACCCTACTGTCTTGAGCATTGGTCTGCAGAATTCTTTATTTAAAAATAAATAAAAATAATTAAAAAAAAAATTCTTTTTCATTCCTTTTTAAACAGAATACTAAATCCTTCAGAAAAAGGATTTAATTGCTTCTGCCACTTAGCACTTGTTTCTGAACCACTAAAAGTTAGCTCATCACACTTATTTGGTACTTTTTTCCTTTGCTTGCATAAAGTTCCTCCCAGCAGAGGTGAGGAGCAGAGCAGGCACTGACCCTGCACCCACGAGGCTAAAACACTTCCCACGCACACCACCACTGAACGCCTTCAGGCCAGGCCTGCGAGTACAGCGTGAAAGACAGCATTACTGGTAATAGTGGGAGAGGGGGCGGGGGAGTGGGGGAAGAACCCACCTTGTCCTAGGACCAGTTTTAAAAAATAAAAAAAAAAAAAAAAAAAAAAAATCTTAATCTGCTCATCACCCTTTTACAACAATAATGCAGGGGAAAAAAGAAAAAGAAAGAGCTTTTTTTAAACCTGTATAACTGAGATTTAAAAAGAAAAACCCAGCCTTGGCTTCAGCTTCTAAGGAAGCTTGAGGGGTGAAACAGGGCCATGTGGAGGTCAGTAGATGATTTACAGGGTGGACAATGCAATCGTGCCTAAAAAATAAACAACTTAGAAGTGAAAGCAAACCAGAGAGTCAGGCAGGAAGCAACACGACCCCCAGCCATCATGGAAGTGAAGACTGTGCAGCAAACAAGTGAAGACGGACCCAGAGAAGCTGCTGAGGTGACTTTGTTAGAGGTACGCTTTGGGATTGTTTTCTTTCCTTGGAATAGCCTGGAGCAGTCTGACACAACAAATGCATCTCACAGCTTGTAGATCAAAGGTACAACTTTTCTGAAGCATCTAAAGGATTTAGGAACTTAAATTGCACTGCAAATTCCACAGGAATCTGATCTGCAATTAATTAGACTCTTCTGGAGTGTCTTTGTTTTTCGTTTTTAAAGTGTGCTTGCAATCTTGGCAAATGTGTGTTTCAAAATCAGGATGCGATTAACTGGAGCATCCCACATTGCAGAATTACAATGAGCAGGAGAACTGACGTATGCAAGTGTTATTTCTGATTTCTGTTTCTTCAGACTTCCTGGAGTCACTTCTAGTTTCTCTCCTGGTCAAAGGGGTTTAAGGCTTTCTTGAACTAAGCCCCTGGTTATGTAGCCAACTACAGCACACTGGAAGCACAATTATGCTACTAAGATAAGATGAAATGCAGCGGTGATGCACCAATTCATCATGTTTGGGTTCTTCTAATGAAGCCCATTACTCACAGAAGAGAATTTTCTCAAGCAGTTAGTCACCAGCAGACAGCTTTCCCTGTTACTCCTTCCTTTCCTACAGCTGGTGAATAGTCTGGTCCTCCCCTCGCTATCCCAAAAGTGCAATATTAGGAAAAGTCAACACCTAAATCAAAAGTAAACAAACAGTATTTAACTTTCCCTTACCGCAAAAAAAAATTAACATTAGAACAGAACAGCTTTCAGGAGCAAGCCAACTTTTTTCATTAAAGTACCAAAAAGATGACAAAAACAGCCCGCTGTCCTTTTAATACTACCGAAAGATATTGAATACCTTTCCTTAGCTTATTAAAATAAGCATAAAACAAACTACACGCTAATTACAGCTTGCATAGAAACATTTTGTTTTGCACTTTGTGCAAATCTTACTAAATAAGGCATGCTTGAGAGCTTAGGTAGCAATGCAGCAGTTACCAAAGAATGCTGAGAAACTGCAAGGAAAATTCCAGGCAGTCTGCAATCCACAGCCACTTACACAGTTCATTTGACTTCAAAGACCAACAGCTGATAGCTGCAGATCTCTCCGCAACATAAGGCAACATGGTATGTGTAGGGCCCAGCACCTGCTTTCAGCTAGTCATGGGTTTAATACACATAAGATCACTTGAATTCAAAAATACCTGAGCCCCTAGTTAAAAAGAGGGCTTCAGATGGGGATTGGTAAGAACCCTGTTTCAGGGGAAGGGAAGAGGGAAAGAGGACAAAGACATGAGGAAGCACAACCCTTCACGTAGAGGGGCTCTGTGCAGGTTCTGTGTGTATTTTTATACCCTGAACTGTCCCCATGGGACAATGTTTTTCCAAGCAAACCGTCCTCTAACAAGTTATCCAGAAAAGTATTTCTGGAACAGAAAAAGCTAAAACGTTTGCCTCTCTTAGCCAACCTACGGGTGTCTTTGCAGAAATTCAACAGGAATCAGTGACACTAAAGAAGGGTGGCTGTGTGAAGAGGAGGAGATGAAGTAGGAAGCTGCAATAAGAGCAGTATCAGAAATCTCTCAAATAACTTAAGTAGCACAGAGGGAAATGATAAGGCCTAATATAAGGTAAGGTGGAATAACATTTTTCCTCCTTCTTTCCCCTTCAAATCAAGTATTTTCAGGAAATATTGAAGTACAACCTTCTTTTGTAAGCAGCTTTGCATTAAAACTCTGTTTAAACTCCAAAAGTTTTTTTTTTTTTTAAAAACCAGTTTAAAAAACCCACTAATAATAATCCTCAAAATCCTCTAGTATTTTGTAACATAAAATGGAATGTTCCTGGGCAAGTGCTGCCAGCTCCTTCAGGAACTCTGGGAAAAGGGCAGCTGCGAGCACGGCATTCCTCACGTGCGCGGGAAGGCCGGGATGAGCCAGGCTTCTCTTTCCTTTCTGTCCCAGGAAAGGCTGGAGTACAGCCGGGTAAGCTTCAGAGAGGTTCCTTCCTTTCCCCGCGTTGCTGCTGTGCTGGACGTTACCTAAAGCCAGGAAAAGAGGAGAGGAGAGACAAAAACCCAAGACTCAGTATATTAATCACACACAGCGTTTGTACAGTGTCCAAACCCAGTTTCCAGGGATTGTGCTGTTCAGAGCTGTAGTTTGCAGCACCCAGACCATGCAGGGAGACACTCCACTAATCCAACATTTTAAAGTTCTACGTGGCCTGATTATATTGCATTTTTTATTAGCTATCTTTCCCCAGGTTATATATTATTCAGTTCCAGCTCTGATGAGAGAAATATGTGGGCAGAAGAGGAGTCGAGAGAAAGCGTAATATGGATTTAACTTAAGAAATAGCAGATAATATCTACCCATCTAGACCCAGCATGGTCGGCTCAATTTAAGTGATACTGTGCTCTAGCCCTCTCCCGGATCAAAATATCTTTTGGACTTTACTTCTCTCTCTCTTCCTCTATCTCTATCCTCTCCCCGTGAACCACCGTGTAAATGGGTTTGAGGCCGAGCTATCACATCACTGTGGGAGTTTGAGGGAAGATAGAAACTAAGGGAAAGAACCATTTGAAAATTTGATTTTTCTAGAGCTGTAACACCACTAACTACGCTTACCTTTAACTCCCTGTAAAGCAACCAGACGTTAAAAAAAGAGCAAGTGAAAACCACCGTGTGCTCTGCTATATGATCTCTGCTGCCAGAGTTCAGAGGATCAGGGCTCAAGCATCAGAACGCATGGAATTACACCGACAGCAGCACTTAAATTTCAATCAATTGCTCCTTGTTTCAACCTGAAGCAGAACTGCACTTTAATTAAATGATAATTAATTTAGTGAAACTAAAAAGGTGACAAAATTTAACACTGGTGGAAATAAATACTTTACGAAGAAAAATTAACTTGCAGAACTCACTGCCACAAGATGTCATTGAGGCCAGAAGCAGAGACAGCTAAAGCCTGTCTAACTTACCAGGGGATGTTCTCATGAGCTGTATAAGTAAATCATTAAAAAATAATAATAAAGGACTGTCATATTGACTCATGTACTGCAGATAAGCCAAACGCCACATGGCTGCACGAGGAAGAGGTTTCCCTTGAAGTGCAGGCAGTTTATGTTAAAACACCTCAGTCTCAGGCTGCACCACCCTTTCTGGGAAACCTCTGGAAGCAGCTGAAGGGACTGGGAGCTCGACAGGGACCCCTCACCCCAGGCAGCAGAGCAACCCCTCTGCCCAACCCCTCTGCACGTTTCCTTCTTCCGTGTAGTTCTCCTAAGGCACTGGGGAATTACTGTACGCTTCCAAAGACTCGAAAGGAAATTTCATCTTAATCATCTAACCGGGTTGTACTTTTCTCCAGTTTCAAAAACCCTTTCCAACTCCAGACTTATCAATCATTCATATTGTTATTCTACAAATTTTTATCTAGTAGAGACAGAGTACAGGAATTTCAGTTCTGTGAAAAATTCTGACTGTGGGAGGAAAAACAACTTAAATTATGAATTACAATGAAAAGATAAAGTTTTGAGCTTCCCTTGAAGATTTTTTTTTTTCAGATTTTTCTAACATCAAGATGTTTCATAATTAATATTTTAAGTTTTTAAAATTATTTAGCCAATATAACCAGAATGCTAGTATACTGTGAAAGCTTTTTTTTAAACTCTTCCCTTCAAAAAGCATAGAAATTGATATATTTACCTAAAAAATTTTTTCACTTAGATTTAACTGCTTCTTGGGGGAAAATAAAAAAGCAGCAGCAAAAGGAAAAAAGCACAGAAAGCTGGCCTAGGGATAAGAGATTTGATTTTCTTCTTTGACCAGGATTGTCCACTACTTTCTAGGATCAGGATGCAAACCAAATCACACAATTGAGAAATTGAGAAAATGAATATTCTGGAGATATTATTACCAATGGACTGAAAGAAGGGCAGCATTTCATATGGGACCCACATCAGGACAGCTCTACATATCTAACCAGAACCCCAGAACCCAATCTGCTGTCTAAGAAAACCACATACTACTGCGAGCAGAAAATAACACATCATCCATCTCTGCTCAGACACCTTCAGAGATCATCAGTGTGTCAAGAGAAAGGAAATGCTCTGCAATATTAAGGTTTTACATTTGTGTCCCCCAGTAAGTCTGGCCTCAGTCTTTCAGGTGTGAATTCTGTAGGAGGTCAGCGATGCTCAGACCTGTAGAGAAAACTTTGGGGTTACTCACCACTTCCGTTGGGAAGTACGAACAACTGATTTGCATGATGCCCAAAGGTGGCATTCAAGCTAATGCAAAGAAATCCTACGGGAGTTCCTCATTTCATTTTTTTTTCCATTTACCATTATTGTAGCAGTTCCTACCTTCCACTTCTTAATCAGTATAATGAACTACCACAGGTTGATGGACTACTGAGCCAACTTGCTCCAAGAATCACAGTTTGATTACTTGCATCACCAGTCTTGTTGAGAACCAAGTCTGCAGTTATCCAGACATTTATTTACTCTCCATTTAATTGTCAAGAGGTGCCTTCTTTGCAGGAGTTGCCACAACACAGAAGAAAATGTACCAACAGGGTGACTAAGCAGCCTTGTTTTGAATTCCTAAATAATGACCAGCATGAGTCAACCTGGCAAATTCTGAAGCCCACAGAAGGAAACTGACGTAAAACAGGAAGCATAAATAAATGCCATCGAGAATGGGTTATATAAAAGTTTTTTTTTGCCAGCAGCTGAAAAACAGGACACTAAACGTTGCCTCCTAATCGCATCTCCCACATGCTAGCTACAATACCATCTAATTGTAAGGATTTCTAATCTATGGCACCAGAATGTAGAGCCTAAAATGCTACTGACATTTGCAATACACAGCTCCTTACAGCAGGCGCCTTCCACAGACAAATTCTTCGAGAAGCAGTCTTAGCAAGGTCATAATTTTATAGACCGGATTTACTGCAAACCTTAGAAACACATACCTTGCTGCCTAGAAACTAGGTAAATTATTGTTCAAAGCCTTGAAAAATGAAAACACAATTAAAATGGCACATAAAAAGTCCTGCTTTTCACACCTCTGGAAATCCAAGGGAAGTATCAACAATTTCCCAGAGGCATAGGCAGAGTGGGTGATTATTAATGACACCCAACGAGGAGCAGGCCACACACCAGTAAATGCAGCCTCTCTTGATCCCTGTTGCTGAGTCAGCTCTTAATCACTGTGGTCACTGCTCTCACCAAATTCGACACACTCCCATCACGTGGGAAGCTGACTCTTAAGGGAAACCTGCACCCAACATTGCCTGCTCAGCAGCACGCTGAGAACACGCGTGTCCCCAGGGCTCTACCAACTCTACCAGCTGCCTGGCTGCATCTGGAGAGTTCTTAGTTAGAATGTAAGATTCTTAATTTTGCTTATTTTCAGTAGCTTCCCCCATGTCCCTATAAACACTGGTAACTGTCAAGACAGGTGTAGCGTGTGCTGTGCTTGAGAAGCAGCAGATGTTACAGAAGTCCCCCGGAAAGCTGCCTTGTTGGCATGATACCTGTTTAACTCCCCACTGCTTTCCAAGCGTCCTGGATTTTATACCCCCCACCCAACTTTTTTTATTTTGTTTTTCATTCAAGAAAGCCCAGTTTTCTGGCTAATATTTGTCTCCCTCAGTAGTATCCCAAACCACGGTACGAAGCCTTATTCAGTTGTTGCAGAAACCAATTCATTACGGACTTCTGTCCTCCCTAACATTTATCAAAAAAGAACCAATGACTAGCTGAAGGTCAGGCTAAAAATAAAATGAAATCATGCACATGTGCCATCTCACCTCATGCCTGGAAAGCAAGTTTGTTTACGGCCAAACTGACAGTGAGCCAAGAGCTGATTTTGTTACTCCTCTAAAGAGACATTTTCTGCAGCAAATAAAAGAGCACAGAATATCCAAATAGATCCATACACTGTGGCCCACTGAGCATCATCGGGTTAAAGTCAGAAGGGTACATCTGGTTAATGGTATTCACAACGCACCACACCTACTTTTAATCATGCTGTAGAAAACGAGAGAGGTAACTGGTGAGTCGTTCCACCCAGCACTCCTCCGAGTGCGGTTAACATTTACCTTTGGTTAGCAATTCTTCCGCGGCATCAGACATGTCCACACGAAAAAGCAAGTACTGTTGGGCCTCCAGGAGAAGACCTGGGAAGTCTTTTTCAATGGAAGCAAAATGTTCAATTTTATTTTTCACAGATGCCAGCACCTGCCAAAACAACAGTAACAATTACTTCTTCCTCCCTTGCTCCCAGAGCAGCCACAGACTCAGGCCTTCTGTAGCCGCATTAAAATAGAGTTACAGCAAAAGTTACGGTCATACAAAATTTCCAGTTCTTTGCACAAACGTAATTAAAACATCGAAATTAGATGAGAGGCTCTCAGACAGGTGGGAAAGCAACAGGTGGAACCGAAAAGAGCTAACATAAGGTTTAACGAGACACAAAAAATACTGTTCCAATGGGCATGACTAACGCCTGTGGGTCAAATACCTGATAAAGTGACCGCACGCTAGGCTGAAACACCATGTTGGTGTTGAGCAGAAAGGAGCGAAGAAGAGGCTGTGGGTAACTTGCCAGCTGAGTAATAATCCCAATAAGCAGCAAATTTACATGCAAGGAATTCTCCAGCATGTTCTCCAGCTTCGACAACACTACGCTGATGAATGGGCCTGCAAGAAAAGAAGAAGAAACCAATGCTTTTGTTCTCACAGAAGAAAAATCCTAAGATCTAGGATAATAGACATTTTAAAGCAATTTTGATCATCATAACCAACCAAACCAGACCTCCCACATGCTAATTAAAGCCAGTGGGGAGAAAACCCAAACTGTATCTGAACAGACAAAATAGACATAACAGAGGTGTTAAAAGCTTTCGTAAGTAGAAGCACTTTCACTTGCTAGCCAATGAGTTTACATTAATGGCATATTTAACATGCCATTTAGCTATTCTATTTTACATGTGCCAATAAGGATTTAGCCCAGTATGTTATGGTCTGTCTACTGTTCTATTCCCCTTGAAGTTAATTGAAACGGTACCGCTAGTTCCAATGCAAACAGAATCTGCCCTTTTTACACTTGCACCTGATTTCTGGGAAAGGACTGGGTAAAGTAAATGATAGCTAGCTCTCATCTTATCAAAACACTGTGCTCTTTCTAAAGAAAATATGAAAATGCTACTCTAAACATAAAAATCAAGATATGTGATAGTTCACAGCACAAGAAAAGGCATTTTCAGTACTGCAAACAGTCGCACAAAGCAAAGAAGACATTAAAATAGATTTATAAGTGAAATTATTGGTAGATGTAGGCTTTATCATATAAATGTCACCATTAAATAATAGCTTTAGTTTGTGTATTCATGCTGCGGGATAAGCACTGAAATACAGAAGCATTTACCAAGAAAGTACATAAACCCTTGGTGTTCAAGCTTAAGAAACCTTTGCAAGGCTGAGCATGACTTTAACCAAATAATACACGTGGTTAGATGGTAGAGCTGGTGAGATGCTTGAGGCAGTCTGTGAGAGTGTCCCAATTACAAGCAGTGTCTTAGAAACACCCCTCATCTCACACCCAGTCCCATCACACCATTCTGGCTGTGTAAAAGCGAGGGAAACCACAGAGAGGAATCCCTGGGTGACACAGCGCTGCAAACTTTGACCATCCCACCCTAGTCCCCGGCACAAGATGCCTGCCCATCCCGTTCCAGCTGCCCTCAGCTAGCAAGTGGCTGCCAGTTGGGCTACCTGGGCATATTTTAGCCCAGTTTAATATGTCTGCTGTAAACTATGGGAGAGGCTAAATCAATTCTGGGCCACTGCAACAGTAAGGATCAAATCAGAAGTGCCTACATTGCCACTTCACCTAACAGAGCATCACTAAAGGTCGAAGTCTATCATGTTTTATAGCAACTGCAAGTACAAAGCAAGCACTTCCTCGAGACTCATCTATCATGGCTAATGCCAGCACAGCTCCACTCACAAGAGCAAAGGTAGGAGGGCCAGTGTTGACAAGGCTTTATGTGGCTGCTACCTTTCAACCACCATGTCAGCCACTGGAGTGAATGTTGATACCACATCCTGAAGGAATCCCCCACTGCCTGGGCACCCAACGGGGCAGCCCCAAAACCTTTTTTTGAGATACAGTTTCTCCTGTCCCAACATAACCTACTGCTTCCCCTCTCACATTCAGGGAGACGTTTTCACAGAGCCCCTGAGGACCACAGTGCAGTGGGAGCTCCACTGTATCAAGAGGGATTTCAGGAGAAGGAGCTGATATATATCACTGTTTCTCTCCTCTAGGTCAGACTTCAAAACCGAGCAGGTAAAGCTGAAGCCAGTACTTATTACTGTAATGCCACTGCAAGAGAGGTTACCAAGATAGATTAAAAAATTTCTTAGTGGCAAAGTGACTTTTTCCCCCAAGAAACAGGGTAAACAGACGAGAATTCAAAAATTATTCCTTTCCTGACTGTGCATCTATATGTGGCCATGAAGTCAAGCACTGACTGGCGCAGGAGGGAGGGAGCAAGGGAGGCAGAGCGTGGGGTGTGTGTGATAAAAATTCCTGTTCCTGAACACTACATTCTTTCTTGCTCAGGGGAAAACAGGGATGATAGTGTTTAATGCTTTTAAATTGGACATAGACACCAATAGAACTTTTTCTTCATAGATTCATGGGCCTGAAGAGAGCATCTTTGCACCGCTGACACTTACTGGGTGTGGGAAACTGTCTGGTTATTTGATTCTGCAGAGAGAAGCCCCATCCCATGACAGCATCCCAAAACAGTGAAATCAACCAAAAATCCTTATCACACGCATCTACAAACATAATACAGCATTCCAAATTAAATGTATTATTATATTTGAAAGACACTGCAACCTCAACATTTCTGAGGTTATTGTTATGAGCAGCTCCTTGCTTGCAATCACTAAGATCTCCATTAAAGCAAAGTAAACAGCCTAAGAGTAAAATGTGTTGTGGATGGGCAGCAAACATCAAGGCTTTCTGTGTTTGGTGGGGTTTTTAAAATTATTATTTTATTTTGTTTTTCTCTGTTGTGGGATTTCTTGTAGGGGTTTTTTTGGGGGGTGAGGGGGATGGTTTTGATGTAGGGTTTTTGGAAAGGAACAAATAGAGAGAGGGACTAGATGAAGAATGAGACAGAGACAACATTTTTGAGCTACATTTGACAGCAGATAATGGGAAACAGAAAGGTTTGAATGTGATTAGTGTCTGGTACAAGGAATTGCCACCACAGCAAAAATAGCAAATTGATTGAAAAACAGGTTGAATTTTTCAATTAAGAAGCAGTGCCAGGCATGCTGGCTGCAGCTGACCAGAAAGGGCTGCATTTCAATGGACACAAATTAATGTTTTCCCCCAGCTTTCAAATGAACGAGATGCCATCTTATAGAGATCTTGTTTTGGATGAGGAAACCTAGATACACTATTATTTTTTATTATTTGCATTACTGTGGTATCTAGGAGACCTAATTAAAGATCAGGAGCCCGCAGTGCAAGGAGCTGTACAAGTAGAGATCAAAAGCCCACTCTAACCTCCGGTAGCACTGTCATTCCTGAATGGCTTGGACAGTCTGCGGAGACCAAGCTTAAATTGCTGCCTGGCACCAAAAGGGGAAAGCACACCAGCAGCCAGGGCAGGCCTGACGCTGGAGGAACGGGATGGCAGGGCAGAGCATGGGGACGGGCACGTACAGACACGGCACCAGTGCTGCCACCTCGTGCTAAACTGTGAAATAGCAGAGAGGGGAAAAAAAAAAAATGGCAACGTGATACCACATCCATGGCATCAGAGATGAAAGCCACCGGGAAAACAAATTCTTTACCGGGGCTCTGCATATTAGACCAGTTACTCCAATCCCCTTTCAACTGCAAAGGCTTTCTCTAGGAATGATGGAGCTCTCACATACAAACAACATAAGCCCTGCTCAAGGTTTTAAACAATTACAAAACACAAGCAGCCAAAAACACCCTGAGGAACGATCATTTGCTGTCACCACACTGATCGCTCTGCTCTGCTTTCACGTTGGATCTCTCACTCTCCTTGGACCGGTGTCAGCTATTTGGGTGATGCCCTCACTAGTGCCAGGACAGTTCCTCGCTCTGTGCTTGCGCTGCGTGCCGCACAGCGTGAGCTCATTTGGCCACCTTTAATCACCGTGCCTGACTCTATTTGGTGTGTACGGAATTAACAGGACATTCCACCTGTAAATGGAGCACTCTGGCTCCTGGCAGCGTGCTTGGGAGAGACATCCTCCTTTGGTCCAAAGGGAGATGAAATGCTCTCCGCAGAAGGGGTGTCTGCTGAGAAATTCTCAAAGTCCTCCTCCTCTTCTGCAGGAGAGACAGGGTCAGGAGTATCCAACTTCTGCTCCTCCAAGCTTGCACTGTTTGGATCCAGTTCCTTAATAATTTTCTCATACTGTGCAATGAAATCCTCACCATCTGTGCTCAGCAGTCTTACACTTAAGTTATGATCTGCCTCCTGAGGAGAAAGCTTCAACTCTAAGTCTGGCTGTGGATCAATCTCCATCATTTTCTGGTTTATTTGTTCTTTCATTGCACCTTGAGTCAAGCTTGAATTTCTCTTACTGTGCTCATCCAAGTCCTTTTCCAGCTGGCTCTTTGCAAGAGGCCCATTGACTACAGTCTGGCTTTGGACCTCATGTTCTCTGGCTACATTTGAAGTTTTCTCCTTGGAGTTGTCATCATCTTGAGTATCCTTCTGGGCACATAACCTGTAAACCATAACATCATCCTGAAAGTCTGATTCCTCTATGTAAGATCCTTTGATGAGCATGATGGCACTTTTTTTCATTTCTTGAATGTGTTTTGGTGGCTCTGCAGGTGGCTGCACCTCTGCACTTCCCAGGTCATCATATGGTTGCGGTGAACTCACATCAGAACCAGGAGAAATCCCTGTGTCATAGCTATCATCCCATTCTAGCTCCAACTGCATCTTCTCACTGAATGGAGTTACTTGGGAGGAGCTACACGTGCTTGGTGTCCTTTGCTGGAGCCGAAACATTGGGTGTTCCACATCCGTACTATTCTCCTCAGCAAGCGTTTGGATAAAGGTGTCTGGATCAGGGTTTACGCCATCATACAAGGCCGACCAAACCTTACAATCTTTCAGGCACCGGAGGATGGCTTCTTGAGCTTCTGCCAAATACTGCAAGTAGCTGATGTCCACAGCTCTTCCATATTCCACAATGCAAGTAGATTCAGAAGAGCGTCTACCAGAATCTGAAAGTAAAGAAGATTACTCGTACCATGACATGAAAGAACAACCCAGAAGTTCTCTAGCAAGGCAGACACTAGGACATGGCAGGTAGAGTCTTTAGTCCCAACCACCCAATAAGGCAGAAAGATCAAAGCATAAAGAGATTTGCTCATAAACATAATTACTTGTTCCTGCAACTCAAGATTTCCAAGAGACCAGCCTGCATTCAAACCTTAAAACAGCACTGACCCCTCTGAAGCAGCAGGAGTTGCACTCATGTATCTGTACATTACTTTCATGAATGCATATTCAAGTTAGATAGCTGTTAAAGTAAGATTTCAACAGACCTGAACACATGGATGGAATTAAATAAGCTTTCCAGTTCAGGCTTGCTCAGTTTATTCTTGCCCACCTCCTCCCATAAGCTGCTACCAAATCAAACTCACTTTATGATCTGGTCTTCCCCTGAGCACCAATTACCTTTAGTCTGTGCTGCTTTTGTCCATAGGATATAATCTTTTTCTTGGCTTTCAAGTGTCAAGGTGATCCCAGTGGCACAGCAGACTGGTGTCAGGGCAAGCAGTTTTGCAGCAGATACGGAGTAACAGTCTCTCTCTTTCACAGCCCACCGCTGGCTCAACATCATGTGGTTACACGGGATGAGATACCTGAAACAGCAGTGTCTAGCGTTACTTCATCACCCTTTCATGTTGGAGAAAGCACCCAGATACAAAATTCCCTTCCCACCTTCCTGCCCTCTCCAAATCAAAAGAAACTGTAACAATAATCTTGACAGTGATCCATATTCTAAACCTCTCAAGGGCATGAAACCCTGACTCCTTATATTGCGAGGCCGCGGTTTGATTGAGGAACTGTCATGACAAGCAGAGATATGAGGTCAGTGGCGTTGGAACAGGGAAGTGAACGATCCTTTGCAGGTCAGAGCAAACTTGCTGTAAGAAGGGATGGAAGAAGTGTGGGATGGGCAGATGTCAAAGGCCAGCGAGGTGGTTTGGTCCCACTATGAATGAGCTCTGCCTCAGAATCCTTAATTTATTTGTTTTCTTGGGAAATCCAGAGAGAGATGGTTTACATGTACCAGGCAAGCAGCCAGCAAGAAGGAGGGAAGGGTCATCAAGGTGTTCTAATGCACCAGGTACAGACTGAGCTCTCAGGCAGAGAAGGGAATAAGCTACAGGAAGTACAAGCACAGTCTTCTTTAGAGTGCTTTTGTTCAGCTTTTTAAGAGCATTTTATTAAGAGCCTCAGTGTTAACTGGACTGCTGTTTTGCCATCTAAAATGCAAAGAAATTCTAAAGCGTTCCCTAAATAAACCAAAAGAAGATTACATACAGCACTCTACTGCTGTTAAAATGGCAACATACTGGAGTTCACAGAGGTCCTAATAGCATTCCCAGGTACAACACCCAGAGATTAGGGAATTTCACTTTAATGCCTGTGGGTGGAGGGACAGACAGTATCTGAAATGTTCATGTCATCTATGGTGCTAAAAGCTCAATTTAGTTATGCCAATATTTCCAAACAAATAACCAATTCTCATCTAATACACTCACCAAAATTATGAGTAGTCTGAAGCAACACATAGAACTACCAGTTAAAAGCAAAAATAATCGATGCACTTGGTACCCTACATAACAATCTACCTACAACAGTTCAGGAACCTGCAGTATTCTCAGTGAGAGAGGAATCAAAGAGGTGGAAAATAACAAGAAAGAAGGCAGAAGCTGCAAACAAGTCTATACCTTTGTATCAGTGTATAATACACTAGAGAAAACATACAGGAGAGAAGAATTACACATTTAGAAGCAGGGAATAAGCAGTTTGGAGGTGATAAATATATTCGTAGCTTCTCTTCTCTCACTTTTATAGAAATAAATCACAAGAAAAATCTCTTGCTCCTGAAGATCACAGGAGGTAAATAACACTTCTTCGGGTCTGGTAGGCTTTTGTCAGGATCATAAATATTCTTATCTGTGTATTTGCTTGGATTTCTGCTCTCTTGGAGTACCCTCATCCAGCTCTGCATCCATAGGCAGAGACTCTACGTCCCAGAATTAGGAGGAAGAGTGGAAAAATAGTTTGGGCTTTACCTTAAAACCAGCTGTAACATCACATCTTCACAATGCAAGCCAATGAGCGTTCTGAACAATGCCAAGGAGACCACACAGAGCTGGGAAACAATAAATGTTGTCAGTTTTTCATCTGGAAATTGTACTTTTGCAATTGTCCCTGCATACTACATTACAAAATGGCTCTGCCGGAACATCATACTTTATAAGGCACTGTTAGTATGATATTTCATTTTGTCAGCACCCCTACAGGTTTGGTTTTTTTAAAGTTGTCTAGAGCTATACATGTAACATTACATTTTAACAAAATACAATTCAGAGCTTTCCTTCAAATAAGCTATTTTTTAAAAAAAGCAGTAATTTACCCCTTACTATTCTTCAATATTATTCAAATTTATTAATTTAACTCAGCATGAAGTAAACCCTGTAACTTCCAAGACAGTGTGTTAGTTTTTACCTCAGACATAGAATTTGAACCAACTAAAGATCTTTTCTGAAAGAAAAGTTATATCCACACCAAGTTTCTGTTGCTCTAAATGTAAGGAATGATTAGTGTTCTACACATTAAGAAGCTGAATGCTTCTATACATATAGCTTAATGTACTGACATAGACCAGGATCAAACAAGTTATTTTTATCAGACTCTATTCCACATGGAGTTTTTATAATCCCTCCACCACAGGTCACTTGAATGGCTCAGAACCATAGCAAGGTGTGAAGATCCTTTCTGTGAGACCAGGAGAAAGGAAAGAAAAATAGCATTCCTCATTGGAATTGCAAGCTTGCCTTTTTGGCAAAGGTCTGATCAAATATGCCCATAACTAGGTATTTCAGTGGTCACACTCAGCAGAGACAAAAATCATACCCATTTCTGTGACAGGCATCTCACACTCACACTGGCTTTAAGACAGAGTAGCACCAGGGACTTCTACAGGTGCTTTTGGTCACTAATTAGACATACAACACTTGCAAAGCTATCATACAATATATTTCTACTTGCCAGACACAGTTATGTCCAACATGGAAGAAGCATGAGCTGTACGCTTGCATTGATTTTCATGAACCACAGAACCATCATCTCCCTGCCTTTTAATATGCATTTTCTTGGACACATTCTCCTGCACTGCTCTCTCCTGGAAACTGTATCTCATAGCTGGCTTAGACTCCAGGACCAGGCTGACTCTTGTGAGAATGACTTAGCATAAGTCGAGCCTCTGCTAGAGTTTCAAATTGGTGTTTAAATCTTGCCTCTCCTTATATTAATTATGTAAACAGAAACAATTAATATATGACATTAATTGCACTTTTCAGTAGCTAACAAAAGAAACAGGTTAAGACAAAATAAAGGAAAAGCTACAGATATCTCTCCACCTCATTTTTTCAGTCACTGGACATCCTTTGTTATTCATTCAGGATTAAATCCAGCCTCCTGCCTGGGCATGGCTTCACTTCCACAATATGGAATTTCCTGCTCTTGTCTGCAGTCACTCCCCTTACTCCCACTGTTAAAATGCTCTACTCTAGCTCTGCAGCAGCACATTGTTATGTTCCTCTCCCCCACATGTGCTTTCTCACTGACGTCAACTTAAAGACTCCTTGTTTCACCATTTCCAGTTCTCTCTTCCTGATGAGTTACTCAGCTCCCCTACAATATGATTTGCTGCCCATGGTGACCAAGACCAGATGAATACGTTTATTTCGTGAAAACATATATACACACACATGTATTTTCCTTTACTTGGTAGGTATATCTGTGGAACAGTTAAACAGCAAAGTTCAAGTGAACCAAACTTGACAGCCTCTGAAAAGCAAAAGTTTCTTTGATTGCCTTCCCTAGTTCAGTCATTGAACTCAGAGAAGAACAAGAGAAAAGGAAAGAGCACAGAGAAGGGAACCAAGGAACATTCTGGAGCTGGCTTGCAGTGAAGCAAAGAGGAGCTCAAACCTCTTGCCCTGTCACCACTGTCCACTAATTGTACTAGGAGCCAACAGGAAGGTGCTAGTTTGTCCAAGATCTTGTGTCTACAGAAATAGATGAAGAAAGTAAAAGGGCAAGAGAAGAAGAAATAAAGGGAACTGAAGTTCTTAAAAATAACAGGAGTTGAAGAGCTTCAAAATAAGCTTTTGGAAGAAGCCAGATCCTTGCATGAAAGGACAGAGGAAAATTCCCATTCCCTCTGTGAAATTTACTGAGAGCCAAGTCTAACTTTTCTTCATACTGTAAAAGTTCCAAAAAACTGCTACTGCCTTAAATTTTCCTGTATTTAGGAAATTTCAGTTTGTAGGGAAACATTTCTCACTTGTCTCTGGGACCATATTGCAAACCAGGAATCATCTGAATAAGTAAAGCCAGTCTATTTTTGTATTTTGTAAAAGGAAATGATTTAATATATGCTTAGGAGACAAAGAGGACAGTATTTTTACAAGTCCTTTTGGCCACCTGTATGTATATAGGTTTAACTCTGTGAATTATTAATAAGTATTTTCATCATTAATAACGTATGCAGCTTTTGTGCTACGGAAACACAGAAGACTGCAGTTCTGGCTTTTGCACTCGGCCAAGCTATACTGCAGAGAACTCATTTAGCATCATAGAACCATTTTGGCTGAGATCCTGAGTTGCTCAGGGCTGCAGAATTCTTTACAATTCCCATCTCGTTTGCCTATGGAACAGTAATTAATGATTAGCAGAGACAACAGCATTTGCATTTTTGTCGACAGAAGCGGTTTCAGTTTTCTGAGTTAATCCATCTTAGAGATGCAGTAACAGCAACATATATCCGTATTTGCATGCACTCGCATTTCAAAACAAATTTCAGATGAAGCTACTGTCCCTAATACACAAATTTCACGCAAATGCTAGTGTTCTGGCTTCTCTTGTACCTGCACTAAAACAATATTCTTTATTTCATCCATGAAGCTGTGCATCGCACAAGATTCTGCTGAGACTGTCAGTCAAGCAAGGCTCAGAAGGGTAGTCCAGCGCAACAAGTAGTCATTTTTTCTGCC
Organism: Limnodromus scolopaceus; assembly: GCA_028565335.1. Lineage (NCBI taxonomy): Eukaryota > Metazoa > Chordata > Aves > Charadriiformes > Scolopacidae > Limnodromus > Limnodromus scolopaceus. Next base: position 32,971,603 of record JAOXNO010000033.1, on the reverse strand, counting down.
AGAAGATCCAACTGCTAGCAAAGATGACTACTCTCTCTGTCAGGTAGCCCTCCAGCCACCGTGCTGCATTGTGCCCAGGCTGAGAAGGGGCTTACTGCAAATTTGAGACAAACCTTACTACACAGGGGAATGCAGGCAAAGAACAGGAAGCAGCAATCTGATCACTTGAGCAAGAAAGTGCCCTCTTTCACTCAAAGAAGAAAGCAGGCGACATCACAGTTAAGCAAATGTGCTACGACGATACAGACTTGATTCCTGAGCAATATATTGGCAATACTGCAATTCACAACTTGTATCAGTTTGGAGACATCCTTGTAGGGCTCCCACCATCTCCCACAAGGACTATTTGAAAATGCTTGTTGCTTGGCAAAGCTCCAAAGATCAAAAATGCTCCTCACCACAAGTATATTTGTAAGTGCCAGATTGAGTTATCTTCGCCAGCACTAATTCCGCAGTGTCCAGAATAAAAATGCTTCCAAATTTACCTTAAATCTAACAGAATCCAGACTTCCAGAAGCTCTCATCTCCCTCTATCTCATTTCCTGTATGTGTGAAACCACCTCACACATTTACCAACTTAGTATAGTGGTAGATAAATGTCATCACACACAGAAAAAATAATTGAGGGGGTGAAGAAATCACACATTTGGGTGGGGGGAGAAAATTCCTAGTTAAACAGATACTGAATATGTGTAATCTCCTGTTTAAATATTTAACCTACATCCATGCTGAGTACCTGAACAAACTTGCTGCTTGCCTTACCCGGAACGGCGTGTTGATTCGGCTAGTAAGTGTATCTAGGATATGCACATTCTCATGTCGGTGCAGCAAAATAAAACGGAGGAAAATCTTGAGGAGAGCTGGCTCTGAAACACTACGCAAAAAGAGATCCAGGTATGCAGTAGTAGTCATCACTTCTTCCACAGTCACCTACAAGCAAAAATAACATAAATGCAAACATACCGCACACACAAAATATCCATCAAGCCTCTGCAGTATACCTGGCAAATGCTTTAAGGTCTCCATATGTAACACTGCCACAAAAACATCAAGGTCTTTGCTTTTAGATTTGCAAAAAGTATGTTCCTGAATGACTCACAGGCATTTTGAACTTATTTCTTATCTGTCTTGCTTCTCCAGAAAAAAAAAAACAAAACAACAAAACAACCAAAAACCTCGCCCCAAACTGACACCCCAAATCTCACATATACTGTAATACAAAGAGCCAAATCAAATTAGAAGCTCTCCACCACCTTTCTGCCCGTCAGGTCTTTTGCATCACACTTCTGTCAACCTTCAGAAGCATTTTCAGATGTTGTGGATACATCCATCTATCACTTTATTAAAAATACCTGACAAACACAATCAAAGCACAGTGCAAACTACCTTTGGTTCTAGAGCTTTAAAGAAAAACATCCCCATAGCTATCCAAAATTTTGCCACAATTTTCCTTCTTGTTATTTTCCCACAGCACAATTCCTCATCTCACTCAAATTTTAAAAGGAGTATGTGTATATATATATATACACACACACATACATACACACACAAACCGAAACCCAAAGGCTTCACTATTGACGATTTGTATATCAAAATACATTTCAAATATCCATGCGACATTTGCATACCACAGCCCACGCTGCTCTGGTTATGGCAATCCTTTGGAGCTTATCTATTCACAGTATGCACTGGCAAAGCACAGAAAATTCCAAAGGCCACCTCTGCACCATGCACTGCTGTTGCAAAGTCAGCTTTTTAAAAATAGTTACCCAGGAACCTAATAAGCTTAAGTGCACAAAGATAAACCCTTAAATACAAGAATCTGCCTATATGAAAGGAAGCATTAAACATCTTTTGTTTACCAAACTTAGCTGGATAAATGAAAAGTCTCATTTTATTAAAAAAAAGAATCAAAGCTGTCACTTAAGAGCTAAGAGGATTTAGAAAATACTCAGAAGGGCAGCATTTACGTAACATGCTGTAAATATTAAAATCCCTGTTCCATTATGCTGCATGGTAGCCACGTACACAGTAATGCCATGCTGCAAACATTCTCTTTAAAGCATTTAAGATCACAAGCTGCTTCTGGCTGGTTACACAGAACATAGGAATGCTGTATACAGCCTGCAGACCTAATGGAGAGGGGGCACCAATGAGGAGAGCACAGAGAAGCTCTAAAGTTAAGGGCACTGATTCACTCTCATTCTGAGGCTTTATTCTAATAGTCATCTACACCCTCCTTAACACAAACAGTGGGCTACTAGCTCGTTGCTACTTCACAAAGCACCAGCAAAGTAGCAAGAGTCGAATTTTTCACCAGGATGGGAAATAAGTTCACCTTCTTGGTTTACTGCAGTAAGGCTGGTCAAAATCAAGCATTAAGATATAAGAGTGAAAGGAAAGGAATTCATGGGATCTGCAAACTTTGTAAGGCTAAGCAAGCAACAGGCAGACGTGTTTTCTAGATTTGTAGTTGTACGTTCAGTGCTACCAAAACCAGAAATGAGAGTATAGTTCTTTCACAAAACAGTATCTATTAACATATACTCCAACCCAGAATACAGTTTATTAATTTATTCCTCCTCTTTCCCCCAAAAGTGTCAAGTGGAAAAAAAAAAATAAATAAATTTACCAGGTTAAGCACCCCAAAGCCACAAACTGCCAGAATTAGCACTGTGGCTATAGCCCTAACTCAAATTCTGTATTACTGTACATACGATAAAACAAACGTGCTTATGCACATACACACACTTTTCTATAGGACTACTGCGGCGTTTCAACTACCAAAAAACTTGCTCAGGAGATGAGCCAGGGTTGCAAAAAAAACCCAAACAAACTGGGAATTGTTTCCGGTAGGAGTCAAGATTCTTTTGGTTTTTGCAACAGTCAAAATGTGTGGGGACTTGTGGGGTAAACAGAATGGCTTTCTGATGAAAGCTGTTGACTGTTGCCTGTTTTTCTGTTTTGGTTTTTTTATAGCAGCAAACTGTAAAAAGCAACGCCCCAGAAATCCATCATGTGACATCATTATGACAGCATACAGTTCATCGAAGAGTTTAAACCCTCTGCCAAGGAAAGGCCAGACAGAAGTAATACATCATTATCTCTCTGTGTCACTTCTCCTTCAACCCTTATGGGGAAAAGGAAGCATGTTCTTGGCCTGCGGGTTTCACAGATGTTGGCTGACAGCAGAGGAATGGGCCTATGTATATGTATAAAATAGTGAAGCTATAAACGAAAGCAAGAAAAGCCAGCAGATTCACAAGGGCAGTGACCTTTTTCTGAAAGGGATGCTCTTTGGACAACTCATCCTACATTTGCATCATATTCTTTTCAGAGAGTGTATCATGAATGAAACAAAGAGCAGAAGAAAGCCACCTAGAGACTACTTTAGAAAAGAAATGTTCAATTCTGAGAGCGTGTTCAGTGCTCCTAACAGCTTGGGGAGCAGACAAAAAAAAGAAATCATGTTTACCATTGCCAACACTTCACTGATGCCACGAAATGGAGCTAGAAGGAGCAACCAATGATTAATGAAGCCCAAACAGTTCACAGAGGAGTTACTTATAACCTTGTTAAATCTTAATTGTTTGAATTGAGGTTTTCTGTGCAGGGTGCCACATTACACTTCATTTTTAGTTCTTGGGAAAGAGGTTGCTGAATCTGCTTAATCATTTTCTGGGAAAGAGGGAAGACGACTAAGTTTTGTCATGATTTAAATGGATTTGTAAGACTCTCTTTTAATTTTGAACGAAAATGCACTGCCTTATCCACAACACTCCTTCAAGCTTTTGCAAGAAATGAAACTAGGCTCTATTTCGCAGCTCACTGTGCAACACTCAAAAAGCAGGCAAGCTAATGCTGTACAAGCTATTTTAATGCTATTGTGGTCTAAAAGTTCCAGTGCTCTCCCAGCCCACCTTTGTGTGCAACTTGTCCTTATGAACCAGCATAGAGACCATCCTTCTGCTTCCTCACAAGAGGAAATCAAACAAAAATATTGGGTTTTGGCATTTGAAATGAAAGCCATGTATGCAGCTTAGGAAAAAGATCAATTAAGCCGGCAAGCAGGCATCTGTGCTTTCACAGTTATATCTTATTTTGCTACCTTGCTTCTGGGTTTGTCTCTCCCTTTTACTGTATCTGACAGTAAGTGTAACTTCGGAAGATTTGACGCACCTAGAGAAGTATTCAAAAAGGCTAATTTTAGCTCCATGAGGCTAATTTTCCTTTTACTCAATGGGACACATTAGCCTGCTCTGAAGGAGCCTCTGGAGAACTCACTTTTTAGCAATTAGCTACAGAAAGAAGTTGGAGAAATCAGTTACACTAGGCAAAATCCAGCCTTAGCAAAACCCTTTTTAACTCTGTAAACCTCTTCTACAGACTGCATTATACATAATACATTCAGTGTTGAAAGTGAGACTCATTTAATTTGTGCAGTTATTATTGAAGATCTCTGTTTTCTAAGATACCAAAGCCGCGCCATTAAGCTTCATTCAGACTACCTGCTGGTTATCTCTCCTTAATCTAATGTCTCGCGAGACAGATTTAGGGAAAGCAGGGAAATTCTCTCTAATAAATTCAAATCAGTACTTAGGTAAACAACAAAAGAACAAATGTTCCCAGAGAACAAAACATTTACTAACCATGTCAAGCATGTCCACTACACTCCGATCCTGAGGCAGCTCACAAAAACTTCTTATCATTGTAAACACTGATTACAGTATAATTTGTCCAAGTAAGCTTTTAGCTAGCCCTTATAATTGAACGTCTTTGAAAGAATGATAAAAAAGCCAAAAATTCCACATGTACACAAATCTGATATTTGAAAATTCTTCACCCATGATAATTCAGGTATCAAGAAAAAGGTATCACAACAAAGGGAGATGAATAAAATTAAGACATGGTAGTTCTCTAGAACAGCCCTTTGTTGCGTAAGTAAATTTCAAACTATGTTTTTGATAAAGATATTTCAGCAATATTAAAATGCACCACTGACACAAAAAGCAAAAATAAAAACCCACCAGCATCATCCTTTGCATTAGATCCCTTCTACTAATGCTAAAGACCAGGAATATCTCTGCTCCTGATTATTTGCATTAATCAGACCAGTATTCTACATTTTCTATTTTCATTGTCCACAGTGGTAACAATTAAAACATGTTGGAATATTTTTTTCAATATACATATAAATTTAAAGTGTCTTTCTAAAGATACCACTTAAAAACCTCATCCACATGGTTTTCTAGATAACAACTGGTTGCTTCAGATATTTTTAAAAATGTAATCTGCTGCAAGAGGGACTATCTGAGAGTCTTCATAGCCAGACAGGTATTTGATTAGAGATTATTGAAAACAGAAAGCCCCTTTTAGCTTTGTAATACCCTTCTCTAATTATGTAATAATTTTTAGCAAATCTTTTCTTGCCTTCTCTGATGACTGATTAGATGGTGAGGCAGAACACTGTAAAGAGATCCAGCTTTTACAAGTCACTGTGCCAAGTAATAGCAAAGAGCCAGAAATTACTGTCATTGCGAGTTCAGTTTAATATATTGCACTCACTATGTTAGACCAATTGCACTGATTCTTTATTACTGGCTATTTTCCCTTGGGAGCCACACAATATATTTGCTAATTTACAGCTTCATGCCCTCTTATAGGAATACAGCTATCATGATTCCTCCTTTCCTTCACATTTCCCTTCCTTAAAAGGATTTCATATTTCCTATGAAGAGACCACGAATGTTCTAGTAAGAACTCATCCTCTAGGTCCACGAGGATTTTAAACCTGAATAAGCCCACCTCACTGATAAAAAAAAAATCCAACCATTCACATTCTCTTCTCCTTTCTTTTCATTTTCAGCTTCTTGCCCCCTGCTTATATACTGGCAGAAGGGTTCATGGCTCAATTCACCACACAGTGAATTGGCTCAGGGAATTGATTCAGGTTAAAACTATCCAGGAAGTAAAGGTGAGTTTTAAACTCAGTCAGTCTCCCATAATGGAACAGTTGTCCTGGCAAAAGACAGAGGCAACATGTGGGACCAGGGACAGAGAAAGTTTGTACACCGAGGGAAGCAGAAAACCAGAACTGCTTTGACTTCACTCAGCTTGTGTTTATAAACCGCTCTAGTTTATACCAGGTTAAAATTCTACTCAACTGCAGTGTTTGAAAGTGAAAGGGACCTTCAACATATAACCACTCCGCAGCCAGTAAAAATTAAGTTTTGTAGCTATTGATGGGCTTCTCCAAAGCATAAGACTATTCAAAGTTTTCTGGTAACACTTGGCTTATACCTGTAACAGCAGCTGTCCAAACGCTTTTCACCGAGGTGAAAGAAGGTATTGTTTCTAAATGGGAACCGACAGTCTCGTAGAGTATTTATAAAGATGCTCCCTTCTAATCTGCGGAGTATAATTTACAGGTCATTTCCCCCTAGCTGAGCTGTGCACTCATCAAGCAAGTATTATTGAATTATCACAGTAGCATACCATGTTAGAGGTTTTCGTTTAGATGGGTTAGTGCGCAATGTAACTCAGGTCCATTTGACAGAGCTTATTCGACAGGACCGTGCCAGCCCTTCCACAGAGCAGTTCTGTTCACTTGGCCAACAGCAACGTTTTATGCTAAAAAGCTGGTACAATTTTCCATTATTCAGATTAAAGCAAGCCTTCCAAGTAGAAAAATAATTATATCATAGTTAGCAATTAAATGCCATGTAGTATAGCACTAAATGCTATGACATTAAAAATTTGCTTTTATCATATAATTTGTCAAATTTTTAGCACCATCTTCAATAAATGGAAACAACACAAATTACATAAACACTCAAGATGTTCCGAATAGCTATTTTTGTTACCTAAATTGTCTGAAAGCCAAATTAAAATTAAATTTTAATTTAAACACAACACTTACAGGAAAGAGATGTATATAACCAATCTGAGTTGTAACAAAGGTAGCATAATATTTATATACACCCACAGTGTGGCTCCTAATTATCTAGCCTGTGGTTTTGACTGCAAAATATATACATATTAAAGACCTTCTGAAATGGATTTCATTGATCAGATTTCTACAAAAGTGCTGTAACTACCTAAAAGTATATGGTAAACAAGCACTTTCTACTACCAAATATATAAAGACTAAAACAAGGCAATATGACCTCTAGTAGAACTTAGACTTCGTTAGGGTTATTCTGGATTCACCCTGGGATTCCAACCAGGTTTTAACTGAAGAGAAAATTAGTTTGATTTAATTACTTGGACCCTTGTACAATTTGGCCCCAGAAGATCTCATTTTTTTGACAGAGCTCCAAAAAGTTTTGAAAGTGAAGCAAGAAATCGCCAATGAGATACGTCACAGAAATTTAATGGTATGAATCTGTGCCCGAGAAGAATTATACCTTCTCATAAGTATTTTTTTATTCCTAAGTACTAAAACCTAGGGAAGATGTACAGAATTGCATAAATTTCAAGTTGTAACTGACATGCCACCAAAAAATAACAGTCTTAAATTACGAACAGGTTCTGCCACAGTCTTAATTTTCTCAAATCCCAGACACTTACACCAGAAAGCATAAAATATGGTTTGGGCAAAAATTTAAATCATGGATTGTTACTACAAAAAGAAAACTACCAAATTAACTTTTTTCAGCTCTGCATTTTGATGGCCAAAATATTTTATTCTTTCCGTTTTTAACTGAATTTGTACAGAAATAAGGAACTTGTGTCCTTGCATAATGACAAAGCTCCCTGAATTGTATCGCTTTTTTTCAATGTCTCAAGAAACTCAGACATCAGAAGTAAGGGAGGCAACTCTTTCGTAAAAAGTACAATAAACTCCAGACAATCAAAGGCCAAGACAGGGCTAGCCAGCAGAGGCAGCTAGTGTATGTCCCCAGCTATATGATACAAATCTGGGCCCCATCTACCTCTTCAGCAACATGCAGCTTCTGAGATATGAACACAGTTGTCAGTCACTCATTACACGTGTAGGTGGGATAACCCACACAAAGTGAAACAGACTAGTACAGAGCAGGTATAAATTAGGCTACAAGAACATGCTATATTTAGGATACTTATCTTTAAGAAATGAAGTTAGGGAGTCATAAACTTGAGAATGTTTGGGTTATTTAAGCACATTGCAGTTAATCTGCTATGTAAATAACCTTCACGAGCTTACTGTGAAAAACAGGTTATTTCAAGCTAGCTAGCTAGCCAGCCCCATCAATTTGAAACTTCCTTAACTGGAAAAAAATCTTAACTAGTGAATTCTTTTTTCAACTCCATACTAGCTTCCTCAGATAAAGCCAAAAATATCACACCAAGCAAAATATGTTGGTCTCCCCACCTCGTGACTTTTTTATAGAAACACATCTCTATCCTCAACACTCTTGTAGTGTTTCATTCACACACTGAACTGTGTACGTAGTAAGTACCTATAGGGAGACAAGCTGCAAAAATTTAAAAAAAAGGTAGAGCTTACTACATAGTTCCATAAATGTTACAGACATTTCAAGATCACACATATACATATCTCAAAGCTTTGGACCACATACTGAAATACGGAACTATTTTTCCTGAAACTCTACTTACTGAAACTCTGATGGTACTTTTAACAGAAGTTTTGTTTGATAGTCAGATGGTTTAAGTTGGGACAAGTCAAGGAAAGGAGACGTGGTGTCTGCATGGATGAACTAGGACCCCCTCACAAAACTAAAACATAAAAAAAAAAGGAGATGGAAGCAGGGACAGGGGACCCAGCAGAAATATGGAAAAACTGCCTAAGTCTGAGAGTAGAAGTCTGGAGCAAGGAAGACTTACCCTTAGAGGAAAGGGATCAGGTTAGGGCATATTTAAAGAAACCGGACATACATTGAGTCTGTGGGGCCTGATCGGTTGCATCCTCGACAGTCAAGGCCACTCTTGGCTACCACGGGAGGCTCCCGAGGACCAGAAGTAAGCAAATGTCACTCCAGTCTTCAAGAAGGACAATCTGGGGAACTACAGATTGGTCAGCCTCACATCGACTCCTGGAAAGGCCATGGACTAAAACCATTTCCAAACATATTAAGGAGAAGATGGTGACTGGGAGTAGTCAGCGTGGATTTATGAAAAGGAAATCAAGCCTGACCAACCTGACAGCCTTCTACAATAAGATGATTGGCTCGATGGACAAATGGAGAGCAGCTGTCTTTGCAAAAACAATAAATGCAAGTCTGTGTCTTGCTGCAGAGCAATTTTTTCCTCAAAAGATTACTCCTTGAAGAAAAACCAGAGTATAGTACAGAGAGAACAGGTCTGAAGTAGTATGCCTACCCAATAGTCATTCAAGAGCAGAGCCAGAAGATCATCTCCCTTCCAATTCTTGCATTAAGGTATAACCATGGGTGCCAGATTGGATATAGGATGTAAAGACTTGAATGCCACACACATGAGGTCTTTCCTTTCTTCCATGTCTACCAACAACAGTTACCAGAAGCAGCTGTTCCATACTTGTTAAATTCCAGAAATAAGATTCATAGGAACACCTCAGGAAGATGGACCGGTAATTATCATCTCTTTTTACCACTCTTCCCTTTAACCTTCCACATATCTGTCTCTCTAATCAGGTATTTATACAATGCTCCATTATTCATTGCATTTGAACTCATAAGCCAGAACAAGATAGAACAACCCAAACTGAATGACTGGAATAAAATTAAAAATCTTCAGCCACAAGTAAACTTTCGTACACCAAACCAGCTACACTGAGTTTAAAAGAAAAATGAAGATCCATTTAGTATTATGTTCAATGAAAAAAATTATGTTTAAAAACCACCATGGCGCACCTGGCCTTCCTCTCATTTTGGCCCTTCAAAATTTTTTCTTAACCTGAAGTCCCCAAATGGATGATACAGTTTTCAAAGCCTATTCCTGAGCTTTGCATGAATGTTTTCAATGGCAACTAAAAATTATTTTGATGTATGGAAGAGCTGTTAGAGCATATTTATCTGTCTTAATGCATAGACATCTGTCCCAAAATAAAGACGTAAAATATTTATTTTCTGTTAAATTAATGGAGGGCACAGCACAGAAAGACTTAAAGAGGTCAAATGTGCCTCTGTTTACTTGTTTCCTTTTGCTCTGGAGTTTTGGTCTCACATATGTGAGAGCCTTGTATCAGATCCACTAGATGGTGCAATCCATCTTCTCCATTAAATGCATTTGAAGTTTATACACGTAAGTAAATTTTTAAAGAGGAAAAAGTCAATCTTAACGCTAATCAAGCTAAGGTTTATTAATGGAAGAACAAGACATCAAACAGACCGTCGGGGTTCAGGAAAGATCTAGGCTTGAAACTCATATGTGTTAGCAACCAACACCTCCATTTTCAAGAGAACTATGATTTCATCCAATGTCAGAGTATATAGATGAGGTTCAACAAAGTTACCATCACATGAAAAAAAAAAACAAAACCAAACAATCAGAAAAGCATGCTTTAAATGATTTAAGTAACATCAACAGGGAAATAAACAACTCAATATGGGGTTGGTATGACTGACCAATAAGAATGGCACTCAGCAGCATGACAGTGTTCAAAATTACCTAAAATTTGTCTTAAGTAGTTCAGAGGTAAAAACAGTATCCACTGAAACCAGAATCCCACAGTCACATTCTGATATCTCCCTTGTTATCCATAACCTTTACCTAAAGCTGGTTAGCTTTTCACTTCTGATTCTGTTTCTCAGTCCTGGTACGGGATTAAAACAAGATACAGAAATAGAAAAAATTACTCCCAGGTAAGGAGGTGATCTCAATGGCAGGCTACAGCCTTGATATGGATTGAGCCAAATTTTATTTCAGCCCTTGCCAAGTTCCCAAATCTTTGAGGTCTGTCAAATAATTGAAGAAGATTCTATACTGTTTATTACTTCCTTGGTAAGCGACTACTGACCATGAACAATTGTGTGCACTGCCAAGACAAGCCCTAGACTAGAAAGCAAGGTACAGTGTTTCACTGGCCTCCCAGAAAACGGAACAGGTGCAGTGCTTTCTGTTTGGCAGGCTTAGTAAGAATTAGTAGACCTTCAAAAAGTAATTTATTACTCCTCTCTTGGCAGTTTTTGGTGGATTTTTACTCTCAGCAATTCCTACTTTTTCTTCTTAAACAAGGTATTCTTTTTACAGGGTAATGAAGACTGTTAATTGACACATTCTGCAACAGTTAGAGATAGTTTCCTGCAGCCTAACAAAAAGAAAAAATTAATTCCCCAACATGAGTGACATATCTTGCAAAAAAAACCCAAACCCTTAAAATTCAAAGAAAAATTATTTTTTTTTTTTCTTCAAAGCAACATAAATTGCACCCTAATACATTACAAAATTGATACCAAACTCCATTTCTTCTCCACTTTATGAAAATAGCTCTACCAACTGTGATAAGGAAGTAGCAAACAAAACCAACTTTGCTAAAATTAGCATAATATTTCTTGACTAAATATTTTTTGTGGGCATTTTCCTTTTGGAAAATGTTCATTTGGAAAAAAAAAATCCTCATGGAAACTCCTGCCATGATGAAATGTTGTCTAAAAGGTCACTGCTTTTTTGATGACATGTCAGCCCAGTGCAACAAAAATATTTTGGTTCTTCGTTTCATGAAATAATTTTAAACGTTTTCAGAAGTACCTATATTTTGGCTTAATAATTTGTATAGTGTAAACAGAAATTATGGAATGAAAACACGGAAAGTTAGCATAGAAAATTACTTGGTTATATGGAAGTCGCTACTGACAGTACATTTAATAGCATCTTTTACACAGAGATTATCCATAATGCTTTTGTCCATTATTATTTTGTATCATGCTTGCATACACCACTGACCTTATGGAGCGCAGGAGCCATTACTGGTACCAAAAATCCATTGTAAATGTAATTCACAAGCTGGTTCCGTATCAAGGGATGTGCCACCTAGGAGGGTGGGGGAAGAGAAAGACACAGAACAGTTCCAGCGAGATTTAAAAACAGATGGGGCATAGACTATTACATATTACACACTACCAAAACCTTTGCCCATTTAAGAAGAAATGTTCATTTGCCCTTCTCACCAGCATTTGCTATGATTCAGGTTCTTAAAGATTTTTCCTCCTTCAAAGAAATACACAAACTATGTTTAATTACAGTAAGCCTGCCAAATCTAGAGAACAGGACTTTTCAATCTCCCTGTATGCTGACAAAGATGAATGGATGGACAGAAAAGTCTGTATATCCATGCATCAAAGGAAGATTTGAGATTCTAAATTTAGCTCTTGCAACCTTGTCAGGGTCACTTGAAGGTGGATTTGCCATTGTTAACTTGTCCTCTTATACAAGAAGCAAAAAACCAGAATAGTTGCTTTCTTATGGTTCAAGAGTAGGTAAACCAAAGTGTTCTCTAGCTATGGGGTAAGAACATACCGTTCACATCCCCTTCTCCCAACCACTGCAAAACAATCAGAAATGAAAACAAAAGCTGTATTATTCATTCAATAGGTTGGTTAGGAGCTTTAAAAAACAAACTGTTATTATAAGCTAAAAATCTACTTTTATAAGGAAGCATTCATCATGTTTTCCTTGTGGAAAAAAAAATAATTAATGCTTCATATTATCAATTCATGCATTTAAAAGAAATTTGACAAAGACAAAAAAAAAATTCCATTCAGAAGCATTCTAAGTTAATATATTCTGTTTGAAGTTCACATAGACTGGAATGTCACAGCCTACACGTGGCCACAAATACATTCTCTCACCTACAGTTCTTTCCAGACTTCCTTTAATTTGTAGCTCTCACTCTGGAAAGAAGAAAAAGGGTTGCCCTTCCTATGCTGTGATCCAGGGAAAAAGTAGTAAATGGCAGGAGGTCTTGGCTACACTGTCCCTTTTTAAACTCTGGCCAAATTTTTGGGTCAACACAGACCAAGCCACACCAAGGAAAACATTCCATGCACAGAGCAAAAATTCCAGCAGTAATTGAGCTTCCAGTTCAGCTGAAGAAAGACTATAAAGACACAATCAAGCAGCAGTCAGAAACTGCTCTTTCTGCATGTCAGCTGAAGATCCTTAACCATTCTGAGTTTATTTGAAAAGCAGTTTTAAAATAATATGTTCTTCTTTAATTTGTCTGTGGTAACCTTTATATCAATTTTTTTTTTTAAAAAGGTGTCAAATATGACCTCCTGCAAATGTAGATCTGTAGAAAAATCCTACTTAGACACCAAAATGAATATTGTCTCCTTTTCATGTTTAAACATGCATGATAAAAATCTTGTATATTGCATTTAGAGAATGACAGCTACTATTATTTTCGCTTGTTCAATGCATTAATAGTCAATCAGTTGCTTTACTGTATTTTGCACACATCTCACGAAAACATATCTTTTATTTAACAGTAAATGTGACTAAATTATCAATCCTGTACAGCACATTTCTTCAAGTAACACATAAATCCACAGTTTCTGTAGAATTTATATCACGCTTCATAAAATACTGGACAAAGGTTCTATAGGGTTTTCTAGCCTTAAAAACAATATAAAAAGAGAAAAATCTCATTTTCTGTTCAGATCAGAGGAAAAAAAAATAGTAAGGGATCAAAGCCAGAAAAAAAAAATCTAGCCAAGAAAAAATCATTAAGACCAGAGAATGGATTCAAACCAGGCCCATCTAAAATTAATTTACATTTCTAGGAAGATACCTAAATTCTGTTTGGAAAGCTTTCTTTATGCATTACTCACCAACAGGCAAAACAGACTATTTTCTTTTGTATGCTGTTATGAGAGCTTAGACAAAGACAGAATGTTTTCCAATGCTTAAATATATAAAGACTGCATTTTCCCACGTGTAAAGGCATTCAATTTACTTTCAGTATCAACAGTGATATTAAAACATAATAAACACTTATTTTTTTTAAAACAAAAAATCCTCCCAATTACATAATGAAATATCAAGCCACCACAAAATTCTACTGCTTTCATTTGAAACACTTGTCACCTGAAAACTAAAGAACATATTAATTTATCCTTATAAACCACGACAAACAGCAGAAAGCATTCATTTTATAAGCAACTTACTTTAGTGTAACTTAAATGTCCATGCCAATAATAGAAGTAAATAGACTCTATAATTTACAAACTTCTGTAGAATATATAAAAAACTACTCCTTCAAAAGGACAGGTCAACTGCTTCATTACCTGTATCACAGCATTGCAAAATTCAAGGGAATTCATGAATTGTACAAGGGCTGGTGACAAGAGCCAGTCATCTTTCAGCAGACAATGCCACTCTTCTCCTTTTTCTTCCAGCTTTGTAGGCAAAGATGAATAGAGGCCACTTAGTCCTGTTGCTAGCACCTGTATTTCAAAAATAGAAGAGAAACAACTTGACCTTCCAGCTGTCTATCTGCTTAAATGGCAATGCCACAAATTGTTTCTCTTAGTAGTTTTAATAACATAAGAGTATTGAGATTAATTTAATTTCCTTTTGAAAGAGTCTTGTGGCAGAAAGACATGAATATTTTGAAGAGCCTTCCATACAATATTCTTCTTTCAAGAGGTATTTCGGAGAAAGTGATGGGAAAAAGTAGGTTGTCTTTTTTTTTTCCATTCCAAAGTTTTCCTTTAAAATAAGTGTAAAATCATTTTACACTTTCCTTCAGTTCCTTCCAGAAGCAGCCATCATTGTCATCTATTTTTCATTGGTGACTTGAATGTTACCGCTTACACACGCCTGTATGAAGTGTTTCCACATGGAAATATGAAACAATAGAAATAGAGGGGGAAAGTGCCCCCACCATGAAAAATGAAATTCAGCCTCAGGTAGACCACAGATATATGTTGACTTTCATTCCTAGGCACCTGCACTCAGCTGCTCTTAAAAAAATTAATTCTAACTATTCGTAATTTCTTATTTTCTGTCTTATTTATTTGGAAGGGAAGAAATAAAAAAGTTACTGTATAGCATTTTTTCCAGCCATAGTAAGGCTTACAGATGACTTCTGTAGAATATAACACTGAAGCACAAGATTGTATTTTCAGTTACAATTTTAAAAGTGTATTACCAAAAGGGTTTTTTAAATTTTACTGAATATATGTAGAGTACTGGTAGTTTCAGATCAAGTTTCTAATTATTAAAGTTATTTGAAGCTGGAAGCTTTCTAAATATTATTTACAACTCTTATCCTTCCGACATGATTTTATACAACTTAAGCAGAATTTTTAAGATGATTCTCATTTTAATGGAATCATTGAGACTCAGCCTGATGGAAATCTTTTTAGTTCTCATTCAACAGGCTCGTGTAAGAATTTTTCCTCTTTCTACAAAGGGCTGCTTGGCATCTACAGGGCTAGACAGTCAAAGCTCAGATGAAACACAGGTGGTTTATCTATTAGAAAACAAACAGCTGACAATGTACAGGTCAAAGACCAAGAATTCAGGGATAGGGATTCAGGTTTTGATCATACACAAGTATAACCAATTACAATTGCTAACCCATCCAGTTACACAAAGGTTTCTTTCTGGATGCTTTCCATTCCTAAATCACATAATTTTGAAGATGGATTTATTCTGACATACATAACTAAGCCAAATATTAAGTGGAGGGGGAATACTGTGGAAAATTTACTGCTTTAGCACACTGTGCTACTTTTTTTATACACATAGATACAGAGATAAATAAAGAAAGAAGCTGGATATATGTTTAAAAAGTAAGAAGCTAAAGCAGTTGAGCAAAGCTTTATTTATACGATCACATTCTTCTATAACCAGAACCTTTTCTGCTTTTTCTCTCTCTCATGGTGGAAGAGGTCAAAACAAAAAGTTAGGAAGAATTTGCCATGCCTAAGAACTACCTATACATAAACCACACACGCTTACACTCACAAACCTAAGCTTCCAATGGTTCTAGGAAGCAAGAAACTCCGAAGACAGAACTTTTCTTTTATGTTGTAGCCTGTTAATTAACGCACACTTGATTTTCTATTGTCTGCTTAGAATTTAATTGCTATTCATAAACGCATACTTACCCTCTCAGCAAACAATCTGATTTTCAGAGCTGTG
This sequence comes from Limnodromus scolopaceus, assembly GCA_028565335.1. Taxonomy (NCBI): domain Eukaryota; kingdom Metazoa; phylum Chordata; class Aves; order Charadriiformes; family Scolopacidae; genus Limnodromus; species Limnodromus scolopaceus. Next base: position 32,955,532 of record JAOXNO010000033.1, on the reverse strand, counting down.
TACTATCCACATTTCTGCTTCATATGGAAGTTTAGTCCTTATGCACAAGAAACCAACCTTGAGCAAAACATACTACTCTCCACTAAAGGGAGTAGTGAACTGAATCGGTCAACATCTTGAAGTGAAGAATTCTTTAGTTTGTCTGACTTACTGAGGCAAGAAGTGACAGATGTAGCTGCTAAAATCTGTAAAGTTTAAAAAGCTCTTATTTTTGCTATGAAGTACAATACAAATGGCTCTCTGTGATATTGTGTTTCTAAAGCACTGAGACAGAGAATAGCCACTGGTAGCAATTTCACCTCTTTAGGTAAAAAACATTCGGAAATTTTCATAGAAGTATATGGTATAAAACAGGATTACCGTTTGAAATTACTCACAGAACTCTTCGCATTCTATAAGCAGGCATATAAAATAATGCACATACATAGACTACATTATGGAGCTTTAATCACTAAAACGATAAACATCAATAAAAAAAGTCTGAAAGGGAAAGAAATTAACGAGTTCTCATCCTGGAAGGGCAAAATTGGTGTTATTTTTTTTTTTTTTACCTAGAGGAGTATTATTTTAAACTTCTCCCAACATTTGTCAAGTGAACCCTACGTGCTCATCTACTTCTACAAGCACCTCCAGCAGTTTCTTTCTCACCATCAAGTCACAAGTCTCTCTGCAAACCAGCCTCCTTGATTTATTTACTTTCTCTTGACTCAGAGAAGACATTGACTGAGTACATGATTTGTTATCTCAGACACATTATATGATTAAAATGTGTCATTAATACATAATCAATTGCTATCCAGCCAATTCCTTCCCTTTAATAATTCCCTTTCCTCCCACATCTATAGTCTTTCTATCTCTGTGCAGCCTCAACTTTTCAAGGGCATTGCAGAGCCGCAACTCCTCTTGCTTTAATACTTAGTATCATGGACAACCTAGTTTTAAAAAGCTGCTAACCAAAATTAGCTCAAAAAATAGTACCAAGAAAGCCTTCAGGTTCACTTTGACACAGATCTAACATGGATTCGGGTATATGAGGCACCAGAGATTTATGGCCAGACCCCACCCCAGGGCATGTCTGTACTACGCAATAAGGCATGGTAAAGAAAACCCTATGTGCTACCAAGCAGAAGCAGAGTCAGCATCACCACAGCGCCACCCAAACGCCTCTCCTACCAGCACGGGACTGCGCTTGCTGTTTCGCAAAGCAGCTGAGGCCACATCTGCACTGATCTGAGCGGTGTACAGCAATGCCACTGACACCTACAGAATCTTCCCCCAGAACAAAACCTGTTCCTTCAGCTCATCATACAAACTCAGAAGAGACTTTGTGCTAGCGAGCTAATTCTATGGCACCGCAATAAACTTTTATTATAGACTTAGGCCAGTCTCATTACTGTTCAGAAAGTCTGATTTTAGCACATTTTGACAAGGAGCCTTCCTAATTAGAATGATTGTCAATCACGGCTCCCTGCTGTTCGAAGGTTAATATAGCTGGCTTTTATCTTCTGTGTAGAAAGGCTGCTTTTTTTTTTTTTAATTAATTGGAAGATGTAATTACGGAAGTTATAGCATGGATCCAATAATGGTATCTGTCTCAGGGACAGTCTGAAAATCAAGTTCATATTCTTTAGCAACATCTATTAAACAAGGTCAACTGGAGTTTCTCAAGACAAGAAATTCGGTGCAATATTTACAACTGGCAAAGGAAACCTACTTCTTAAAGGACACAGCAATCTGAGTAAACAGAAACCCACAGCTGGAATAGTTGTCATGCACTAATGCTTTAGTAGGTATGTAAGATTCCCCTTCACTTCTTTTTTTCTGGCATTTATTAAGCTAAAATGCAAGCCACGCAGAAGATAAAAGAATCAGTCCAAAAAAATGGCACGAGATCAACTTTTCTACAGAATGATATCTGGCTTTGAACCCATCCATTGCAGATCTCAAACTGATTTTTGTCATAAGGCATGAAGCAGCACGTGTTGTCACGTTCATTCTGCTTTAGCTTCAAAACTGCAGTAAGGCAGCTTTGTTTGTTAAATTAGATTACTTACTTGTTTAACAGCAAAGACTTTCTATTCATGTAGTAAGAGTGATTTGCCAGACCTAACAATACAACACTTTTAGACTGGATATTAGGAAAAAAAATTTACACTGAAAGGGTTAAGCACTGGAACAGGCTGCCCAGGGAAGTGGCTGAGTCACCACCCCTGGCAGTATTTAAAAGGCAAGTAGATGTGCTGCTTAGAGATATGGTTTAGTGATGGGTTTTGTCAGTGTTATGTTGACGGATGGACTAGATGATCTGACAGTTCCCTTCCAACCTAGACAATTCTATGATTCTACTACCAAGTTTTGTACCAGACGACAACATAGGAAGATGGTGGTTTGCCTGAGATGGCCATAGAAACATCCAATTCTGTGACAAAAAACAAGTCTCCCTTTCTCCTAGAAACATAGAAAACACTAGGTTTCTATAACATGCTATTGTCACACTTATTTTTTGAACTGTTGAACTGATGTTACAGTGTGGCAAGCATAGTCCACATAAGCTAGCACTGCCACCAGAAACAACAGCCTCAGAACACCTTGTTTCCATTTCTCACTCCCTTCGCCCCCAGAATCTCACAGGGGCCTCACAGTGAGACAGAAGAGGTTTCTGTCTGACCAAGTTTTGCTATAACTTCCACCAGTTTCCTAATTCAATTTACTGTGTGACTGCAAAAACACTTGCACTGGCCCAAAAGCACAAGGCACTGGTATGGAAACAACGAGCAAGGCTGCGTTTGGCAGTAGGGCTGGCTTAAAGAGTATTATAACTTGTGAAATTGCTGCTAGCAGAAACAAAGGTGTTAACATCTTTATCAAAAATTACAGAAAAGGATGAGAACACAGGGGAGACAGTTTCGCATTGAAGAACAACTTACTGGGCAAAAATAGGTGTTTTCTGCAATGTGGTTTGCAACAACCTTGTTTTCTGCAGACAGAGACATTATGAAAAGCAGCGCATCACGGGCCTGTTGCCCTACTGTTCCTTCTCGATGGATGAAGGGAATCAGCAGGGAAAATATGAGGAAATTGGCAGCTCCTTGGTCCTCGCTGGTGTGGAAAAACAGTTCTAAAATGGAAGGATCTTTGGCTATTATAGAGCAGAGCTGGTTCAAGAGGACAACCAACTCTGTTTCCACTGTTGGAGTGGCTGTTCCTGAGCAGGAACTCAGCAACATCATCAAAGGCCTCAAGATGGGCTTGTGATGTAGCAAAGGCTGATGAGACTGGGTGACTAGCATTTCATACATTTTGAGTTGCTCAATTTTTGTCTCATCGGTGAACTCTCGACGTAGGCTCCAAAGAAAAAGCTTCTCCATGATGTTTTCCGAGACCACAAACTCCAGAATAGGCCCCATTGAGGCATCCTTTGCTTGCTCTTCAATTAATAAGAAAAGCATGTGCTCCACATAATTCTGAACAGTGCTGGCCTCATCAGGTGAGATTGCCCCGTACTTTGCCTGAGTGTTTTTCAAAGGATCATGCTTCTCTAAGATTTTCAGAACCTAAAGAGAAACAAATGCAGATCTGTTATTTTAATATATTTTTTAAAAATACACACATACCCCTATGAGGAAAAAAAAAAAAATCAAAATTCTTAACACAAAAAGCCCAAACTCTTTTTATGCTTTTAGTTTTTGTCTGTCAAGCTTTCTAAATTTAAAAGTTTCGCATTTGGTATGTATGAGGCCAAAATGTAATGCTTTTGCTCATTTTTATAAGCACCTAAATTTGCCACTTGTCCTATTGCTGAAAACTTGGGGTTCTCTGGAGTATGGATAAACTAGGTTCCCTTAGCCTTCAGAAACTGAGTTTCAATGATGTTTGCAGTAAGTTTCTTTGTCACAGAGAACTGAAATCAAAGGGTCTGCTCTTCAGCCAGAGTAACTGTGCTCAGGGGTATTAATATAATGAGATGACTTGCAAGAATGGCAGAAACCCACAGAGCTGATCTTTCCTTACTGCATCTTACATGTTACCAAGCGGCCGCTGATGCCCACATACTCTTGTAACGTTCAGCATAGATTTAGGACTGAGTAACAATTGTCAAGCCAGCACTTACACCTCTGAATTAAATTCTGTTCTGCATGCAATCAATAAAGCTCCTTGTCTGTGAAACAACCACTGTCTTTAGCCCTTTTGTGGAGATAATTGCTACAAAAATGCAAAGGAACAGCAGCTCCCCTAACATGACAGCATCATTAGAGTTAAGTGAAAAAAGGTGACTCTTGAACGATGGCTTCTCTGACACTGGAAGCATCTCGGAAACACTAGCATTCATCTGGGTGGCTTCTCAGGATAGCCAAAAACCAGCAAAAACAGCAATACAGGAATCAATTTTACATAAACTGTTAGTTATTCATATTACTGCAGCAAATAAGACCTTATGTTACGGTGCTTCGAGCAAAACATCTTCACCTAAAAGCAATTATAATCCTGATGACATGCAAACAATTTTTAGAATATGCTGAAATGCATAATCTACATCTGTCCATAATAAACAACACTGCATACAGCTTTGCACCATGCATCTAATATGCTTTACAAAAGCTAGGCAAGCCTTACCCAGCACAAGGAAATGAAGCACAGAAGTTTGCAGCAAGGTCCAAGTCACAGTCAATCACTAAGAAAGGCAGTTATAAGATCTAGGCCTTACAAAAGATTACCATGTCCTACCACTTCGCTTTTAGATGCAAATCTGGAGTTCAAAGTGTAATTAGTAATGGCTAACAATACCTTGAAAGGTCAATTACCTTTGTGTTTTAAAATGTTGTAATGTTATCTACTACATTCTGCATGAAGTAAGTTTTTTCCTGAGCAATTCAGGATTTTCCCAAATGTAAGAATGAAGCAAATTGCTATTAATGCAGCCTACTTCAAATCAATAAAACTAATTAACATTACCTGTGCCCAGTGCGTTCTAAACACTATCATGCATGTTTCTGGGTCAACACCCTGCAGGCTCGGAGCCTGCCGATTTTTGCTGATACTGGTTCCAGAGGACATTATAAGTTTTCCAAAGGTCAAGCCAACTAGGCCATGCTGGATTTCTTTTGAAAATCCTGTAGTTCGCTACAGATGTTCAAGCATTGTGATAAGACTGATAACGTGTTCTGAGCTTTGGTATCCACAGAAATCTGTTTAAAAACAAACAAAACAAAACACATATATACCTATACACATCAAATTATAGTGTATAACAAAAAAAGAACATACTTAAAGAGAACAGTAAACCCTTTTTTCTTTTAATTCAGTTTGAGGATGGAATTTTTTAAAGCATGTTATATGGAAGCATCTTCTCAAACTTTTCCTCATGATAGTAGTTTCAAATCCACAAACTTTTGAGATCAGCAACAGAATTAAGGTACCATAGAAACAAATAAGCATAACAGAAGCTCATGCAGTAAATATTTTATGCATATGTCACTATATTTTTAATTTTCATTATGATATTTTTGCCATCTGACCATGTCTCTTTTCAGAGTTGCTTAGTAACTAGTATTGCATAGGCTATACAGGTTAAAAAAAAAGTACAGGTATGTACATATTTTTAAATATTTCAATGAATAGATATAATTACAAATATGTAAAATTTTCTGTCAGAAAGCATATCATAAACACTTGAAAACATCTGCAGAACACCATATGCAAGTAGAAGGATGCCTCCGTATCAATACCAAAGTAATCAAAACCAAACTACATAAAAGATAAAACCTTCATGTATCCAAAGTCAAATAAATTAAGATGTCATATTAAAGGACTATGAGAATAAGACCAAACATTGAAACATTCTCTTCATCCATTATTTAATATCCTAGATATGTGAGTATCAAAGTAGTTGCACACCTGCAGGGGAAAGTTTAAACAAAATAAAGGCAGATATCTTCCAGATATTTGAGAGGCTTAAGAGAACATATTATTCCCTCAAGCACCATGAATCACACAGTCCCCCTTCTTTTTTTCTATTCTCCATGAGCTTTTGCAAACCAACGAGGCTTTTAATTTAATTCAATTTTGGGCCATAGCTAAAAAAAAAAAAACAAAACACAAACAAAGCCCAACAAAAAACACCACCAAAACCAAAACAAACCACAAACCCCTACCCAATTCTCCATAACACCAACATACAAAGAATTTAGGAAGACAAGAAATGCACTACAAGTTTCAACAACTCATGTAAATCATAGTCGATTTTAATTTTCACTAGAGACTGCATTTTGAAGTGCTCTCCTTTTCTCCATTCTCTTCATTAGGATCCCAGGGCCCCTGGGCATTCACTGGCTTACTGAAATACATGAGGAAATTTCTGTACCATAAGTTGCTACAGCCCATATAGCAATTCTTTGCCAGTACAGTAGGTATTTCTCTGCATATATCTTAAAAATCTTTTCTCTATAGTGGACACCCCTGCTCCCTGCATGGGTGCTCTGCTTATATTCTTGAAACTGTTAGCACAGCAAAGCATACAGCCTGTCTCAGAAGTAGCAGCAATATTTGCCCTTTTCAAAATGTCCAAAAATATACAGGATACAACTCTAAGACTTCTGAAGCAAGTAAAAAGCAAAAGATGGTTATGCATTTCCCTGTCTCTAAGTATGTATAATTCATGTGTTCAAGATTCAACTGCATGATCTGAGTCCCCCCCCTCCATTGCAACCCTTGCTTCTTACAGCACATAAGGTGCATTTCCTAAGGGTTTTCTAAACTCTCACGCAATACAATTAACACAATATAGTTCATCCTTTTTGCAGCTAAAACAGTCCATGTGTGGAGAAGCCAGCATAAATCCTGGATGGTTTATCTGTTTGGGTAACACTACTTCCAAAACGAAGTTGGTGCTCCATACAAGCTACTCTCCAGATAATAAACCACCTGGAAACAGATACACTAGAGAGCATTGTGCAAAACCAGTGAGAATTAGCTCACGAGAGCCTGCCAACACTGGGAACATAAGTAATCCCTTGTAAAATATTATCAAAGTCTCTCTACTCCTTGCCCCCCTACTCCACTCCCTCTCCTCACCTGCCTGCCTCTTCCATGCTCACACTGGCATTACACTTTCAAGTGCTCTCCTTCCCAACAGTTCGTTTCATATGCTCATTTACTTGAAGGCACCTACCAGTACACTGCTACTTCATAAACAGTCCTGTAAAAATGAATAGCACTATTTTTACATCACTGATGTACCTGCACAGGGAAAAAAAAAGGCAGACATCCAAGTAGCAAGTAGATTTGAGAAGGCAATTCAGAGGCCTAGGATCTGTTGAGGTTTTTTTAATTATTACTGAATTAAGTAGGTACCATTATATGTTCAATGTACTGCTTCTGGTGACTTTTGCTTGCAGCTCCAAGAGCTCAACATTTGTACCAAAAAACACTCCAAAACCAAGATGTATGCTTAGAGACCATTTAGAAAAAAGCCTGCTCTAAGTAGTTTGCCTAATACCGTATCTAATAATCCGAACCTGTTCACTTCCTCTTTGTCAGCCCTCTCCTTCAAACAGAAATCTTCCCATTGCTGGAAAAGTTCAGCAGCCTCCTCCAGGCAAAAGTGTCCTTCACTGCACAGCCCCGATTCACCCTCTAAGCAGATCTGTCCTGCGCATGAAATGAAGCAAGCAGCTTTGGAAAAACTAATGTGATTGTGTAATTAAAGATGGTATCATAAGGTGCAGCAAGAAAACTTAATTAACAAAGCAGAGGCAAGCTCAATTCTGGAATTTACAAGTTGCTTGACTTTACAAGTTAGAGGTTGTCTCAGTGTAGACTTTGTGTGTTATTTATGAATTTCAATAAAAGAACCTGATATTACACATCTAGTATCACATGACAAATTCTGTCACCAGTATGATACCAAGGGTAGAATTGGAAATTTCAGATCAGCCTCCGCCATTTAAGCTATCAAACAACAATAAGGGAGATTATGGCCTTCTTCAAGAATGATGATAAAAATCAAAGATCAGCCATGTAAGACTCTTCAGACGCATGCAGAGTTCTAGGATGTATCACATGTTTAACCGGTTACCTTCTCTTCTCCTCTAATCTGTTCTAATTCTCTGTCCTCCCCAGCCTTCACAGTTTTCTTTTTTCCTCATGCATCTTTCCTATCCCAGCCTCAGACCCTATTCCACAAGCTTCAAGACAGTACTAACTCCCTCCCCATGAGGCCCTCCTTTAAATACTTCTGTCTTGTAGCTCTCTAAGCATACTTTTTTGGGGTAGAGGTTCCATACTGGTGCTTCGGTCATTACAGACTCCTGAAATATTGCCCTACTTCTCTGCAGCTGTAAGAACGCCTAAAGCAAACAGAAATAGTACATCTCTCACCACACATTCAAAATACAGCAAGATGTGAAGACATCCAGTGACAGAGCCACTGTTACCTTTGTGTGTCCAGTATGAAAGCTCTTTCCACAAAAGTGCTACTTAGTTATTGACATTTATGTAATAATTTATAACCACTGCTATGTTACTGAACCCTCAGCTCCTGCCTCTGTTAACAGCAGATGCCTAAGCAGACGACTGCTACAGTCTGCACTTGTAGTATAGACATCTTTTCCTACACATCGATATCCTAAGTCTAGCCACTGTGCATAAAGAAGAGATATAGCCCCTGTATAAGAAGTCTTGAAGACAAGCAGGCGTGTCCCCTCAACTGCTGCACAAAGTCCCCATAGGTCCTATTTCATTGAATCACAGAAAGGTTAGAGTTGGACGGGACCTTAATATTTAAGAGCTTCTTACTACTTCCAAGTCCCGGTTTGGGCACGTTCAAATTACAACACTGGGAATTCTCAGATACACAGGTCATTAACAGCTGCCAGCATTTTGATTCAAATTGGATCTTTTTCGGAGTTAGATAGCACTAGAACAGAACAGCAAGGGCTTTCAGTGTTGCTAACTCTAGAAATGTCTATGCTACCAACCACAGAAAACTTTTAGGAGGGTTCCCTTGAACTGATGTTGCATGTATCCTGCCTGGTCCATTTAGTAGATTTGTCATTACAGGCACAAACACTACCTCACTGCTTGATAAAGATCTTTTAAACAGCAAATTTATCTCCAGCATTTATGTTCCCTAACTAAAACCTGCACATACATGCAATCACAAGATTAATGCCACTTATATCTTTAATAACAACCACACACACAAAAAAAAATCATTCATCCCTTGGTGACAAACAATAACATCTCAGTAAAATTCAGTCTAGCAGTTCATTCTGAATGTTCACTTCTGCTGTGCAAAGTCATCATAAACACACTGTACAAAACACCAAGCGAAGAACAAAAATACCAAATTTAAATCATTAGCTGAAAACAACTTGCCTGCAGCGAACATCAAGTTGACAAGGGCTAAGTTCACTTGCATCTCGCCCAGCTATCGGATCAGAAGCTTAAGAGTAGTGGGAGAACACTGACATTATCTTCACAGTGGCAAATACTACGGCTTTTTAATCATCTTTAATTTAAAAGTAACAAGACAGCAACAAGCAGACTGCAATGTGCAGATTGATTTCTAAGATCAAATCAATTCCCTTAAGGAAGCAAATATTTCCAGTTTGGAAAGCATCTTGGGATACTGGGATTTCCTTAGTAATGCAAAACACTAATAGATTGTGTAGGCTTCAAAGACTTCAAACTCTGTAATAATGTTTCAAAAAGAATACAAAGCTTTTGACAACTTAAGTGGTCACAGAGTAGATCCTAAAAACAGCGTGCCTATTTAAAAACGGAAAGTAATTGAATTGGAAGAGATACTATCTTTTTAAGATACATATCAATCTAAAGTTAGCATGCTCTGGTTACAGCAGCAGAAGAAAGAATATATTCATTATACTTGTGGTAAGCAGCTTGTGTTACTATACTAGTAGATTAGCAAGTTTTCTTGATTATTTTGCAAGACCAAGTGCACCACAGTAACTGCAACACCACATTACGCCCTGTCAAGTAAAACTAACTCCAATCAAACAGGACAAATAGCAGTCCTGGACAAATAGCAGGACCACAGGCAGTCCAAAGGTGAGAAAATAAATTGATTTATAGAATATTGTTTCATGGAGGAAGGGACAGAAGTGAACTTGGAGGCCACTAACAACAAAAGTAACTGTTTATTTTAATCAGTTCATGGTAAAATTTTACAATAATTTAGCCTTTCCTCACTGCTAAATTCCGATCAAGGTATTACTCCATTATTTGATAGTCCTGACAAGTACAAATACAACTCTCCTGCAGTCCTTTCAAAATTCTACTTCCAAAATCCACTGCTCAGTTCAATATTTTGGCTCTGCCACACCAGAACAAAAGCTTTTTAGGAGGTAAATCTTTCCGCAATTGAACCGTATCTTATCTGTCAGTCATTTAACCCTATTACAAGGCCAAGTACACTTACATATGCCTTCTAGAGCTATTGCACTTGCCTATACCGATAAAATTTTTGTCTCTAATCCCTCCTCTCCTACACAAGGTACCTGCCCCTACCACTAAGGGTTTATACATTTAAAAATCCCCATGTGGAACAAGAAGCATCAGTGTACACATCACATGTGAGAAACTGAGATTCAAAGAGATAAGTCACTATCTCCCCTAAGATCTTCCTATATTCTCAGCGTAACTGGACAATAGCTTTTGAAATCAGGCAACTAATTTGCACCTACATAAACTTTGATGGTTTCATATTAAATACCTTTCAATGTAGGCTTGGTTATTGGCTGGGAATTTTTTCCTGCAAATCTGGTCAAATTTTGCATGTACAAACATGCTAACAAACAAGTCTCTCCCAAAGCAGCAGCAGAGAAGGTTACGTGGTCACATACATAGGTCCATAACCATGTCTGTGCAGTCTCTGGTAAGTGAATGAGGGTGAAAGACAGCAGAAAGCTTTAGCACAATTCAACCTATTTCCAGTTTAAAAAAAAGCAGCAGTCCACAACTGCACTGAGTAGTTTTAGATTAATGATGAGATCGAGACCTAGTCATTGGACTCACGGAGGATATCTGCTTTCAGTTTTCCTTCAGAAGTCTGTAAATCATCAACCCTTTTTCCACAGCTGATTACAGGGCTGAACTCCCCAATCAACAGAAGTACTTATTTTAGTGCAAAGTACACTGGAAGAACAGCCTAGCAGAGAATCTCTTGTGAAGTCTGCTCCCACTGGAGTGTCTCTCTTCAAAAGTTTCACTTTTGAATTTAAAAAAAGTAGCACAGAAGTTTGCAGGACTGGGGCTTCCCGAGCAATGCACAACATGTGGACGAAAGATGCACTGCCTAATACAGTAAGGTAGATGCAAATATGCTGCAAGGCTCTGCAATTTAATTATCAAGGTTGTCTTCTGTTGAAACGGGAAGATGCTGTGTTCTCCAATAGTTCTCAAACACCAGAGTACCTCTGTTATCAGATACTGTATGGTTTTGCTTTACCAACCAAAGCTTTCCACTCTGTCAGTCCAGGTACACGAGAGACAACAGAGAGATGCATAAGAAGCCTTGATGGCAGTGAAAGAAACAGCATATATCAAAACATTTTCATGGATCAGCGTGGCATAAAGGGGCTTGAAATTAGACAACTTCAAAGAAGCAGAGGGAAATTATATGGTCTTATACATAGCTATGCAATCACGTCTCTGTAGTCTCTGATAAGTGGATGCGGGAGGGTAGGAGAAAAATGAGTGGCAAATTTTAGCATGCCTCAACTTAGTTCCAGCTTAAAAGGGACCTTGTTCAGGGTCTGTTTATTTTTGATTTAAAAGAAAGCCTTCTGCATAAATTTATCAGCTTTTCTTTAGGGACTATGATCGGGGAGAGGGTTTAAATTTTATTAACAAGAGTGTTTCAAAGGAAGACATCAATCCTTTCAAAGGAAAGGATTCATCCTGCTTGTGGCAATTTTTGCTACAAAAGCAAAGCCTATGAAGAACAGTCACATCCCCACCCTTAATCATCCTATACATTCACCAACAGAACGCAGAAGGATTACAGCTTGGCTCACTGGAAAGCAGGAAAGTCTGTAGCAGGCATCTGAGAAAATGTCAGTGGTTAAAAGCCATTGCATCAGAGGACCCTCTTTTTGGTTAAGTACTATTCACCTTCAGAAGCTCTGCTAGCAAGAAAACCACAGCAGATTACTAGAGGAACAGTTTAAACAACATGAACAATTATCCTCCTCCTTCATTTGTTCCTTCATCTTTCAATGTTGCAAAGACAGTTGTCCTGTCCTTTGTCTACCTCAAGCAAACATTTCACATTTACGTTTCTTCATACCTTTCTTCAACCTATCTTTTCGACCCAGTACCTGCAAAGACACTATGCTTTCCACATGTGGGAACAAGATATGTTTTACACTGATGAAGCTATCTGCTTAAAAGCCTAACAGAGAACAAGTCACCACAAACTGTAAAGCAATGTAGTTAATCAAAGTATCAATCTGTTCTTATCAAGCACGATTTAATCCAACCTGCTAACATGAAAGTAAGAATGTCTTGTGACTTGTCCCCACAGAGACTGCCTAACAAGATCTATCTCAAGAGAGAGACTACACACAATATGTTTTATAACAAGACAAAAAAAAAATCTTACTGTCCTATCTACAGTGAGCCTGCTGCAGTTAAAAAACACGATTCATCTTTTCTCAAATCTCCAGGGAGCTACACTACTCACATGTTTATTGTAGATTTACAGTAGCTCAGACAACTAATTAGGGTAGCACTAACCTCTTCATGTGATCTACATAATCCTGGTATTATACATTAGGGGATTCAGGTTACAGACATACAAATAATATAATTAATAAAGTAATAAATACATGGTACTATATTAATAAAGTAATAAATACCTGGCTCTCCAGACACATGAATGGGTTAAGTACAGCAACAGTGACAGGCAAAAGCCCCACCTGACAGCCCCAGTTTAGCAGTGCTGCAATGGCATAACCACGCACGCTTCAAGGGCCAGCAATGGGATCAGCTCACACTGGCAGCCTATGCACTGGGCTACGCACGGCTAAGCCAAATCCCAAGCCTTCAAAGACTTCTGCTGCGTGGGTCAGCCAAAATGAAACAACAGAGAGGCTAGTTAGGCAGTATGGTCCAAAATGCACTGATGGGTTAGACCAACACAGTGGGTCTAGAAAGGCCTATGTTAACCAGCAAAGACAATTCATCAAAGGTCGTATTACCAAAGCAAGAGAAACGGCAGTGATTGCTCAAGAAAGCAGTAATTAAACAAAGCAGAATACTTGACAGAGATCTTGACCTCCTCAGGGAGGGCTCTATTTACCCAATACGCCGCAGGGTATGATCTACCACATGCATTTGCACATAGGCAATTTCGCTGGAACTCAAGGGCGTACAATCACTGAAGTTACTCTTACAAAGTCCCAGGAGGAATGAACTACACGTTCATATCCCTAGGTCAGAAATCTGAAGCTAGGGAAGGAAAAAAATAAGGTTGCAATTTTAGTGGTTTGACTTGTTCCTTTTAGAAAGAAATAAGGAATATAATAAACCTGCTTCTCTGTTGTATTTGATCTTCTCACGTTTGGCCTACTACAGAATGGCAACAACTCATTAACAATTAGCAGTTCAAAACACAGATTATGTTGGTTAAGAATTTAAGAATAAAATAGCAGCTAGGGTTATTAAAACCCAAGACAGATCTCTCTATACTTAGTAGCACTCGGGCTACTCAGTATGACTGAGGTATCTTGTCTGCTACTAGCAGACAACTGCTACAAAAGGGATATTAAAACCTTAAACTGAACTGAAAAAAAAACTTTAACTTTGCTGGTTCATTCCCAAATCACCACCAAAATTGCTGACCCAAGAAAAGTATATTTCCATAGGAAACGAGGTCATTAAACATTCTGAGGCCCAGAGACCAAAGTGTTTGGTGGTGTACTGTGTGAAACAAGCATTGCAAGCAAAACAAGTAAAACAAAACTCAGTTTAAAACTTTGTCCTGTGAATATGCTTTCATACCAGGTTTCAAAGAGAAAGAGAACAACCCCAAAGGGCATAGCACACGCCACTGAATGAAAGCTACCTCACATTGCTTGATTTATAGAGAAATTGCAGATACCAGCTGCTGTGTCTACACTAGTAATTTTGTTTTGTCATAATTGAAGTGAATTATTGGGAAAAAAATAGTTGTTACCAACCTCCTGATCTCTACTGAGAATTTGCACAGGTTTGTTTCAAGATTTATCACTATTCGGGAGTGGGAGGGAGCAACACATCATAAAGCAGACATTTAACAAAACCTACTTTATGTTCTGGTTATGCTAGAGGAAGAAAGAAATCAAAATGAGCCATGCAATCTGCAACATCGATTTTGCTTTCCAACATAATTGTGACAGCTGTGTAACATACAAATTTGGCCCCAACATGCTCATAATTTAGGAAAACCACATGCTTCTTGAAGTTGTGATGCTGAGGTGAACGGAACTTCTTTTCTTTTTTTAAAAGTTTTTTTTGAGAAAGGTAAAAGAGTATCTATGGCTAGAAGTATAAAATAAATTCATAGGAAATGATTAAGTTGCCTATCTAGAAAACCCTACTGACAGGAAGACGAATGAGACCAGCAAAGCAGTAGAAGACTCTATACTCTGAAGATTTAAAACTGTTTTCAGAACACCAGCATACAGAATAGGAAATACTACCTTCCCAAGAGAAACAGACTAGAAAAAAGTTATCAATATACCTGTAATTATCATATGTAGATTACAGAAAACTAAATTAAGCTATGTATTTTATGGCTACAGCAATAATATGTAAGATAATTTTTCAAGTGATTTGTATAACATGTCAAACTACTCATTATAATAAGCATAAGAAGCCCAAGAATAATGTTCTCAAGTCTACAAAGTGACATTACGGATGTGCATGCTTTCAGCACTAATCCACAATAAAATGCAAATATGCATACATTCTAAACATTCCACGTTTCACAATAAAGAAGCCATAAGCATTTTTTTTTATTCCCAAACTCTCAGATGATTCTGCAAGTTCCAAATATAGTTCAAGCACAAGAATCAGTAGTAAAACACCATTAATTTATCCCGATTACTTGATCAATAAAGCAACAAATGAACCAACAAGCTTCCCCAGAGGATTGTCACAAAGTTTTAACTGAGAAAAGAACTTCCACTTTGCAGATGGAATTCCTCTCCATTGTCCACACGCCCATGTTACTTCTTTATATCTGTCTCCTTCAAATTAAAAGCTCCAGGAAAGGATAGAATATGCCATAGAAATCAAACCTGTTAGGTATAGAATGGATATTGCATAGTTGTTAACATAATACTTACTCTAGATGCATATTTATTTTTCCTTCTAGGGCTTCATTTATAATACAAAGGTGGTGGTTTGTTTGTTTTTCCTGGAAAAACAATGGGCTTGTAACCGTATACAAATTTTGGTAGCTAGCTATTACACAATAAATCCCTCTCATACTTCTCAATATGTTCATTATAGTACATGGACTATAATAATTGACTAGATTACTTGAATCTGTCATTTCTCTTTCTGTACACGATTAACTGAAACTACTAATTTTAGAGAGAATTACCACCCCAAGATACTTACCCACCAAGTCAACATTATTTGCTACGCTCTGAAGTGATAACCTGTTAGTGACATGATGAACCACTGAACAAAGGGAATGAGCAAAAGAGTATCGTTACACAGCTTTAGGACAACTCTTTCATTGCAGTGTAGGATGGCAGAAGCCTGTCACAAATTACTTCTCAAACCTAGAAAGCTTAACGGGCTACTAAAACCTGAAGGGTTGTTTTCATATCTCACCCTATGTACCATGTCATTAGGTAGGGGGTTGTGATAAAATGTTGTATTTAGTGGATTGACACTTCTGAATGTAAGTGTACTTTTGTGGTCTTTTTTCCATCTTTTAAAAAATAAGAAAAAGAACAGAAAGAACAGAACGCTCTGTGAACCAGCATTGCTTGCATCAGACATTTGCAATTTAGCTTGGAGAAAGCTCCAGAAGCTAGTAAACTCCCTTTGTCCTAAAATTATGTTGCAGGCTTGGCAAAGAGAAAAGGACTTGCAAAATCCTTTTTCATTTCCATTTTATGACTATCAATTGCCAAATTTGGGGAAAACCACTGAATAAACGTTACTGTTTAAGATGAGACCCACAAACCACTATAGCACACTGGTCACTGAAGAACAAGGACAAAGAAGAAGAAAAGAAAAGGGAAAAAAAGCAAAACAAGCACTCCTTACAAAATCCAATCCTGTCCCTCAAGGTCCCCATTCCTGTAATGCACAAACCCACACACATTTGGTCCAACAGGAAACCGCAGAGAAACGCTGCTCTTCCTCTCTCTTTCTATTCCACTTCGGAGCAGACAAGCAGAAGTTGAAGATTTATTTCATAATAATTTCAATTGCAAAGTCAAGAACCTCGATAAAATAACACCTCCCCCATTTGTGAGCACAGATCCAGGAAAACCCAACCTCTCTTCCCACAGTGACACCCTTATTTAAAAATATTAGTACAGATTTGCAAGTTGAGTGGACATTGACAGATTATGACTATATATATCTATGTTGAATTATTTGCTTTTAATACACATGGTAGTAAACAGCAAAATCCAAAGTGGATTGTTGGCATTTTTATTATGTTTAGTGCATAGAAAAACAAATAAAAGAAAAATCCCCATATTATTGCATTTATAGTTCCATTTCTATTAAGTTTCATTGCATTTTATACAGGTGCTAGATGCTTTTCCCTCTAAGCTTCTCCAGCTTTTCTAGGAATAAAATTATTTGTGTCATGTAAACAGTGTTAAGTTGTCCATTATGCAGAGTAGAAATTAATTCTTCATCTCTGATCTCATAACACAAGTCTACTCTAGTATGAAAATATGCTACGCTCTTACACCGCCTGCTCTTCTGCAACTGGAAACCGAATGACTTTATAGTGTCTTCCATTCCTGTGACTGCCTTTGCCTGGATAATAAGGCATATGAATGCACTGGCAAAAAAGAAACATGTAGTCTATACAACACTTGTCTTAGCTGTGTTGCCAGCATGCAAAAAAGAAACTGCTAAATAATAAAGGAAACAATTTAAAAAGAAAAAAAAAGATCCGGGTAACGTGACACTTTTGTAACAATTCTGTATAATTTTTTTTCAGTCTTGCCTTTGAACCTTTGGGAAAATATGAATAGCAATACAGGTGTCTTTCTAGTCCAGGAAGAAATGAAGATAAACTAGCAACTTTTACACCCTGGAAGGTAAGAGAAGGTAAATAATAGACCTTTCTGAATTGCAAATGCAGACTATACATCTTTTAAAGGGAGCGCTCTGGAAAACACGGAAGCTCACAAATTTTGCAGGAGAACAATTTCTACTAAAAGGTGGGGTAAATATCAGAGCTAGTAAAAATAAAATTTAATTCCTATTTAAACTTTTTAACACTTGGAATTATCAATACTGAAAGCCTAGGAAAGAAGACAGTTGGATGTCAGCCCTAGCAGAAATGCTTCTCAGTACAGATAATCGAAAGTCAAACCGCAGCCTCTCCCATCTAATTTTGTAACACTTAAGGAGACTTCTACAGACGTGGGAAAGCACAGGTTCCACCCATCAACAGGTTGTTGTTATTCCTGCCTGAACACCTCCAAAAGCAGGGAGTGTCTGTGTATGTCTCCGGGAACCCCACAACTACTCACCTCTACTACCGTCCTTCCGTCTGAGGCTGTCAGAGCCACTGAAGCTACAGTACTCCTTTTTTTATTTTTTTTTTATTTTAAAATAATTGGCGTGTACTCTTATCTCCCAAGCCTGAAATCCAGCACCTCTCCTCTTCCATCCCCAAATTTTTCAATTCCCCTTTACGATCTTCTTGAAAATTGGCAATAGATGTGCTATCCAAAATTGCAATCTGAGCCTTACGCAAAGTCACATCCAATCCTCACAGAGCTCCAAAGGAGAAGCACAAGCTGAAGGCAGAACAGTTTGAAGAGGCACGAGAAAGTCTGTATGTGCAGGCCTTGAATGTCAGTTGGTGGTTATCACAGCATGTTTGGAAGTCATACCTCCAACTTTATATTTATAGGACTATTATTTATAGGACATGGTTCTTGACACTGAGTTACAAATTTATGTTTTTTTTTTTCCCCACCTCGCATTTAGAAGGGGAAGTAGGCTATGAGTATTAGAAAGTATCATCAAATAAATTCTTTTTGTTACATAATTTACCAGTTATCCCTCTGCTGAAACAAAACTTGCAGTATTTCTACTGTCACCACACATATTGCCATCTCTGTTTTATGTTTTTCCACATTTTACTCTGTTTTATCTTCAAGTCCATCTCTCCCCACAGACACCATTTTACTTGCATCGTAATTCTGGCACTCTAATAATAAAGCACTTCAACACTGTTTCAGAATACGCCATCTCTTCGCTTGCCAGTATTGCGATATCCCTGCTGCTCTCAAGTATGTACTCTGGAGGACATTAACCTCCAGTACTGAGAGTCACAGAGTGTCCCAGGAAGCCCTTCACTGACTTTATGGGAGAATTTGCATACAATCAAGCGTCTGCACTGAAAAACTAACTGCAAATAAATGGTGTTATTAGTAAGTCACCACTAAACCAAAGTTATATGACTAATGACAAATTAATGATGGATGGTAGAAAACCTCTCTTCAGGAGCGTTGGTACCAAAAGCACATCCACCTGCAATTATGTGCACCACAATAATCAACCTAATTGGAAAGAACGAGTCCCCGAAGTTGCCAACACAGATGGGGTTGCAGCAATGCCTCTCCATCCTCTAATTCAGCAGGACTGGGAGCCGATCTGCCGTTTTCTACGACAAGGGAAAAACTGAGTTTTCCTTGTGACAGTGTATCTATCTACCAACTCAACCATCAATAAGATCAATGCAAAAAATAAAGCACAGTACTGTGATGGATGACTACTAACATAGTAAACCTACCACCAGAAGCAGTCAATGGGCTCTATGGACCCAGGAGGGCTGTAGCTACTGCTATTAAAATACAGTGCTACAGCAGCTGTCCCATCTTACATCCCTCAGAGTACTACAAAGGGCTTTAAGTATCAATCTGACACAGGATGGTAAGTAAGAAAAGAGATTCACCTTGCACCTCTATCAATCATTTAAACAACAGATTCTCTCGTGATAGACTGTTTCAGAGAGCTCTGAAGTATTATTTTAATGTTGCTCTAGAAAGAAGTGCAAGCTTTTCAAAATAAAGACCACATGGAAGCAAACCTGAACCAAATCAGGTGGATTGGTCCACTTACGAGTGGAGTGATTGAGCCTCAAACACCAGAACCAACCATCTTCACTCACAGTCACTGAATCTTACAAACATTTATTGGGAAACCTTCAAAGCTTTAAAGTTTCTAGATGGATTGAACAAGTTTCTTTGGACTTAGACAAGACTACACGAGCAATTTAGTGGAAAAAAAGTATTAACGGAACTTGCCAGAAGAATTTTCTCAAAACTGTTAAATTCCCTCTTACTTGCTCTGAATAACATGCTGGGGACACAATCATCATCATGAGCCACCGTGGCAACGGCCCACATGCAAGAGTTCAAGCCACAGGACTTAACGTTCTCCTCCATTTCTCTTCCCTGATATGTGAGCCTGAGGCAAATCACTCAGCTCAGTTTCTCCCATAAGATGAGAGCAATAGACTTTTCGAGAGCTCTGATTATTATTGAAGCAGCAACTCATCATTATTCGGTTAACTGTCTGACTGTTTTAACTGCCCAGAAAACTCTGAGTCCCTACACACCACGCTCAGACAGCACACTTAGACTTATGGCTCCCATCGGAAACTCCTCCTTGGGAAAATGTTTCTAAGCCCACAGCCTACAAGTAATGAATTCTCATCTTACCTTCATTTCTATATTTTGGCATTGAGTGGAAAAGATAAGACACAATCAAGGCCCTCTAAACAAACTAAAAAATACATTAAATGTTTCAGAACACCAGTGGGAGGACTTCATGCAACATATGGCTATTATTAGAGTGCTATTTTGCTTAGCAGATCAGAGGATATAATCAGCAGATGATGCAGCCATGATTTATGAAGCACAGCCTTATTAAAGACTAATGAGATAAACGAGTTAAAATTTACATTTTGCTCTACTGATAAGGTTCATTGGCACACTTATCTCCAATACCATGGTTTGAATATTAAACCCACTTATTAACGTCTAGTAAAGCTAATTGTAATGCTGAGTGGCATTAAAGTATAATAACCAAGCAGCATGTTAGAATCACATCCTTTAGTATTACTGTAGCTCTGAAGTTAAGTGCTCTGCATCTGCAAATAAACACCTGTCAAGTTCAGGCTGTGAGAAAGCACTAGCCTTCTGCGCCTTTTTCCTGACCCTTCTGAAATCCCAAAGCCTTGATCTAACAATGCAACAGACAGGTAAACATTGCTCGTTACTATGATTTCAACAGTGTCTGTCTGTCTTATTGCAGTAACAGTAAGGATTAAATGACAAGTATTTTTGTATCTACAATATATTACATTACACTTGGCATATACTCTCTAATCCCTAACAGAAAAAACACTGAGGTACTGACAAATTTAACAACAAATGCCTGGAGACCGTATTTGTTTGTTTTTACTTGCCTTTTTCACCATCTTCTGTCAAAACTACACATATTACTATAAAACATCCACCATTTACTGAAAAGGATGCTGAAAATACAATTTAGGCTTTATGTATTTTTATATAGGCCCTACATATTTCTTTGTCATATCTATCTAATGTGAGCACTTAATTGGACAACTATCATTTTTAAGGTTAACATAAGAGGACAAGAGCCATAACATTCTTTCCATTTTAATCTCTCCAATGTATCTGTACTGTGACAGCAATGGGAAGAAGGCAAGGCAGGAGATAATTAAGTGCCAACTACCCGGGGACCAACAGTAACCCATGTCAGGACTCACATGGGCCAGTCCAAAAAGAATTTATGGTAAGTACAAGCTTAAGACGCACAGTTCCTCTGGGACCTCCCCATCCCAACACAAGAGTGGCACCTGCTCTCCTTCCATGAGGAGAGCCATGGAAGGTACAGGACTGCTCAGCAGCCATCACTACCTTTTCAAAGTAAAATACACAAAAAGAACAACAACAAAAAGCAGAAAGCCACTATAGATAAAACAACTCCACTTCCTACTTGTAAGGTAATATTCAAAAGCAAATATTCATTATGCACATAAAAAAAAGGCATTGCAGAACTACCAGATTTTTTTCTTCTGTGGGGAAAAGTGAAAAGGCACTTAAAGCATGACAATAAAAGAAACTAGCTGAGCAAATCATGTGTGAAGCATTAAATGCAACTGCTTTTTGGAACGCACTTTTGTTCCTTTCGATTTATCACCCGATATAAACATTCAGCTTGTAATACAAGCCATTCCACTTTCTTCAGCCCAGCTTTAAAATACAGGCGTGCCGTATTTCAGCAGTACAAGCAAAGAAATGCAGTGGAGCCCAGAAACAGAAGGTAAGGCACATGGCTTGATGTGAAGCATTCCACTGCACCTCTGGCTATAGGAATCCATAGATATACGATGGCATCCACAAGGTAGCCAGGCACAAAAAAACCCAACAGCGGTCCACTTCAGTGTCGGTTCTAATGTCACAGAACTACCATGCCAGATAAGTTCCACCAGATCCTTTCAGCTACTGGTAGCATGAGTTGTGTCAAAAGAACCCCCCATGCTCTTCACATGGTTCCTATGCCACCCATCAGGTCCTGAAACCAAACCTGGAAAGGAGAGTTTGTTGAGCGCTCAGAGGATCCCTCCCAACAATCTGTCTTGAAAATGGATACTTGTGACTTTGGAAAAGCAGACCCATCAAGCCTCTTTCCCTAAGGGAAAACCCTGCCAGCCTGATCCCACAGGAGCTCCTCTCTCTACACAGGTTCTTCCCACAGAGGAGAAAGCGGCTCTGCAGTCTTTTTCCTTCAATAAATTGCAGTAGATGTGATTTTTCCCAGGCCATTTTATGAGTATGGTTTGTTTGCTAAAAGAATAATCAGAGAAGCTGCTCCAATTACTCTTTCAACTATGCTAATACTTGGTAGGTATTCTGAATATAAATGCTTCAATACAACTCTGCATCTATAAACAACAGATGCATCTAAAGCATATTATATTTTTAAAAGGGAGACAGCCAGCAGCACGGTATTCCCACAGGCAGCCTTGTCAGGAAAAGATACAAGTGGTAAATAATTAATTTTCCTAGGTTAACTTGAATTCCAGACTAGCATTTGTAAGCAACAGTGCCACGGAAAGGTAACTAATAACTCTAGTTTGTATTCCTGTCTAGTAAGGAGCTTTACTCGCATGCAAGCAGTGACAGGAAAAGTTTTACCATTTCAGAGACAGGAAAAATAAAGAACACTTATGCAAGTCCAGCAAAGACTCTTCTGTGAAATACAAAGAAGCCTGTGCTTGGCTACTACTGTATTTTTTATTATTTCATTTTTTGACAGTTAATGGGCCAAACACAGATAGGTGCTGAGCACTGATGTCAGACTGCAGCATGCAGAACTCTCCAGTATCATCTACCCTACAAATAACTAAAGACATCATTCACTGCTTACTATGCTTTTTTTCTCCCGCATTACAGATGTTTGGCAGGAAGGTTGGGGACAATTCTAAACTTGGGGGGAGAGTGGACACAGAGAACTAGCACATTCCAGCCAAATCTTATTTACAGAATTGATCTTAATTTAAGCAGTTTAACAAGTAAAGGTTTAAAGCAGTACATAAAATGTTATTAATAGTGTTCGTGCAGTATCTGTGGTTTGAAGTGGCCGAAGTTTTATATAGACTATCAACTGATGAATTGTGATGCCGTATCATACTTAGAAAAGGCAAATGATCTAATTCTTTTACCAGTTCTATTTGCTACCTCAAAACTCCTGGCAGATAATAACAGACAAAGAACAGTTCATACAATCAGGAATAAGCTGGCCTTTGAGACAAGACTTAATAGGAGGTAGTTTCTTCTCCAGGAAGTGGTCCACAAAAATGGACTAGAAAACCATCTACATAAACATCTAAGAAACTAACTTCATTAATATATTATTGCTTACGCATTCATTTTCTGAAAAACGAGAGGTTTCTTAACTAATTCTGTCTTAAGTAATTCTATGCCTTAAGTAATTCTATGCCTTTAATACCCATAAAGGGGATGGAAGAGCCCTTCACGCTTAGCTTCATTTTCAAAGCCCTGGAACTAGATGTAATACCCCAAGAATTTTTCTTCCAGGTCTGATTTTATTTCTTGTGCTTCTAGAAGTGCCTTGGACTCTGTGACCATGAGCAAAGTTGATGGACCTCAAGATGCTATTTCCTTTCATTTCAGTCTGCTGAATTTTTAGAGGATCAGAATACAGTCATGTATTTCTTTATAATAGAGCTGCATTACAACCCTGATAAAGAAATGGGAGAAATGTTCTGCTCGGTTCATTACGATCAATAGATTATGTAGCTCAGTCAGAAAGCAGAAGGAATTATGAAAAAAGAAAGTAATCTTTAAGCTATTAATATTTCCAGAACAACTTTTCTTTCAGATACACAGATTCCCACCTCCCAAACACAGCTTATAATGTCAGAAGCCCTAAGATTCATATGGTCAGAATGACTAATATTTAGATTAAGCAAATGTATTGCCATAGTAACATAGACACCACAGAGCTATCTACCTGCCACAGCTCACTAAATTATTTAGCATGCCAATACTACAGTGACACTGTGTAAATGATCACATTCATTAAGAGCAGAGTATGTGCTGAAAAACTGAGTGTTAGACAGCTATATTTATTGCCATGGAAAAAAAAAAAAACCAACAGCACCAGTATTGAGGTAAAAAAACAAAAAGAAAAACAAAACTAGAAAAGCTACAGCCTGGCAGAACAACGCACCTTGAGAGTTTTCATTCAAAAAGCACATCCACATCCCTGTGCAAAGCAGTGCAAAATATAATCCCACTTACGGGACATAAGGCTGACCCGCTGTGGCCAGAACAAACTGAGGTATTAGTCACTTCCCTTATTATATTTTTGGGATAATCATTACATTTCTTTAATATGCATCTTATGTTCCCAAAACAGTATTCTAAATTGTGGGATTCTAAGAGCTGCTTCTTTTCAATATGAAATATTCAGAAGTGACTATGACATACTTTCAGAAATCTGCGGTTCTTCAACAGTCGGCACATTTACAGTTAGGAGAGAGGTGCAATATTCTGGGTGATGGTCTGCCATGTCCCCCAAGTGGTGGACGATGGCAGAGATCTGAGTGGCTTGTGTAAATTGGAATCCTCAATCTGAGTTGAAGCACTTTGGGAGCCTCAAGCATTTCCTGCACTATGGATATTTTCCCCGCATCAGGTGCAATGGCAGAATCAATGACGGGCCAAGAAAACGAATGGACAGCTCATCAGATATTGGGACCAGGAGGATTTCTTCCTAAATTTTTGGCAGCTGTAGACTCTTGTTTTCTTGAACACAAATCATGATTTTTCACATCTGTCTTTGAACTCAAAAAAACCAAGAGAGAACATAAGAGTCATAGCACAAAGATCCAGACACAAAACTAACCCAGCCCGGCTCTAACTAGCTCCTGTTCTCTGCTCTTTTTAATTCTTCATACGCTCAATTTACAGAATTTCAATGCAAGAGAAAGCTTTAAATAATTTCTTCTACTAATTTTTTTATGGTAAATAAGTCTGGCATACACCCTTCCACACCCTCATGCTTGCATTATTATTCACTTACGTACAAAGGCCACACAGTCTTACTTAAAAACATTTTTGTAATACTAGTAATAATCAAATCCATCCTTAAAACACTAGATTACCATAAGAGAATCGTGTAGAATTTGATCTTGAGAGACCAGCTTTTCGAAATATTGAAGTGTTTGAGCCATGCCGTTCTCCAGAGAGACTACTACTTAAATAGCAAGAGTCTGCTTTTCTTAAACAAGTTATTTTAATTAAGAATTATTTAAGAACTGACTTGATCCTCCACAGCAGGACATCAGGAAGGTATGGAGAACAGCACCATAGTTTGAAAGCAGTTTTAGGAAGTAGCCTCATGGGACATATTAATGAAATCCAGACTACTTTCCACTATCTACTAAGTATTTTCAATCCCTGGAATATATTCCATACTGTAAGACAATGTAACATGCATAATTGATTGTTTTTAACTCATTCAAACAATGAATGATGACTATGGAAACAACGCAGGAATTGGGTAACTTCACCTCTATGTTCTGGCCATTCCTCTGAAGCAGGACTATAGAAATGTAATGCAAGATCAAAACAGCGTTCTGAAAGTTATGCACAAGCTATGTACAGCCACAGAAAGACAAAAGCATCCACTTAGCCATGACTATACAGACAGCTTCACAATATTCAGACTAGAGAGAGGTGCCTCAAATAATGGTATTAGGGAGCACAGGTGTGAAGAACGCCAGAAGTTGACTGCTTACAGAAGTCAGTTCATCTTCCGTAAGTATTTAGGCAGTGAACCTCTTACACAGAGTCTCCACTTAGTATCCCACTTGAGATTAGGAGCTTAAGCAGAACGTCTGCTGGCTTTAGAGAAATATCTTAGCCTGTGAAAGATGAATACTACTGATTCGACAAAATACAAATTGATCAGATGAGAAGCAACTGAGTAGTGGACTAATTAGCAGCAAGGAATAGAGTTATGCAAAGCCTCCAAACTCCAGGCAGAGGTATCAATTACATTTACATGTTATAAATCACCTTGCTGATAAAGTGCAAGCTGGAAATAGGAAGTCACCTTCAAGTATTCAGCATGTTAAAGCACATTTGTAATGGAGCCAGTGGGGATATCTGCTCGGTTCATTGGAGTAATTTAAAATGTGCAGTAATACTTGAAATGTTTCTATGACAATTGAGCACCCAGCTAAAGTAGCTGAGATAAGCCTTTGACAATTCTCGATAAGAAACACTAACCAATTAAGAGAGGTATCCAAACACTAAGCTTAAATTCCACTTAGGTTGAATTTTCTCCTGCAACTTCCATCTTTCAAGCTTATAACTGAAAGCACTAGAAAAGTCAGTACTGCTACATAAATCACAATTAATTCTAAACACAAAACCTGTATTTTGTGTTCAAGCCACGAGTGAGTAGATGAACCCAAATAGTAACAATAACCCACAGGAATACTGGCTTAATTTTATTAGATTTGGCTCAGCACCACTACTACTGGATCCAAACTGTCTCCTGCAGAACAACTCAATTAACAGCAACGCAAAACACGTTGCTCCAACAGGAGTGCTTTACATATCAGATATGGTATCATTCCCAAACTAAGTCCACGTTTTTGCATGGTGCTATATAATGCTATAACACAGCTTCTCAAAACCTAATATTAAGCAAGCTTTACTATCAGCTTACATACAGCAGAACGAGAACTAGCAATGACTGCAGATGAAGCTGAGCTGACTTGAGGAAGAACGGAAGCCTCTGTGCTGAGCCACCCAGTGCTTCCCATTCCAGGAACGTGTTCAGGGTGGTTGTGTACACCAACCATATATTAATTTTGGTTCTGTGTTAGGAAAAACTGGTTGCACCATTACCAGAGCCAAAGTGACTTTGGAAACATTACGGCCAGATTTTCTGTAGTGCTGTGCTATGCCATGCCAACTCCAACACACCTAAAGTATTTTCGGACCTACGGCACGGTTAGTCCACAGTCCAGATAATTCGGCAACATATAATCGTGAATTGACATTACACATGCATGGTGAATATGGATTACAAAATTTTTTCTCAATATCAATTAGGAAATGATATAACCAGGCATAAAGCATACTGCACAATAAGCAAGATTTCTTTTAAGTTTTCCCAGTGATCCAATATAGCCGCTGCTTGAACTCCCTTAACCAGCACACAGAGTAGCAGGTTCAGAAGAGAAGCAAAGTATAAAATTTCAGTACTGCTTACCTTTAAAAGACAATTTAACAGCAAAATGCTTTTATTATATAAAAGGTGACTCAAATCAGAATCTTTTTTTTACTGTGTATAGACAATAAAATGTGACCCGCTATAAGGGGTTTTGCATCCAGATTGTAAATAGACCTATCATGCACGTCCACAGGAAAATTAAGCTATCCGTATAGCTAAAAACTCCTGTGTGTACCAATTTTAATTTCCAGATGGCCAAACCTGTGGTGTGTCAGCAAGGCAAATTTAATCCTGCAGAGCATTACTGGGTAGTCCTCTACTACAGCTGTATATGCCTGCACGTGCACACATGTGCTAACTGTAGTATATTTGGACAGCTCAGAAAGTATCCTGACAATAAGAATAAAAAAAGTCAAAATACACCATTTCTCTGGCTCAGTCAAATTTAAAAGTCAGAGTAAAGCAGCTATAGCAACTGAATGGCAGGTCTCCTTCAGATTCACTTATTAAGGTTAACAAGCAGCAAGCAGGCTTGCTGACAAGGACATAATTGGCATTAAAGGCAACAGCAGCACATCTGATTTCCAGTGCTAGTCACTATCTCAAGAGTGTTTTGTAAACATTGAAGTATCAATGACTGTACAAATAGAATATCTTACATCAATGTGTTTACTTTTAACATATTCAAGAATGGTGTGGTGTGTTTTGTAACTTTCTCATGCATTATTGCAATACGAGCCTTGGTCTCACCTAGTGCAATGTATCCTGTTCAGTTTAATGGCAATTTGATTCCCCTTTCTTAAAGCAGAAGAGAAAAACTATAAAAGGTTCACTGGTATTATTACTTGTTACTATTGCCCTTCCCTCCAGGCTCCCCCTTCAAAGCCAGTTTTTGAAGGGACACGCTCTAACACTAACTGCTTCAAGGCCCTGCAACCTGACAAGCCAACAAAGGAAAGGCGACTACATGATTAACACAGTCATCAAACTTGATGTAGAACCTCCGTGCTTGCAGAAGTGAACACATTTAAATGCCTTGCTGGACCAAGGCCAACTCACCACTTTGCAGGACTAAGCCCTAAAAGAGCAAGAAGTCTGGAAAGAAGCATCAAATCCAGGTCTTCCATATGGTATAAAAGAGCATTAACTGACACAGGGTTGGCCTATATTTGGTCAAAGTGTAATTCGTTTTGTTTTATCCACTGATGCATTGGCAAGCCAAAGCAGGCTCAAAAAGGTCCTTGAACATGAAGGGTTCCAGTGATTTTTTGCTTACTGGTTTAGAATCCAGAAGGAGGAGTCAGAGGGTAGAGAAGACCCCAAAACTCAAATATCTCCCATCCTCATTTCTGCATCTTAGTCCTCCAACCACTTAATTTAATGAAAGTACCAAAATCCTAGTTCTGCAGAGCATCTTACCAAAGAACTAAATTTCAGACAAAACATAGTTAAGAGCCAATACAGAGGTTTTTGTTTGGTTTTGAGATGTTGCAATACCTGGCTAAATGCAACTTGCAAGAACGTACCAAGTGTTCAAATGACTCATCAAAATCCACAGGAAACAACCAGAGCAAGGAAGCTGTAGCTGTAGCTGGGGAGTGGGACCCGCTTTTATTTTTACTAACCCAGAAAAACTCCCTCCACGTTCTGCTCTCCTTCTCAGCCAGGATGGGAACAGATCCCTTTGTCAGGGTTAGCGTAGCCAGCAGCCTCTCTCACGCTCCCAGCTGCTTTTATACATGGCAGGGAGACTGAAGAGGTTGAGCAAAGCTTAGCATTATCGGCTCAGGCCCAGGACTTTAAAAGGAATAAAGTCTTTTCCCTCTCCGCACACCACAACTCCTCAAACAACTCCCTGGCACAATGAACAATGCCCTTTTTCCCTTCCATCCTGCCGCCACAATGAAAAAGTATCTTTGCCATGTTTTCTAACTGTCAGAAACTTCCAGTCCGGATGCACCAAACAGGATTAACACAGATACACTCTGCACACTGCTGAGAGCCTCTCTTTTTAGCCATTTTTCACTTGTATCTATGCATTTCTCCCACTCTCTCAAAACTGCCTGTAACAATGATCAGGGCAATTTTCTTATAGTAATTCCTGTATACCTAGAATAATGTCTTCAGTTGTTCCATCATTTGGTGTCAGCTGATCTCCCACAGACAACCACCATATTGCTGCAGGAATTGTGGGAGTGATAAAAATAAAATGGGTAAAAATCCAAAGAGGTGTATAAAGGAACAGACCAGGCAGAAGTAATCAAAGGTTTTTTTTCAACCCCTCCTCCCTGCACACACCCCCTCCCCTTTCCCCCACACAAAAACCCCACAAACATTTCAAGTTCCATGACTAAAGCCACAGTTGGCACCAGTGGCACTGGGATGGGACAACAGCAGAGAGCTCAGTAAAGTAAGGGGCAGCAGCTATATAAAATTTTCCAGTTAGAACAAATAACTATGTCTAATTAACATAACCTTTACTAGACTTTACTCCTAATCCTAATCCTTTTTGTAAAAAAAAAAAAAAAAAAACACCAAACAAAATCAAAACTCTGTGCCATTCATCCCAAATTCCCTTCTACCTCATCTACTTAACCTGAGGTAAGAGTAGAACAAGCACTCCAAGCAGGGAGGCAGACACACACACAAGGCTCCTCTTCACTCCAAAATCAGATTATTAAGAAGACTATTTTAAACCCAGTTTTATCAAGTTTACCACACCATTTTCTTATAGAAAGTACTTGTATAGTGCAAAACTCCTATCGGCTTTCCTCTTTGCTAACTCTAGTCCTTAAAGCTTTCTTTGTTCTAGTAAAATAGTTTTCTAATGAGCTTAAATATCCAGAGAAGATGCGTGATCCAGGACAGGTTTGAAACAGGACTAGCTTTTTGCTGCCATTTCATAGTTCAAAGTAAAGTTGACGTTACCACTTCCAATTATTAAAAAAAATTTTAAGCTTTCAGCCCCTCATTCTCTGATCACAGAGTTTCAATTTCTCTCTCCCTCCCAACATCAGAAAGGCAAAAATTAAAATTATTGCTTTGCACCGAGCTACTCGGTTTGGATGCCTGCTGTGCTCTCACTGACACTTTTCCCACAGGTGCTCCACACAGTGCACAATTAAGACAGTGAAGTAACTGCTACCATACTTCTGCTTCTAGTTGTTGTCACTGCCCAATTCAAAAGAATTAGAAGTACAAAGCATGATCATCCATGGCTGACAGAGGAACAAGAGCTACAGAAATAAATGAGACAATAAAGCAAGAGGAAAGAAAAATTAGAGAGAAGTGCAGGGAAAAAGGATAGATGTAGATAAGCAAGGGCCACTTAACAACAGACTGGAGTCTGTCACGTCTCCCTCCAGTTCCAGTATCATTTCTGCAGAAGAGCACTTGGTTTATAAGAACAGAGTAAATGCAGGGAGGTGGAAATAGCAGAAACAAAACCAAGCTGTTTTTTTTCTGGACAGAAAGGGATGGGAAGAAATAATGAAGAACAGAAATGGAAAACAAAAGATGGATTTATATGATTTGCATTAATTAAAACACTAATCAGCCTGTTTTGCACTGTACTACCACCATCACCACCCATCCACATACCAACCAATATACATTGCTATTAGGAGTTGAGCTGTCGCGTACTCAATAGAGAAGCAGATTTACTGAACACATATTTCTAAATTCATGTTCAACCCCACAAGTGCCATACTTAAAGCATATGCAGCCCTTAATATCTAGACCTTGAACGTAAAAATGAGTTTCAGATACAGATATCTTGCTATTAAAAAAACCAAAGTCTGAACAATTACATATGCAAAAAAAAAAAAAATCTTACACCATTTATTTCCTTGAGTCTTTATGTGCCAAAACATGAAAAAAATCCAGAATAAAAAAGCCAAACAGACATGGGGCCACCTTCCTATGCATTATTAAAATGCCAAGCACAGTAGCTTGTTAATTTTTCACTTGAAGTAACTGCATAACTTGGTTGGGGAATTATTCAGTTCTAAAAACTCTGTAGCCATTTCATTTCACCTTTCGTTATCTATCATCCACAAGTCAGAATCGTATGTGCAGTTTAATGAAAAGTAAAGTGCACAAGTCCTTGAATCCCAGATACAGATGGGATGTGCTGTAAGTGATTTTTCTTACTGTAACTGATAAATAAGCAAAAACACCAAAATAAAAATCAAAATATACAGAGATATTAGTATAAGCATAGTAAGTCAGAGGTTATTTTTATTGTACTGGAAACAAAATTTCTTCTTTCTATAAGCCCAAGATATATTTTCAATCTTTTTTTCGTGTCTCCATGCAATGCATCATGAAGATAGATGATGACAGATGAATGGCAATAGAATGGTGATAGATTAAAAATAGAGACACTCAGGAGTACAAGAAGCTTTAAAGAGTGCATTGAGTATAAACATAGGTGCATGAGCAAGAAATAATTGTCTATATGCCAACAGCCAAACACAGCACATCCCCAGGGACAGATTCTTTTTCTGTGAACACCCTCCTGCTATTAACTGTGAGGAGTCAGGGTCAGGGAAGGATGCTGAGTCAAACTTGTGGTAAATAAAAAATTTAACCACAACAGATGCATGTTTACCTAACCACCGTTCTCATGACTCACAGAGAGGTCTTTCGAAATTTCTTCATATGTAGGCCTGTTATTGATGCTTGCTTAAACAGTCTGGAAGATGGGAAATCTGCATACTGCTCTCCTTTAAAAAGGGTGTGATTGGAAGATCACAGATTGGGCTACTCTTTGTATAAATATCCACCTGGGCAGCAATTTGGAGGCACAGATGCTGTCACCTGGTGACTTGTACAAATAACATCCTGTCTTCGCACTCTCTCTTCAGGCTGTGAGCATCCTGAGAGGAGGGAAGACTGTGGCATCACCTCACACCTGACTTTGGTAAGTGGTAAACCCACCTGCAGGGAACAGTTGTTCCACCTACTTCCCCATAGACAACTTTAAGACAATTATTCTGCATCAGGAGATGCTTACTGCTTTGGGGGGCTATGTCCTCCTCCAGAAGTATCCAGCACAGGGCTTGTCTCAATTAGATTAAGCACCCATATTGTTTCAGAACATTTAAGAACTCTTTGTGAAGAACTGCAGCCTGTGGAAAGGACTCTTGTTGGAGAAGTTTGTGGAGGACTGCCTCCGATGGGAGGGACCCCACACTGGAGCAGAGGAAGAGTGTGAGGAGTCCTCCCCCTGAGGAGGAACGAGTGGCAGAAACGTGTGATGAACTGACTGCAACCCCCATTCGCCATCTGCCTGCAACGCATGGGAGGAAGTGGTAGAGAAATTGGGAATGAGGTTGAGCCTGGGAAGAAGGGAGGGATGGGAGGAAGTTGTTTTAAGATTTGGATTTTATTTCTCAATACCCTACTCTGGCTTCTAATTAGCAACAAATTAAATTAATTTCCTCAAGTCAAGTCTGTTTTCCCCAAGATGGTAACTGGTGAATGATCTCTCCCTACACTTACCTCAAAACCTCAAGCCTTTCACTGTATTTTCTCTCCCCTGTCCAGTTGAGGAGGGGGAGTGATAGAGCAGCTTTGGTGGGCACTTGGCCAAAAAACCCAAAGCATTCATAAAAGAGCATCAGTAACTCTGGTCAAGTTCTTTTTTTGTCTGTTTTCTTCATTTTTTATTTCCTCCCCCCCTCTCTCCCCAGCCAGTTTCAGGAAAAGTGTGAAGTTCTGATAGTGATTAAGCTGCTGCCTTGCCTTTCAAAAGTGCCAGACCAGTTTTTCTCGTTTCTTTTAAGAAAGCAATGCAATGGGACAATAGCTTCATCTCCCAAATTAACTATTGTTGGGTACCCAGCTCTAGGAAATTGGCTTACTCTGTGCAAGCACTTTATTACTACCCTCCTACTTGTTTATATTTCTCAAAATGTAGCATATTATTCTCTGCAACTGTAGTTGCTTCCCACACGTTCATTCATCTTAGTTTGTCTCACTGAATTTCTTCAACTGTGTCTCATTAAACAGTCTGAATTTTTTTTCCAGCTGCATGCTAGATTGACTTTCAGTGAAATTAAGGTAGATTTACACCAATGAAAGGAAAACAGAATCCAGTCACAGAGTCTTAAGATTTGAGAGACAACAAAGCTTTCCAGGCTATGAATTTTAATACTCAAAGATTAGCAATTCATCTTTATCTCAGTTCTATCCTTCTAGGACAAAACTGTTATTTAGAGAGTTCCTGATAGGGTTCTTAACAAAAGCATAGCTCCAACAGATGGGGTGAGCCAGTATAACTTTTCATAGTTCCCAAGAGGACGAGGTCCTATCCCTTGCCCATTTATTCTGCACTTCCTGTTCAGTTCACAAAGCAAGTCAGTTTAACAGCAGTTCTAACAAGTCAAAACAGAAGGGAGTTAAGCCCACATCACTGAAAACTGGGAATGAAGGGACAAGCCAAGGGGGTGGAGGGAGAGCAAGAGAGGCTGGTGGGCTGTCCAGCTTCCACCTTTGACAGACTGTATCAGCTGTACTGCTCTTGGAATTATTCCCCAATTTTTATTACCATAGCTGTATATTTAGAGCCAGCAAGTCAAATTCTGAAGATTTACAGCTAATCCCCTGTTACTGAGCCAGTAACTAATGATATGTTAGTTCTTCTGAAATAATGTTACAAGAATTCACCCTTATTAGCAGTAACAGGAGACTGAGGGGAGACCTTATCGCCCTCTACAATTACCTGAAAGGAGGCTGTAGAGAGGCGGGGGTCGGTCTCTTCTCCCAGGTCACAGATGACAGGACAAGGGGTAATGGCTTCAAGTTGCGCCAGGGGAGGTTCAGG
>JAOXNO010000033.1:32897799-32913384 GCA_028565335.1 Limnodromus scolopaceus | reverse complement strand
CACCTCCCTGGGCAACCTGTTCCAGTGCTCCACCACCCTCATTGTAAAGAACTTATTCCTAATATCCAATCTAAATCCGCTTTTCTTCAGTTTAAACCCATTGCCCCTCGTCCTGTCACTACAGGCCTTTGTAAACAGACTCTCCCCAGCCATCCTGTAGGCCCCCCTCGGGTACTGGAAAGCTGCTATTAGGTCTCTCTGGAGCCTCCTCTTCTTCAGGCTGAACAACCCCAGCTCCCTCAGCCTCTCCTCGTAGCAGAGGTGCTCCAACCCTCTGATGATTTTTGTGGCCCTCCTCTGGACCCACTCCATCAGGTCCATGTTCCTCTTATATTGAGGGCTCCAGACCTGCACAGAGTACTCCAGGTGAGGTCTCACCAGAGCTCATGGTTCAGCAAACAGACTTCTATTATGAATTCCTTATTATAGGCACACACACACACTCTTTACTTGCAATTAAAGCATGTCAATGGGTCTGCATGGAAAAACTTGCTCTGGCAGCTGCTCCCTTTGGTGGACAATCGAGATCTAAACTTTCTTCAGCTGACACCTTTCAGCAGCATTCAGCTTTCCACTACAGACAAGGAAAGGCAGAGAAAGTAGAAAAATGGAAATTATCATTCTCTATTAATAGAAAGCAATTGACCAACACTTGAATGAAATCTGGCAATTTAACAATTGGGGAAAAAACCCCAAATCATCTTAAAGATAACAAGATGATGAAATCTCAAGTATACAAGAGAAGCAGTAACAAAGTGTATTCCACAGCATGAGACAGGTCTGCACAGACAAGATCAGAGCTTTCAGGCCTTCCACCATTACCTTGGTGAGAAGCCCTTGAACAAGGTGATCATCAGCTACGAGCCCACACCATCAAAGAAGCAATCCGCATTTCCCTTCCTTGCTGCCTTCTGTTCACTGCTGCAACCCAAAAACATTTACATCCACGTTGCACCTCAAAAGCATTTGTGCATCACACACCGAGTATGTTTGGGGCAATTAAGAAACTGTTCTGGCTAAAAGGTAACCATGAGGGGGGTGGGGGAAAAATAAACAATCCAAAAGCATAAAAAAAGTGGTGTGACACTAAATGCTGACTCTGGCTACGCTGCCAAAATGCTGATTACAAAACCCAGTTTTCAGACAGGAATTGCCTCATAACAACATCTTGTTAAACAAGCTAAACTCATGCAAAGGAGAAGGAAAAATCCACACCTTTCTGTCAACACTAGAGTCATTTATATTAAATTTATATTTGACATGTAACAAGGCCGCACACATACAAAAAAAATGCAAGTATGAAAAGGGTGTCTATTCATTTACACAGTGCTTAGCATTCAAAATTGATTTTACAGACATCCTGCTAACCTGTCTGGCAGAAATTCCTCCAGACTACGTAAATTAATTCAAAATAGGGAGGCTGTCAGTTTTTCTGTCTTATAAGCAAGGAGGTAAAATTCCGAAACAGTTTCCAGCATGCTGAAAGGAATCGTGCAGAAATTAAAAAGGTATATACATCAAGGGAGAAAATAATTATTTTGCATAAATATGATTTTTGGCCAAAACCTCGTAATTTAAACCATGTTCTTAAACAGCTTTCCCATCAAATTAGCATGAACAAAAACAGCCCAAAATTAAGAGCTTACAGGAAGACACAGTTTATAGACCACAAATATAACAAGGTTTCAGTACAGGCTAGACTAGATGATCCAAGAGATCCCTTGCCATTTTATGCTCCTGAATTTTAGGGATGATTATACCAGGTTCCTCCACAGAGGCAACTAGAAATCTCATAACAGTCTTTTAGAATCATTCTCCCCCACTATTAAAACAAAGGGGCAGTTCTAAAAACTAGCCATTTTCCTCAAGTGAAATGATACCAGAGTGGATCTCTCTATCCTCCATATCATCTCCAAAACATTTCCTGCCAGTGCCTTTAACACAATCTTACTCCAGCTTGTGCCTCTAAATAACAGAAAATAAAATATATACTTAACACCAACATGGAATCAGATTAATCCAGAAAATGTTATGACCTAACAAAAAAAAACAAAAAAAAAAAAAAGAAAAGCATCCCACGCTTAAAGTATCCATTAAAATAGTATGTGGAGGTGGTTTTTTTATTTCTACATGAGGAAAATAGTTTGTTAGTTTTTTTCTTTGACCCCAGTTCAGAAAGGTACTACTTTGCATAGCTCACTAGAGATAAAAATCCCTAAGAGACTCACAACATCTTCTCCACATGCTTTTATCTGCCAACATTCTGTATGGCCTTTGTTACTGCTAGCTGGCTTCCACAATTTGAAGATGTTTACAGCATCACTGAAATAGTAAAATACTTTTCACATAATGTTAGTTCACTAAACCATGATATTTTAAAACATATTTCTTATTGCTCAAAATAATTCTGAGTGGGGACTCTAAATGAAGGAGATTTTTCCATAATTTGTAATTAACATTAACTCTGCTCCTGTCTTCAGACAGTCTTACTTCATACATCCATTATGTTTGGTCATCAAAGTAAGATTATAAGTTTGATTTGTTAAATACAGTCTTTCTATTTTTGTTTTGCTGTATCACTTACCTGTGTAAATTTATAAGTGGAGCCTAGAATTGTGTTCTTGACCAAGCTGTCCTTTAGCTTAAATAATTATTTTCTCCCTTGGATTTATCTTCAATTTGTAGCATAGCTTAAAGACTACTGTCATACACATAATAAAAAAGATATAGTCTAAATGAAGTCCTCATGATAGAGGTTTACAAGTTGATCAACCTGGCATTTTTCTTTCCTTTTAGCTACATATGAAACAGTCCATCAAAGGGAACAGAAAAGAAAAAAAAAAAAAAAAAAAGAGAAATAGCCCCTACCCATAGTCAGAACCAAAGTCTAGCACAGAACGTAACCCCAAGCCTCACTAAAAATCATTGTTTCCAGCAGATATGGGAAAGGAGTAAGCAAGAAGCACCCATGGAGGGGCCCTAACGTGGATCAGAATTAAGGGGGGGAATGAGCCTCTTAGCACATTTGTTTTAAAGATTCCAGCGTGATTCAACCTAAAGAACATTTCTTATCTACAATCACAAGCCTGAAACTGAAAATTGGTTCAAGAGACTGAAACCATAGTCAATGAAGAACAGAATCATATGAAGAACAATCCCATTTCTGATCTGGCTGAAGTATGCGTTCCATTATATGCTTAATAAAATACTACACATACTTAACAGTGGTGCCGTATTATCCTAACATATTCAGTGTTTCAGCTTCAAAGTACTGCAAGACTGAATCAATGAATCTTTGTTATTACCACTGAGGCAGTAAAGAAAAACACAAAGGTGTGTTCTTTTGTCTGGTCTGTAAAAGCATGATTTCTCTATGATACAGAGTTAAAGTGCAGGTTTTAGAGAGAAGGCATTCATAACATGAAAAAATTCTCAGATCACAGACAATTAAAAAAATCTGAATCGGAAACCTTGACATCAAGCTGTGGTAACTTTCCAGAACCTAAGTGCCTTCAGCTTCCCAAATCATCTGAAAACAAACAAAACAAAAAAACCCACAAACACACACCTTAGGTTAGAGGGCAAAAGACCACTCAGTCTAGTATACAAAATCACATGAAATTGAGTAACCTAAAGAAATTCCAATTTCTAATCCGCTTTTTTGTTAAAAAAATCTGTAATTAAATTAAAGAAGCACAGTTACAATTAAACCTAGAGCTTCCTCTACTTGTGGCCCGGGAGAGTCATATTAATCACACAGTATTGCCAGTGTGTACTCCTTACCAGCTCTCATTCACCTCCAGACAAAATTCAGTACTACCAGGTAGAAAATAATACATCTTTATCTCCAGAGAGCACTGACACTCTTTCTAGGCACCAATAAACCATTTCTGCCAAGTACAATCCTGTCTTATGTAATGTATTTATGAAAGAACAAGTATTTTGCTTTTGCATCAAATATACAGCTTTGTAAAAGTGAGCAAGCAACACCACACAACAGGTAAAAAATAACACACATCTGTATCCTAAGGAAGCAGGGGGAGGAGGAGGGCTGAGGGACAGAGAGAACACAAAAAGTTTGTGCCTTCTCATTTCTGAAAAATGAGGCAAATGAGGAAAACACGAAATGGTAAAGGAACTGCTAAAAAAAAATTGGGACCAGAGTTAAAAAAAATTAAATCATATAAATATCAGAAAAAAATAAATTTTTTTTTATATATCAGCTTACATTGCTTGGATAGCCTGAAATTCTGTCCTAACATCAATGTGATAAGGATAATTAACAGTTTTAGAACATAAAAATGTCAATTCATAGTAGTAACCTTCATGAATTAAGATGCTCTATTTTATATCTTGATATCATCAACACCATGACAGAAGGCAGTTTTCAATGTTTCTTCAACCCACAGCAGCGCAGTCTGTCAAACCTTCTTTTAATAGGCAGGTTACAGGACAGAATGACAGAATGACAAAAGCCTTTTCAAGGATTTGTAAGTGAATAGCTAAGAACTAGCCATCCTCTTTTACACAATTAATTTAGAGCTCAGGATTATACTGCATTTTATTTGAGATTAAAGTTGTCCTTAGAGACTGTATTGCATTCCATGTATCACAACCTACACCACTACCCCAGCTAGATATTATGAAAGATGCATAGGCTTGTGGTTTGGGAAATTTAAATTGCTTTCCTTATCTTTCCCCTTCATGTGAAAGCCCAAGAAAACAACCCCAGAAACCATAGCCCACAGATTTATGAAACAGTACCAACACTCCCAGTAGCAATACACGCCATTCAAAATCCCACAAAAACAGCAGATGGACCTTAAAATATTAAAAGGAAAGTATGTTAAAAATTAGCTCCATTTAATACATTCATAATGGTAATTAAGAGAAAGAATATATCCTGGAAGTGATACATCCTGGGAAACTTCCCTCTGTGGGTAAAAAAAGTCTCCTAAACTGTTAATTTTACATAAAATTGTGCCTATTTGCTTCTGATTTAAAGATCAGTTGACACTGCAGGACTTCCTCATATCTTTATTTCTCTTCTGCTATTCACAGCTTTACCCAATAGCATCCAACTGAAATTAAAACCTTTCTTTAATGTCACTGTTGTTATCCCTAGCATAGCATTCAGACAAGAAATCTCACAGTGAGAAGAGCCATCTCTGTTTTGTGCTGTTACTGGACAATCAATTAAAGGAAAAGAGTTACTGCACCCAAATAAACACAGGCTACAAGGGCAGCACAACAGAGGGTTGTTTACAACATACAGTGGATTACATGAAAGAGTTTGCCAAATTGTCACTAGCACAAGCTGATTAAGTCTGCACGGCAGACAGCAGACATTAGCACAGGTCTTGAAGCAGTAAAACCACAGCGGCTTAGATGCAATGCCATACAAATATGACTAAACTGCTTTTGAAACTAACCTAGGCATCTTCACACCACACTTCCTAGCACTCCCTGTTCTAGGATTTGCTCCCACAGAGCCAGCATGGGTATAGGCATGCCCACAGACCTTATATCATGTTGTTGTCTTATAACAAGGAGTTCTAGCTACTTTGTGACAGCCACAAGTGAAGTTCTACATCTTGCTCATCTACTCCATGCAGGCAAAAAAAGGAGAAAAAAAAAAAAGAAAAAAACCCTGGCATAATGTTTTAATATATTCTGGATCCTCCCTGTCAGATGAGACATAAGAATAGAGGTAGGGAGAAAATGAATTCTCAGTACTGCACTCTCCCTGGATTTTACAGATCATGCTGCACCACAGTAATCACCTCCTGTTTACCAGTCAAAGGATCAAAAAATACCTCAAAGTTATCTAGTCCTTCCTTCTGTGCCCTGGTAATACCCGTCATGTTTCTGTCACAACTCACAGATGCTTGCATTACCTGTTCTTAAAATTATTCACAACTTTTCCTAATAATATAGTCCAATGCAACAGTCTCTTACCCACCAAGGAAAGAAAAAAGATCTTTGTGAGAAACAGGTATATTTCACATACTTAGACTAACCCTCACTCTCATTTCTCCACTGCCTCTTTCTCTTCTTTGAAGCTAAAATAACAGCTCCTGGTTCATTCAGTCATTCCTCTACATACCCAGGTATCCTTACTGCTCTCCAGACTCCCTCCAATGGGTTCGTATGAACTCTTTTTTTTTTAAACTAATTCCATTTTCAAAACTGGAAACTACCTCAACACTGGCTAAAAAGACTACTTCATTTAACTTGCAGAATATACTTTGTTCTCACATGTGTGATGCAGTCACAGGACCCCACCGTATGAACTAGAAAAGTCTTAAAAGTTTACCGAAGCAAGCCTCAGGGGGAAGCATTTGGTCCTTCTGGCCGCCTCTGATTGCTCCCATCAACCAGGAGGCAGCAATTACTTTAAAGAAGGCTCACTGTGTTTGAAGGAAGGAACTGGGCTGTGGGGTCATGCTTTTGCTATGTAAACCTCAGCCCCAGCCCAAGAACCAGTCCTATTTAAAAAAAAACCCTCTTCTGAGGGCAGAATTCAATCATGCCATGACAATATTTTTGTATGATATTCTCTAATTTTACAATTACATAACAATGTTGACTCTTATTATTCTTGTCATTCACTATAATATCTAAATCCTTCATATATATAAAAAACAAAAACCCAATGAAAACGTTATCTCATGAGTCCATTTCTAGACAACACAAAGTTTTTTAAGCAGTTTAGCGCTTACCCACAGTCAATTCCTCCAGACATTCTTTAACAAGAGTGAAGTTTTGACATTTGCTATCATAAAGAGCGAAGCTATCAGAGATCAACTGCTCCTCTTCTGATTGCAGGACCTGTTAGCATTTCAGAGAAAGAAATTGCATTAGTCTAACATGGTTTAATCTTAAAAATAAAATCATTCGGGCTACTGCTCTTTCTTTGTCATCTTCTACTGCTTTAGGAGGGTTTAATTCCCAGGAAAAGTACTGGAACAAATAATCAAAGCTAAACAACTGGGTCTACAAATTTCCACTTCCCCACCACCACCCCCCAACACCAGTAAAGACAGGCACCATAATCACTCAGTCTCACAGTATTACACACATCCTCCATGAGTAACTGCAGCAGCTCAGGGATTACATCAGCCAGCTCTTACCCTTTCAGTAGTGTTTTTTTAAACACTTCAAACTTAGTGTGCCTTATGCTTAAAGGCAATATGCCTTGCTGCCAATACAACAAAATTTTATCCCACACATTTGCTGCTACTTTAAAATCAAACAGTAACTTTCCACCTGTTGAAAGTGGCACATGTACCTGCTATGTTTATGATATAAGGCACAGCAAATACTGAATTTAAGCTATGCATAGTTTATCACTTCCTAAACTAATACAATATGCATGAAATTGGAGGCATTACAATCACTTTAGAATTCTAACTTGTCAAGAGGAAGAATCAGATAACATTTCATTCATCTTTAATTCATTCAACTTTTTAAAATGTATCTGCACACAAATTAATTCAAATGCTGTTGAATTTCAGCGAAGGCTAATGGGAAAAGTTCATGCAAATACAAGCCACAAATTCTGCTAACAATTTTTTGCTTTATAGGCAAGGACTAAAAGAAACAGTAATACCTGGAAAAGAAACAGTAATACCTGGAAAAGAAACAGTAATACCAGATAGCTTCTATATACACCAAAAGTCAAATAATTCAGTAATTTTAACTGAGCTGACTTGAATGTCAGCAGAACCAAGTTCTGTGTGCCCAGAACTTTGTCTACTCCCTCAGCTACAAAAATGGTTCTAACAAAGAGCATTGTAACTTCCTTCGACCTTTGTTCTTAACGTTAGGTGGTGGATGCAATTTACCATTTTTGATTAACCTGTTTTACCAATAACTAAGTTGCTAAAAAAAACACCACTAACAAAAAGTATAACTTGCATATAGCATGCATCATAAACACAGTGCTTGCTGAACTGCCTTAGTTGTTTTCTAGAATCATAGTTTCATAGAATGGTTTGATTTGGAGGACACCTCTAAGATCGAGTTCCAAACCCCCTGCCATGGGCAGGGACACCTCCCACTAGACCAGGTTGCTCAAAGCCCCATCCAGCCTGGCCTTGAACACTTCCAGGGATGGGGCATCCACAGCTTCTCTCGGAAACCTGTTCCAGCGTCTCACCACCCTCACAGTAAAGAATTTCTTCCTAATATCTACTCTAAATCTACCCTTGTCCTTTTGCTACACTCCCTGATAAAGACTTCCTCCCTATCTTTCCTATAAGTCCCCTTTAGGTACTGGAAGGCTGCAATAAGGTCTCCCTGGAGCCTTCTCTTCTCACAACCACAACTCTCTCGGCCTGTCCTCATAGGAGAAGTGCTCCAGCCCTCTGATCACTTTCGTGGCCCTCCACTGGACTCACTCCAACAGGTCCATGTCTTTCTTATCTTAGGAGCCCCAGAGCTGGACGCAATACCCTAGTTGGGGTCTCACAAGAATGGAGTTTCTCTCTGAATGTTTTTTTTTTTTTTTTTTTCCCCAACAATAAAGGTTCTTGTGAAAAGAAAAAAGTTTTCCAAGGATTCTACTGCCATCCATGCAAAACAAACCTGGCTCTATCTAGCCTAAAAAAATTCTGCAAAACTAACTCAATACTATGGTCTGTTCTGCTGTATCAACACTGACAAGTCAGGAACCCCTAAGCAGTGGGCTGGTCTTGGCAAATATCACCACTATAAAAATCATGCCAGTGAAATACTGCTGAAGGCAGATGTAACCACTGACATCCATAAAACTTCTCTGGTATCTGGCAGCCAGCTCACGCTAACGTCTTGCAGTTTTGTTCACATTGCTGGGACCAAAATATTAAGAACAGAAATCACTGTGCGGGCAAATCAGTTTCTGCCCTCCATGTTTATTTTTTTTTTTTTTTTCTACACCCCCACCACCACTTTTAACATACTTCCACTTCACACGGTCCTCATCCTATGAAAAGGTTTCAAGAAGCTGATAAAGAACTTTCTAATTGTTTACCTGAAAGCACTCCAAGCAGGCAAGCATAATTAATCTTAACACAAGTCAGCAATTCAAGAAGGAAATTATCCTGTTACACCTATTGCTGACTGTGTTCTATGCTTTCCTGTACTGAATGGCAAAATGGTCAATTAATTAAAAAAAAAAAAAAGAAAGAAAGAAAAAAACATAATAAAAAGGCAAGACCACCTCAAAGTAACAGACTAGCTGAATCCACTTATTCCTTGAAACTCAGAATCAGGAGTTTCAATATGACTGATAGTCCCAACCCACGCCACAGACACTGCAAGGACATTTGGGTGGTTTGATAACAACATCAGAGCAAAACAAGGAGCAAGGCACCTTTTTTGAAGGCATTAACAGTTCATAGAAAAATCTTTTGACTGCTTAGCACCTGTTGTAGCTGTACCTCGGTGAGGCACACAAGAGAGAGAATCCACCGTAATGCTAAGTCACACACAGAGCCCTCATCTCCAAAATGAATCCACATCTCTCTGTGGTTGGGAGCATGCACTTCCTGAGAAGCCCAGCACTGAAAATAAAGGGAGTTCCTCAGAAGGGAAGATAAGATTTTGTCCTCCATAGATTTTCTTACAGGAATATTGAATTTATGGCCAGGCACTAAAACATACTTATGGCACCAGCAAAGCATAAAAGTGTCACAAATGTGCAAGGAGGAAACAGCACAGCAACGTTTAATAAAGCACATGGGTCCAGTAAAACAAGGTAACAAGCCACGGATGTTTCAGTTCAAACTTGTAATTATAAAAGCAGCACCTCCCTACTCAGGCTCCTGTCTTCCCTTATATGTTCAAGATACGTATGCTTACAGAAACATTACTCTTAATGTAATGCCAGTACACTGGTGAAGCAGCAAGCCAAATTAGCTCTCTCCCTCACAGGCTTGTTGCATTAGGGCAGGAGCCTGCCACATCAAGATGACTAAATACAATTTAGTAAAAACCCACACTAGTTTTTTGGGCAAATATACTATACAAATATATTAACTGTTAATTGGTAATAAAACCAACTCAAAAATACAAAATTCTCTTCCCTTCTGCTTAGGGGCAGCTGGTGTTTTACAGAAGATTTTGTGAACACAAGTGGGATTGATTCTTCAGCAGTTCAACCCTTAATCCATCGGCAGAGTGCAGTACAACAGCCAGCAGTTAAATTTAAGTTACAACGCAAAAGTTTACTGGCATATAGGTCTTGTCAATAGCTTAAAGGTTTTATTTTTTTTTACGTTCATTAGGAAATCCTTCTAGCTGTGGGCTCTTTCTGCCATCATTTATGAATTCCCCAGGCAAACTAAACTACTAGTAGAATAGTCACTACCTTAGGTCTACTTATGTAAAAATTTTCACAGAAATAAATCCTACCCTTCACCAATACACAATACACACAACTTGTAAAAAATTATCTAGAGTTAGAAGGATAAAGGGCATAAGTGTCTTTCAGCAACAGTTAGTTACGCAAAGAACCTAGCACATTTTTATCATCATGTAGCCTTTTCGCCTTTTTTTTTTTTTTTTGTAAAAAAAACCAAACCTGACAAGTTTTTCTAAGGCATACAACTGTTTATTTAAACAAAACTGTGTCTGTCATACTGTTTGGAGACTGCAGTAGAGGTACAAGGGGAGAAGATGACATTTGACCATGCTTCAGTTAAACGGCAAAAATTACATAATAAGAATTTGCCTAATACTTCTAGCA
Organism: Limnodromus scolopaceus; assembly: GCA_028565335.1. NCBI lineage: Eukaryota > Metazoa > Chordata > Aves > Charadriiformes > Scolopacidae > Limnodromus > Limnodromus scolopaceus. Next base: position 32,902,655 of record JAOXNO010000033.1, on the reverse strand, counting down.
GTAATCAAGCTATGTATTTCCCCACACAGAAGCAGATAACATATCCTCTACAATCCTAATTATGATTAGACCATAATTAACTGTCATGGTCTATCGTCACTGTGCAGGCAGGCAATCCAGTATTACCTCAAAATTTGACATTTCTCTTTTTTTTTTAAAGAAAAAAAAAAGCAAAAGAAGTCATTAATTTCCCAATAACCCATGGGGAGCCACCACAGTTTGAAACAGAATAAATTTCAGGACAAATTCTGCAACTGTTATGCATTTAGTTCAAAAATAATACAAGTCAAAACCCCAAGTACATCTTACACAAACTAACTCAGGATCCCTCCTTTTCAGGTGGGTGTTGATTTAGGAGGGAAAATACTGGTACACATATAAATGGAACTAAGATTTTGCACCTCCTGCATGCAGATAGTTAGATTTGTGCCATGTTTCCAAACTTTCCTCTGTTAATTTAAAGGTAGCCCCACTACATATCAGAGGTAACATGTTCTTCGCCCTTGTCTTTGCGAGTCTTGAGCCTCTACCACCATTGTCACCAGATGTTACCTTACCTGCTCTGCTTTCATTCCACATGGAATTAACTGCCTCACCTGAACATGCCCTTCAGGATCACCTTTGACAAGATTTTTTTGGCCACATGGTTTAAAATGGAAAGCATTTGTATCACACCATCAATGAGTCATTTACTAAAAGATACCTACATATATTAGTAGAAAATCTTATGATCAATGCCTGAGACAGAAAGTAAGGCAAGATGCATTCCAAAAAGCTTCTCAGTCTTCATAACACTAACTTTAGCTGTGAATGCTTTGCTACCATCACAGCACCTCCAAACTTAGTTAACACTTGAAAATGTACTGGGGTGTGTGTATATATATTACACAGGAGTAATTATTCCAGAACCACTTGTTGCTGTACGCATTTACAAGTGCATTCAAAACCATTTTTTTAATTCAACCCAGTCTTCAGGCTTGATCCAGGTCTAATTGACCCGCTCCCCGTGACACAGTGAAGTCCTACCTCTACTTTCCAAATGGATGAATCCAATCAGAAAAAAACCCACTGTTTCTTGGAGGCTGTTCACATGAGTTTTTAAAGGTACAGCAATTCTTACAGAACAGCCATACCAGCAGCTACTTACAAGCCTTTACTTGGCCACTATGCTGCACTGCAAAAAGGACTGAAAGAAATTTAAAATCTCCAGATCGCTAGTGCCCCAGGTTTTGACAAGTGTAGGCCTTTGTAGCCTCTTCTGGAAGCACCCTGAGTTTGCTTGTCTTGACTCAACAGTATCAGAGCATTAAAAGTGCATCCACAACATACCTAATGTATAGGCATCCACTGTTGAATAACACATTACCTGAAACACACCCAAGCAACACAAAAAGCACCATTCTGCCAACAACCTTCCTTGATGCCCTCCTTCCTGGAAGCCTTCTCCGATGAGGATAGAGGATATGATTTTTTTTTCTGGGTGGTAGGTCAGTCTTGCGCTAAATAACTACCTAAGAGACCACAAATAAGCTAACAATGCCAAGTCAGCATGTTTGAGTAGGAGGGTCCTGGAGTTTAAGTGCCTACAAACCAAAATATAGTTATAAAACTGTTACAAAAAAAGGATGACTGGAACAAGAGGTCACAAAAGCCCTGTTCTCAGCAGCACGTAAGGATCACCTCAAACACACCAACTACTCTAGACATGCCATAGAGCACAAAGAGAGCGAGAGAACATCTTTCTCAAATGCCTGAGAGAAACTCCTAGTCACAATAAGATTATACCAGGATATGGAGACCCGCATTTTTAAAAACTCAAGTATGCAACTCAAAGACTAAAGAACTAAACAAGATTTTCATGTCTAATTAAAATTTGAAAAGCCCTTGCAATGAAACCTTCTGTGAGCATCAAAAAGCAGCATTTGTATACTAATAAATAAAGATATGCAAAGGGTGGAACAGTAGTATTTGTGAATAAGTTCTTTTTTAAAAAGCCTTAAAACCTGATGTACATCAAAGTAATCTTGATAACCCTTCAATGAACAGTTTAACAGAGAAACTAGTGCTTCAAATGGTACTGAGAGTCTGTAAATCTAAAGACTTGATCTTAGCAGGCATCAATGCATTAGTATAATCTTTTGAAAAGAAAATACACATACAGATTTCTAAAACTCAGTTTCATGCCAGGATCTAATAAAACCATGTTAGCAACAGTTTCTCCAATTTTGGTTCTCTTAGTTTCAGTTTCTATGAAGTTTTGCGTCCCATTTAGGGAAAAAAAACCAGAACAAACACTCAAACACCCAAACTCTAAACAACCCTCCCAGAGGATAATCCAATTTTTACCACCACCACCACCATATTATTTAGACACAACATAGATACAGTAAAGTTAAAAAAAAAAAAGAAAAAGAAAAAAGGAAAAAAAGATGCAAATGAAGTTATGTTTCTTCCGTGGGCTTTGGCAACACATTTTTCATCATTTCAATAGAATTCACTTATTTTTCAAAGCACATATCATCAATCATCATGGCTCAATAAACAGATTAAAATAGCTATTAGCAGAAGTCAATTGAAAACGTTTGTCTTGATTGAGACGGATAACCGAGAAAGGCATCTGGATGTTCCATCAGCTTCACAACTACCATCCTCATACCAATATCTCACTGGTGCAGTCTTGCCCTTTGCAATTATTTATACTTTACAAAGAAGGTTGTAATTTTTTCTGTCTTTTCCTTCTCCCTTTAACATTCTATGTTCATTAAAGCAGAGCCAGAGAGGAAGAAACAAATTACAGTATTAGGTCCTAATTCTTAGATTAGTTTCAGATCAGGTGGACTCTTCGTACACAGCCCAGCAGAAGTACAGCAACACAGATAATGTGAAAACTCTAATTTGACTACACTCTTTCAGGTATTATAAACCCTTCCAATTGCCATTTTTTCTAAAAATTTTACTTCTAGAAATCATGATATAAAGCCAGCATAGACCAGAAACATAGATCTGTACTGTATGACCTAACATGACTTTGGTGTGTGAGAGATCTCTTTGAACGGACAGCTTATTATCACTCCCTCGTCTCTCTGAAAATGAAAACAAGATAAAACATCATGCTTCACCACTAACAAGATGAGGCCCTGAATCCTTTTTACGGCTACGAGGGGGAACAAAACCACTGTTGTACAGATGAAAAATGTGACTATAAATTTTTGCACAGCATCAGAGTTTCACATTGATCAACAGAAAACATGTAGGCAGGGAGAGAGGGCACTGGCAGATTCTGAAGGGTTTTTTTCAGTTCAACCAGAAGTATGGCACCATATTAAATAACACACTCACTTTTTAGGCATTTTTCTTCTTCTTATCATTGTATGACGTGTTAATGCTCATCAGAAAACCAACCTCACACCCCAGGGAGGAGGAGGAAATCAGACTGAGATAAAAATCTCCAAGTACTACCAAGTGCGCCCTAGCATTTCTGTTATAACCATAGACCCCAACATGTCAAACTGTTCGATACCGGCAGGCTGGCCCTATGCACAACCTCCTAACAGAGTGTGTGCGCATCTGCCCGCACCTACAGATTCGTCCACACGGAGTAACTCAAAATCATGCCGAGTTACTAATGACAACCTTGGGTGCCAGAACACATTTCACACGACCTTGCTAGTAGTTCCTGATTGCCTCAAAGATCACAGCCAGTGCAGCAATCACTTTATCAGGACACTCTGCCTTCTCCAGTTACCAGGGCCTTGAAGTTGCCGAGACCTCTACTTCCCTTGGGCATCCCCAGAAAATATCAAAACAGCCGTCAGTGATTTGGCGAGCGATGCAGTGAGCGCCCTGAAGAAGAGTCCAGCGTTGCTGGAGTGTTAAACAGAAGCCTGACCCCAAACTGACAGCCCACGCACAGGGTGACGATGCAAGGAGAAAGACCTGGCACTACAATAAAGCGTCACACTTGTGAGGGGAAAAAAAAAAAAAAAAAAGAAGAAATCCTTCTTTAAAATAAAAGCGCGCATCCCCACACTCTCACCTTGACTCCCCCTGCGTGAAGCCCGGGTCCTCTCCCAGAAGTTTGCGGCCAAGGCTGCCCAGCTCGCCCTACAAACCAGCAGCGGAAAAGCCCAGCCGAAAAGATAAAAGGGGATTAGGCGGGCATTACTTCCAGTGACCTATATAACTCCCTGAGGCGAGGCGGCAGCTGCCCGGCCGCGGCGTGTGCGGGGGTGGGGGGACACCGGCCTCGCCGCCCCGCACCCGCCGACGAAGCGAAAACGGCGGCCGGTCGCCTCCTCAACTCGGCGCCCGGGCGGGAGAGACTACGCCAGGTCGTAGGAGGCCCCACCGCCAGGTCGGAGGCCCGGCCCCAACCGCCGCCACCCCCTCACGGCTCCCGCCCCGGGGAGGGGGGGGCCCAACCCCTACCTGGCGCGGGCGGTGGCGGAAAGTTTCCCCGGGGAGGGGCGAGGCCGGCTCCGCTCCCTCTCTGCCGAAGCGACTGGCTCCGGGAGTGGAGGGAGGGAAGGGAGGCGACCGCCCAGGTAAGTCACCGTCAAGCGACAGGACAGCCAGGGCCAGTGCTAATCCCTCAGAGGAGGGAGGGAGGGAGCGAGCGAGCGAGCGATCCCCCCGCTCAAGCCCGCCCTTACCGAGCGCCCCACAGGCTCCGTCCCCTCAGGGCGGGCATCTTCCCCCCCTCCCCACTCCTCCCCTCACGGCGGGCGGCCTCTACTTGCCACCGGCCGCTGAGTCAGGGAGGCGGGGAGGAGCCGCGACCTGGCGGGGGTGAGACCCAGCCCGCGGCCGTCCTCTGGCGGGCGGCCGCGCTTGCCTCGGCGGGCGGGGAGGGCGAG
>JAOXNO010000033.1:32870116-32897789 GCA_028565335.1 Limnodromus scolopaceus | reverse complement strand
CCGCCGCGCTCGCCCTCCCCGCCCGCCGAGGCAAGCGCGGCCGCCCGCCAGAGGACGGCGTCGGTCGGCACTGTTATACCCACCCTCCACCCCTTTTTAATGGTTATTATTACTAATTATTTTATTTTATTTAGGTGATACAGCGGCCTGTGAGCATTGTCCCGTCCCAGCAGAAGATGTCGGCGCTCCTCGGGGTGCAAGCGGCAAGCTCTTTCCTGGGTGAGCTGGCCTTTTGGGGCCTGTCGTGGAGGGTTACGGGCCGGGGAGTCACTTGCCCGCCATTTGCCTGGGCCCTCTTGGAGGGGTAGGCACCTAAACCCTGTGAATAGCTAAGAGAACTCCCCACCACCCATTTCTCCTGCAGTCCACAAGTGCCGTCTTAAATCCAGCCCGTTAGTTGCAAATTAGAATTAGAGCTAATTCCCTAATGATGCAAAACTATATAGTTCCTATTTTTACGTACCTCGCTACACGTGTGATAGACTGCCGTGGTGAGTAGTTAAGCACAGTTCGGTATGCAATTTGTCGCCTTTTTTTTTAATGGCTTCAAATAAATTAATTAGACTGTCAGGGTACTGATTGTGATTTCACTAATGACTCAAAATAGGAATAGATGCTGGCCTATTAGGGTAACAGCTCATTTAAATAAATGTATAATATAATTTACCAAGTCTAATAGTGCTCTCTAGGAGCTCAGGAAGCTTTCTCTCCAAATGCTCTATGTAATTAAAGAGTAATTTACTAAGACTACTAACTAGATCCTCACAAACTAACTCACACAGAGTTAGTTAGTTAACTTAACAGAGTTAAGATTTTCTAACCCAGGACAAAACCACCATCCAAAAATCTAGTCAGAAATAGAACTGATCAAGCTTGAGTCAGACTCCTCCACTTAGAAAGACTGGAAGAATCATTGGTTCTTGTAAAATATCTTGACATATGTTGAAGCTAAATCTAAGCTTTAAAGAGGGAGGAGCAGCCATTTCCAGAGACTATAATTCCTCCCTTTTACACCGTTTATTGTTTTCAGAACTGCAAGATGAAATACTAGTTCAACATAATTCTTTATTGCAAATGCTATGGTAGAAATGCTCAGCAGAGCTACTAACGTCATTCCTTTCATAGTCTGAATCCAGAAACTGTTGCCTAGATGTCTGGGCATGGATGTTTCTGTTGGAGAGGTGGTTTACCTATATTAGATCTGATAATTTCTTACCATTCGTTCAGGAAGCAGCTTCTGTGTGCTGCTATAGAGCCTGTGTACACCGGTGGTATTTGGTGGCTGCCTAGGATGGCAGAGCAGAAGCTAGCTTGGGATTTAGTAGAAATGGCTAGAGGACTTCAGCAGATACTGAGAGGATACTTCTGTTTAAATTATTTGGTCTCAGAAGCGTGAGAACCGTCAGCCAGCACATAGATGAAAGATGCCCTTTGTGTGAAACATCTCCTCATAAGCAGATCATTAACGAGTGAGTCTCTGAAGCAGTGTCTGTTATGGATACTGATCTAATCTGTTTCACTTCTTTCTGTTGCTGCTCTAAGCGTTTTAAAAACACTCTATAATTATTTTTCCTGTGATAATTAGGTTGAATCCAAGATAGCTGTCCCTTTACATCCCTATCTCTTAATCATTAGATAAGCTGTTCTATCACGCAGAGTTAGAAGAGATGGAAGTGTAAAGATGGCTTATCACAAGCTCCTACTAATCCTCCTACTGGTCCTCTTTGTTCTGAAGACATTCTTAGCTACCAAGAAATACTTCACCCAGGTGTAAGAGCAAGAGGCATAGCACTTGAATCCAAATGCAATTGACTGACAGGATAGTTAAACATAGTAAGGGTAGCATGAGATTTAACAGTGTTTGCCAGTCTTGAATGTTGTGTCATCAGTACAAGTGTGCAGTGCATAAAGTGAAGTTTAAGCAGTAATTACAATTTAGTTTGTATTTATAGTAGTTAGAGAATATAGCAACATACTTTTGGTCACCAGTTTTACTCCACAGAAAGCTCAGGCTTTCTAAAGAAATTCCAGAAAGTTTCTGCTTTCTGTGACCCAGGGGCATGCCTGCAGCGCCCGAAAAAAATTTACTGTTGTAGATAAAAATGACCAAGTGTATTTACATATGTAAATGAGACAGTAAGAGAGCTCTTCTAAAAGCTGTAAATTTCTATGCCATTTTTGTCATGTTACATATTTTAAAGGTGGATAAGCATTTGTCCATTAAGTAGTGTGCTTTATGCAAAATTATTTAACTACACTCTCCAATTACAGGTTGCAGGTGTACTATGAATAGAAAATCCATAAGATAGATACAGTTTCATTAAAAAAAAAAAAAAACAAGCCACGGTTAACAAACCAGAATGCTCACTATAAATTAAGAGACCCCTGAGCTGCCCCATTTAGCACAGGTTTTTCATAGACGTGATGTAGATATCATCCCAGTAAAATAAATAATACATTTACTTCTTAGCAAGAGATCTGATTTTTCAGGAAAGGTGCTAGAGGATAAACATGTCCTGTTTAAGAATGGAGAGGAATACGGGAATGTTCCAAGTCTTGTTATGGGCTACGTCACAGCCTTTTTTCTGCACCTTCTGTGAGCGATCAGAAAAAAGAAAATCTGCTTTAAATCTTCTGAAAAGTCCTTTAAGAATTTTCTCTATACATACCTGAAGACCTTCATACTAAGAAAGAAAAGCACTGTTCTTTAAATGCTTTTGAAAAATCATTGGTTACTTCTACCTAAATCATATTTCATCTGAATGGTGTAAATCACATTTATCCCTTAATGTTCAAAGATGTCCCCAAGCTTTTTTGAGATACGGTTTTGGAGATATTTTGCTTCAACACACAATTTACAATGTAGTACTATTCTAAAATCTTTAGTATGTGAAACATAATTGTTATATTTACATGGATAGAAACCAGACACTTGGCTAGACTGGTAACTAATAAAAATATTTATACAGATTGGAAATTAATGTGTTACCTTTAAGTGCTTAAAAAATACAATGAATACAAGAAATCAAAGCTTGCTAAAAAAAGAGAAAATGAATTCTGAAGTGACTGTACTTTGATGAACAGAAACAACTTAAAGGATTTCATAATCAATCTTAATTGGTATTTGTTGATTTACCTGTTTAAAGACAACTCTTTAAACAAAAGAAAGTTTGTTAAAGAAGTTATATAACAGGACTTATTTTAAAAGCCTCACCTTTGACTATTATGAATTAGTCATTTATGAGACAAACTGAACGAAGTTCACTGTTTCTATAACAAAATTATTTTTCCTCTTTAAAACCAGATTTGGTTGTCTATCATACATTTTAAGAGCCTGATGCTGAGTTTGAGAATAAGTTAACTCACTCTGCTCCAAAAGTCAGTCTACTCACACTTTGTAATTTCTCATATGCTGTAAAATGGCACAGGTCAGCACTGCTATTAAAAAAAAAGTAATCTTGCCTTCCTCTACCCCTTCTGTCCCTCCCTACATTTCTGTCTTCCCTGATGTAGTCAAAGAAAATCTATGCAGCTGTTTGATAAACAAGCTCAGTTCCCTGATCCAGATTAAAATTACCCCCCTTTTTTTATGGTTAACTTTAACATAGATCAGTTCTTTGATCTGGTTCACCTGCCACCACATAAATCCTTACCCTGGCACAAGAGAGGGAGCAGCATGAGGGCAGGAATGAGCTGGGGCACCATAAATTAACATAAAGAATATGTGAAGCTGAAAGTATGATTCCAAAAATGTCTTTTAACAGATAGGCATCTAGAAACAATTGTACTCTGTCTTATTGTTTGTGAGATTTTTTCCTTGAGAGTATGTGTCTAAAGTACATGCTATAATATATCCTCTGCGTTTTCTGAGAACTTGCCTTTGTCCTCTTCAGATACTCTCTTTTTCTCTTTATGCTTTGAAAACACAGAACTGAACCCTGGACTTGTGCTGTAAATCCCTCAAGCGGTGTGCTTGGGAAGGAGGAGGACAACTGATAACTTTTTTTAAAAAAGCCTCCCTTCTCACAGAAACAGGACAAAATCTCCTTCCTTCTCTGTAGGCTTCTTCTATTGCAGGATATAAAATTTTTTAGTCTCTCATAGATTTCTTTTGGATTTGCTAAACCGTCCCTGCCAGCGACGATTTATGTCTGGACCCTAGCAAATCGCTTACCTTACGAATATAGCTGAAGGATATTTAACAAAAATATATCCCTAGAGGGCGAGTAGCAGTAGACTCTTTAAAGGCTCATACTCCTTTTCTAATTACAAGTTATACTCCGAAGTCCAGTGGGAGCTTTGGCCAAGAACTACGTAACACATTTCTTAATGAAAATTAGTTTATCAGCATTATTCTGCTTTTCTGGTTATACAGACTGTGATTATAGTGAATATGGTATTTAAGCAAACAGAGCCAAAGCTACTCTTCTGTAACCTATAACTTGCACACGTCACATCATAGTCAATAGTGGAAAAACATCCGTGTTTTCTATCCCCACCTCCTTGAAAGTCATCTCTAACAATCTGGATTTAATAATTTAATTATTTCATTTAAAAAAAAAAAAAAAAAAACAGAATGTTGACACTTCATCAGTAGGGAAAATTTTAGTAGACCACTGTAGAACACTGGCTTGAATACAATGCCTCCTTCTAGCTAATTACAGTGCGATGTAAATTCCTTAGAGAAGCACTTGCTTATTAATACCTATACAGTATTCTTCCTGTTTCCATAACATCTCCCTTGGTTTTCACCATTAAGTTCCCCTCCTGAAGTCACACTTCTGTCTGCTTTCATAAAACCTACTTTGTCCTCCTGACACACCACCTTTTTGGTAGACTCTCTAATCACCGAGCTACTGGCAATGGGAAATAGGTTACTTACAGAATGGGGAAATCCTGCAGTCTGTGTTACATGAAGCCTGTCTTCCAGATGTGAAACTAGATGTACTGGAATTTTATTTTTTTTCCCTGAACTAATATGAATTTGCACCTGCTGGAAATTGTTACTGAGGGAGGGGAAAAAGAAAATGTCATACTGTATAAGACCACTGATCTCTGAATAGTACTACTGTCCAGCTGCATGCCTGGGAAGATGCAGAGGCAAAATGGGCAACGAGAGATCATATAAGTCTTCATGTCTCTCTTATACCACTTAAAATACAATGAAATATTATTAAGTAGTATTCTTGTGTGAGTATATGAATGCTGACTTCCTCTATAAATGGACCAATACTAGACAGGAGATGAACCATTCAGCTGCTAGGCAAAAAATCTATAGCGAATCAGAGAGTAATTCTTAGCAGTGTTTTGTTCCTCTGCATGTGCTTTTTTGTTCCTTGCTTAGGTCTGGAATAAAGTGATTCTTCACCATTGTCAGATACTATGTAGTAGGTGTTATTTCTACAGAGAAAATAAGAGACAGAAATAAGACTTGCAAAGGAGGAGAGCTTTGCTTTGTATTTCTTGCACACGATGTACAGAAAAAGAGATTTATTTCCTGGAAACTCAGTTGGTTTTAATGGTTTACATTGTAGCTTAACTTCTCTTCAGAGTGTATGGCTGTTAAGAGTTGTTAAGTATAAAGTAGTTAATTGAGAGAAGTTTTTACTTAATCTTTTGAAAAATTGGTTTTCATTGTTTGCCAATAATGATTTTATTCATGCCAAATAAATACGCAGAAAAGTTGGGCACCTATTTTTGTGTGAGACTAAGTGCTGCAAAGTCTTAAGAGTGGGCAGTAGGAGAGAGGCTCTCAGAAAGAGACTGAGAACAGTCAAGACAAAACCTCCAGTATGACTTCCAGCAAAATCACAGACATGAAGCCCCGTATTTTAAGGTCCCTCCTTGTTTGCAAGATATTCAATAGGAAGTTTTACTGAAATCCCCGGCAGTTTGCTGAATTAAGAGGTCAATGGCTGTTGGAGATTTGGGGTCAAATATCAGCATTAGTTGGTGCCTAAATTCTTTGAAATAAAATCCTGTTGGGATTTTTTCAAAAGCATGTGGCAGGTGAGACCTGCTCATAACCTGCTGCATTTAAAAATCATTGGATAAAAGGCACAGACAGCATTAGGATCAAAGACCAGGCTCCAAGTCTCTTTCTCTCCCTTTGAGAGCTAGTTCCTAGCTGCCAGCTGGTACAATCATGCTTCTCTTGCTTGCTCTTCCCAGGCTTGTGCTCTTTGCAGCATAGTACTCCAGCTTCAAAAGACTCCCTAGTTTCCCACTTTGTATAAATTGATGGGTAAGAAACATTGATGCAAGGAAGGAAAGGGGAGTTTGAATTTCTTTGACTGAGTTAAAATTAAGCCCTGCTCTTTTATTTTGTAGGCAAATGATCTATTAATGTGCTATTTCTAGGGCCAACAGCAGCTCCTCAGCAGATGCACTGTGAGGAAAGCTCCCTTCAGTTCTTTCTAATAGCTGTTTCTAAGCTCTTGGTGCTAACTAAATGAAAATCTTCATTTGTAGCCCTAATTCATACACTGAATCTCTAGAGAGGACAGGATTGCAGTTACACTTTTCTGTATTGCATAGCCCTTTACCTGGCTCTAAGCAGCTCCCTCTCATTGGGGACTTGTTGGATGGCCTTTGTAAGGGGCGTAGTTCTCCCCACGCACTCCATGAAGGACCCATAACACAGGTATGAACTTCACTCTAGCATCTGAAAGTTAGGCAGTGCCCCCACTGTTGGAAATCCGGCCATCAGCTGTCTTGCTGAAGGCAAAATAGAGAACCAGAATTAGTCAGAATTATAATGCAAGGGAATTTGTCTTTCAGATGCCTTTTTTAGGGTTTTTCTGTTGAGTTGTTTTGCTTTTTCTATTTTTCTTTATCTTTCTTTCCCCAAAATGAGATTCTGTAGTATTTCACTTGCGTTAAGGGGAACTTGCATATGATTGCCATCTACCTATACAAAGGAAAATAAAACAAGCAACCTGTTCTAGTTGGAGGTGTCCTTGCCCATGCCAGGGACATTGGAACTAGATGATCTTTAAGGTCCCTTCCAACTCTAACCATTCTATGATCTTTCTATGATTTAAACCAATACACAGTATTCTAAATAGATTGGATTATATAATGAAATGTTATTAATTTTGAACTCGGACTGTAACAGTGCAAGAAATATGTCCTAACTGTACAGCATGAGTTTTACACACTTATCTCTGAGAAATCATTTATAGACTGCACACCCAAGAACTTGTATATTTACAGAGTGTAAGTTTCCATATACTTGTGTCTTGAGATTCTTTATCATAAGAAATTATTTGTTCAAGTTCAAGCTTGACACCCTTGTTTAAAAAAATACTATTTTTAGGGACTTTGTCCTTTAATATTTAGTCACTGGAAATTGCAATCCTGATGGAATTCAATGTTTTTCATTTGTTGGCCCTGGCAGCTGTGCATTAGTAAAATAAATAAATTAAATAAACAGCAACATCTGTTCCAGTCACTAGAGGCTTATTGCTGGAGTTATCTGCATCGGATGGGAGGAGAAGCTCTAGTAGAGGAGCTCAGCTTTCCAGAGCAGAGATTAGTGGAATCACTAGGAATAAATATGTAGACTTGTGTGACCTGTGGGAAATACCTCACCTGCCAAATTATGACGCTAACTAGCATTAAAGTCTGAAGTTCTCTAGCATCTATTCTGCATTATTCATATGAGTAGGAATCCCATTATATTCAAAGAGCTAGTATGGTATCAGTCTGTATCTTATTAAAAAGAAAATCTGTGGTGTAGTTGAGAACCTAAGCCTGTAGGCTTTTTCTTTCAGTTCGTTATTCTTGGCTCCAGGATACCTTGCTCTATGTATGGATATGAATAGTATAAATGTGTATGTCTATATATTTATGACTATACACATAATTCTTTGTGTGCACGTGTAGCAAGTGGGACTGGATCATACATATATGACCGTACATGCTGTAGGCAAGACACCTCCCTGTCTTGTCTTAATAAACTAAGCAATAAACATATTGGATAGCTGTGATATGCAGAAGGTAAGACAAGGTGGTCTAATAACGCCTCAGGATTTAAACTCTGTGAATCTCTCCATACACCTAGAGAGCAGTCACAAAGTAGGTATTCCTATGCTGGTATTCCTACTTGATTGGTTAATGAAAGCTCTGTTAAAATTTTTTTAAAGGTGCAAAATAAACTCTTAATCAGCCAGACACGTGTTACTTGCCAATTCTGTGAAAGTAATTTGGGAAAGTAGTATACAGCTGTAGGAAAAAAGTGTCAGAATGAACCAGAATGTTTCACTTCCTGTACTGGAACCCAGAAACTCAAATGGAAGTTGCATATCAGGGTTGCAACCATAGCCAGAAATAGATACTAATAAATAAATATTAAAATTGGAAGGAAAACAAAATTGAAGTTTATAGAATTCTGAAGATGATTGTGCAGCTGAAGTTCTAGAGTTGTGTGCTGCATGGTTGTTTCAATTGGCAAAATCAGATTTCTGTGAAACTACTTCTGTACTGAGTCGTAAGCACTTAAGAAAAGAATTTATGATAGTTAATCTGTTCCTAGTTGAAGGCTAAAACTTAAAAGAGGGCTTCCTTGGACAGAAATGGCTTACTTCTGGAAAGGTAACGAGTTTGCTGCTCCCTTCTGGTTCTTGTGCAGACACCTCTTTGGATCTAATTGCAGTAGTCAGAGACCCACAGGAACACAGAATCATTCCAGTTGGAAGTCATCTCTGGAGGCCGCCTAGGCCAAGCCTCTGCTCAGAGCAGGGCCAAATAAATCACATCGTTCAGGGCCTTTTCCAGTCACACTTCAAATATTTCCAAGGATGGAGATTCCACAACCTCTCTGGGCCATTCCTCCAATATTTGACTGCCCTTATGGTAACAAAGTTGTTCCTGATACCTAGTGGGAATTTTTTGTGTTCTAACTTGCTCCCATTGCCTCTTCACTCTGCACCTTCAATAAAATACAAGGGCACAATGCCGACTCACGTTCAACTTGTTGTCCAACAGGACATCTAGGTCCTTTTCTGCAGAGCTGCTGAGCTGGCTTCCAGCCTGCCCTGTTGCGTGAAGTTATTCCATCCCTGACACAGGACTTTGCATTTGCCCGTGTTAAACTTTATGAGGTTCCCATCAGACCATTTATCCAGGATGCAGAGGTCCTGAATAACAGCCCTGCCCTCCAGTGTAACAGCCGTGCTCCCACGTCTCCCCTCCCCCTTCCAGTTTGGTATCACTCACAAACTTGCTGTGCATGCAATCTATCCCATCATTCCGGTCTTTATTAAAAGTATTAAATAGTATTGGCCCTAGTATCCATCCCGGCCTGAAGGCACTGCTAGTAAGTGATAGCTCGTTGGATTTGGAACCACTGATCCTAGATAGCTTCCTCAGCCCAACACAGCCACTTGCAATGCTTGGCTTCCTAGGAAATGCAGCTGTTGGCGAACATAATGCTTATTCCTTAATTTTAGCCAGTAAAGTCTGTGGCATCATGGTTCTCATAACAGAAGCATTAGAGGCCTGTCAATGAAGTGAAGTTGCAGGTTTAAAGCAGCAAGGTAAGCCGGAGGTTGCAGTAAGTGTGAGGGACAGCAACTGAAGCCTAGGAAGAGGTGTCAGAGTGCCTTGGTAGATCACTTATGGTTGCAAAACAGTGGTTATAGGGCAACAGTTAAAATGGGTTCAAAGGGGAGTAAATAAAGCGGAGGACAGGTCCTGTTGATTATAATTCATATTGAAAAAAATACTCCTGGCACTTTCTTTGGCTCAGAAAGTTTCTGAACTGCTTATTGCTGGAGAGAGAGGTTAATTAAGCTATTTTCATCTTCTTCCTGTAAGTATGTACTATTAGCTATTGCAGAAGATGGGATATGAGGCTGGACAGACCCATCAGTGTGATTCATTATGGAGTACTTGACTTCCATCTCTTTTCACATTAAAAACAAGAAAGTATTAACAGGCTAAGTGGTAGTGAGGTAGATGTTGAAGGAAATAAGATACTGACTTTGTTTTGATATCCAGGAGGAAGCTGAGTAGGTTGGAGGTTCCCACTTTCCTTTTTATCCTTTGAAAACCTCCATTTATGGCAAGCAGCAGGTATGAAAGAGAAAGGAGCAGAATATGGACTATTTAGAGTAATTGTCACAGTAATTCTTCTCTGGGAAGAATTATATTTACCAGTTCTCTCTGGGGTAAGCACTGAATGCCAGCCAAGTCAGTCAGATGGATATGTGTGGGTCAAAGGGATATGTGGTAATTTGAAGGAAAACGAGTATGCCAGCAAAGGCTTCTTCAACTTTGTATGAGGGTACTTTTCAGTTTTCAAATTATATCTCAGTCTGAGAGGTAATTTTCAGGTTTGCTGCAGTGAAAGTTGTTCACATGAAAGTATAGTGCAGCCTATATTTGATTACTAATTGGTTGGCATTTATCTCTCCACTTCTTTCAGTTTTGTAATACGTTTGGTCTGCAAAGAAAATCAGTAATATGTGGACATCACAGACACAGAATTGCAGCATGAAGATATTTATTGTGTAATAACTAAATTGGATAATTGCAGCTATTTGAAGTAAAACTATAAATGGTTCATATAAAATAATTCTGGTTTTAAGGATAATGAGCTATATAATTTAGTAGCACTGGGAACTAACTTTAAAAGTTGCTGTGGCTAATGCTTTTTTCATACTAATTTCATGCTGTTAAAACTCCACCAGCGTTAATGGAGTTAATCCTGATTTTCATTTACATAAATGCAAAGAAAGCTCAGCCCCAGTGATATTTTATATACTGTTGCAAGTGTGCCTGAAACTGCTAAACCCGCTTAATTCCACATTAAAATAACGCTCTGCAGAGAGATCTAATTGTTCTTATTTTACACATAAACCTCTATGTCAAACAACAGAACAAAGACATACTATTCTTTGACATTTTAGATTTGCAATACTGGTTGAAAATTCAGAGGCTTTTTGAGCTGTATTTTTATCAATGAAAAGTCTGTGAACCCACTTAACTAAAAATTAGCTTTTATTAATGTAAACCTGTCCACTAGATGATGGAAGTACTAACTGCCTGTATCAAAGGGAAGAAATATCATTTTATTTTTAAGACATAAATCAACTCCTTCGTTTCTTACTCTTTGATCAGCTTTGCTTATGTGGGCACGTAATCTGACCCCCTTTGGCATCTAATTTTTAACCTTTTTCCTCTCCCTCCCCTTAGTATTCAGCTTTTATCAAGGCCAGATTTTTAAATTTTTTTTTCCTCCAGGGAATAGTCATGCCTCATTCATTTTTTCTCTAGTGTTTAGAAACCCTGTTGCAATGTTGAACCGTTAGGAAATACCCACGTTTTGGAACATCAAGTACATCCTCTTTTTTTTTTTTTGTTACTAGGCTGCCGCTCTATGGCCGTATACATAAACTACAGGTTTAGTTCCACTGAAGTAAACTGTATTGGAGGAGTTTCTGGGAATGTGTGATAGAACATCTGGGCTTCATGTTCTACAGCGAGAGTATGATTACCTTAGAGAGACAAAGGAAAAGACTACCATTTCACCTGTAGGCAGCTACCAGCCTGATATCTTAAATACATTACAGACTATCTTTTTGATCAGTAATACTCTGCATACTGTAGTACCCAACACGTAATTTATCACTATGCTTGCCCTGGCTGTCTAAAATAGTGGTATTTTGAACTGGATTTTCAAATGAGAAAATATTCAGCATTTTATGCCAGAAAGCAAAAGGATATTCTTTCAAAATGCCCTGGCTAGGAAATCAAGTAGATGCTTAGACTGATACATGCCTGGTGTCCTTCATAAGTATGAAGTTTTGACGCTTTTGAATCTGTGCAGTGAGGAAGTCATGGAAGGGAATCCAGGTGTGTTCTAACATAGAGGCTTATATGTAGCCATATGCAGTAGTTTACAAATGGGTTAAAGGGGCATCTAAACTTTTATTAGGAATTCTTTCACCTATGCTAGATTAGAATAAACTGCCTAGTAAGTTGTTATATAAGTCGCTATTTTCATATCTGCTTCTGAAAATGGAGAGGACTGAAATGCAGCAAATCTGCTTTCTAGAGTACCGTGAGCAAGCTGTAGATTTGTCTGCCGGTGCTCAAGTTGTACAGTGTCAAGACCTTTCACAACCAAGACTCATGTTGAATAGGGTGGGAGTGGCACTGTATATATGTATAGTATTATTCCTCATTCTTGGGCAATTTTGCGTGTTTCCATTCACAAAGTGGAATCAGAACAAGCTTAAGATCCATTCCTGCCTTCATTTTTAACATGTCTTAGCTAAGAGGAAAACTTCAAGGTTGATGGAGATCTAATTTCTTGTAGATGTTAACTTCTAAAGAACATGAACCCTGGTTGATGTCCTGTCAGTGACCATCAGTTGCTACATAAAATATTGTAAGGGCTTCAAAAGGGTAGTATATTGTATATAAGCAATACTGACCTTTTGAAAGCAATCTAAAAAATTAAAGTCCAAAGCAGAGTAAATTCATTTATTCAGGTGAAAAAAGGACATCTTATTGGCCAGAGAAGCCCAGTAACTTGAAAACAAGCTAAAAAATTTTAATATATGTTTTCCTTTGAATATTCTCCTGTATGCATACACACACACACACACACACACCCCGGCAATTTAGGAATATTACAAGTACAATTTACTACGAACAGGAGATTGAGAAAGAAGGGGAGATCATAAAACAGTATAAAGCGGGAGCTCAGAAAGAAGTTGGACAAGAAAGAGCTTGGGTATGGGAACTAAACCAGTAAAAAAGGAGATAAAAAATTACCTCCTTTTCTAAAGTATTTCTACAGCAGTCAGTGCGAGCAAGAGCAACATGAGAGATACGGCTTAAAACCATATGCTGAAGTTGCAAGTGACAATATTGAAATATAATAGTATTTTTAGAGAACAGGGATGCTGACCAAATAGCTAGAGGCTGGAAGGCAAAAGAAATCAAGGCTGCCTGAAGCATGATGCAGGCAGCGCAAGATCCTTGTCTGAGGCTTATTTCTTGTAGCAGAGGCACCAGTGTCCCTAGGGGACCGATCGGTGCCATGTACAAACGGCAAGTGCTACAGTGCAGCAGTCTCTGACACCTCACACATGCAGCTGAAACACTCAAGTCTACCGGCAAGGCTGAAGGGTGAGAGTTAGAGCAGCAGACAGTGAGAAAGCATCGACAAATTCTCTGTTGGCTGGCGCTGTGTCGGGTGTACACACAAGCAAACTACGTGCGCAGAGACATACAGCTAGCAAAAGCTAGGTTAGCTGTAGTATGCAGGAATTAATTTAACTGTTGATTTAAGATGGTGAATTGAACTGCAAACCAAACCAGATCCTGTAGCAGTCAATATAGTTCTTGAGCTGCTGTAATAAACTGAATGATTTCCTTCACATGGAGATACTAAAAATGGCCATCTTGTACAAAGTGTTGTATTTTCCCCCCCTGAAACTTTTGCATAACTTCATAGCCATTTACTATTATTTTTCTCCTGCATTCTTCCTAAATGGATGGAAATGCCAGGGCACTGTATTTCAGATATGGCCGCAACAGGGCTGCAATAGGGCTGTATAGAAGACTATTTATGCTGCTGAATTTCAAATATGATCCATGGCTCTTCTCAAAATGCCACTGTTTCTTTGTTTTTACAATGGCATCATATAACAGGCCTGTGTGCTTTTCACCTGTCTGGCCTGGCTCTGATTCTGAGACAGTAGGTATCCAAAACTGGTATGTTTTTTTAAAACAAAATAATATGCTCTCAAGGTTTTAGAAATGTAATATCATCTTAATACTACCAAATAATCCCAATCCTGAGAAAGGGACCTTTCCTTCCTTATGCATCTAAATTATTCACAAGGGCAAAAGGCCTATAAAACCAAATTAACCTTAGTGTCAAGACATGGAAATATAAATAAATGTTTTTACCATATCTTCCTTTCCTCTTATTCTGTTTACTGGAAATTAGTCAAACAGATTCTGTGTATTTATTTTATCATAGTGCTCAGGTGATGTAGTTATATCCAGGATCTTGCTGTGCCAAAGCAGAAAGTGCCTGGAGGACCCAAATGCGGTTTTTCCAGTTTTCCTGTCCCTTGACAATAAAGACATTGGGTAGCATCATTGAACTAGCAAGGTTTGAGCCCTAGAGAAGCAGAGTTAATTACCTGTTTCTGCCATCCCTGGTGAAATGCCATTTCACTTTTCTGTATTTCAGTTTCTACAAGTATTGTATTTCCTTCCTCTTGCCTTTTTTTTCTTTTGGGGGGGTGTGGGGGTGTGGGTGTGTGACATTCCTTTTTTTTGTGTTGGTATTTTTCCCTGTGGGTTTTGACAGTAAGCTCTTCAGCAGAGGAACCATGAATCTATACAGTACCCAACACAAAAGGGCCCAATCTGAGTTGGAAGCTCTTTGTGTTGGTATAATCACGCTAACAAATTCTTTAACCCAGATACTTTAGCTCACTTTGTCTCTATATTTCACTGGACATAGATCCTCACAGCACTTCTTCCTCACTAATATTCTGTTTTAGTAGGGACGAGCAGATTAGAAGGAGCAGGACACACACTACCACCCTTGCAAAAGGGTTGAGGTCATGGTCAGATCTAATTAAGAACAAGACCTTAAGAGGTACTGAAGGTAGCATCCCCTTCAGCTACCCAGTGCTCTGCCCTCTCTCACCTCAGAGCAAGTTTTGCATTGAAATAATCTCCTGTCTTGATTTTCCTGCTTGGTTTAATTAACTGTACTGTTTGTACTATTTCTTGTCATGTTATGTCTATTAAGCTACCATTTCTTTTCCTGTTGGCTTGGCTGCAAAAGTCTTATCCTGAATATGCATAGAATCATACAACCTTCAGGCAGTGGTGAATCTCCAATTTTCTAAAATGTTATTTCTGAAATATATTTTGTGGACACTATACACACAGTAGTAAATTTATCTAAGTGTAAAGAGAAAAATTGCTCAATACAGTGCAACACTTCAGGAACACATTTTGGTATAGCTCTCAATCACACACAAACATGAAGTTATATTGTCTGTCATAAAAGAATTGAATGTGATAAATTCTGTGAGCAGTATATTAAATCTAAGGCTCAAAAAGCTAGCCACTTTCATAGTACCAGCTCCAGGAAACTGGCTTGATTTCCCTTTGGTCTTATATTTAACAAATTGCCATGAAATTATGTGGATGTTCTTTTGTTTCTCTTCAAAATACAGATTTAAAACTTCATTATTTAATATTTTTGCTTCACATCCTAATGGATAAATATTCACATCTCAGAATTTCCCACAGCTGGCAGAAATTGGCAGTGCTGTTGTTTATTAGAAGAGAGGCAAAGGACAGCAATGGAATGGCATTATTGCCCCATAAATGTGATCTCATCAAATCAATCTGCGGGTCTGGAAAATTCATAGTTCTTCATTAGATTGCTTCAGCACCGTATGTGTTTTGTGGATAGTGTGAGAACTTCATGCCTGATCCAAAACCATCTGAAGTTGGCAGAAAGACTCCATTGTTTTGATTGCAGTTCTTTGGAGTATGTGTCCTCATCTACTGTCACAGAGTAAAACAGGCATACAGAAATACCTCTGCCAAGCTCCTGTGCCTGCACCTGCTTACAAAATGGGGAAAGTACTCATATTTCTGCTGTTTTTTTAATGAGGAAACCCAATTCTGATGTAGAAGGGAGCCTGCCAAATTAAGTAAACAACACAGCAGGACTACACAAAAATTTTCACACTGCATATCTAGAAGCAGGAGGACTGAATTCACAGCCTTAGGAGAGGATAAACAAGACTAGGTTTAATCTGTCTCCATACCCTTCTGATTCTGGGTTGCTTGGTGGTCTGATCTGGCTTCTGACTGGTGCTGAAGTTCTGGGTCTGACAGCTCCCATCTGTCATGTTTTTCAAGAGGCCTTTGAATAAACAACCTTTACACTCTTTATACCTTTGTAGTGCCACCAGCAAGGACTCCGCTAATTGCAGAACACTCCAACTATCTTAGCTGGCATAAAGTGGGTAGAGCACGTTTGAAGACATTTAAAGTGCACAAGAAATACTTCACTTTTATTGAGATGTCCTAAGTAATTTCAGTGAGGTTCCCTCGTCAGGAGGTGCTGTGCTGATACGCTCTGTCATCACTGTTACAGTTCATCACTGAACTTTCTCCCAAAAATAACAGGAGAAATGCAGAAGACACAACACTGGAGGCTGTGGTGAAACCTACGCAAAACTTCCTTGCGATCAGAGTCTGGAACAGTGTGGACCATATGGGCTCGTCATAAATGTGCTAGAATATTTATTATACAAAGAATAAAAACATAAACACGACTTTTTATTGTAGCCAGCAAAAGAGTAATGTAACTGGGAGGAAAATGAGGAATTAATCAAATGTGTAGTTAATGGCACAAACATAATAACTGGGATATCAAGAGTAAGGCTAGAATTTCTGTGAAATAACAAACATCTCAATGTGCCTTTTCATTCTTTTTATTTTCTGGATTAAGCTATTAATGTTTGTGGGGTGTTTGGGGCATTTAGAAGCCAGAAATAAACCAGCAGGTTTATCCTGATCCTCTCTTTTCTAGTGCTACCCCTTGGTTCCTGGCTGCCTTTCTTCAACCTCCCTCTTCCTTAAAACAGCTTGTCTTCATTAATGATCATGTCACAGTCCTTCACCAATTATAAGTCTTACAAGATAGTCCCTCTAGACAATTTCTGATTCTACAGTTTCTCCTGATTTCTGATTTCTGATTCTACCATTTCTCCTGATTCTTCACTTAAACCTTTAATTGTAACCTCAGAATTTCCTCTTGAAATAAGGTTTCAAGTAGCACGCATGTAGGATGCTGACTGAGGACAGAGGTAGTATGAGAACTATGAGGCCTTTCAATGAATATTTTCAATATAAAAAGATTTACGTGACAGGACTCTGGAAACAAGACATCAGACAAATAAAAAATTAAGTGCAATGGGCATATTTGTAAAATGTTTTCACTTGGTTCACTAGCATCTGTTCTATTTTCTTTCTCAGGAGTGCCATGAACTTCTGTTTTTCCTATTTCTTCTTGGCTCACTGTTTGTATTCTGATATCACTTCACACAGAAAAAGATTGCCTCTTGGAAAGTTCAGTTACACATGCTGTTCAAGTGATCCTGACAAGGATGAATGGTAATAAAAATGGTCCACTCTTTGAACGTGATTTGGATTACACTGCAGAAATTACATGTCAATATTGGATAGAGCTGTATGGGGGATATACAAAAGCAATATAGGGTTATATGCGGACATGATTTGCCATTCCCCTCTTGACACCACTCACTCTACGTGCCTGCTCTTTATTTATAGGCAAGAAGCATGCTGACATTTCAATATTCCTTCAGCTCAACAGTTCAAAGTACAGTCACAGCAAGAAAAGCAACATGTGTAACGATGAATAGCCTGAGATTCATTTCACTGGATTTTCCAAGAATTGAATTTTAAATTGAAAGGTAAGCCACAATGCTAAGTTTCCAGGAGTTTTGAAAAGAGGAGGTCAAATTTTAGGATTAAAAAAAAAATAAAAATGTATGAATTACATTCATAAGGCAATGACAATACTGGAAAATGGCATACAAAATTCCCTTTACATTTTAGTAGTAATTACAGGAGACAACGGATGCTGTCCTGTCATGCAACATAATGTTTTACTTTATCTAGTTTTGGGCTTTAATTTTATTACTAGGGCTAAACATCAATCTTAGCTTATTTCTGTGAGTTGTATCATCATTACTGACAGAAACAGGAATGATGATATATACACAAACACACGCAAATGTGTGACACAACTAAAAGTTGTGCTGTTGTAATTAGAAGCATGAAAAAAGTGTATGAATTTAATTAGGCTTCAGTTAATTTCATTGACATGCTAGGGTACTGTGATCACGAGCACATTAGAAACATCTCAATAGTCATGATTTTCCATCTCCCATGCCCCCTTTGAATATAATTTTTGTCATACATTAGGAAATAGTGAAAATTCATAGTTTTCTCTTGGAAGTTTTGGTGAGGTAATGACACAGAATGAATATGATACTTGTGCTAGTAGAAGACTAAGAATGTCAAAGTGAGTAAATAAAATGGAGATTACATCTTGCAAATAGAAGATATTTTGGTATTTTAAGTTAGCAAGAACCATTGCACTTGGGCAAAAATTCACTTCCTGTGGAAAATGGAAGTGTAATTTAAGTATTTTCATTCACTAAATCTGTTTTCAAAGTCTCCAGAGAAAAATTAGGCATATAATACCAAAACCAGAATCAGAATGGAAACATTCAAGCATGTAACTTTTCCAGTTGTTAACACACCAGGTGTAATGTTAGCATATGTGAACCTGTCTAGCACTAAGCAGTTACTTTTTTTTTCAACAAGACATTTTTCATCAAGAAACAAAAATAAAAGTCCTGGTAGACTCAAAAATCTCTGGTTCAGCCAACGTTATGTCAATATTATTGGGCTTCAGTTGCTAACAACTTGCAAGCTGGAGAATTAATAACCAGACTTAAGTTGCCACCATTCACTAATGAGGCTGGAACGTGACCTGCACACCTAACCAGCCATGAATACAGGAGAAAAAGCTCAAGGCTCATTTACTACAACTGTCAAACTAATGCATTTTCTTTAGTGCTAATCCAAAGAAGGATGAGCCCTAACGCTGCAGCAGTATATCAGCATTCCACCAGTGTAAGCACCAGAGTAAAACAAGAGACAATTTACTCCAGAAATTCTCAGTATATGTTTCCTTTTGCGATAAACATTTCTAATGTCTTGCCCTGGGACTGGATGATAAACCCATATTAATCCCCTTGGAAGGCTGTATTTCCTGTAATTGTGTGAGATGGGACCATGGTTTTATCTGCATATTTTACATTCTCCTTTTGCAATTTTTTCGCATTCCTTTCTCAGACTTAAATCATTGCTTTGCCAATAATAATTGTGTTCACCAGAGCTATCAACAGTAGAAAATTCCATATGTTGCTGCACAGATGAAGCACAGAGAAGAGAGGAACTCAAACCTACCTCCTTTATATGCCCCCCTCTAATCTGAGCAAAAGTTTATGGTGGATTTCATAGCTGAACTCTAGATCAGAAACTGTGTTTTAGTTATATTTTCAATTAAATCAGAACACCTCACTTGTTTTCTGTCAACCCAAAGGAAGTCTGAAATTGTTGTCCAGCTACAAACTTAGGGCATGACCAAATCCATAGATTTTGAAAATACAATGGCTGAGTTACAACCCTGAAGGTTTTGTGGAATAAAGTTGTCTCCGAGAGAGCTGCTTCAGGACTGATAGGTTGTTCCTGACTCCAGCACAGTGCTGTACACACAGCTTTTGTGAAAGCATCCCAGAAACTGATTCTGACACTCTCTTCCTTATTTTCCAGACCATTGAACTCTTACTGATCGGGAATTGAACACTGTAGAGATCCTTTAAACAACTTCTGGCATTTAGACAGCATCGGGAGGAGGGGAGTTCACAGTAGGCATAAAAGATTTATTTCCGTGAAGCTGATCCCCAGCTGATAAAGTTAATCTGAGATAAGCATTTAGAAGTGTCATGGTTTTGTCCATAAAGACAATTTAGTTAGTCAATGGGAACAACCAGAAAGAGTGTAGAAAGCACAGGTGAGCGTGTCTGGAATCTCTTCTGCCCTGCCAATTCCTGGATGCCACTTCCTGTCCTTGGAAACAACAAAACCCCATGTAAATTGGAGCAAGGCCCTTTCCCGGGAGAGGAGGAATAACCCATACCCTCCTCCCATGGTGTAAACCCCAGGAAATTCTACCCAGGCTTTTCTCTGCCTTTCATGCTTTCCACACTCCTAAAGCTTTCTGCTCAGCAGCCTCTTAAAGAGTGTGGCATTTCCTTTGAGCTAATGAAATTGCAAAAAGCAGCTGCAAGATTTGGACTGAATGGGCTGTTTCTCTGTGCAGAAAGAGTGCAATTTCTTTCTGGGTAAAGGAATAAACATTGTGAAGAATAAACAGTATGAGTAGCTGCAGTCTGAAGAAGGCAGAGGTTTGGGGAAGGCAAGAGGAGTTACAATATATATGCATTGAGGAAGAGTAGGAGTGACTGGAGATATAAAATGCTACAGAAAAGATGTGAGAGAAGTCTAAAAAGGTTTGAAAATCATGTCGTAGGGAAAATTAGAGTTGCTTCAGTTTTTGGCCGAGAGCTGTTGTGTACAGATCTCGCTCAGAAACAGGGTAATGCAAGGCTCTGATGCAAGATGCGAGTTTTCTGTGAGAAACTGTCCATCCAGCTCAGGATTTTGCCAACAGTATCTTGCAAAAATGCTGCTAACCTTCATCAGCCCAGACCTCACTGGGAGATCCAGACATTTGGCAGACATTCGGTTTTCACTTATGTAAATAAAACAGAGGAAATTTAGTTAATGTTGTGCCATCATATTATAAACTTCAGCTTTGTATTTTGTTAATGCCATGAATCTTTTTCTTTTGAATGATGCAATCCCATGATTATACTTGGTGAATAGGGAAAAAAGTTCTGAACCCAGGGAATGTGCGTATGTACATGCAAAGTAGTAAGGAGGTGAAAAAATAGGATAAGGACTCCGTTGTTAGACTATACAGCTACCAAAACTCAACATCCTAGAGTTTAGCAAATGGTCATTGACATGAAAACCACCAGATTGCTTTGTAGTAGCAATGTATGAGTAACATGAAACTATTTCTGGGACTCAGAAATAAGAATAGTTTTGCAGGTCAATTTTTCATCTACCTAAATAGTATAGGTATCTCCTTGATTACTCAGTTGGCAGCTCAGAAACTACAGTTGTTTAAATAAGTATGTATAACTGGAGTACAGGACCCTAAAACCTAGCAAAATAGATCCTTGCAAGCAGGGGTGTGAAATACATAAACTCCCTGGTTGATGTCAAGTCTTAAGCCTCCCTAAAGAGAGTATGGAGGCCCTGATGATGAGGATGCTTGTCATCATCTATTCCCCTATTGACATTTGGTGATTAGAGTAAGGGTTGTGGTATAAAACTGAAAAGACAGGACTGATGCTATCATGTAGGATTATTTTTATTTTTCCTCAAATTGCTACTGAGGTATGCAGGTCCTTCCTTCTTATCAGATAAATTGAAAAATAAATGTCTGAGAAACATTGCCATATCTTGCATCACGTTTGGCTGGCTGGCTTAAAATAAGCAGGTATCATCCAGAATTTATCAAGGGTCCTAGCCAAGTACTCAATCAAAGCTATCAAACTAGTTTTCCATTCTTCAGCTTTTATAAAAAAGAAATTGTTTTAAGAAGCTGTGTGCTGTTGAATGTATGACAGAAAGATAATGTCTGTAACAGATCAAAATATTTTTTTTTTAATTGGAAACTTGTAATATTCTATTTGTAATAGTCTATTTTGAATTTTTTAAAAGCTTCCGCCTTAGAAAAGTGTTTTTCCATTAGCAAACATACATTAATGTAACTGGACTGTTACAACCTCATTAATATTAAACTTTTCACCACTCAAATTAGTAATTATACAATTATTTAATTGCAGGATTATCCTGTTGCTGAATATTAACGTACCTTTGTGAACACTTCCGGTAAGTGTGAACTGTGTCAATGTACAGCACAAGAAAACCATGTCAGAATGCCTGACTCCTCACAGGTGGTACCACAGGGGGAAAAAAACCAAACACCGAAACAAAAAAACAACAAAAAAATAGGAGACGGCAAATTTTTGTATTGAACTGTGAAGATTATCCACCTGTATGTCATGTTTATTTCCAGGGAAAAGCAGTTTACATGCATTTCATGGCAGAAGAACAGAAGAAAACAAAATCAGAGCTACTCATATCTGTAACAAATTTCAGTACTGTGAGAAACTTCTAAATTTACTGCAATTTTATGACAAATTTATGAACCTGCCTCACCTTTTGAAAATTCTTCAGGACTCCCATTGCCATCTTCCATAAGTTTTTCCCTTGTCAGCTCTTTGCTCTGAAGTGCAAACTGCAGCAGAAAAGCTGGATGCTCATCCTGGGGCTAGCGTTGTATGTTCTCAGGTATTAGACTCACATGTGTCCAATGTGATAATACTTCTTACATCATGCTCTTTTGCCAGCTCTCTTAGCGCAACATCAACACTGTCCACTGATAACTCTGTGGTTATAGATTAACCATTAATACTTTGGGACTCAAACTACAAATCGATTTGGCCTTCACAGCCTCTCTAAGAAACATTTATCTCTCAACCTGCTATTTTCCCTTCCATACTTCCTCACAGTTTTTCTACTTCTTTTCCTTATTTTCTTTAATAATGAAGGCAGAAGAAACGGATATATTTATTACCCTGCAAGTGATAATACAATTAAAGGAGAAAAAGACACGTAAGAGACGTTTGTTAACAGGACAGGAGAGGAAAAGGGTGCTTTTAGTCCAGCAAAAGTAACAAAATTGTTTGTAAAACTAATTTAAAAACTAACAGCTGTAAGAATCTCCCTCTGAATAGGTTTTTCCCACTTGACTGCCAATTTTTGGTCTTTTGAAATTACCGGATGTGCTGCTTTCATCCAAAGATCGTTCTCATTTTCTTGAGAGCAGTCTCAAAATCCCTAATTTTGCGTAAAGATAATTTCCCAGTGTTTCAGTAAGAAATGTCCTTATTCAAGGAAATCAATAATCCCGTATTTTAATCATCCATCTTCACACATCATAAAGCCATCTAAACCAACCATAAAACCATCATAAAACCAACAGCGTGATGTCAGCCTGTCATTGTGCCGATATGCTGGGAGCCACAGGTCCTTGCAACAATGCAAGGGGAACCCGCGCTTAGCTGGAGACATTTCAGGAAGCCTGCAGGCTCCTGATATGTCATTCTCCAACTACTCTAAAACCCATTGGACCAGCTGGACACAAATGGAGATCAAATTATCAGATCTTGGCTCTCAGCAATGTCAGCTTCCTATACTGGCTATATTGCCAACGTCATTCGCCTATTGAACGAGCCCCTTGTTATTTTTACTCAGAACAAAAATAATGTTGTCATGTCCAAAGGCTACATTTTCCCTTTCGAAAACACTCTTTTTCATCCTTTGCATTTTTTGAAAATCCTTTGTCTGCATTCTTTTGTGGTCTGAGGCTCCTGTATCTCGGCCAAACACTGATACATTCATTGCAGGCTTCAGCTGCTTTGCAGAACCTGAATAGACACTGAGGCTACATGGGCGACTTCAATTAAGCAGCTCTATAGAGCTGATATTTTTTGTTGAAAAACAGTGTCTTTTTGCAGGGCCAAACAAAGTGGCAATTTCAGGGATGCAAATCAGAACAAAATACTTAAAAAATAATAACTGCCAGGCAACTAATTGTAAGCATCCAGCAGAGACTACAAAGACACGCTTACCCGGTTGTTTTCTTCTTTTACTCTACCATTGTGAAATCCCAAGCATGTACATTACAGCAAAGATGCACATGATAAAGTAGAATTTCAGTGAGAAGTTTCCAGATTTTAGCAACCAAATTGCAGACTTTTTGAGACATAAAGGTTTGTTTTCTTGCAGAAGTGTAGCTATGAAAATATACAAAAGTCTTTTTATTCCTACGCACACGTACACAGCAGAGATTCTCACTGAAGTACAAGAGTGCAATTATTTTTCCTTCACCCTGCTTGTAAGACACAAATACATTATACTTCATGAAGGGCTTTAGAGCAGCATATGTCACATGCGGATGTGTTCTTCTCAACTACCTGAGAATACAGCAAGTGCTATGCTTCTTTTTTGTTCTTCCTTTTTTTTTTAATAAAACTTTTGCAATTTTTTTCTACACATGTACTTTTTCTTCCCCTTTTGTTTCTTTTTGGTAATTTCTATCAGTTTATTTGCTGAAAAGTAAAACAAGAGCTTTGTTCATTCACGTTCGGGAGAGAATTTCCCACATGGCTTTAATTCCTGCTGCACTTGAAACTGTTGGACTGTTGGGTCCAATTCATCCCCTTCTCCTCTTTGTTTCCTTCTTCCCCTGGGCCTGCAACCCAGCAGAAGTCTTTTTTTTTGTATGTGTGTTCCAATCTGAGCCAAATTATCGCAAATTATTCTGTCTGGCCTAGGCTATTATTAGACCAGCCAACAACTGTGGCTCTTTTGATTATTTCAACAGCTGGTTTTGTTGCTTGTCTGAAGACCCAAAATCACAGCTCTCTCCTCCCCCTAGAAACTGCTTACCCAGATAAAGAGCTGTGTCAGGATCTGCTCTGGGACTGCTAATGTGGATCTGATGTTACTACTCAGGAGCACTTTGTCAGAGCCCATCTATCTCCTGCAGACTTGTTAAAGCCTACATCCTTCCAGGTTACCTCCATTGATTACATGCCTTTATCAGGTGTCAAGCCAGTGATGTGATGCTGCGTTTGACAGAACTAAAGCTGTTGATCACTTGAAAATACCAATGTAAACTAGGAGTGAGGCACAGCTCACAGCGTATGGATGAGTACATCTGGCAAGCACTCACTAGAAAAGAATTACTTATAAGAAATGGAGCTCTAGGCATCCACCCTCCATCTCCACTCCCTTAAAGTCCATGCATATTGGCAGATGTTGCAGCTGATAGAAGTGAAGAGTATGTGAATGTACTGTCTTACACATTCCTGTATATTACCCTAGATACACTTGTTCTACAGGCATTTAAAACCTAAGAAACACCTCTAGCTTGAATGCTTGTTGCATTTGTACGCTGGCAGTATGAGTACACCTACAGACAACATACCCTGAAGAACTCTAGCCACTGGTAAGCAACCTTCTTGTGGAGGCAGTGTGCATTATTGAATGTTTTTTGCAATAAATGTTTAAGAAATATGATTTAGGTATTTCATGCAATGCTGCCTTGCGTATTTATTTTGTTTAAATGCTGGGAATTTTTGTTTCCAGTAGTACTGATTGGAAACTGTTTCCAATAGTACGTTAGTTATTGCTAGCTGACTCTTGTATCCACATATGAATTGTGCAATAGTTCGATCTCTTTCTTTCTGGGGAAATCTGTTCTCTGTCACTTCCAGGCATTTCTTGAACGGCTCCTCTAGCTCAAAAACACAGTCCGTGTCCCAGGTGCGTTTCCCACTGGCAGAGCTTGGTATATGGCCAAGCGGTTGCTTCAGAGATTTCATCACTTTATGTAATTTAGGTATTTCACTTTCATTTTTAAGTAGGACTTTCCCTGTGAACACTAAGCAACTCTTCATGACTGTCGACACTGAATACACATGATCTTTCCATACTTTATATTTGAGATTTTGGGGAATGTTTTCTTAGTCATAGCTGGAACTACTTTTTCAGCATGTTTTTCTTAGGCCTAATATCTCTCCAAATGTATTTTTGAGTTTTACATGTGTGGAAGCCTCTGTGTTAAGTTCAGCAACAGCAACAAAAAAAAGGTTTAATTCAATTTTCTGGGCTCTTTGAACTTGTGTTATATTGCATGGTACATTTCTGTTTTTTCCTTCCTTGGCAATTTTACATGATAGCAAGCTTCTGTTCCTTCCCTTCCCAGCAGGAACAAAACACGTAGTATAAAAAGGAGATATTCTGGAAGTGGAAAATGGATGGTCCTTGTCGCTCTTTGTGGTTAGTGGAGTTTAGGAGCTGAAAACAGGTGCTGCAGTTTGGCTCCACAGTGAAGAACCTGAATACAAAAAATACATACTGTTTTTTTTACATTGGAGATTCTCTTGTCTCTGATGCATGGACATACCAGCAACTTCCCTCTCTCCTGCTGTTCTTCCTCATACTTTCTGTATTGGAGCTTCTTTTTTGTGTTTTTCATTGCAGGTGAGGCTCGGTGGCACATCCCTGTAGCATACCTGTGGCGACAGTGCACCACTAAGGAACTTTGTAACCAACTGGTCATCCTGGACAAGGCACGCTGGTCTTGACATTGAAATCTGTGAGGTGAGATCCTTTGACTGACCATGCAATCCAGTCATGCAGAGATCATCTGCAGCATGAGGCTTTTGAGAACACGTACCTGTAGTGCAAGGTGTGATTTCTCTGCTGTATAGTCCTGCCGTACACCCAGTTTTATGCCTGGCCTTATATCCTCTTATAGTAAAAAGGCTTACATTCTTCTAAAGCATAACTATTACACCCCTTGAATGCTAAATGTTCCAGTGAAAAAGCCTTCTGTTAAGGAACAATGATTGTAAAGTCAAGCACTGAAACACTAGAAAATGCATAGACAGTGATTTGTATTCACGCATTATGGTATATTTTTCAGGTTTGTGATCACACACGTTTTTTTCAACCTGCATGATCTGCTTTACTCAGTGTACAGAGTAGATGGTGCTTAGTGAGTCAGCGCAGATATTGCTCAACATTAGGATTACTCAATGTTTGGTGTATCTTCCTGGTCTAATTTGTGGTCACATACTTTATTTATTTACTGTCCCTTATCCACCTGCTCTGAAGCTGAATTTAACTTCCTTATGTGCTTTCTTAAAGCAGTGCCTAATACGGGGTAATCTGTAAAAACATTTATGACTTGGTTTTACAATAACCATATGACATTAAGAAACGATACCATTTCCATTTTAGATATGGGCAGCTGAGGCTCAGGAAAAAAAAAAGAAAAAAAAAAAAAAACAAAGCTAAAACTACACCTGACTTCTAAGTGTCCAGCCTGAAACACGGCCAGGTTTTTCATATCGCTTCTGCGCTGGCAGCGGGTACCTCGCCACTTTCAAGTGCGTCCGTAAGATCACTTCTCCGGGAGTGCTTTAAACCACCCAGAGGAACCCCACGCCAAGACACACATCCTCCTGGCCGCGAATTACAGCCGGCCGCCCTTTGAACGCCTGCCTGCCTGCCTCAGCCCTAAACCCACGGGCCACCCCGCTGCTCCGGGGGCTACCGGCTTTCCGCCCCGCTCGCAGCAACTGCCCCTTTCGCCTCCTCACCCTCCTCGTGAGGGGAGGAAGACCTCGGACCCCCTCGCCTTAAGCCCTTTCTCCCCTTTAGCACGGGGGTGGCGGGGTTCGCACGCCCCTCGCTCGGTGCGGCCGGTGACCCCGGGGCACGGCGAGGTGCCCGCCGCGGCGGAGCGCTGCCCGCTTCTCTGTTCCCCGGGAAATCCCGCCCCCCCCTCCTCCTCCTCCCCCCCGCGCAGGGTGGGGGTGGGGGTTGTCGGGGTGGGGGGGCGGGATGGGAAGCGCTCATTGAGTGACAGGCACGTCCGTCAATTCTACGGCCAATCGGCACCTTGGTCCCGCCCACCTCGCCCTCTCCCATTGGCTGCCGCGGCCAGGAAGGGGATGTGGAGAGGGGCAAGGAGAGGGGGGGGAGAAGAAGGGGGAGCGACCGCCGAAGAAAAATGTCCGTAGAAGCGGAGCGCCCCGCCCCCTCGTCCCGCCTCCTCCGCCTTTCCATTGGCGAAGGGAGAGGAGCGTCAGCCAATCAGCTGGGAGGAGGGCGGGAGAAGCCCCGCCCAAGTCCCCGCCTCCCAGCGGGACAGGCCACGCCCCCTCTCTGGGGAGGCCTTTTGTGGAATGTTTACATCGGCCGCCGCCCGCGCGCGCGCTCCCTCACGGTCCCCCCCTCCCCTGTCCTCCGCCGGGTCCCGTCGCCGACATCCCCCCACCGGGGGAGGTGGGGGGGTGTC
>JAOXNO010000033.1:32794002-32870016 GCA_028565335.1 Limnodromus scolopaceus | reverse complement strand
GCAGGAGCGCGGAGCGGCCCGGGCTGAAAGCTCGCTGGGGGACGCGGGGCGGAGAGGGCGCAGGTGCGGGGCAGGCCCGGCCCGGCCGGGGATTGCGGGGGCCGGGCGGCCGCGGGCGGACATGGCAGCCCCCGCTTCTTGAATGCGTTCGGCCGCCCCCCCGCCGCCGATGGCCGAAGCCTGGAGGCTGGAGGAGGACGAGGAGGAGCTGCGGGAGCTCGGGAGGAGGCACCGGAGGGTCGCCCTGAGCTCGGCGGCAGGTGAGGGGCGGGGGCGCGGCGGGCCGTGGCGTCGCTTGCTTTGGGCTAAGCCCTGGCCCGCTCCGCCGGTCTGAATTCCTTGTCAGGGGCTGGGCGGCCTTGGTGGTGCCGCCCCGATGGGTGCCGTCCCGGCCGGCCTCGCCCGAGGTCGGGGCAGGTCAGCCCCGGTGCATCATCTGAGCCACGGGCAAGCGTGATCCCCCCGCGGGCTCTCCTCCCCGGGGCTCAGCCCCCCCGCCTTCTCCGAGCTTGGGCTAGCATGGGCACACACCGTCCACCAGAGACACAGTCAGTCGCTTAAGGTGCCATAGCAGGAAATAAAATACCCATTTTTCTTGAAAGCATCGAGGTGGAGGAACATTTAGATACCAAGGTTGTCCAGGATTGTTATATGGAGGTTCGGGCAGCAGGCCCGGCCAAACAGGAGGCAAGAATCGGTGTGTACAAAAAGGCATGGAGAGAGGATCTTGGGAGCATGTGGACTGATACGTCTTTATAGAGAGGCTTGGAGGTCGCCACAGGCTTTTATTTGAAATGATGAAATCCAGCGGATCCTGGCAGCAATTGAAAGTATTTAATTCACACCTCATTGTTAACTGAGGGGCAACGTGTGTACTCACCTTTCTATAGTTACTGAGGTGTAAATGCAGCGTTTTTCTGGCAGTGTAAAATCCTCTCCAGAATGAATTGTTTTCCTAAGGTCTGTTTCCAGGGAAAATCTCAGCCACTGTATACTTAAAGTTGAATTCTAAATATTCTGATTTTTAATAATTATGATACAACCTTAACGGTGTAGGTGCATGAATTTCTGCAATTCATGTGGGTTTGCATCCATTTGAGCAAAAAGAAATCGAGTGTCCCCTCATAGATGACAAAACCGCAGCAATTTGAGGGACCACAGAGGAAAAGTTGAAAGAAGCAGGCCCTGTGGCTTCTAGTGACCCTAGTTTTGCCACTCCATATCTGGGCAGGTGCAGGATTAGCAGGAACCTATTGAAACCATTGTGGCTTGCCATGCGTGCAGGGTTTCGCTTGTCTAGGGTAGGGTGCAAAAAAAAAAGAAAGTCTTGGTTCCTGAATGGTTTCTTTAATAGCAAAATGTTCACACTGCTAGTTGTGATGTCTGGTTTTATAAAGTTTTTTTTTTTTTGAGATTTTTTTATTAGCGGAAAACATGTAATTGGTTCTACAGTTTATGTATGTCTATAATCTTTGCCACCTTCTTGTGGAACAAAGCTTGTTCCCAGAGTTTGTCTTTGGCACAATGCTACCAGTCAGTCATAAAAAGCCTGCGTCCTTTTTTATTTTTATTATTGTTTTGTCCTGACAACACCCCTTAGAAATGGACCTGGCACTGTTTACCTTGCTAGTGCGAAGTAGGTGTGAGTGAATAGCATTCTGCTTTAGCTGTCCCGCCTTCTTTCCATCTGTATGCAAGACTCTACAGTGGAAAACAGCACAGAGACTATCAGCAGGAGCATTCTTAAGGCATCGCTGAAGAATATCACCCCAGGTGGATGAGTTTGCTGTTCTTCCCTTACTTGACAGTACTCTTATACCTTTATTTACAAACCTATTGAAAATAAGCGGGCGGGTTTTTCCATGTAATATGCAGTTACACTGCCAAAATGGTAATGTAAAAACGTGTTAAATAAGCCTGTTGGATATTTTTGCAGGGTTTAAGAGATGTAGTTGCATCTTAGCAGGCTGTCAATTTAAGCATTTCAGTCTGTTAAACTAATGGTGAAGGCGAGTGACTTAAATTTCCGGTATGTTCAGCTTATGCATGAAAGTGCATAAGGGCTGTTGCTCACCTTTGTCCTGCGCGTATAACACGTGTGTGCAAAGTGGCAGTTGGGAGGTGAAAGTTCAGAAATGCTTCGGACTTGCTAAACGCTCAGACGTGTAATTAGCACTGTTTTATAGGAGGACCAGAACACAGGAGACCGTGGAAGGAAGAAGTAGTATTTTCCCTTGGAGCTAGTCACAGGTACTGTGGGATGAAGCCAGCTAGACATACCTAACAGCTTCCTGCTGCTGGAGGTGTGATCTCTTCTGTGGATGCACGCTTGTGCTCTCCCTCCTGTGTCCGCTCTGCTGCTTGTCCGACCTGTTGGTGAGTGAAGTCACTGAAGCTGTGGTTTGGTGGCAGCCTGGGCTGATCTACCTGGCAGTTGCTGAGGCCTCTCTTGGGAGCTCTTGTGCTCGCTAGAACCTGCACCAACCTGTTCGGGTGCCTTGGCCAAGCAGAGAGCTATTTTTCTTGTTCTCTTCAGTGGAGAGCCTGCTGATTCAACTTGCTGGAATCATTCTGTACAGGTTCTGATGAGTGTTGAAGCTGGCACAAGGGAAAGAGTAGGAACATGCAGCCGGAGGGAGGTAAGAGACTATGCCAGCCAGGAGTTAGTTTGGCTTAGGTTGCTGTGAAACTGCAGCCTGAGAGCTGTTAGACATCTACTCAGGTGGTGTTTTTTATTTGGTTGGTTGGGGCTTGTTGGTTTCATTGGGGTGTTTTGCTGGATTAGGGGGGACTTTTTTGCTGGTTAATGAGCTGAAGAAGCTTGCTTAAGCTCTAGACAAGTGTGTCAGAGCTGATGTTAAAGCAGGGAATGAAAACTTGGAGACATGGGCAGAACCATCCTTGTCCGTGGAGTGGTTATACATAGCTCAGCTGACTTGTCTGACTGCCTGTTTTTACCCCACTGCACATCATGGCGATGGAATTGTTTTCTCTGAATTCAAGAAAGTTTTTTAATTAGTGTGTTCTGGAAAACCTGCAAAAAGATATTAAGTAGAGCAATTCGAGACTCTTCTAATGAAATGATCATCCCTTTGAGAAAATACTGATTGTTTATTTTTTTTCTATATGTGTAGTTTTTTTAAGTGATATGGAGGAGAACTAGGATACATTCTTTAAAAATGGAGAAGAATAAAATTAGCTGTGTAGGTTCATTAAACTTAATCATCTGGTCACCTGCTGTGGGAAAGGAAGCTAGTCTTGCTGGAAACCTTTAGATTATTTTACAGCTATATAAATAAGTAAAATAACATGATCGATTTCGCCCCCTTTGTTGCATATTTCTGTCACATACGTTATTGCTCTGGGAAGTAATAGAGAATGCTGGATTTTTACTGGATTTTTTGGTTTAGAATGTTAGTATTTTTATTTAGCTTTTCATAAAGCGTAAAAAAACCCAACCTGACCAACCAATAACAAAAAAACCAAACTAAAGTCCAATTTCCCCATAAACTTACAAGTTTTCTCCAGTCTAACTTTGGACCTTAATCTGGTGTGCTTTCCTATTTTGACTAGCTTTTTATTCTGTGACTACTGACTAAAATAAGTGGATTTGCAGGAAAGTTTATTGTGAATATAGTAAATCTTAGTTATGAGGTGTATTGCTTAATTATGTGTCCTTGCCACTGCATTAGGGCTGAGGGATAATCTTAGTATTCTGATGTTATCTAAAGCACACAAGAAATTTTTAACATATTCAGTATCTATATTATTTCACTTTGAATTCTGGTCAGTGTTCCTTGAGAAATAATAGCCCATTATGGATGTGGCAGATGTTTCCTTACTTAAAAATAAAATAAAATTGCCAAATATAGAAGTCAATAATGAAATTTATTTGAGTTCATAATGAAGAGCTATTGTGATTTGTACTTTAATGTGTGGTTAAAAGTGCAGATGGTCAATAATACAAGGAAAGGCTTTGACTTAATTTAATATTGCTCTGTTTTACTTATCACAAATACTTGTCTGTGGTTTGTTCCCACACAGTGGCTATAAATTTTGCACACAAGTTTTGCTACGCTTTTTATTTGTTTCCCACCCCACCCCCCCGGCCCGTACCATTCCTGTTTCTCTGCAGAATTTCAGATGCTTTCTGGAACTTTTTAAACTCTAGTGGGCTATTTTAGATTATGGGTGAAATAATCTATTTTTGGCTGGTTGATTGACTGAATACTTTAGGATTTTTCTTGCCAAAACGAGATCTAATTCAGAGTTGGATCAATTCTTTACACTCCCACAACTCCCACATCAGACTGGCACTGACATGTTTTGGAAGCTGAGAACAATGAACTGTGTCCAATATAACAAATTAAAGTTGAATGTTTCACTGCTCAACATGCTGAGAGGTTATGGGGGTACATTTGTGTTGTGCGTCTGATGAAATTCAGTGAACACTAATTTGCAGGCATTGTGCAATTTTTACAGATAAATGAAGAATTTCATACAAGAATGCTCAGTGGTTGTTCCCAGGTTAATGCAAAATAGTGTTCAGCCTTAAGAAGTAAAAAATAAGATGTTCTGAAATTCTTAATGAAGTTCTCAAGTCTGAGACTGATAAAGTGATGATGTCCTTTAGGACATCTGGATCATAACATGAACAGCTTGACCTTAGTACTTCCCAAGGGAATGCCAGTGACCCTGGAGCGTAGAGAAAGCACGATTAGGGAAAAGGTGGCCCTAAGAGTTAGTTGCTGTGTTCTTAAAATCTTAACTAAATCTTACATTTAAGAAGCAGAAAGATCTGCATCTTCTGGAACAGAAGTCAGAATTGTTCAGCTGGAAACTTCTTTATCTGCATGCCTGTGTCCTTCACTGCAAATCTGGAAATTTTTCTGCTTGTCCATAGCGGGAGTAACCATTTATCATTTCTTACTCAGAGAAGAAAAAAAATAAATCCCAGTAGAGCAGATTACCTGTCTTGGATAAATGCATAAGGTCTGCCTAGGATCTGCTAGTCTGTCCACATGTACAGAAGAAGCCCTAATAAAGAGGGCTGAGAGGAGAGTTGGGGTGGGTGGGAGCAGATATTTGTTTTATTTATTTTATCAGTTGGCTCAGCAGTTCAAGAATGATAGAGTTGCTTGCCAGCTGTGCCTCTGTTCCCTCCCTCTCCTGGGATTCAGTCTGTTCTGGTTTTGTAGTCCCAATGCAGGCTCAAGGGCTTCAGTTTTACTAATTGCTTGAGGCACCACCACAATAAAACACTTAAAATTCAAAGAGCGCAAATAATGTAATTCTTCTGTAATAATCCCTAACTGGTGCTAATATATTGTATCCTGTACGTCTTAAAAAGATTAGCTGATTAGGCCTTCTCCATAGCCCGTTGAAGTTACTGCACGCATTTCTGCTAAATTTCATAGTCTTGAACATAGGTCACTTGAGGTAAATATCAGATACTAACTAAAGCTTTTGTGGAAGTTAAATAATGTAGCCTATATGTGGAAATCCACCAACACATCTTGAAAATAAAGTGTATTGTCAGTGGCAAGAAGAAAAACTGCTTGCAGTTACTCGGCCAAGGGTGTAGAATAAAACACAGAATGTTGTGTCTTTTGAAGAAGCAACCTTTCTAAAAATAAAGGCTGCTCTAAGGAAAATAACTGAATAACTTCTTACTAGTTAATAACTAACAACAGGGTGATTCCCTAACCAAGGAAACTATAGAAGGACAAATAATAGTAAGTAGCATTTTTGTTATTATTACATGATGAAATGGACCTTCTTCACTTAGGCTGTAGTCAGAGCAAGGCACAAAATTGTGTCATGCATTAGGAGCGTTGAGTTTGTAGCCACAGAATAATCCATGGAGTTATGATTGCCCGAAGACCATGCTGTTAACTGTGTTGCAAGCAATCATTTCCTGTCAAGGTAACAAATGATAAATCAGGGTTGTTGCATAAAGAATGGGGATAGACAGCAAAGGGCAGAATGAGTCATAATCTCATTGCAGGAAGCTTTTACTATCATGGTGGTTGTTTACAAGGCGGAAAAAGCTTTATTATTTATAAATAAATTTGTGAACTTTTGAAAATAGAGACTTGATTTAAAATATGGAAACAACAGAGAAGCAGTGTTGACGCTCTCTCTGTTAAAAGTTAATGTATTTCTGCATGTGTTGTTTCAGTAAGTATGAATATACATACAATATGGGCCGTATGAATATACATACAATATGGGCCGTATGAAAAGAAATTTTCTTTTGACAGCACTTAAAGCCATTTGGCATAACCTTCTTCTATTGATGCCTATTATCTATAGTTAAATACGGCGCTTTACATTTAGCATGGTTTAGTTTCTTTGCTTTGATGATTTTGTGTTTGTGGCCACGGAAGTGTTGGCTGGAAGGGAGCTCAGGGGTCACCTAGTCCAGCCTCCTGCTTGAAGCAGGACTGTTGCCAAGGCTAGATTCATCCAGCCAAGGCTTTGTCTAGCTGTGTCTTGAAAAGTCTCCCAAAAGAGAGGAATTTACAGCCTCTGTGTGTAACCTGCTCCGGAGCTACACTACCTCCTCGTAAAAGAATTTTTCCTCATTTTCGACGTGAACCTCCCAAGCCACAGTTGTGACAATTTGCCCCTTGTAATACTGTCCACTAACACCAGAGAGAGTTTGCATTTGGGATCTTTGTTGTTACCCTTCAAGTAGCAGTGTGCTGCTGTTACGTAGCTCCTTTGCCTCTTCTTTACCAGACTAGACAAGTCTGCCTCCTTCAACCTTTGTATTGTGCAGTCCTGCCTCATTTATTCAGGTTCTCAAAATGTACAAAAATGGAGTGGAAGCACTGGCTTCGTTGCTGGCCAGAATTTTCACTCTTCTCTTGGAAAACAGCATGTACCCAAGTTACTGAAGCATTCCAGCAACAGACTTGGGAAGACAATGTATCGTCTATTTATCTGTGGTTTATGCTTGGCAAGTATCCTTCTCTTCAGTGGAGGACAAAAATAAGTTTTGCATGAAAGCTTAGATTTAGTGGTTGATAGCACATAGTAGGAAAACTTCCTTTTTTCTCCTCAACGTTGTATGAATTTTGAACAGACACAGGATTTTATGGATATCGATATTTTTAAATTGGCCATCTGATGTAGTGCTGTGTTTCACTGACTGCTTCAGGTGGTGGTGTAATCGGCAGAGATTTGTATGGATTGCATGTGTTATTCTGAAAACACCAATTTGACATTCTGACTTGAAAATTTACTATCTTCTTACAGGATTTAATGGAATTCGAAGTAAGATACTTCAAAGATGAACTTAATTGGTTTATGAAGTCTTGCATATGTTACAAAACAAATCTATACCTGCTTTCTATGGCTGTATGTAGCTGTAGGGCTAGCTTGAAGGGCTGGATGAAAGCAAGACTGAAAATGTTCACACTGTAGTAGAAGCTGAATGCAACAGATCTTACTGTTAATTTTCTTTCCTACTGCCTTTTTTCCCCCTCCACTTTCCAAGAGGTGGTTGTATTTATTTGGGTGTGGGTCATCACCTCAGTCAGTTTGTTCAGGCTTTTGGAGAAAATGTGATTGGATCAGAACATGCAGAAGATTTCAGATGATTGACATTGTCACTCCTGTAACTGCCTTAGCCTTCCAGAGCCGTGATAGTAGCTCATATGTGCCCCAGTGTGTAAAGGGAAAAAAATACAGAACAAGAATTTTACAATTTTCATGTCCTTAGGAATGTCATACTGGGTCAGGCAAAAGGTTCATCTTCTCAGGTAACCTGTTCCTTACAATTGCCTACAAATGTCTTGAGGAAAGTATGCAAGAAATGTCTCCTAGGATTGAAGTTTCACTTCCAAGAGAGATTCCTTCCCCTCTGCAGTCGATGTTGTAGTAACTTCTCGGAGGCTTCATATGAAAGGCCCTGCTAAATTGTTGGCAATGGATTTGTCTTTCATGAATTCAGTTCCTTTTTTGAATCTACTTACACTTTTGATTTTCAAATTGTAGATGGTAGTAAGGAACACAATTATTCATTATATATAAGTCAGTTATTACCTTTTACATGCTGGTTGGTATTTTTACTGGCTATTCACTAGTTCTTGAATTGTGATGATAAATTTCTTATCTATATTTTCCTTTTTTAATATGGTTTTGAGTGTGGTGATTTACACACTTAGGTAAATTTTCAAGCACCGCGTTTCCTGCAAAGGGGTTTCTGATCCATTCTCCTTCTAGACAGAATATTGTATGCATAAAAAAAGCCATTTGACTTTTTTCTTCAGCTATAATATTTTGCTTCTATTTATAAGAGATAAGCTCAAATTAACATAAATTGTTTTCTTAAGGTGATAAATTTGTATTCATCATAGACTCCGTTTTGCATTAAAACCTGAGCACTCAATATCACAGATTTGCACATGAAAATTGATTCAGGTTGTGCACATCTGTGCTAAATCATTTACAAGAATTTTTGAGTGAACAGTGTGCTGTGATGTTATTCATTATTAAAATACTGTTGGCTCACCCTGTTGGACCAATGGGACATAAAAGCCTGGAAACAAGCTCAGCATTTTGATAACTTTCTCATAATAAATTGCTCCATCATTGTGCTGCATTCATTTTGTAACTGTCTGCACTGTAAATCTAGGGTGCAGAAACTAATAGCAATGGGGCATTTGGGACCAAAGTAAAAGTTTTGGAAAAAATCTGTCTCTTTCTACCTAGTACTTTGCAAATGGCATTGTGAGGTGTCACAGTTTGTCTGATGGCCAATGCTGTAAGCTTTGTCATTTGTCATAAGCTTGTCAACTTTTGCAAGCATGTCTGATGAAACACCCAGGGATCTCCAGACTGGAATGATGAAGTTCACCTGAGAATGGGGTTCCTGAGGGTGGGACACCTGCTGTAGTCTACCACGTACATTATTAAGCAGGTCAAGACATTGCTTGGAAGAGCGTCACTACCAACGTGAACAGGTATCACTAAATGATGAGATGGGATAATGCTGCAGACCTCATATATCTAGTACTCATGGGTATAACTCCATGATGACAAGGTCCATTTCTCCATGCCGGTGTGAAAGCTTGCTATAGATCACCAATATCTTCTCTGGAAAATGCATGGTAGCTGCTGCTGTGACATGAGGCACGCTTCATTCCTCTAATTGCAGTCCACTAGCTTGATGTTGGTGGATCCATTATCAAGAGGTTTAATTTAATTGAGGTGTGTCGTTATGGTATTTCACTCTTGGCACCATAGCACTTTAGAGGTACTTATTAGTGTATTTACAGAAGCTGGAAGCCTCTGACAGGATCTGTAGGTTTTTTTGGTGTGTGCGCAGGAGTGGGAAGAGGAGAGGTCTGGGAGTGTGTGGGAGGAGAGCTATTTCTCCAAGGTATTGAAGAATTGAAACAGTCTCTGCCAGCATTACCAGAGTGCTCAGAAACCGTGGGTTTATCTGCAGTAAACACAGGATCCTTTGTTTTGAGGATTTCTGTATGCTTATGGCTTTGCCATATTTTCGCTTGTTCATTTAAAGCTGCCCTATGGTTCCTGAAGCTTCTCATTGGACAGTAGGGAAAACTGCTCCCTGTTACCATGAGTAGCAACAGAAAGCGTGGAATTTGCATTTAGAAAACTGACAAGAAGATGCAGTAAACGGATGTCAAGGCTGGAAACAGCAAAAAAATTACTTTTATAATAGCTGCTTTTTCTATTGTGTATTTTTTGAGAGGCTGTAAGGAGAAGTACAATTGCTAAGCATTTGGAAAAACAGATGAGAAAGCTCTGTGAAATACTGTAATTTCTCAGGAGCCCAGAGATAGGTGCAGTCAGCTCTTGCCTAAAGCACAGGGGCCATGTGAAGAATGAAAGGTGTATACGTCTAATGTGAATGGTTGTTTAGAACTCATTTCTTAGAATTGTGACTTACAGCTTTTATTTTGTACACAGAGACACAGTATTTTCATTACAATTTGTATAAGTTTTGTAAATTTTTTTGAATTCAACCATGTTTTCAATTTCCAATTAAAAAATGATACACCGAGCTGTGTGATGTGAACCATACTCATTTTTGCTGAGTGTGCTTGAAGTTCTTATGAAGTGGTATGAAAGTCCTGTGCTCTGGAAGGGTGGCCTGTGTATTTTTCATCACAGCAGGTGGTGTTTCTATTTTGGAACTTACTGTTTCATTGTTGTCCCCCTCTTTTTTGCCTCCTGTCTTCCCTCTTTATAAAATATTGCGTCTCATTTGGAGCTTGGAAGAATATATGTATGTTCCCCACTGGTTAGAGGAGTGGACCTGTGTTAAGAGGTAATGGCACTGGTGTCCAGTGACTGCATCTTTCTTTCCTTGTCACAGTCACTGAGGATGCGTTGGCTTCCTCAGTAATCTCTGCTCTTTGGCACTCTTCCCAATTAGCCAGCACTTGAGATGCTCTCCCACTGTTTAACTGGGCTCCCCTTTCAACTTCCTGTGTCAAGCTGTCATAAGACCCTATTTTAATGTTGGTCAGATAAGCCTGCACACCTTAATTTTCCCACGGACCAGGCTGATGAACAAGATGTGGCTACAGAGTGATCAGATTTACTGCACAGATGCACCTTCTGCATGAGATGAAATCACAGTGCAAGCTGTACACAGTGACTTCTTATCAGGTTGGTCCTCAAGGACCAAAGGGCACAAATGCAGATTTACATGTACAGATGTTACACCAGTAACGAAGGAGTCTGAGGTACCATAAAGGGGATGTGGTGTAAGTTTAATACTTACCTTGGAGTGGAAGTGGATAAACTCATCTCACACCTCAGTAAAATGTCTTCAGAAAGCCAGATGACTCACATCTTAAAAACTGATTTCTGGGTGCTGATGTCTATGTTATCAAATAATACGCGTTAAAATACGACACGTTTCAAGAACAGACAAGTGCTAGGCTTCCTGTTCTGTGGAATATGGGCTTAGAGTTGCACAACTTTTAAGTATGTGCTCAATGCTAATGGGTGAGGGTTGTATCAGGTTGCAATGATTTATTGGTATATACCAACATTATTAAACAAGCCACTTTTTTACACCATTGAATTAAGCCTTTTCATGATGCTTCTAGAGCTTGTAATCTTTGTTTTATAATAAAGTGCAAGAGACCTTTTTGGGAATAATCCATTTTGTGGTACTTAAGAAAAATCCAGTGCATGTGAGAAACAATTGTTACATTCTCTTTCCCAGAAATTTGTGTTTCTGTGTGGCTGTTGGGCAGAATAACAAGTGTCACTGGAGGAAAATATTTTGTTAATAGGCTAATTTCAAATGCACTTCTATAGAAAATCAGTACTTGCAACAAATTCATCGTGGTTTAAAAATGTTCTCTTGTTACGTGTCTATGTGGACTGGGTAAACAGTTTGGGGCTTCTTTCTTCATAAATAGTGACGAGGGACCACAAAATATTCCAAGAACAAGCTTTTGAGTATTTCAGTGGTATCTTAAGAGAAATAAATACTGTTATTTGCCTGGCACATTTCTGTTTTTATAGAGGTTGTTCTTTTGTGGTTCAGCATGTTACAATCTTTTATTTTAATAAGTAATTTTCTTTCTCTCTGTGTCATTTCATCCCCCTGGTTTCCAAATTCCTCCCGAAGTGCAGACCTATGGACTTAGTTGCACTCACCATAATGTCTAATTCCCAAATTGGAAGCAGTGTTATTTGTATTGCTGTCAGTGGCTTCACAGGATGAAATAATCAAGAAAGGATTTTTCTTGTTTGTTTGTTTTAAAGCTGAATTAGTTTCCTGTG
This sequence comes from Limnodromus scolopaceus, assembly GCA_028565335.1. NCBI lineage: Eukaryota > Metazoa > Chordata > Aves > Charadriiformes > Scolopacidae > Limnodromus > Limnodromus scolopaceus. Next base: position 32,858,232 of record JAOXNO010000033.1, on the reverse strand, counting down.
GTACAGAAGTGGGAATATCATCTGCTGATATTGCTATTCAGCATGTTATTGTGAATCCATGTCTCATGCACATTAAATAAGACTTAATTTCCAAGTGCATAATGTGTAAGATTAAATTGGAGATATTTGTTGTTGAGGTTTGCCATCTCAACAATCAAAACATATTGTTTTGGGTAAGCGAATTCAGAAAACTTTTAATTGCCCAATGGAACAGGGTTGTTGGGTTGGCAGGGAAAGTGGGAAGGGGGAGATTTGCTAAGTATGTTACATCCAAGATTAAATATTCTTACTATATAGCATAGTAGCTTCGGAAAGTAATAAGGTAGTGTGTGACTTCTTAAAAATTGTAAATTATTATCTGAAATGTATACAATAACGGCTGTTTCTACAACACATGGTTTTGTACTATATCGGTCAAAGGAAATTCCTTAAATGGTACAAGTGATATCCCCTGCAGCCATAGCCTCAAATTATCCTGCCTGTGGCTGGGAATGCACAAGTTCAGGAAATTGTCATTTAACAGAAAAAAATCCAAACCAAACAAGCGAAATGCCCTGTAGAAGACTTAAGGAAAAGTGTTCTTTTTATATTATTTTCAGAAAGTCTTTTATCATGTTTGGCTCAGTCGCTCAAAAGCACGATTTCTCTGTGCATATTTTAGGTCTCCAGGCATGGAGTGTGCCCTAAATTAGTGTGGTAAGGGGCATGTTGTGCCAGGTAAGTGTACCTACACACAGGTGTTCAAAGCTGGAGGTTCTTTTAGTGCTGGATGTGCTGGTCCACAAGCAGCTGTTAATACAATGTAGGACCCATGAGTTTATTACATGTCTAACTGCATCGCACCTATTGCATGTTGTGTCTCAGTGCCCTATGGCAGGCAGACATACCATACTGTAAGACTCTGGGCTCTGTTGTCTAGTTGAGGAATATGCAGAGCCTCTACAGGCATGCTCAATCTCTGATCTGGAAAGAAAGAGATAAAAGGATGCTCTTGAAAGATAATTTCCTTTTACGGGCAATGATAGCAACATCAGAGAAATGTTTTTCAGAAATGTAGAGCTAACATTCCTGAAATGTCTAGAAAGGAAGGTTATAAATCTTTGTCAAAAAGTTAAGCCAGTTGGTATTTTCCTCATGAAAGTTTTTAAAAAAACAGAAGTAGTAGGGCTCATCTTGAGTAGCTGCCACTGTGATTTTTGGTGGTGTGCGGATACCTATGTTTGCTTGTACCTGAAGTACATAATCTAAGAATAATGATCCACTGATCAGCTGGAGTGTCTCATATGAAGATGTAGGGATTCGTACTTTCAGGAGTTGCTCATTTCTTGACAAAAGAGCTTTAGAAATGTATCCTAAATTTCCTTCTTAAAGAAGGTGTTGTGGTAGAAGGTAGAACTATAGTAACATATGCTTATGCTGTGTATATTTGATTGCTTTATCTACTTTGTTTATCATTCGCAGCCTTAGAACAAGTCCGGTTCCTGGTGCTGAATTTGGTCTGGATTTTTATAACACGGACCTTTTTGAGAAGTCGTGAGAGCTTACACAGTCTGTTTCCTTTCTCGTTTCTGCATCAGCCCTGCTCATGCTGGCACATATGTTTGCACTGATGCACAGACACTCACACTACCTTTGCTGCTGATTGGTTTTTGTGGCTCTGAATTTCTACACCCTCATTCTTGCTCCTATGTTACTCCTGCAAGAGTGAGGGGATAGAAATTCAGAGCCACAAAAACAAATCAGCAGCAAATGTAGCACTGGCAAATGTGGCTTTTGTTGTCCAGGAATTTATTTCTTCACTTATATATTGTACAACTGCACAAAAGGCTTTAAAGGTGACTATAGTTTATTGTTAATCTCTTTAGCAAGTTAAAGAATATGGTCTTTGGATAATTACAGACTTTATGGTGGTTAGTAGGTTTCAAGGTTAAATACTAAATCACAGAGGCTCAATGCATTCTTTGGTATGTGTTGGGACCTAACACACCCCTCCCTCCCCCCCAGCTATGTATCAGTCATGCTTAAGAGTGGGGAAAAAAGCATTACTCCAAGTATAAAAAAACTACCAGAACGCTTTGTGCTTAGAAGACTCAGTTACTGTTTAGTATTAAAACTGACAGGCTAGCGTCATTTTATTTGAGGGTGTTATAATGTAATTATTCCCCTCAATGTACTACTCTGGAATTCAAAATTTAAAGCAAGTATAAAAACTGTCTGCCTTTACAGTTATAAACTCTGAGCATGTCCTGGTTTTGTGGCCTTATGGAGTAAAGGGAAAGCTGTACATAAACTAAATGAAAAAAGTTTCTTCCAAGCCTCTCATTAATCTCTCCCTGAACCTTCTGCCTTTTAAACAACTGATAAGAGACTCTGCTGTTACGATACTAAAATACATAAATAAATGTTCAGTTTTATGGGTTTTGTTGTAGAGCATTTCCTAATAAAATGGAGTGTAATTTATAGTAGATTCTATACAGTGGAATTAATTTGCGTCGTTCTGACTCCTTACCTGAGAGAAGTGCTAAAAAGAAGGAAGAGTTGCTGTAAGCCCCAGTGTGCCTTAACAGAATGGAAGACAAAAAGATTGCAGTATTGATGGCAATTATTGCTTATCTCAGTGCAAATAAAGCAACTAGCATTAAAAATCCCGCACAAATACAGATGTTTTTTTCCCAGAAAATGTGCACTTTAGTTTGAGTGAGGGCCCCATCTACATTGGCAATTTGAAATGGAAGTTTGGGGCTCTGGATCCAAAGCGATTGGCTAATGGGCACTTGCACCATTCAGCTACTGTCAGCTGGGTAGTCAAAATAAATGTTACTAAAATAATGGTAGGAGCCACCACATTTCTACATGATGCCTTCTGAAGTTGCTGCATCCATCTTAGCATCTAGGTATGATAAGGCCTGGAAGTTTATGCTCGTTTGGGATGCTCCTTAGGGATTAAGGCATTTAGATTAGGACAGGTTGTATAGCTTCTTTCAACAGTTCCCTGCTCTGAGAATATGGCTTCTCTGTGTATTTTGTATTTTGGTGTTGCCAGCAATGCTTAAGAGCCCACTGTTCCCATTTCTTGGTTTATCTAGAGGTTTGCGGTTGTTACAGAAGCATTGTTATAAGCATCTCATGCTACCATTCATTACGAAGCCACTGCCGTGCCATCGGGGGCTAAAACCAACAGAAATGGAGACAGCTGGTTGCTCTAACTAGTGTCTTCCTGAAGAATGTTACAATGTCCTGCCCCCTCTGGTGGCTGCTCAATTCAAGACCAATAATTAAGATGAAAAATACAGTATTTCCCAGAAATGGAAATGTTGTGTGCCCCCGTTTGCTCTCTTCAGGCAATTCAGCTTTTAAAAGAGATTGAGCTGTGGGATGGGGTTAAGAGTAGGAAGTTACCTATATTGGGAGGTAGTTGCAGTGGATGTTCCCCAGTAGATTTGCAAGCTCGAAGCGGCAGAACGTGTGTTAACTTTCCACTCATTTTTCAACAGCATTTCATGTTTATACTGAAATTTTTTTCTAGTGAGAGCAGGCTTTTCAGTTGAAGTCACTCTTAGCAACAAGATACTTTGAAGAAGCTTGCAAAATAAACAGAGAAAAACAATGGCTCTGTTTGGTGTGAGTTGCCTTTTTCCTTTTCTTTGCTTGTCTTCCAGAGACAAGAGTGAATGCCCTAAAAGCTATTGTTTTCTGCTTTGGTGGTCTTTTTGGCAAAATCTTAAGCTATTCTGAGTTTGTGGAGCAACTGAAATAATGTTGAGTCAGTTATTTTTCTCCTGATGGTTATGTTTATATTTTCCTTGAGAAGAAAAGCTGTTCTATCATATTAAAAGCAAACAAACAAAGAAGATAATTTTCCCATGCTTGAAGGGCAAGAGAGTCACCAGTCAGAGAAACCCGTTCCTTTCTAAAAGCAACGGGAACATGGCATTTCTGTCTGCTGCTCAATCTTTGAATGCTGAAAAAAGGCATAACGTGTCCATGCTATTGATTAAATAGACACAGCACAATTTTGTAAATAAACACTATTTTTCCAAATAGCTGTGATATGAATAGGAGATCTTTGTGTCCTGATGTTTTCCTTCATTCTTCTACAGTGCTTAAAACTTGGCCCCAGCCTTCCCAACCTCTGCCAGGAGCCTCTGACTCTTCCCACCTCATCTGCTCCACCTGCCAGCTCCTTGACTTCTTGCACTTTATCCTGCTGCTGAACAAGGATAATATATTTCTCCCGCACTGGCTGTATTTGTATAAGGGCAGCAAAGGTTTTGTAAAGAGTGGATGCTAATATGAAGTGGAGAAAATCTTTTTAAGCCTGCACTATAGGAGGTTGGAGGAGGGTCAGTTTGTATGGATTGGGAGATTGCAAGTCTCTGGAGGTGTGAATTGTGGATTGGAGAACGGGTTCTGTCTGCAGAAGACCCAGCTCTGTGGTGTAAGTCTGTGCTATCCGAACTAGCTGGCAAAATCTGCAGTAGTAAAATTAAAGAGTTGTTAGCACCGCACCACCTTTAGGGTAGTTGTCAGTAAATCAAGAAGAGATCTGCCAGGCTAGCACAAAGCCCCAACTACACACTCTTCTCCTCTATCAAGTGAAGGGGATGATGCTGATTTTCAAAAACAGTTCATTAACCAAAATAAACTTAGAATCAAAGAATCCAGTTCTCTAGCTTGTGAATACTAGTTGCTTAGGAATTTCTAGCCTATTTGACTATAGCTACATACACAGTAAAGAATTATATTACTTTAGCAATACAAGGATAGGGAGAATAATACTGGTGTCTCATCTGTGGAAGCTTGTGCCTGGAAGGTAGTATCTGTCACTGGGAGTGGAATTTTTTTCTGTAAATTTGCCATGCTGGAGCATGGATTGCCTTGTTTGTTTATTGTGCGTGGTAGTCCAGCAGACATTCAATGTTTGCTCAAATCTCACATGCAGTTTTGGCTTCCAGAGGTTGGAATTGAAGGATATATAGTATTGTGCTAGAAAGACAGAGTGTCCATAATGTTTTATAGCAATTTATGTTTGAAATAGAGCAATATCTGTAGTGCAGGATTTGATTTTCAGATCTTTGCATCTGTACGGTCTTCTTGCTTATTTCTGTTAGAAAAGATTGCAAAGAGATCCCTCAGTTCTTCAGGTAACACGTATAGAGTAAAAGAGAATCAGCTGTGGGTATACACTTTTGTGACCCAACTTTTGCAAGCCAAGAATTTGCCTGCAGAATGCAGGAATGGGATCTGCATGTGGGTGTGTGTATCTATATAGTAAAGGGGAAAAAAATTACCTGTTTCTTCTGAGCTTTCCTATTCTAGAGGTGTATGACATCACTTGAATTGGTGCTTGTACGTTATGCCAAAACAGCATCTGGAATTGCAGAATTTAAACACTAAATTGAAAGATTCAGCTCTTTGAGTCTCTTGTTACACTTGATACTAAATCAAATTTAAAAGATTAAGTTCACAACTTTAAACAGGTGCAGGTTTTATGTCTGTTTTAAAATGCTAACTGCGTGCTTGTGGGTTTTCATTTCCCTTTGTTCCCTTTGTTCATTTTAGCAAGACCAGTGTACATGTGGATGATGTGCTTTCACTAAGATTAGCAGTAAACAAAATGTGTAAAAACAAAGGTAATGCTTCCTGTTTCAACAATTCAATGGAACAAAAGGGAATTGCATTGATTTCCTGAGCGAGCAGGTTGCAGTGGGGTGGCCGGGCTGGGGTGAATCTGCCGACTGGACATGGGCTGAGGGAGAAGAGCTCCCAGACCCTGTGTTTACACGCGCTCTGGATCCTTTTTGTCCTCCTCACTGGTTTATTCGCACAATGTTTTTAGAAGTGGGAAGGTTTTGTCGAAATACTGTTAGAGTATGGCTGCCTACATAACAGGGGACGCTGGTAACAAGCAACAGATGGCAAGCAGATTTTAGTAGGAAGTCCTGCCTTATTTTTTTCAGTGCTCACAGGTAAGGAGGTTACATGATAAGGATGGAAGGAGCCTTTCTGGGTGTATTTGAACAACTGTTGCCACAGCTCTGGTTTGAGCTATACCATGCTGTTTCCAGTGAACAGAGTCTCACACAGCGTGATGAAATGGAGATCGCTGTGAGTCAGAAGCATAATAAATTATACACTGGGTGGCTATGACAGCTCAATAGGAGCACCTGTGGATGGAAAAAGCATTAGATACTTCTTAGCGCTGTTGACGTGAAATATTTTTTTACCTTTTTAATGAAAACATAATCAAACGAGCACATAGACCTTAGAGAGGAAAATATTTCATCTGTACATGAGATAAAACCACACAAACAAATGTGTGCTATTAAGAAAACAAATTTTATTTCAAATGCAGAGCTTTACGGTTAAAAATACAGTCTGTGAGTATGAAAATATTTTTTTAGGAAGTCTCCTATTCTTCTGTATAGACAACTGTTTACTAACACAGGAAAAATGGTTTTCTTTTAAAAATACACACAGATGGAATCGGAAGCAAAATTACAGTGGTCAGTGGAGATTATATATAGCTGTAAGAATATCCTCTAATTGCATAGTGGATCTTTCCTTAATAAATTATTAAAACCCCCTCTAATTTTAGTATATATTTTTTAGAAGGACATAAGCCTCAGTTGCTTCTTTCAGGTAGCTCAGAAGTCATGCGGTAAGCTGGCTCCTTGAGCAACCTGGTCTAGTGGGAGGTGTCCCTGCCCATGGCAGGGGGGTTGGAACTCGATGATCTTTAAGGTCCCTTCCAACCCTAATGATTCTATGATTCTATGATATTCTGAACTTAGAATAGAACTGGTAATATGTGAATTCTTGTAACACAACACAGTGGGGTTTTTGTAATACTGCTGTGATAATCTTACCTCTTAGGAAAAGTATTTTCTATTTTCTTTGCATATTGGACCTTTCAAAAATCAACTTTAAAAATGTATCTAGAGATGGTTTTTGCGACTAATAAATTGTTCAGCAAAAGAAGTTTATCCGAGTTGATATGATTGTACTATGGAGATTGTTGTTTGTGAGTGAATCTCATTAGTGCAAATAAGCTACTTGAAATACTCACTGGATAAACAAAACCCTTTCTGAAAACAAAGAAAGATTCTGTATCTAGAACACCCAGAAGTCGAAGAGTTAATGATGGGGCTGCACTGGATTCAGTGTATTTGCAGATGTTGCTGCAACCAACTGCTGATTTTTCTCCCATCCTGTCAGGGAACTCTGCCAGCCATGATTCATGGAATGATTTTTTTGCGCTGAGTAATCTGTGGTTTTTCTTTTTTCCTCTTCCCTCTCCCTTATTTTTACCCTAAACTAAAGTCTTATTCATTTTAGCTAAAGGGAGGGGAAGCTTCCAAAGCATAATATGAAACATTAAATACACTTGTGTTTTGAGTAGAGGAATTTTAACAAACGTTAAACTTCCAGTAATTTTACTTGGTCTCAGGCAGAGTAGTCCAGTGCAGAAAACCAGTTTTATAACAGAATCAGCTTTTGGATTTGCTAGTCATATGGTGTCACAGTTCTTTTAAGACTTCTGTACTAGTATTGCTAAAGAACATCCAACTTTTGTGCTGATACTATGCCTCCTTTCTCACAGATCGCTCTGAAAGAAATAAACCAGACTGCCGCTCTTCAGGGTAAGAACCATATTTCTGTATTTATTCTTCCCTTCTTTTCCTTTTTTCCTTTAATTTTTTTCCTTTTATGGGATGAACTAGGAAATTAGCCAGAAAAATAAAAATGCCATTCTTCTCTGTTTTGGTAACAGTAATGAAATACCAAAATAAGTTTGTGTTAAAGACAATTGTTTCATATTCCTTATGTGCAAAATTTTCCAAGGAATTAACAGGGCTTACTACACTGTAAGTGTGTGCACTTAAAATCTGAAAGGCTTGTTTATGTATCACACACAAGGTTGTTTGGTAAGACTGTGATTTAAGACAAGAAGCCCTCATGACACTTGTTTCTGTATTCTTTGGACTGTTTTTTTCTGTAGCAGGGAAAATAATTCTTGGTTTGCTCAAGAATAGCAACACTTTATTATTTATTCCATTAACTCTGGTCCCATCATACCTAAGGTTTCAAAATTGAGAGACGCAAGTGAATGATTATGAAACAAAACACACACACACAAATTTTGTGTTTATTTAGAATTTTGATCAACAATTGCCATGAACTTCCTAAGATACTGATTTGCAAGGCCACATTTTCCCTTAAGCTTCTCAATATTCTGTAGTTCTTACCGTCTTGTTTTTAAAAGATCTCTTTCTCTTTTGCCTTGTTTCCAAACTCTCCCTCTCAATTCTCCATATCCTGTGGTGGATAATGGGATTTTAATGAAGTAAAGCGATAGAGCAGACTAGCTTACACTGGCTCTCCCGCTCCTTTGTGAAAAGCCTTTCCAAAGGATGCCCCTGGTGTCCAGCCTTCTGACATGACATGACCTTTTCATTTGATTTTTACAGTCTGATTATTTTTTTTTTGTTGTTACATTTTTGCAGTACAGTGGGGTAGCTTTTTAGCTAGAAGAACAGAGGGAACTGTAGCCTCTTCTTATAGCACAGTTGATGTGTTGTATCTGCTGTGTGATGTGATGGAAGAGGCTGCTTTCCCCTTTCCCTCCCACATCCGCAACAGCACTGTAGCTGTTTCCAGCGGCGTGTTTAAGTTGCAGGGGAGTATTGACTTTGCTTTTGATTACTTATGTCTACTTAAAAGGTCAATCACTGAATTTCCTTTTATAATTAAAAATACTTAACTTTTTCTTCTTAAATTGATGCAGTTACAGTCTACATGTTTGAAGTTGTATTAGATCATGTCATATTACAATAATGTCAAATGAATGCAAACCATTATTAAAAGGAAATCTAACTTTATCAAAATGTTTAATTTAAGGTTGAAACAGTTTCAGTCTGTTCCCCTTTCTTCTGGCTGGTCCTTCCCACCAGCACCTTTTTTCACTAAAGCGTATTTTAGAAGTTCTAATTTGGAACCAAAAGCAAAGTAAAACTTTTTCCATTATTTTTTTTTCCCAAGAAGATTTTTTCCATGGAATTGCAATTTCAAATGTGGACAGACCTGAAAACAAAATACGGCCCTAAATTGTCTGGGTTATAGATTCCAAATTCTCACATGGAAAGCACATAGTAAATAACAGTATAATGTAGGTTGCTCATAATGTTGAGAAAAATGCAGCTTTCAATAGTCTTTCATTCCTGTGAGTAGTGCATGTGCTTTCTAGCCATATCTGTGTATCTTCTGTCCCCTTTTCAGTCTCACTGGGCATCATGTCATGATAGTTCTGCTTTCCAGGATGAGCTATGAAGAAGAAAAGTCATTATTTAAAGGGTAGTGTGGTTTTGTGCATGTCTCGCTGCTGCTTCTAGGCCAGAACGGGAGCAGCCTGCCTTACTTAGATTATATACTCTGCTAATTGACAGTGCGCCATTCTCATTACAGTTGGAAGCATAATCCTGTGGTGACAAATTGCTGGGTGAGATTCTTATTCCCAGTCTGGCCATATCATGTCTGGGAAAAGAGCTGCAGCCTCATGAAGACCAGCCCCTTGCTCTGAGGGAACTGAAGGAAAACTAGATAGTGAAGTATGCAAGACTTAATTAAAGTGCAAAGCACACTTTTCTCTTGTAACATAGGCAGCATTTCAGAGCTGGTTGAGTTCTACTGGGGACAGTTTTATGGCTTATGCCATTTTATGATGAGCTGCTACACCCACAACGCTTTCCTCTCTGGGGGCAGCTCATGACAAGGGAAAAAGAAAATACAGTAGCTCAAAGGCATCTTGTCTACTTTTTCCTTAAGCTACACGTTGTGGGATGCATCTCTTAAAAGCACAACTTACCATCCCTGTCATGGTATAAAATGGAACAAAACTGAACCTGCAGGTCTTCGTACTTGGACTCAAGGTCTAGTCACAAGGATTTCTGCACTAGAATTACTATAAAATAATGGAGGTGGACATGGGGATACTAGCTGACCAGATGATGACATAAGCAATGAGCCTTAAGGAAGGTAGCTATTCTAAGATGAAATAGTGGGTGTAGATGTTGCCCACAAGTCTGTCCAGTTTAATCACGTGTGGAATTTGGAATACCGAGATAAGAAGAGACAAAAAAAAGCCCAAACACCACCACCAACAACCTCAGGCTCCGTAAGGTTAGGTTTTAGCTTAATTAAGACCACATGACAATATTTCTTCTGATTGCAGGGATCTAAATCTTGTCCTTTCCAACACTGTGTTCTCATATGTTTCTGTGTTTGTGTATTTCTAAATCAGCTTGTGCTTGAGTCTTCACAGTATTAGGGATGAAGAGCTCATATACAATGAAGCAGGAACAGTTTTTAAATGGAGCTTGAACGTAATTCATTTGCAATGAGAAGGACATAAAAAACTGTTTGAGATATAAGAGTACATAAATGGCCTTTAATATAGTTCATTTTATTGTAGGATGATGCCATTTAAATAATGCAGGGTGAAACATATTTATAGCGGTATCAGTAATTCTGGCAAATATTCCAGTTTTGTTAGTAGCCTATCAAATGTTTAGGATGGGAGAAATGCTACAGGAAGGTGGAGTATTCTAAGTGGTAATACTGAGATCTAACATGACACTGGGAAGAAATTTAGGGATTGGATGAACCAAAGACCATAGGTAATGGTTTGAAAGGAAGGAAACAGATACTAGATAATGCTTACAAAATGTGCATTAATACACTATCTTTGCCTCTTCTGGCAATTAGCAGCCATCTGCCATGCAGGAGAGTTTAGATAAGTGAGGAGCAGCAGAACAGGGCCTGTGGATATCTTTTTCACGTATCACTCTGCGCTGATTTTTTTGTCAAATGTTAGCACATTAATAAGAACAAAACAGATGTTCCCTGAATCCAAATAATACTTACTGCTATGCTAAATTTTTATCAAGAGACATTTAATTTCATGACCTAATATTAACCATCCTTCAATTGTTATATTTCATACAGTACTAAAAATATGTGTAGATTGGCAACAGTGATGTGTAATTATCATTATTTCTTGATTTTACTGTCAGGTCGTGCCCTGTTGGCTCTGATAGCTTCAGGTCATGCACTGTTGTAGAACAAGTCAATTAGATCAAAAGAAGCAGACCCTTTAGCTTTATGTCTCTAAATTTTTCAAAATGAACATTATATGATAGTAATGGAATAGAAGATTTCAGGCATCCACATATTTGCAGTTAATCCCTGAAAAGGAATAAAGCTCATAGAAGGAACTGGATTGATTTCATTATGCCTTTTTTTTTTTTTTTTTCCTTTGGGGTAAGGATTACGGATGAAAAAATCCTGAAAACACAGTCTTGTAATGTGATACAATTAGTTGTAGTTGCCTTGACCTTGGAGATGAGAAAATGAAGGTGACTAAACACTGCAACAATTTATTGAGAGATTTAGTAGTGCATCAATCACTTCATGTCAAGTAAGAGATTTTGGGTTTTAAAACCTAGGAGTCTACTAAGAAAGCCTGCCCTCAAAATGAGGAGGGGGAAGAAAATAATTAGTTCATTTCTAGAAGTAGATTCTAGGTTTTACTGGCATATAGTCTGCCTGCTGATTGTAATGTGCTAAAGTTTTGTTATGGCTGGTTGCCTTCATTTGATTCAACTGAATTGGGCCTTTTTTATTTAAAATACATCAAGTCAACAATACAAGTAGACACAACCCATCTTTTGTTCCTTTTATAAAGAAGCACTTGAAGTGGCTGATCAAAGGGGCTACAGATCTCTTTAGTGAGCATCTGGTAAATCAAGCTATCATTTTTATGAATGCTATTTTGTATCTTACTTTGATTTTCGTGGGTTTTTTGGTTTTTTTATGTAGCAGAATTCCATTAGTGAAAGCTTCTTTGCATTTCTGTTTCCTCTGCTATATAATGATAATCTCATGAAATTGTGTTTAATAAATATTACAGTATTGGTCTGACTATATCTTAAGAATGTGTTTTCCCAGATCATCTGTAAAGCCTGAAAGACACCTTTTAGTTAAGATCTTAAGCCTTCAACAGAGCATGAAGGGAGTGCTAAGCCACAGGCCTGAGAACATAGTGGAACTGTCCTCACTTTACAAATGTGCTTTTACAAATTGATATGCTTTTGAATTATTGAGAAAACAGACAGTAACGGGATTTTATATGTTGTAACCATTATGGTCAGTCTACGGTCAGTCATTTAGTAATTCCAGTTTTGCAACTCTGAAGGGGAATATGAGGGTCCTTCCTTTTGCTGCAGAAATCTTGGTAGCTGCTAATGCCTTAAGCCTGGGGTTCTAGTTTGAAGCCTCTCACAAATTGCTGATGACATTCATGCATGTAACAACTTGAGCTGTTTTGTCCTCAGGAGTAATTTCACTGCTAATTTTTTGTCCACTTAACAGATTTTGTGTGTTTTAGGTAAATTTGAAATCCCAGGTACTGTATTGGAATTGGGCCTTGGAACAAGTGAGAGATGTTCTTGTAACCCTGCCTAAGACCTCTGCTTCTCTGTTCTGTCTTAGTCACATGGACAGTGTGGAGACTTCTGATGCCAGTGCTGCTTCTCTACTGAGAAATCACAGAATGCTGGAAATGGTGGGAAAGGGCCTCTGCAGGTTATATAGTTCAATATCTTGCTCATAACAGGAAGATGCTAACACTAGATCAGGTCAATGATGTCTTTCCCTAGCCAAGTCTTGAAAAACTCCTCAGAGAGAGAGATTAGGCTCTCATATTTTCCACCTACTTAGAGGCTGCTTGTCTGTCTCGTACTAACACGATTTCCAAATAATAATGCTGTGGGAGACAGTGTTAAAAGAACCAGTCTGAATCTAGTTCTTTAGTTCAAACACTGGGCTACTTAATATCAAGGAGGGTCCAGATTAATTCCCACAGGCATCCTGAAATGCAGTTTTCATTGCTGTTGTTCAAAAAGCCTTGTATTTTCTGCTGGCAATGTTTGCGTTACCTCGCCAGCTGTTCCACACAGAAAAAATTTCAGGCTGTTGCCCGTCCAGCCGGTGTTACAGGCTGTAATACAGATCTGAAGTTTGAGACTTTGAACCTTGCTAACACTCCATCTGAAAGGGAAGGGTTGTGTGTAGAAAAAAGAACAAATGTTGGGGGATGACGCTTGTTTTACTGTTACATTCTTATTCTTTATATTTAGCTTTTACAATTTTTAAGGCTAAGGAATAGCAGGTCATTCTAAGGCTAAGCATACTTTTAAGTTGTGAAAAGAGGAAGGTCCTGCTTTTGTGTGCTCCCAGTAGGTCAGAAGTTGATGTAATAAAAAGTCTCCTTCCCAAGCCCTTGGGCTGCAGTTTCACAATTGCCCTGAACTGAGCTAAGCCTGTGCCACTGCAGAAGGAAGGATCTCGTTCCCTCCTTTGGGCTGCTATCAGTGCTCATGTGGTTAGTTGGATCAGGAGGCTGATCTCCTGGGAAAAAAATAGCTGTGTCTCCACTTTACAGATGAAGCAGGTTCAGCAGAGGGTGGTGGAGTGATTTCTTGTAACTAGCACAATAAATCAATGGGAGAGCTGGAAGCAGGGACTTGGTGACTTCTGTTGTTGGCATCTAAAAAGTAGGATCATGTGGCTCCATGTTTTTCATTCTGAGAGCTAAATTTTGGGCTCAGTCACTCAAAGCATGGTGCAATCCCACTGGTTTAGTGTGGATTTAAACTGGTGAAACTTGAGATAGGAATCTGCTTATGTGTCTTTCTTTTGTTTATCATGTGTTTCTGGTCAGCAGCACGTGCTGTGCATGTCAGAGATGTTCCTCCCAGGAGTAGAATAAGCTGGAGCAATTTTGTGCAGCATATTTCTTTGACAGCTTCTTTGCCACTAAATCATGAAGTTTAACTTATTCTTTGCAATGTTAATTTTCCCTGCTCCGTTCATACTTAACTGTAAATGGGAAAGGAAAAAAAAAAATCACAGGTAGAGCAGAGGAATAAATGGCAGATGGGTTCAGCCTAGTTGGTGGCGAGTTGGGATTATGTGGGTATCTAGAGCCTGTTGCTACTGGTGTTTGTTTTAATGTGGCCAATTCATCACTGTTGCATTGGGGATTTTTGGCTATTTATCTCACAGATAGTGGTAAAGAGTTACTGTGAAGGGCACATCCTAGCCAGCCTTCCAGATTCCTTATTCCTAAACAGAGAAGAGGGATTTGTTTTAATAAAAGAGCTCTCTGTTCCTGGTTTCTGCAAAGGGAATTTTGAAGGACTGTTTGCTTTGGTGCCCTGAACAACTCCTTCCGTTGTCTGGGCTGCTCTCCAGCGCTTATGCTAATTCATAATGGAAAATAATGCTGAGAATGAGATGGTTGTTGAAGGAATAAAGAGAAAAGGGTTCACCCTGCTTCTTCACTGAAAGAATTTCAGTGCTGCTTTGGGCATCTTGTATACATGAGCAAGTTTCACTGTCCCATCACTTGTCGGAGGAGACTCCTGTAGAAGGTACTGAGGACCATCCAGACACAAGGCCACTCTCCTTGTGCATGAGGAGAATTGTCTGGGGCACAGGCAACCACGACAGACTTTAGTTCTCAAAAAGGTGGTTTCAGGAAGCACACAGTTACACATTGCAGTTTTTTTAATCACAGAGTTTTCCTTTTAATGGGCATTTCGAGATTTCCCTTTTTTCCTATAAAATGCAGTAATTCTCTTTAAAACAACAGTATGGCTTTGTCCTTTAACCCTGCTCTGAGGTGGATGGAAGCTGTGGGGAGAATTGGAATTCTCTGTTAGTAAGTGACATCTGATGGGCCAAATTAATCAGGCATAGTGATCATTCTGCTTCTTTATTTTTTTCCCCCAAGACGTTTCAATGACAAATAACACATGAAGTTCATCTGGTGGATGGGAAAGAGGGCTGAAAGAGATTTCTTTCCAAAGGTATTTTTAATAGTCTCAAAGAAAATAGAGAAGGAGGAAGAGCTGCTAGGGGAAGCCTATAGGATATGTGTCAGGGCTGAGGAGACAGACTCAGCAGGTTGTAACCTTCCACCTCAGAAATGGTAGTAGTTTGGTTCTCTCTGAAAGAATTTCATGTTGATATTTTAAGAGTGCTGGAGCTGATACTTGAGCTTTGGTATATTTCCCTAAGGATTTGTGTAAGTTTCTGCCTAGGCTCAGGTCAGTATCTACATTTTCCTTCACCTCTGCAATTTGAGTGGGAGAGCTCAGTTTGCATTTATATTGTGTTGGTTTCCATGGCCTCTTACTCTGATGTGCAGAAGACAGAAGAAATTGTTACTTCTTTCTTTCTTTCTTTCTTACTTTTTTTTTTTTTGTTCTCTTTTTCTGTACTGCTCACCTACTTTGTCATTTCATTGCGAGTTATTCTTTGGTTTCTGCAGATCAGTCTGGTATAGGTAATTGGTTACCTTAAATAATATCTGTTTTGGCAGGTTGAACATTGAAATGATTGATCAAGTACTCTTTCAAATCATTTTACAGTTGCATCCTCACTACATCATGGGAGAAAAATATTCCTAGTAAGGCCTGTCGTATTGATAGTTTCTTCCTTCTTCCTGTATTTCTGTCTCATGCTTGCTGTGTGGTTTGCACAGCTGAACTTCAGACTCTGATCCTATCACTTGTGAGACATTGCATTTCTGGTTTTGCTACAAAGCTTCTCTTTTGAAAAGTGGTGTTTTGTTCAGTGCAGGTATCACCATTTGAATTTTGGCTATGTCTACGTACAGGGTTTGTCCCAGTTTTGGCCATCTGTGACGGACCATGGGCTCAACTGAGCTAGTACTAGTCCTTCACATCTACAAGAATGAGCTGCTTTTGCATTTACTTCAACTACTTCAGCTGCAGCAGCAGAACTACGATTCAGTGGTACAAAGAGTCGTGTTGCCCTTGGAGGCTGCAACCAAGGCAGGTCACAGGCAGGTGCCTTGCTACAGGGGACAACCCTAAATGTGGAAAGTATTCATCTAAGTGTGGTCTTTATAAGTATGCATAGCCACATCTTAATCTTTGGAGAGTTGTTACCAGAGATTTGTCATCTGTTCTGGGTATAGAGCGCATTCCCATCTCCTGAGGCTTAAGACAAAGGTTGACTTTTAATTAAAGAGAAGGTCCAAATTTAATCATAGTGTTCCAATCACAAACAGTGATTACTTTGTTAAATCTCTCTTTTGATCTACAACATAATATCTAGTTTAAGCAAAAGAATTACATCAATGATCTTAGGTTATATTAAGCAATATTTTTGCTTGGAATAAATGCTTAGTGAAAAGAAATTGCTTTGATTTTACTATTATAATTCTATTCCATGTAGTCTGGATTCTGCTTCCCGCTTCCCCATCCCCTCACACACCAGCATCTAGTATTAATATGGTATTAGTTCGAACAATCCTGAAATCATTTTATGATTGCATCAGTTCAGGCAGTTTCCCTCGTCTCCCAAGAACACAGTTTCTTTTGGGCAACTGCTTTTAAGACCATTGTGTTGTTTTATTACCTTGTTTCCACTGCTCATTCTAAAATATTAGCTCCATGAATAGCTAAAAGCATGTAGAGCTCCTGGCAGGTGAAGGTTCCGCAGGTAGGAAGGAAGAGAACAGTATCATGGACAAGTACAGTGGTGACACCTGCAGGAGAGGCTTTCTCAACACACCTTATTGGTGTATAGGACAGACGATTATTTGCATACTGCCCAATTTACCTTCTTCCTTCTGAGGCTGTTAACAAGGAAATGTGTTTTGTTAAATGAATGTTTTACAGCGTGAACGGACTAACAATACTTTCTGTTAATAGCAGCATTATTTATTTTTTCTATCTGGGACAAATCTGAAATGACAACACAGTTCTCTGTATTTCCTTTAATTAGTGTTCCCATACTGTCTTTCTGTACATTTTAAATGATGTCTGTTAGTATCTGAATTGACAAAATGTGCTTCTTAGCACAGTAACTGCCTTGCTGCAGGTGCTAAAGAGGTGTTTTGCTTAGTGTAATGCAGATGTACTTGAATGGCAATCAAAACCAAAATCATTACTGTTCTTGGAGGGCATAAAATAGAAATTGCCAAGATCATTTTCCCATTAAAAAGAAAATACCAGGGTTTTCATATGTCTTTAAAAAGGAAACAATCCAAGATTTGTCCTTTTATCTTAAGATTTATTTTATTAGAACAACTGAAGTAACTGGAAAAAATGGCGAAGCTTTCAGAGGGGTCACCTGCTTCCATCCTGAAATACAGCTAAGGGCCTTTGTGGCCCCTTGACCCATAAAAATGGCCTTCGTGGAGCAGTCCAAAAGTCCACCTATTCCAGTATTCTTATTCTGTCTTTGTTTATGGGTGAAGTAGAAGCCTAAGGAAGATAAGGAAAAAACAAATGTGCATTAGAAAGTATCCATGCATTCTGTCAGCATCCGGATTTGTGTGGCCCAGGGTCTCTGAAAGAGATGGTGTTTTGTAATAACATCATAACAGCATCATAAATGCTTGTTAATAGCCCTCAACGGGTTTTCCTTAGGTTTTTTTGAATCCGTATACACTTCTAGCATCCACAGTGTTTTGTGGCAAGCAGTGCCAGAGCTTAACCTGTTGTTGAATGGTGAAACATCTCTTTGACTCTTTTCAAACTTGGTGTCTGCTAGTTTTATATAATGCTTTCTGCGTCCTGTAGTGTAAGAGACTGAGCTGTCACTCCCTATAGCTAGCAAATCTTCTTGATAAAGTTAAGATGCTGCTGTTCTGAGTTTAAATAGATTGCGTTAATCAATTAGGCAGCCTTAAGGAAAAGGTCATTATTAGTTTTGGAGGGCCAGAGGCATGTTAGCAAGGGCAGAGGGGGATAAGGTTGTTGGCTAACAGGAGAAGGAGGACAGGAACTTCGCCTTTGGAGTTAAGGGCATCACTGAGACTGGAGATTAGAGAAATTACCTGTATGTTATCTGAACCCAGAGTCTTTAAGCTGTGCTGGAGATTTTTTGTTTTTTAAAGAAATATTATTTTCTAAGCCTCTCTTTATTAAGATTTGGGATCAAGGGCCAAAAGAAGGGTAACCCCACTGGTCCCTGTTTTTTCTGTTCTTTCAGTTGCCTGAGTAAACTGAACCTGATACTTTGTGGCTCTTAATTTTCTTGGACTAATTTACCTGATGGCATATAATGCATTGATTGAAGTGCATGGATGAGTATATGAAAGAGCTATGTGTTTTGCAGATTCTTACAGGCTAGGGAGGGGCATTGATTTCTGTGGCTGTTAAATGTTTTGGCAAGGTATTTCTTACGACTGTTGCTCTGGAAAGGTCCGGTTCAATCTGTTCTACAAGGTGTTTGGTTCTGAAGCTAAATTTAGTTGAGTGGGGAAAGGTGATGATAGTGATTGTTGCTTCCAAGCTATAACTGTCCATTAGGATCTGCAGTATTTGCTGATTTGCCATATAATTTGAGGTCCATGATGTCGTAAGACAGCCAGGGTGTATGATTGAACGTGGAGGAAGTTCTTCTTGTCTTGTAGTGTGTTTGAATGGTGACTTGTTCAAAGATGAGTTCTGTTCCACTGGAGAAGTGTCCCTGGTGGCTAAAAGCTTTCTCTTGGTTGTTGAGGTAGGTATTTTGAGTGCTCTTACAGCAAATTCAGTGCTGTGCCTGCCTATCAGGGTTTTGCAGTGTGTTTAGGGTAGATACAAGTTTTGGAGATGTAGGTGTGATTTTAAAAATGTGTTTGGCTCTGATGGTTGATGCTTGTTTCACCCTTGGAAAAGATTCTGAGTATCTAAAATCTTGACCGTTTTTCCCCAGTTTAGGCTCCAGAAGGTATTACCTGTACACTATAACTTACCTACATCCTTGTAGAATCAGAATTACAAGACTTGAAAAACAGTCTTTGATGCATGTCTTTTGGGAATGGTTGACCTTAATCTCAGAGTTGCTGGATCTTTGTGAATGAATAAAAAGGACTGTACTTTAAGGTCATATTGAACACAGAGGTAAACATTGTAGACCTACAGATGTATGAATGTATGGTTTGTTGTTATGTAGTGCAAATTTCTGAGGAATCATTTTCTCTATTTTGTAACCAAAAGCTCTGTCAGTATCTGTGGTACAGAAGAAAAGGAAGCGTTTCAGTGTTTTTGGAGGGAGGGCAAGGGTAGATTGTGTAGGCAAACATGCTGTTTCTCTGACTGAGCTGCACGCAGGGCACTTTCTGGATAGACAGGTCTAGTGAAAGGTGTGGTTATGAGATTTAATTTGACAATTTCTGTGCACTGTGCTTTCTGTAAGGGCCACTGTTACAAGTTCATGGACCTCACGTACTGTAGGGTGTAACTGGGTGAGTCAACAGTCCATTGGAACAAGATGTGATCATGCATGAAGATAATTTTAATTTTGTGAGGCTTTAACATGGGAGGGTTGAGAATGAGTGATACTGGTGCTTGTTAAATGATTTATTATATTTATAAATACAAATGGCCAGTTTGAAGCCAGTATGTCTCTTTATATGGATGACCTTGTAATATTCTTATGCAAATTTTTTTTGGCTGCTGGTTCACATTTACAATGTAAAAAGTGTTTTGGCTTTTAAGTGCTGAGTTCAGACTTCACTATATTTGACGCATATGTATTAATACATCTGTTTATAGACTGTCCCTTCACAACAATTGTCTTTGCTCTCAACATACATCTATAATTAAAACAATGAGGAAATTCCTTTTTTTTCCCTCCTCACTCAGCTAAAGCTTAAACTCCAACACATTTCATGCTGCTTATTTGACTCGGATGGGCTATGAAGGAGTTGAATTAAGTCAAAGGAGCATGGAAATCCTGCAAGATGGGACTTATCAAAGAGCTCAGCATTGGCCGTTGTCATACTTAGAAATTCTCAAAGGTGCTCAGCTGATATTTTGGCACTGGGGTCACATCAGCATCAAATACTTCTCGTAATCTCACTTCTGTGGCTGTGGTTGAACTTTACATTTTGTGTGCTTCTCAAATGGCTGGCTTTTATATTCCAGAGCTGGAATTGCGTGCCGTTAGTCTTTGACTAGGCAGGATCCAGATACTACCTTAACTGCTGAGTGTAGAAGCTATTTGGTACTGTGTCTTAGAAGTGAGACTCAATTATCCATCTGCCACGGGCTTTAAGATGCCTAAGGATTCCCCAGGAAGTCCTTCCTCATAGGTGCACTAGTTTCTTCTGCAAAGGATGCACAATAGATGAACCAAACGAACCTATATTTTACAGATTATTTTTACACAGGAAACAGAAAGATCTAGGCAAAATAAGAAACACCCATACCTTCTTCCCTCAGTTTGATTACTGCTCTGAATTCTTTGAAGTCTGTATGGTTGGAAACACCTGAGCGTTTTCCTCTGGATTCCTCACCTCCAGCTCATGCCTCCTTTGGGTTCAGCTGAGTTCGCGCCCTTGCAGTCAACACCCTTTTGTTGCTGCTGTTCCTCTCTGTGGCCATGCCCTGTTGTATTCTATTCCTAAGCTTCTCAGCCTCTGTGTCTTCAAAAGGCCAGCTGAAATACACCCATCTTTTGACTACTTTGGATGGTTTCCCCCCACCCGCCCTGTTCTTTTCTTTTCTCCTTGTTGATCTGGAGGTAACTGGTTTAGTAGGGATTGAAAATACTCACTGTTGTAAAGCAAAGTATTATCTGTTTTGTTAGTAATCATTAATGCTGCATTCACATACCACTTTTTCCCTTTACAAACCTTTAAAGATAACCTTAAAACTATACGTACATGTTCTATGAAGTACACAGACTATTTGAAGAAAATCTAATATCCGTACTTTATAATAGTTAAAGCCTTGTAAAAATATCTTGAATCCTGTGGATCAAGATCAACGGGTTTTCTTTATGTTTTATCCTGCCTCATCCTTCATGATTAAACCAGGTTTTGTTCATCTGTGATGTCAATTACAAAGGTTCTGGAGCTTTTCCAGCCACCAGATTGTATTTGATGTACAGAGATGTATGAAGCAAGCAGAATGTCCTGTCAGTGGCTAGAGAGGGCTTTGATTTATTGACTAAAATGCTGCTGCAAATAATTGAACAAAAGAACCATTCTTCAGAAACAAGCTTTGGTTTGTATTGTTTAACTGTAGAAGCAGGGCACTGTCATCTTGCCCCATTTGCAAATGCAGAAATTACATAGACTTTAATGGTAAAGAATTTCCATCAGAAGAAGTTGCAGTTTACAACTAAGTTGTTTTATCTGAAAGAGCTGCTTCTTCCCTTTGTTTTTTTAACCCTTACTTTGGTGTCTGAATATATTGCTGGCTGGGCCCAAATATCCTGTCACTATCAGTATGACAGTTCAGTGGCATTTACATTTACAGTGCTACATTGCTATTACGTTATTATTAAAATTATAGGTGCTTTCTACCACTAGAAATATTTACCACCAAGGTTAAATTGTTATTAAAGCATAAATGCTATTTATTAGTTTTATTCAAACCATACTAGCAGGCTTATCACAACACTGACTAAAAATATGTTGATAGATGGCATAGAGGCAAATCTTCTCAGCTGCTGCAGGAGGGCCAAACGCTTCGATAAGTAGAGCCCTCTGTTCTTGTCATGTACCTTTTATTGGGAGCTGAACTCAGTCAATATACAATGAATACGGAAAATAACTTAAATCCTGCTCTGAGGATTTGCCTTTCTGGAATGGGTGTGTTCATCCAGTCATCTTTGGGGGCGAGGTGCAGTGCAGCTCAGGTTGTTACCTGAAAGAAAGGACTAGGGGAAATCTAGCTAACATCTCTGTCGCTCTAGATCAAGAAACAGTTAATTCAAGGTGCACATGAGCTGAGTGACTCAGATTCACAAAAAATTTGGGAGGTGTTTCAGCTTCAGGGTCTAAGCTGGACATTATTAAGTGTGGAAGCTGTTGTAACCTCATGGCTTCTAGTTTGCTGTGAGAATCAGAGTGTGAAATGTTATCATCTTTATGTTATCATGCTTTGACTTCCTGCCTGTGTTCTGCCTTAAAATTGAAGGTTTGGTTGCTAAAATACGATGCCCAAGTATGACAGTGACAAGCACATGAATATGTAATAAGTGGTTGAAGAAACAGCTAGAGAGCGATTCCTGAAAGGATTTCCCTATGCTGATCAACGTGAGCTGTTTTAATTAGCTGAGCAGCTGGATTTTAGCTGCTTCTTAACTACATCCTCGATTGTCCAGACAGTGGGAAGTCGCAGTTGCGGCATTCATTAAGTGATGCAGAAGTAGACATTCTCAGCATAGTGATGAGGATTGAATTGTCACTGGACTTAATTACTGATTCAAGATTACTTGCTTTTGGGGTTGGACCCAAGAGAGAAGTAAAGTTGTACCAGGGTGAGTCTGATTTCCTAGATGACCAGATCTGTACTATATTGAGCATGTGATTTCTTAGGTGGCTGGGTCTTTATTAGCCTTCTGTACCCACAGGACCATGACAATACCCCATGATTTAGCAGAGAACATAAGAGAAGAGTGTCTTCATTTTACAGGGTGACTGCTGTGGTGCCAGACTGCTGCCAGCTGCTTTGTTCTGGTGCTTGTCTGATCTCTCAGTGAGCTGATTTGGATGACCAGCACTAACGGGGGGGAAAAAAATAGGAAAGAGTGGATGAAGTGATAATGAAGGGTGAGAAGAACAGCTGACCTGAGGCATAGCTAGCATTTGGTGACTTGCTGTCAGATTAGCTGCAGAGTCATGGATTTAAGATTTGTTTTTGAGAGTAGAGGCTGAGCTGCTTACCCCAAGGACAGCCGCTGGCCTCCCTGGCTGTGTGCTCCCACCACTTGTCCAGCGTCACCCTTGTGCTCATGTGGCTCTGCAGCTAGCTGGAGCAGTCAGCCTCTCTGGCTGACAAGGCACTGGGATGTTTGGGATGGGATTGTTTGTTGTTAGCAAAATCACGTGGCTGATCCAGCAGACTTGTGACGATGTCAGCCCCGACACAAGGGAGCTGGTGGGAATGGTGAGCCTGGGGAAGCTGGGACCGCTGGCTGCGTGGTCTCTGCTTCTCTTACACTAACGGGGAAACTGCAGCTGGAGTCTGTGTGTCACGTCGTCTAATTTACACATACCAGTTGGAGGACAGGGAGTCCTGGGAGTGGAGGCATTGAAGAGGCTGAAGACTGTGGATACATTTTCATGCAGATTCACTTCATCCGCAGGATTAACGCAGTTCTGTCTACTGCATCCACATCATGAAGATGAGATAGCTGTTACTTTTCTGGCCTTTGGGAGCTTTTTGGTTGAACTAATAGGTCTGTCTTTGGCCCATTATAAGGGTGGTAGTAAATCTGATCTCTTGCACCACCCTTAATTTAACTATAAAATTACTAACATCTTTCTGCGGTTCAGTCTGTAGTGAAATCAGTTAGGTGGCATTTTAAACTTTCTGTGTTTGGAATAATGTCTTCTAATAAGTTTTTCAAATGTTACACTATAGTACACTGGCTGCGTACTATAAGATGGCATGATTTCTGAAGTAACTGAGAGGATTATATGATGCCTTTTAATAAAGTAGTGTTTTGCCTTACAGTCATTTCAGCATCAGCTATTTAAAAATTCTTGGCTTACATTCCAAGAAGTCACAAGACATTAAAAATAGCAACATTTTAACTTTTTTTAATCTGTGTGTGTATGTGTGTAACACAAGGTCAACAAACATCACAATTAAAAATATGTTAAAAAGCTTTTACACAGGTATGTGAACCTAAGGACTGGTAGAGTTGGCTCACCATCAGCTGGCTGGTGGGAACGTGTCCATGAGTTTCCCTTGACTGGGCTGGGACCACCGCTGCTCCTGAAACAGCTAAAAGATGTGTGGGTGAAAAGGTTAGCCAGGACCTCCTGGCCTCTTTGCTCGGGTAACGTGTGACTTAAATGCTGTCCTGCTCCAGGCACACACAAATCTCTGCCTGCTCTCTCAGGCATGCCTGTGTGATTTGAGCTTTATTCCACTTGAACAGCACTTCCCCTCCTCTGCTGTGTGGGGACTGTTCAGGTGAGTGATGCTCGCACGGTCGCTGTGTTGGGTCAGGAGTCACCCCACAGGAGCAAGCCTTTGAGAAATACTGGAGCTACACTGAAGCTGCGTTTGAAGAGAGACACTGCTCAGTGTGAGTAACAGTGTCGGAGCAGAGCCCCCAGTGAGGAAGGGACTGGTTTACAACACTGAGTGCACTTACTCCGCTAAGCAGTTTACAGCACTTTGCCCAGTCTAGTTTGTGGCAATTTTATTTCCCCAATACACAGACCTTAAATAAGCTTGTGAAGCGTTTTCCTCAAGTGTTTATATTTAGAAAACCTGTCCTTGAAACCCAGAATGAAGCCTGCCAGGGAGAGCGAGTAGGTGTTTAAACATCTTCAAACACACCGCTACAGGTTCTTTATCTTTCAGAAATGGTGACCCACGGGACCCTTTTCATATTACTGCTGCATTAAAGTACCCAAGTGCTGTCAGCATAGCAGGTACAGCAGCTTACGGATCCCCGCTGAACCTATTTGAGTGGGCTGGTTTGGGCGTGCAGAGGGCCCGACAGAGATAGGTTAGTTCCCCCTTTTGAGGGGCTGGCAGGTGAAGCTCAGTGAAGCTACTGCCTTAGCTGAAAAAGAAACTTAAGTTTGTGCTTTAAATTAACAGCGGGCGAGGTCTAGGATAAATCTGCAGATGTCAGAGGAGTTGTTCCAGTTGTCCACTCCTGCATGGTAAACTGTGTGTGGGATGGATTAATAGTTTGCATCTTTACTTATTCCATCTTAGATACGGCTGAGATAGTGTTGGAGCTAATGTTTATCAGAGTCTTTAGTGCTTTGAAAGGTCCTCTTTCCTGCTGTCTGCTCTGTTTTCTTCCAGCAATATGAGTTTGGACTTTGCTTATATACATTACAGGGTGACACAGGAGCTGAGGCTGGTTATTGTCACGCTGTCCCCTCAGGTGTTCTGATGTAACTGTTGGGAGAGTCGTGCTGGGACCAGTATCAGAGGGTCCCACGCAGATTAAACTTCTTCCCTCTCCATTTTTCCTTGACATGTGGATTTGCGGGGATTTTGTGTTTGCTCTGGTTCACTGCTGTGCCTTATGGACTGGAGGAGGAGGTGGGAAAGAGGCAGGGACTCCATAGAGTAGGGTAATTGCTGCAACTCCCACCTCATCAAATAGGAGAATTAAATTCGATTTGGTTATGTTAATTATTTGGATGGCTTGAGAGAAAATGTGTCATTAACTGTGGAGCAGAGGAGGATATTAGTAACCTTATCACTTCTCCCTTTGCAAGACAGGACAAGAGTTTAGAAATTGCTGCCTGTGGACTAGGGAGGGGTTAGCACAGCAAAAGGTACGAGCAAAATCAATCTGCCCCAAACCCAGCATCTTATGTAAATTACTGTGATTTAGTGTGTAACAAAGTTATGAAATTTGCAGTTCCTTTACAGGGCTTCATGAAAAAAAAAATATAAATCTACATCCACTCCCATTTCCATGTTTTTAAAACACTTAAATAATTGTAAGCTAAATGTGAATTGAACTCTCCTGGGGGTAGGAAATATAGTGCTTTGCCAAAAGTTTGTTGATGGGTGACCTGTTAATGGAAAGTGGAAAAGAAAAACTATCTGCTAACAGCTTGTTTTGCCTGTAAGCTCATAAATTTTCTAACAGAACCGTATTACCCTGGGTTCTAAATTACACAGACAGTTGCATACTTGAACCGCCTTGCTCTTGATATATCCATACTTCAACTTCACTAGACTGGTCGTGTGAAAGGCTTTGCTTCTTTGTTCTTTGCATTTTGATTTTAAAATTGTTTTCTGTACCCTTTTGGTCCTCATGTTGCATGGAAAACTTGAACTTTTGCCTACATGACTCCTCCTATGATTTCTAGCCAAAAATACCTGCTCGTATCTGAAAGTGCTCATCAGATTCTGAGGCAAATTGCAATGGGTCAAAGCACTCTTGCCAGCAAAAGAAAGAACTTAACTTGTTCCTTTTGGTTCTTACAGACACTTCAATATGCATACTTTATAGATTTTCTAATTTCCTGCTATAAAACTTAAGTAAATCTTGAATTCTGAGCATACAAAGTTTTTGCTACTCCAAAAGATTTGAGATTCATGTTACCAGACTTCAGTCTCCTTCCTGTCTTATACTAAATATGGTTAAAATAAAACCCTAAAGATAGTAGTTATTCTCAGCAATGAAAGCAGAAGAATAAGGTTTTGAAAATGAACATCCCAAAGAAAGAGTCTTGAGTTACGAGGAAGAAAAAAAGGAACATACCTGTGAATTACATACTGTAACTGTGAGGAACATACGACTAAAAGTGTTTCTTAAAGATAAGGCTGTGCTATGATGGAGTGTTTTGAAGGAAAATCAGAATCTTTTTTTGCTGAGAATGCACAGTGAAATATGACTGATAGAAATGTTTTCTAATGCAGCTTTGCTAGCTCTATGGATAGGGGCCAAGACACATTTGAACTGTTTCTGAAACCAGACAAATAAGCATTGTTTATCGTAGACTAGCCAAACTATTTCAGAAAAAAGTTCAGTCAGAGCAACATTTATTTCTAGGCTTAATTAGTTTTCAGAATGACTGTAGAGGGAGGACATTTTCCATCCACGTCCTTTTTGACTGTCTCTTTCTTCTCTCCTCCAAATCCCCCTATTCTTCATCCCACTGGAGTAACTGCAGCCATCAGCAATTGCCATCCAAGTGCACGTGGAGCTAAGCTGAGCCCTGATGGAGTTGGTGTGCGGCACCCCTGCTGTGGGCAGAGTGAGAGCAGTGTTAAAATGCTCATGCCCTGCCTGTACTAACATTCCTGCTGTTATACTGCTGATGAAGGCTGTGCTGGAAGGTTTCCAGAAAAAGACTTGATTAGTGTGTCTTTCTGTTCTAATTAAGATATTGTATTAATTTAAATCAAATATAGTCTATTTATTTTCAACTTTTAAAACAACTATTCAGCACTTCCAGAGGCGTTTCACCAACAAGTATTCTTTACCTGTTATGTTTAAAAAAAAAAAAAAGGCAAAAGCACAAAAAAAGTCCTTTTCTGAAGTACTTGTGTGTTGTGGTTTTTTTTAATCTTCTGTGCAGCTTTGCACAAGTGGCAGATTATTAAGACCATGTTCTTCAAGCTAGCAACACTTTCTGCAAATTATAATTTCAAATTGGTTTTGATTTTTACTTGCAAAAATAGTGAGGACTGCTATATGTGTTAAATAAGACCTTCGGAAGAGAGGCATCAGAAACCTTAGTCTTACCAAGAAAACAGATGAGTTGACAAAAGGAAACATTTTTCTGTCCTGGTGTATCAACACATTTTTGGTCTTCCTTTCTAACCCCACCCACCAAGTTATTACTGAAAAATGCAATCTCAACTGAAAAGGAAGATAAGTTGTTAAGTAATTGTTCAAAATATTATGCAAGGGGGTTGTAGGGTTTTACTCATCTGTGTAAGTTTTATTTATTTAGAAGAATGTTAAGTCATTAAATGCTTATAATTTGAGAATATGCACACCCACATGGGCTCTTGTCCAAGTTTTCCCGTCAAATGAGACAGGATGTGAGCTTCAACACAGAATCAGCAGAAAAAATGGTTTTAAAAATTTGGCTTTCTGTCTTTGCAGAGTCTTGCAGTGAAGCTGTAACCTGGTTTTCATTAGGAGGGGTTGGGTATGGTTGTATACTCCAGGAGTTTTGGACAAGTTCCTGTAAGATAACAACCTAGGGAAAAAATGCACTTGGCAAACCCTGTACAATACATGAGGAAATTCTGCATAATGTTACTTTGTTGTTTTCTCTTTAAGCCATTAACCACGTTGTAATGCTAATTTATTTTTTTTTCATTAAGCCAAGGACCATTGTCATCCATAAGAGCAGCAATCAAGAGATGTAAGTCTACTTTTCCTATTTTTTGAGACTCATGATACTGTAAGATTGCTAAATCTTCATTTTTAGTAAACAGTTAAGTTTATATGTGCCAACAGAGTAGCTAGCAGACTTTTGGAGGACTGTAATTTCTTTCTCGCTCTTTGTCCTTTTTTTTTTGCTTCATGTTAGACCGTCTTCTTGCTTTGCTGATGAGTAGTTCCTTCTTGCCAATTACTAACATTTTCTTATTTACGCACTAACGCATTTGTGCACAGATGTGATCTGCTTCTGAAGAACTTGAGTTACACATGCCCAATTTGTAGTTCACTGGACAAAATAGAAGATTCTTCTATTTTTGTAGAAATCTGCAGCAACTGCTCATTGGCTGTCCTGAGGACAGGATTAGACTCATGCAGCAGGTTCATTGTGGAAAACAAAAAATTGTTTAGAAAGCTTGAGTGAAAGCCCAAACTCTTCTTCCCTGACTTAACTGCTGAACTCCTCTTTCACTTTCCCTGCCCGTGGCATTCCCAGGCAAAGAGTTTCTTTAGCTGCATCTTCCAAAGTATTTTATGCTGTTTCTTCCTTCCACTTTTCATTTTTATTTCCTTTCTGTCCATGATTTCAGTTTCATATTAGTGAAACAACCCTTACGATTCTGCTACAGGGAAAAATAAATTAGTGTATGTACTACTGATTTGTTTCTCCTGCACCTATTAGTCAGAGGGTCATTAGTATGGATTAGATTGGAGGTTGTCGAAGGGGATCGTGAAAGCTTTACTCGGAGCAAGTCTGCACGGTGCTGTAGTTAAAATGCAGCATGTTATCTGTGCTGCTGCTGCCATAGATAGGAAACTGGAAAACAGAGTGTACCAGATCACAGAGGGCCTTTTGTGGTGGAATCAGAAGTTGATTCAGACTGCCTGAGCCCCAGTACCTCATCTAAGTGAGAAACCGCCTAAAGATCATTAAGCCAATGATATCTGTGTTTTTGAAAATACAGTAGCAAATGATACTTTGTTTTGAGGCACAATCAAGTGAAAAATAGTCTAGTCAAGAAGCCCTGGCTTGTATGTTGTAACATCATTCTTAATAATATTAAGATGTAACTACGATGAAATATAGGTATCGTGTGAATTATTCAGATGATAAGCTATTAAAAAATCTCCATGCCCATATCAAGGCATTTTATTTGAAACCATAGTTCGTTGTATGTCACTAACCATACCCATGGATAGACCTAAATTAAAAATGGACCCCGATTAATTCCTAACTCCCCTTGCCATTAATCTGGAAAAATTATGGTATTCTCTGGAAAAGTGTATCTTTAATTCTTAATCACGGCTTCTGTCGGCTGTTTATCTCTAATTTTCAAGAAACATGATAGATATGTGCAGGGTTTCAACTTTCCAACCTGTGGACAACGCTTTTCATGACTTTGTATCAGTAATCTCTGTTTTGTGGCCAACGAGGAAGGGGGTTTATTTTCCTTTCAGCGACCCTGACTACAAGTCTGGATAGAAAGACGGTGTCATTTTATTTCAGTTGTTTGACAGCTCAGTAGAATTCAGAAAAGTGACCCCAGCGTTCCTGAAGAAAGCAAGCATGTGAACATGAGATATGCTTGGGAGTAATTTTTTAATCTTAACTCTTCAAAAGTTACCCCTGGATTTTTAATGATGGTCTGAGGCCAGGACATACCACTAAATCCAGCGCTCGCTGAAATCAGTGAAACTATTTCCATTAATGCCAGAGACAGCAACATGCACAAGAACGCCAAAGAAAGTAAAAGGAGTCAAGCCAAGTGCTGCAGCAGTGAGACAAAGGGGAATGATGTTTTCACTTGCTTCTCAGCTCTTCCAGAGTAGGGTGGTGTTAAGGAGCAGGGCTACAGAAATCTGCTGCCCTAAAATGTTGGAAGAACCTGCAACCTTGTTCCATTCTCGTTCTGTCCTAAGCAAATATGTGGCTGAATGAAGGATGTGTAACAGCTTGTATGCGCTCAGAGGCTGTGGCTTCCCATTTGGCAGTTTTGTAGCCCTTTTTGGCTGTGGGTTTTGTTTGTTTTTCATTTTTTGTTTTGTTTTGCTTGGGGGCTTCCTAGGTTCTTTTGGCTCCCGCTTTCTCCCAACCAGATCAATTCTGTGACCTCATTCTCTCCCCATCTGCACAAACATTTGGGCTGGCATAATGCAGGGAATGGTGCAGAGGCAGGAACATACAGCCTGAGGAAAGGTGTGGGAAGGAGTGAAGTGCCTTCATAAATCATTACTGTCAGATTTGAGTGAAACTGCAGGCTTGTTCTAAGGGTGCAGTTACACAGATTTTATTAAGCAGCAATGCCAGCCTCTATGGTGCCAGGCAGTTGGGTCAGCTGTGAAGAGGGTATCTGAACTCAAACGGGGGTAGGAAGAGGAATCCTGTCACCCCTGTAGGTTATTTTTGATCAGTTGTCTCACTGAAATTGAACAAAGAAGAACTGGAGCTGGGAAGTTGAGGCAGGAAACAGAGACTGCTGCTGGGGGTGGCATATTCCTTCCCCTGTGCTGCTGGTAGTCTGAGCCCAAGGTGAGCAGATTCAGTGACATAAGATGGACAAAAACTGTACAGAAGATACTTATTTTTTTATTTAAAACTCTGAACTCGCTTACTATGGGGTCATATGAGTGCTAATATTTGTTCAAGAGGGGACAAAAGTCGATATTTGAAAGAGGAATTGGGCATCACCATCTCTTTTAGCTACGTTCAAGCATTAAATCAACCTAGCTCTAACGTCAGACAACCTAACATTTTCCTGAGGTGCCTGGAAACAGAACTGGAAGAAAAGGAGCAAGACCTCCCCCTTGTGCCAAGAAATAGTTCAGGAGAAAAGCTTCAACTCTATTACTTCAGAGATGTGTGAAAATTTCCAATTAGTTTGAGCCTCCACTTCTACAGAAATAGTCTAATCAGATCTTGGGTGAAGTAATTTATATTTTTTTTCTGGTTTTGGCTTGAGGATTACCTGATCATTTTAGCGTTCCCTGAAGAAGGGCCACTGCAGCCATGTAACACCTTTGGTATTGCAAAGATGGCAAGTATGGTCTCTTGCATGGGACCATTCTGTCAGCCCTTCTGGTGTATTATTTTGTAGATAAGGGAGGGAGTGTTTGCCCACTCTTGAGGCTCTCCTTGGGACACTATAATGAATAACGTATAACGGTTACAGGTTAGGCAGCCTTACGGTGGGAAGAATAACTCCTCAGTCTAATAGTCTACTTATTTCATAGAATTGATGGACGAAATGTCTATCCCCATGTTGGAAAAGCATTGAAAGAAGCTATGTTTTTAAATATTAGCATGTCCTTGTTGTAGTAAGTAATACTAGTACTTTAAAACCTATTAATAATAGTTAATATGAATTAACTAAGATACTTAAATGGCAAGTTAATTGGCAGGATCATGTTTACTCACAGCTGCTGGAAGGGACAATAGATAAAAATAATCAGAAAAATTTGGAGCTTGATTTCTCATAGAGCTTGGGCTATTTGAGGCTGTGGTTCCAATCTTTAATGTGAAATATAAACTAATATAAACACTCTGAAATGACAAAACTGTTCAGTATTTCATACCTATTTGCTAATGAAAACATGAATATTATTATGCAGTGTCTATTTTGTGAAAGCTCTCTCAGCGCTCACAGCAGGATGGTATCTGAGCAGATCCCTGAATGAACTTTATAGTTGCCTCTATATTGCCTTAAAAGATTACCTGAAAGACTGTAAATTCCAGCCCAACTCTCTTCCGAAGACTCAAAAGTGCATGTCAGAATTCTGTGGCCACCAGCTTGTCTGTAGCATCACAATTTATGGGTTTGTGGTATAACGGTGATTGTACTTACACAGGCATCTTGATCTCATAACTTTAAATGCCCCCTAACCCATAATCTCTATGTGTCAATTACAAATGACATATTTAGTGCACTTGAAAAGTAGGACCCGAAGAAGAAGCAGCGGAGGAAAAACATTCTAAATGTAAGTATACAGCACAAACTGAGTTTATGACTGCATACTCAAAAATAGTTGGATAAAGCCCCATAAATAGTGCTTGTAAAAAATATGTACAAAAAATGAATCTGTAAGTCAGTAATCTGTCCTCCATTTACAGTATTACCATTAATCCTTTACTTGCCTAAATTGTACTCTATTCGGTTAAACACATTTAGATGCCTCATTGACACTAATGGAAATAAATAGTGACAATGTTATGAGTTGATTTGACATTTTGACTTTCTCCTGAGACCAACAGAGTTATAAGATGAAAAGGTGTGGATTTTATGCACTGGGTTTTTCTGCTCCCACTCATCCTTTAACTGCTTGCTTACCTTTTACTTAAATACCACTAAGCATATGGCAGTAGAAATGTCAACAGTTCTCACCCTGAGCATTTCTTAGTGCGGAAGTTGAGGAGCTGACTGTCTTCAGTTCCCAGTATGTAAACTAGCACAGAAATACATTTCGATTGACTCTCCTGATGGAAGAAAGGTTTTTTTAAACCTTAAAGCTGCCATAATTTGAAATCTGGGGGAGAAATTCACAGCATGCTTTTTCAAGGCAATCCACAAAGGGAATGAAGAACAGACTTACAGGATCAAAAGAGCGCAAGGCCAGAAAAATGGCTGCGGGTTTTTTTCTTTTGTTTTTAAATCAGCTGTGTGCTATATTTTAAAAATTCATGTCTTCTCTCATAGACTTTTTAATTTAAATTCATTTCTTTGAAATGGAAAAGGAATAAAAGCTGTGCAGGTCTGGAGGCAAGGGTTATTTAGAAAGTTAATATTTTCATTTCCCTAGCATTTGTGGAACTTCAAGAAATATGTGAGAGCAGAAGATACAGTACCTTTCACCTCTGCTCCTACTGTGGGTTTAGGAGCTTTCAAAACAAAATATGTTATAAAAGTGTGGTTGTAACAAAAATGTGACAACAAAAAGAGGGGAGCAGTTGATCGAAGGAGGGAAGAACTTTGTCAAAGTCCTTAAAAAATAAATATTTATATTAAATGTTTATGTTCATGGAAGTAGTTTGATTCCATAAATACCTGGGAGTTTGTTTGTTCGTTTGGTTTTTTCAAACAGAATGAGCACATTCTGAAAACATCATCCCTCATTAATTAGCTTTTATTTCTAATGCCCTTATCATTGTAATTAGGCTATACCTCAAGCTTCTGTGTTGAATACATTTACCAAATGAACACTTTCTTCCATCTTCTTTGCAAAAGTAATCTTGGAATTGGTTGGTTTGGGTCAGTTTGTCTTTTTATCTTTAATGTGTGTATTAGATCAACACTGTGTTAAGAACTCTGAAAAAGAAAGTGAAGGTGAGGTGTAGGGGATTTTATTTACTTATTTTTGCGAAATAATTTACAGAATGGGGTTAGGAAATGTGCAAACATGCCTGAAACTTTGAGGTGTGCCTCTTACTGGGATCAACCTGCCTGCCCATTCCTCTTTGGTAGGTAGGAGTATAAATTATGGGACCTTAGCTTCTTTGCATCTGTATCAACTTCTCAGTGTAACCCATTGTTTTTGGAAGGGAAGAAGCGCAGACCCAAATAAACCATGCTTTTAAACTACATAAACCACTCAAAGAGATTTGATTTCCCTCTCCTCATTCCTACAGTAGCTTATTGTTGAGCAATACTGTCGACATCTCCATATTCAGTTACATTCTTCATGGTTAATTTACTGCAAAGGAAACTTCTAAACAGCCATTGTTAAAATCAGCATGAGACTAGAAATAAAATCTGCTTTTATTTTGTTTTTTTAAGACACTATATTGTGAAAAGACTTTACAGTTGTCCTCTTACAACACTGACACGTGCGCTTGTCCTTGCGTGACTAACCCATTTGATCATGGTTTCTGGCACTCTGAAGCCTTGGTTTGTTCTCCTTCACCACCTCTTCCTCTTCTGTAACCCCTTCTTTTTTTCCTCTAGCACTCATGAATAGTGCACATCAAAAATGCCCTGTCGAAGAGGTATGTCTGACACAACACTATGCGGACTC
This sequence comes from Limnodromus scolopaceus, assembly GCA_028565335.1. Lineage (NCBI taxonomy): Eukaryota > Metazoa > Chordata > Aves > Charadriiformes > Scolopacidae > Limnodromus > Limnodromus scolopaceus. The sequence continues at coordinate 32,824,299 of JAOXNO010000033.1, read as the reverse complement.
TTGAATCAAGTATGCTTTGCCGATTTCAGCTAATGATTCTGCGGTGGCACAGGAACAGCATAATTGTCACCTTTTGCACAAGGAGATTCTACCACTTCCTAAATCTCACTTGCTATGCAAAAAATTGTCCCTCAGATAATTCTCTTTTCTCTCTAAAGAAATCATAGTGAAAATATGTGGCCATTGAAAAAATTATTTGAATATAAATATGGCAAGAAATAGAAAAATGAAGAGGTCAGGATTCACTTTATGTAACTTAAAATACATGGTTTGGAAAAACAAAAAGAAATGTTGCTGGCTTTTAATCTACAAGTGATTAAACTTTAGGAAATTTCTAGCTGGTAACACTTAATTCTTTCTTTTTACATAAAGGACGGTAAAATAGCTTTTTAGATTTTGTGCCTTAGTACTTTTCCCTTCTCTAAAACAAACACAAGGAGACATTAAAAAAAGATTAAAGAAGAGATCTCAGAAATGAGCCATCAAAAGCAAAGCCAGACATGTTTAACACTTCTTTTTGTTTTATTCATGGATTGTTTTAACTAAAGAAAACAAAAAAGAATTTTCAACTCTAGGGTGAGCACAATGCAGAATGCAGGAAATGTCTGGTGAGGAAGAAGAAAGGGGACAGGACCGTCTCTCTTGGTGGTAGCTGGGACACAGAGTGACTTAAACTGATTATGGAACTACACCCTAAACCTTTTAAAAACTTCTCATATTTAGTACAAATAATTTTTTAATTTAACTTGGCCACTCTTAAAATGTGAAATTTATGATCAGATGCTGTATGTTCTTCATTCCATTGGTAGTGGATTGGTAAGGGCTCTGCTATTATCCTCACCTTATTGCAGTGACAGTATATTTTAACCTCTTCAAAACTTTTGTTTCTTTAAATAGCTTCTCGGACCTCTAGCCATAGTGAACAGCAGAGGGATAGAAGGTATGATGCTGTTATTTATATTGCAATTAGGGTTTACTGTAAAACTTGTTCTGTTGTGTTACAGCATTACTTTTTATGGCTTTCTCCTCTATTTTGTTGGGGTTTTTCCTTCTCTATACCCTTAGTGTGTTTAAAAATAAATTAGACTTGGAATAAAAAAAAGAATATTGTGACTCTTAAGCACAGGGTAGGTTGAGTTTGAGGAGTTTTCTCATCAACTTTTGTATGTATCGTCAAAAAAAGAATGCAACCAACCATCAAACCTCTGCAGAGATGTTTTACTTCCCTGACATCTATTTACAGGATCACTTCACAATGAAAATAAGCATACTTTCAGGCCTCCTTCCAGTTTCTCAAAGGGTATTGAGAAAGGAGGTCACCAACCTGGATAGCTGGTGAACTGAGTCTGCCGTTATTTCAGGTGTGAAGGAGCTGCAACCCTCTTTTTTAAATTATTCTTCCAATAGTTTTAGAAGTTACTCTTCTGCAGGTTTTTTTTTGTCAGCACTCAGAAGCTTCTGTAGCAAATGTTTCATCTACTCACTTCTCAAGATGTATTTTGTGTGAGACTCCAGGCTGATCAGTGGTACTCTGGGCGCCATGGTCTGGGGACCTGGGCCATCACTGCGGCTTGTGCTCTAAAGCAGTTGTTATAGAGACAAAGCTGGTAGACCTACAGGTCCTTAACTGTCACGGAAGTCCCTATTGTACTAGATATTGTAAGCAAATAGGCCCTGTCCCAAAGGACTCATGAGGCTTGCTCTGCCCCACTTTAGCACAGTGGGAGGTTTCCCCAGAGGTCTGAGGATAGACGAGCTTTTGGTTAGCCAGCCAGAAGTGGTTTTAACTATCCTACTGTTTTCACACTGTGGCAGGCTAAGGGCAAACACATGATTAGTTCTCATTATCCCAAAAGACTAAAACTTCTTCCATCTAATAGAGTTACACTTGTGTTTAAGTACTTTAAGCATGTAAATTATTTCACTGGAGCCAATAAACCTACTTTTTGGCTTAGACATTTAATTAGATGCTTTGAGTGGAAGCCTAAGTGCTTGTTAAAAAGGTCAAGTAAGTTACTTTTAAAGCACGGAAAAACATCATTGGTTAAATCAAAAAGACCTGAGCTATTTTGATTTCCTATGCAGACAAAACCTTGGTCTTTTATACTTAAAAGAACAATTTTAAATAGTTTTAGATAATTGTTCCCCTTTGCCTTCGTTTCCAGGCGTCCTGAAATTACAATAGTTGCTGCTGAACCCCTCCGGCCATCCTCCTGGTTTCCAGGTGCAAGCCCTGTCGCTCCTCAGGGATTAGGATTCCCTTCTGCTTCATCTCATGCTCAGTGGAGGAGAAATGAGCATATTCCAGCTGAGGTGAGCATGAATTTACATGAGGTGTGTTTGATTTACAAAGGTAAAAAGCGTGTTAAGTTAGAGAGGAACAGAGTTTTTGCTTGCTTAGACTTTCATCACATTGAATAAAAGACTATGACAGTGTTCTTTTCCTCTGCATATGTTAATTTAGTATTTTTAAATTTATATGCTTCTCTTTTTTGAATAGGATCATATCTGGATTTACATTAATATTTATCCCCCTCTTTTGTAGCTTCCACCATCATATGAGCAAGTAATAAAAGAAATCAATCAAGTACAAGTCAATACAACAAATAACAATAATGCTGCTGCTCCTAGACATACCACTACTTCTGCAACACAAACTGACTTTCCAGAGGAACTAATTGGCCATTTGCCAGGAAGTAATGTAAAAACTAGTGTGCCTACACACTGGGAATCTGCAGGCTATCCAGGTGAGCATGTTTGGGATTTCTCACTGATGAAAACCTTACTGTGTCTTCTGAAGATGTTCTTTATTATTGGTCTGTGCAGCATGTAATATGAATAACAGTTAAATTTATGTGAATGATTGATTACCTTTGTAAACTTCCGTAAAATTCCTCTATTCTGAAGAGCTACCATTGCATTCATGGTCAGACTATAATTAAATCTTGAAAGTTTTGCTCAATTCAGCCATAATGGCAATTGCTTTGGGGCCAGAGGAACTCAGATGTCCAATCAGAATAGCAGCAGTGTTTTATGTTCAGACTGAAAAGTGTGCAAACCAAACTGGGAGAGTTAGCGTACTATTCTTTGGTCTAGATGCCCTGCATGCTGCAAGCTAACAAATAGTTTAGAACTCAAAACTTATAGATACCATGCATTTCAGCAACCTTCAGCTTCTTCCTAGAGTTTGTATATTTTTTATTTATCTTTTTAGAAACATAACTGCAGTTTCACAAGCAGCAGTGAGTTCTGAATGAAAACCATCATGTTTACTATCCTGATGGCTGACAAAAAATAACATAAATAAAGTGTTCTAGAATAGATAACTGAAACCTTTTTCTTTTCTGTTTGCAGGGCAGAGTCCTCTTAAACCTCCTAGGCCTTCTGCATCTCTCCTGAATAGGTCTCCTTCAGAAAATGAGAATCCCTTAATAGTCTTTGAAATTTCTGAAGATCAGAGGTGCCAAGAAAATCCCAATGCTGTGATATGTCCTGTGCCAAAGCCAAGATCAAGAAGCAATCTCAGACCTGTAATCAATAATACGGAAAGTAAGATAGACAGTGGAGAAGAAGTGAACCAGTGTACCACAAAAAGGCAGCAACCTCCAATTCAGCAGTCACCTCTCTTAGATGATAGCTTACTAGACAATCACTTGGCGATGGACAGCATGAGTACAGAAAGGAGCCAAAATAGTATTGTTTCAAGGATCAAAGTTTTTGAATCCCAAGGAACTAATGATACCTCAGGATTATTAAAAAAGCCAGAAATTGCCCCTCGTTCATTTGCCCCAAGACCTGTTACTGCAAAGAAACCAGTAGTTGCTCCAAAGCCAGGGGTAAGCAGAATTTCCGGAGACTGGGATACATGGACGGAAAGCAAATCAACACCTTCCAAGGAACTGCAGCCTCAGCCTGAAGTAGTTGGGAGCAGTGTTGTAACCAAACCTGAACTGCCAAAGAAGCCAAAACCTGGCCTTGTTAAAAGTAGTAGTAGTGATTTTCTTGATGCGAGGAGTGGATCAGAGAACAGCGATGGACAAAAGAAATTTCCTGTTCCTGCTCCAAGGCCTCTTGTTCCTAAAAAGTCACGTTATGCAGAAAATCCTGCCCTTTCTTTGGCCCCACTAAAACCAATTGCTGCTCCTCCACGGGCTTCTGCATCTGCCCAAGAAAAGGTTTTCAAGTCTCTGGAGGAATTGTCACCTGCAGCCAACTCCTCAGCACCTGCTTGGCAAAATAAACTAGATGTGGAAGGAGATCTGATCAGTTTTGATGATGACGTGTTGCCCCTAAGTCCAGCGTGCGTAGTTAAAGATAGCATCAGTTCTGAAGCGGCAGCAGGTAAGAAGGATTTTTTTTAAACTGTCACTGTGGTTATTCTTTGCAAGTGTATGATCCCGTGTGAGTTATGTCTACCTGTCGTGATGGGGTTTGTGTGGGTGTGTGAAATTCTTGGTTTTCTATTATGTCAAAATCACTATGAAATTACTTGGGTTTTGAGACTTGGGAGGTTTCAGGGCTCTATAAATCTCAGAACTTGCCTGCTGGATTTATTACGTGATTACTAAAATAATGATGAAAGACTTGATGTTATACGCTAAATGTCACCTCCAGAATGTATCACAATTCTCTCTGGGGAACTTGAGACATCTTATCTTTCGTCATCTAATCTGACTAATTTATTTGAGTGCCTGAAGTTCTGAAGTGGAAATCTAGTGGAAATCCACAGAAGCAGCAGGGTTTGTTGTGATTAGGGAAACTTGTGATCAAGCATACTGGGATACTCTGTCCATCTCACCAGTGCCTACTTATGTTCTCTTTCCTATCTTTGTGTCTTGCCTTGTCGTGTGACTATATGTGTGTTACACAACTTAAATTTTTTCTAATAATTGAAAATAATAATTTCATATGGACAGGTTTATTGCTACAACTACATCCCTTTCATAAACCTTGTTTGATTCCATTAAGCACTTGGGATCGATTTATTTTTTAATACAGTTTTAGGTATTTTAAGACACAGGAGGGTGTGTTAGGCTATCGTTAAATTTTATAACAATAGGTTTTTCCCTCTTAATATTCAAGTATGTCCTGATTTAGCTTACCAGCCCCATTGCAATCCAGGTAGAGCTGTGTTTTAAAACAGATGATGTGTCATAGAAGGGACTAACTTTCATTTTTTATTTTTTTTTTAACCTTGCTTATCATTAAACATCTCAGCTTTCTTAAAAGAGAAGCATAGATACTGTGTAATTGTCACAGTAAATCAATATTAATGATTGTTAACAAATGGGATTTCTTCACAGTTTGTGAATTATATCATTACATGAGGTTCCAGTTTGTTGTTTCTCCTCTGTATTGGCGTAAAAACCCCAAGGCAGATGTAGAAAGTCCCTTAAAGCCGTAAACTGTTAAAATTGGTGTGTACAAACATACAGATCTCAGGGGAGCTTAGGAAAGCAGTGAAATAAGGCAACAGATAATCCTGCAGGAGAGGTAATTAACTCAACATGGATGTAAGTCCATATTTTCTTGGACTGACAAGATCAATATGGATACAAGTCCATATTTTCTTGGACTGACAGATTACAGGAACACTGCAGAAGCTGTACCAAGCCTGGAAGGAGGGAGGAGTACAGCGTGACTGGAGAGGCGTTTTGTATAAGTCAAGGAAGTATATGGCTGACAGTGTCTAGCCGGGAACAGAGTCATGAGCATCGTGTCTGGAGACTGCAGTCGTGGAACAGCCGCTGTGCATGTGATGGTTTTAGAAGGAAGTTAGAAGTGCGAGGGATGACTCTTGTTTTTCTTGCATTTAGGATAAAACTTGTAGTTTCACTCATTTTATTTTGATTAATAGATACAACAAATTGAGGTAAAATGTAACTGTTCTAAATAGTAGGGCAAGAAAAGAGAATAGAACCATAGGATTATTTGGGTTGGAAGGGACCTTAAAGATCATCGAGTTCCAATCCCTCTGCCATGGGCAGGGACACCTCCCACTAGAGCAGGTTGCTCAAAGCCCCATCCAGCCTGGCCTTGAACACTTCCAGGGATGGGGCATCCACAATTTCCCTGGGCAACTTGTTCCAGTGTCTCACCACCCTCACAGTAAATATACTTACAGTTTGAAAGTGCATAAAAGGAAAATGATGTTTTGGCTATGTACACTGAAAGGCTTCTTTTCCCCCAACTGGGGAAAATTAAATAACATTAATTCTTCTATTAAGTCAGAAGTTGAGTGATACCAAACAAAAATCACCCAGAAAAACAGCTTTTGTGATGAAATTGTAGGAACGTCAGTCTTCATCTTTCTGGTTGGTGTCATAGGTGTTATTCTTGATTTAATTAAGCCAAAAATACTTTCCATTCTCATGGTTAACAGAAGAATTATTCAGATAGTAGTTTTCTGACTTCTTTTTGAGTCACCTGTCCATGATTTTATTTGTTTAATAAAATGGCATCTTTGCTGCAACCTTTCTTAACTACTAAAGACAGAAAGGGCTGACAGCATTATCACTTTATTACACTGTAAAATTAGGATTCATTCCAGACTTCTGCAGGCATTTGTGAGCTCAAGATCACATCCTATATTCTTGATTACTAATGCCATGCTACGTCTTGACAAAGCATCCACAAGGAGAACACTGGCTTTCTGAAAAATGAGGTAACACAGAGCACTAACGCTAGCTATTTCTCATGTTCCCATAGGAACAGTTTAGGATTTGCAAGATGAATCCACAGTAAAATGTTTTGTAAAGGCAGGAAGAAAAGCTCTGATCTTGCTCCCAGTTCCCCAGACCTTTGCATTTCTTACATATTTATCATTGTCATTACTTAGCAAAATGACAGTGCTCTGCTCGTTGTTATGGCAACCCTAGAAAAGGCAGACGGCTTTTATGCAGTGGTGTTTGAAACTAAGCACCAGCAGCTTGTTTGTCAAAGAGCAACGTGACATCACAGATTCCAGCATTCACGAAACTTAACTTCTTTCTGATACAGCACAAACGCATCTGGTATTTAGACTAATGTAAATAGGACTGGATGGATGGATCACTGCTGTTGCTAACAGCCAACGCAAAATTAAGAAGGTGAAGGATTCGGCTGATGATGGATGGGGTGCAGAAGTTGAAGTGATCATATGAATGAAAAGGTGAAAATTACAAAACGAATTAAGAGTCTCCACAGCAATTCAGTTGACTGACTTAAGATACCCCCTTCCTGTAGCGGAAGGCTACTATCTCCACAATAGTGAAAGATATTTGAATATTACTTATGTGCTAAGATCAACCGTGTTGGCAACAAACTAGTTTATAGTTTCACCAGTTTAACTGTCAGTGTTTAACTCCGAAAGCTAGCTGGATGGTTTTCTTTCAAGTTTACCTCAGGCAATCCCACGGGTTTCATCAGTATTTGACAGCATCTCCCACAGCACAGCTGTTAATAGACAGAACTTGCCCTTATCCAAACACTAATGATTTTATCTTTGTCTGACCTATATGGAGATGGGGAACTGCTCTGGTGCAAATAGAGACTCTGGGTACCAAGATCCCTTTCAAAGCTTTCAGCATCTGCTCTGCCAGGTGAAGTCTGAGGGAGCTTTGGAAGCTCAACAGCTCTGAGATTTCAGAGATGAACTGTGGCAGAACCTTGCATCCAGCTTGTGTCTCTGATGCTGGCCCAGTGAAAGTGCCAAGGAAGGAGAAGTCAGGAATGACAAATCTGTGGAACTGCTCCATTCATCAGCAGCCAAAATTGATGCCAATTTTAAGTGCCATAATTTTGGACTCAAAGGCTGGAGATAATGTTCAAAGTCATTTGTATCCTAATGAAATTACTCCTGTTCAAGTCAGTTGTTTAGAATGTGAAGGCGTCTGTTTGGGACTCTAAATCTTGAGGTGCTAATGCTTTGATGACAGTTGCGATATTTTGGATCATCTGGGGTATTTTTGCATTTCTCTTACAGCTGATAACAGGAATTTGTGCGGTTCCTGAAGGTTAAAATTTTCGGTAATCTGTCAGGTGGACTCTATTCTCACTTTCCCATTTTTACAAAGGCTTGGAAATGAAATCCTAGTGCAAGCTGAATTGAGTATAAACTGCATGGCTTCGATGATGATCCATGATTTTACCCGTAACTAGTGTTACTAGCAACTAGTGTTAGTTGCTAAGTTAAAGCATGTAGTGTGCCTACTTGCTAAATATTCTGAGAATTTATGTTTTGGACAAAGAAAATAAGGTAACAGTGCATTTAAAGCACACATTTAAATTAAGAACTTGGAAGTGATCTTGCTAGAATGTTCTCATTCCTTTTTGTGTGTGGAGAGTTATTCTCTTGCTTCTCTCTCTCTCTCTCATATAATTCACTGATTAATCTATGCCTGATACACGAGAACTCAATGTAAATCAAGTCTTTGAAAAGTAGTTCAGAGAGAGCCTTACCAGCAGGAGACAGCTCTCTCTTTTGATACCTTCTTCATCATATTAGTGTATTTCAATTCTAACAGTAATACGATTACTGCATTTCTAAATTGTTTTATCTATCTATCTGCCTGTCTATCTATCTATCTGTGTACATCATCACAGTATAAAAGTTCATTTCTGCCTGTATGGCAAAAAAAACCCCAAGCAAACCAGAGCTGCTATCCATTTATATGTATTGTTCCTTCTTGTGGCATTGAATGGTGGAATTGGTGTGATATTGTAGTCAATTCAGAAAAACTGCTGCTTGAGAAAATCCAAATTTGTCAGCTGTGGGTATATTGCCCAGCTGCTTGTTTTTAATTACTTCCTCAGGAAGGAAAAGAAAAAAAGAACTGAAATATTTCTAACTGGTAGATTAGTCCGGACATATCTTCAAAATAATGCAGCTTTTCTTAGGGGTCTGCTGTGTTACTTCCAATGACTCTTGCTGTGATTATTTTGAAGTTACCCGTCTCCTTTTTGATTTACTGCCAAAAGCATCATCCGCAGAGCAGAGTGAGCTGTCTCATCCATTTTAATCTGCTATTTGGCTTAAACCCCTGGCAAAAAGACATTTACCTGAGGACGTGGTACTGCGGGATGGAGTAGTGGAGGTACGGGTCTGTGCTGTGTCCTGTTGCTTTTGCAAGGTTGGTAATCTCCAGCAGAAGTGGTAACAAGCAGCCATTAACTCTTCAGATGCTACAGATGTTTGCTTAGTAAACATAAATTGGAGTCTTCAAGGAGCTTGGAAGTGACTCCACTGTTACCACAGGAGAGAGGGCCTTATATCTAGTTTCAGGAAACAAGGTTTTAAAATCATAGCTACATAATAGATGACAAGCCCTTTAGGTTGTCAAATGCAAATGAATTTGCTTTTAAGTTCCATGTCTATAGAAGCTGTTTAAGTGGTAACACACAAGTAATAATGTTCTTAATAATAACTGTCGTCTGTGATGATTAGATCTGTTTATTTTCTAATAACACTTAAAATGCAGATAGCCTTTGATCAGGAAGATTGTCAAAGAACAACAAAGTGCTTATTTAAAAGAAGTGTTTATAAATAAAACAGTGTTTTTTTCCTTTGCTGAAAGCATGAGAGATTCTTGCAAGAGGGTAGATAGGTATTTTAAACAATGTTATAAATTCCCTCATCCTTCACATTTTCATGAAAAAGATTTTGTATGTCCCGCTGCTTTCTATCACCAATCCTCTGCTTCGGAGATTTTCCAGCTTGCCTGTTTTGGGGCACTTGAATTTTTTGCCAATGAACAAGCATTCATTCACCTGCAAGAGTGGTTAAGGCTGTGTTTCCTCATCTCCAGGGTATTGTGGGGGGGTTGTTTTTTTTGTCACTGTATGTTGAAATACCCTCCTGCATCCAATTTTTGAAGTGCAACCAACTTCTAACAACGTGACATCGCGGCTGACCTTTTCTGGGCAGGAGGTTGGATTAGAGACCTCCTGAAGGCTCTTGCAATCCGAGCTATCCTAGTCTTGCTTCAACCAGTAAGATAGATTAATGATGTAGGAATAGTTTCCAAACTCTCACATAATAGCTCGTGCTGGTATAAGCAGTCCTCTTGTGCCAAAGGTGGTATAATTACTGTCATCTTTACTAGTATGGACAAGCTAGCAATGAACCAAACAGCTGTGTTTTTAGATACACACAGATAGGAAGTGTCTGAGAGGGAGGTGCTGAAAGCTTGGAAAAGGTCCATTAGTATCTCTGTGAATGGTGTGGAACTGTAGTTTTCCACCCCATAAATGCTTGTATTGCCATTAAGTGTTACAACAGCCCAAGAAATATTGCTATTCTAGTAGTAGATTTTATTTTATTGGCTCTCTGACTTTCTAACACTGTGGCTGAGATATTTCATTGCTCAGTTAAGGACATCTTGCATTTTCAAAAAGTACATTTAGGTTGGATCTTCTGTTGCATCTCTCAGCAATTTTATTTTCCTGTACTTTCAGAGAATATCAAACTCTACATAATTCTTTGACTTTGTGCACTTTTGTCATACTGATGGCTAGGTTCCGTCTGCAAACTCCACATGTATTCTGTACACATCATTCATTCTTTGGATTGGACTCGTTCCTCAAAAATAGTGATCACTGGCCTTGAGTCGCCTTGCTTTTTGTGGTGATCTGTCAGATGTCAGCAGTGAACAGGGAGCGATGCCTGAAACCCATACAAGTAGTTCACTACATTTTCTCTGCTCTGAGTAGTAATAAATATTGCTGGATAAATTCTTCCTGTCCTGAAGTCTTTGCACAACTCTTTTTTAAAAAAATCTTGTTAATGTGTGAGAAATTTGAAATTTCTATTTTGGCATCTGTTTGGCATAATGTTTCTGGGACGAAAGATAACCCTCAAGGTAAAACTTTCTGAAATTACTGTGTGCTTGCTCTAGTGTTGTGTGCTTTTGATAAAACAGCATAAGCAGGTGCAAAAATAAAACAAATGCTTTGGCAACCACATGTGAAAAGCTACTTATATGTAAAGGTTCTTACATATAAGAGATTTTTAGCAGCCCACTCAAGTACCTGTTTGACTAAATGTGCCATATCAGGTAAAGCAAATCTCCTTGGCCTGATGAACTATAAATCTTTGAATGAAGCAAGACCACGCAGTCTGTTCATAGCCTCTACTAAAATAACTGGGCTAGTCATGAAAACCCTCTGTGTGAACTGGGGAGAAAGAAATCCTAGAACATTATGATAGCAGATTTGCTTGTCTCTGCTCCAATTTTAAGTCTGAAGCCATACTAAGTCTGCTCCTGAATACCGTATTCCTTTTATTTGAGTGACCTGATCTGCTCTCCCAGTGTTAGAAGAATACTGAGAAGCCTGAGTTTCACCTGAGCTTACTTTCAGGTTACGCAGATTACATCCTGAAAGAGCCTCCATCCAATTCTCTTGCTCACTATTTTTTTTTCCTTTTTCTTTTTGAATTTCCCACTCTATTAAAAGATACAGTCATGACCAGATCATGGCAATTTTCCATGCAGAGGTAGCTGCAAATTGCATATTTTGGGAAAGGTGGTGTAGTCCATATTTTTCTCTCTGGGTCAGAAATACCATTTCTAAGAACAATGAACTATTAATTTCAGTGCTGAAAAATACTGGGGTAAACTGAGATTGGGAAAATAATTGATGCTGGAATTTAGGTAGGATACCTGTCTAATATGTCCATTTATAGTTGTAAATAGTTTGAGATTTAGAACATCTGAGTATTAGACTTTTAGTTGTAGTATTTCACAGTGTTTCTTGAGCATGGGCCCCAATCCTCTTTGGGATGTTATCTGTCAAGCAAATCTCCAGCTATTTTACTAGAAGGGCCCTGTTGTTGAAAATCTTCCCCCAAGTATGGGTTAAGTATGCTTCTACAAACACCAGAGTGGTTTCATGGGGCTAGGTTTTAATAAAACCATTTGTTGATGAGGTTTGGCTCTACTATCTGTTCCTGGAAGACCCTGATAGCAATACTGTTCTTTGCGGAGAGAATGTGTGAGCCTTGCTTTTAACAGCTGATTTAGTTTTTTTAATTAAACATTGAAAGTAGACACACTTGCATACTTCTGTAGTGGCAAGCATTGTAATGTCAGCATCCACACCTTATGTACTATGTTGCTCTCGTCTGTACTGAGAGCACTTCTTGCAGGACTGGGCAGCTTCACAGCAGGTACTACTATTCTGTGCTTTTAGTTTTCCATATCTGATTTTTTTCAAGATTCCCCTTTTTGCTGCAGAGGTGTGTGTTACCATCTTACTACCACTCACTTAAAGACTTCCAATAAATATTTCAGGAAGGTATCCATATGTCCTGCTCGCATGGGCAAAACCTAGTGTTTCTTCTGTAACCTCCTAATTATTTAGTTTAATGGTAAATTAGAGTGGAGGTAAAAAGCTGTCTCTCCTAAACTGGTAAAAGAGATGATATACAGTGTATTTGTATACACAGATTTCATTTGTCTTTTCTGTCAACAAGCACGCTAATGTGTTACCATATAAACCTTTGAAACAGAAGCTGTAGAAAAGTGAGACTGAGGAAGACACGGGCTTTAATCATCATTGTAAAAGTTTAATAATAAAAAAAAAATCAATAGAAGTCTATTCGTATGTGTTATGAAAAGTGCCTTGCCGATTAATTTCCTTGAGCTGAGAAGCTTTAAATGAGTATATTAGCAATTCTGTTTTCACACCTCCATGAATTATGCTCAAACGATGCCCAATTGTTGTTAAACAACATAAAAATTTGATATGTTGTCAGTCCCATTTCACAAAGCAGCACAGTCGTTTACTCAGCCAATTTCTGCTGCAAAGCCAACACTGGGGAATGGAATAACACAAACAAGGTAATGAGTTTTAAACTAATTATGAGGTGACAACAGTGTAATTGAACGTAAGATAATGAGTGGAAAACTAAGGTTCATCAAATGGTTTTCTCAGCCTTAGAAATAACTTCTCTCAGACTTAAAAATTACCTCTCAGATTTATTGATTTGGAGACCTCTGCCAATTGTTGAATGGTTTAGAAAACCATTTCTACGCATAGCAATGATTAACAGCTGACAAACAGTAATTTTGTACAATTTTAAATCCCATAAATTTACAAGAATACAGATCTGTGATTATTTTGGCTGTTTAGAGCATTTCCACTTGTTCTCACGATGTCTGTATTGTTGTAAGATGGAAGCTTTGGAAAATTGTTTCCTCATTCATGCAGAACTTCCTTAAACCTCTGCAGAACCTTACCTTGAGAGGTGCTCTCTATGCCAGCGTGTTCCCTAGGGTCCTGATTTATCAAGGAGCCTGTGACTTAGCCCTGCTCACCTTTCCTCTGCTTGCCCAGTGTCTCCAGCTTCCCAATGGGCCAGTGCTGCTCTATTGCCTCACCAGGGCCCCTCCTCAAATCTGGCGTAGAGTTGCCAGATAGTGAAAGAGAGAAGAAAGATGATTAATGCTTTTGGTTTTCTTTCTCAGCTGCACTGAAGTCACTCTGAACACCAGCGTGAGAATTAAGATTAGATAAATATTTTTTTAATGCAATTCACATGTTAAGAGTGTAGCTAGCAGACATAGGTATAACAGAATAAAAGAAAATTATAGCTGCAGCCTTGCTCTGACAGTGGGATTTTTGTTTCTTGTAATGACCGTACTGCCAGAATGCTTGCACCCCTCTGGGGTCTGTGTTTTCAAGTCCTCTAGAAAAATCTCTGCTCTGATGCAGCTTTCACTGAAGAGACCTAAACCTTCTATTGACTCACGTGAATCCATAACTTAAACAAGGTGTTAGTTTTACCTTCTAAAACATTGTGGGTTGCCTGTGCCTAGTTTCTGGATGCGCCAGTGTCTTTGGGCACAATGGGATGAAGCCATCTTCTGTCTAAGTGGTAGCAGAGCTTATTTTTAACTATAGCCTGTATACATTTAGCTATAGACAAATTGTTGACCTGTCGTGATCCTTTCTACCTGAACTGTCCGCTTGAAGCTGTTGTACAAGCAGCCTGACAGAAGGAATTGATGTGCTTTGACTCATGATTAAAACGTGACGTGAAGGTGATGTGGCCCAGGCAGATTTCTGGGGAGCCTGCAGGCAGGTAGATGGGGGTCTCGGCTTTGAGAGAGACCACGGCACAAACCTCCACAGCACACCTGTACTGATGTCTTCACGTGATGACCTTCACGCCTGTGAAGACAGCCTTAAGCAAGGGGCTAAGTGGGAGGTGGACATCTGAGCAGGGATGAGCGTCCACGGGCCCTGTGGCATGTTGTCCCTGCTGTTGGTCCAGCCGTGTGCTGGCAGGAGGTGGTGGGAGCCGGGGAGCGCTGGGGGCAAGGACAGAGGGTGCTGCCAGCTGCAGGCAGAAGCACCCAGCAAGGAGGAGCAGCAGCAGAGGCTGGGGGAGCTGTGACATGCGGGAGGGCGGCTCATTACACTGCAACTCAACAGATCAATATTATACAGTCTTTTCTTACTCTCTGAGAAAATTTTTGGTTAAAAAGGAAAAAAGTACAGAGTTTGATGTACTTGGTCTTCTTCCCCTCTCTAAATATGCCAAGGCTTTTTTTAAATTAAAATGCTAAAAAGTTTTTAATGAGGTTGTTCATAAATAAATACCATGTTTCTGGATTTTCTTAAATCTTATGCATACTCCCTGACACAGATTTCTAGAGTCTTGATAAACTGCATTGTGTTATACTATCCAAAATTATCTGTAAGAAACCATTACTTCATATTACATACTTTTAAAATTGTTCTTTAAAAGTCTTGAAGATGGAATTTTATCGAATACAGGGCTTCCAACTTTGTCAGAAAGTGTGGCCGTAGTTTTGGGAAAGGGTATGTTTTTATAAAAAGTCCCGAAGAATTTAAAGAGATGCCCAGCGTGCTTCCTCTCTGAGACTCTGACACTCCATAAATAACATCTCATTGAGCTACACATCTAAAAAGACCACCAGAGGAGATCAAACTCAGTTGTTGGGGCTATGAATATGTGCCATGGAGAATTTATTGTCCAGAGTGCTTCTCCAGTTTCTGCTTTACGCATTTACGATACTGTTAAACGTTGCCATTTTACTACAGGTTTTGGTAATGTCAGAGAAAAAGGTATCGGTTGTTAACAACAGAGAAGAGGTATAAATGAAGTATTGCTCTTTGACATGAAGGTGTACTTGAGAAAGAAGCCATTGATTTGGATTTTATTTATGTACAAGTGTTTTTACAGCTGCTTTCTACATGCGCATATGTTCCCGTGCCTATTAATAAGAGACCAGTGCTTAAGTTTATGAAGCATAGAAAACATTGCTCCTGTCTTACCGATGGAATGATTGGAGGGGCTTATAGAGGAATGAGTGGTACAGGCTGGGGCAGAGCTCAGGCACGACTCCCAGTCCTTGGTCTGAACCAGTCTCCCCCATGAGAGAGTCTCCCCCCATGTTTATAATCAATGAAACGATGCAGAATGTTCCAGGGAATTGGTTGTTCTACAGCAGAGACGTTTTGTTATGATTAATATTTAAATGCTTTGTTTTGTTTTGTTTCTGTAGGCGTTTTATCTGCTGCAGTGCTGACTGTTTAGCTTTGGCAAGATTTTATTGATTAAAACTTTTTAGCAAATGTGTTTTGCAGCTATGTCTGCTTATTAGAGCAACTGCTTTGAGAACATTTCCCTAAAGCCACCCTGATTTCAGGTTGCTGTTACCAAGCAATGTGTTTCCTCTTGTTCAGTGGCTTATATAATCCCAGAAGGCATCTGGAACATGTTTATGTTAAGTCAACTATGAACGCACATGTACTAAAAAGACATATTATTATCTACAAAGTAGTACAATATTTGCATCATCCTGATTTTTATATATGTATTTTTTAGGACTTGGGTGTGAAGTATAAATGTCCTTAATAATAAAAGCAATAACCAGTGAGATTTGTGTTCAACAAATAAATATTAAATATGTTGTGCTTTTTTTTTTTTTTCCCCTTTTAGATCCATTTCAATTCCTCGCTAAAAGTGAACCTGCAAAGGAACAGACAGCTCAACCAGCTTTAGCCCGGAAACCCACTGTGATCCGAATCCCAGCTAAACCTGGGAAATGTAAGTCCTTCTCCCAGATTGTCTGAGAAATCTCTGCCAGAAAATCGTTTTCACTAGGACTCACTGTTTATTCATTGAGTTGCTGTTTACTTGCTATATTAGCTGCCAAAGGAATCCCATGCTACAGTTTGACAAGACAGAGTAGCTGTGGTGGGAGGGAGAAGTAGCTGGGAGTCACGTTCCCCTCTCCCTGCCTTCCAGCTACCTCGTCTGGCTCCCTCCCTTCTGCTAAGCTTGGTGTCCCTCAAACCTTATGGAGCATATCAGAGAGGTGAAACGATATGTGTGTGGGGATCTAAAGGCTGGCAGGGAAGAGCTGGAGGAGACCCTTTCAGGGGAAGCAAGCTTGTTTGGTCAGCTAAACCATAGCACTGAGCTGTACCTTTGGGAAAATTGACTTCTGACATCAGCTGAGGATGTTTTAATGCTGAGCTCCTGAGCTTTCTGGGAGGAGGGCCCCTCCTTGTCAAAGGGACAACATTAGTGTATTAAACTTTGCTTGAAGCACATAGTTTTCATGGCTCACATCAGAAGTTCCCTTGACCCTTGTTAGATTTGAATTCTGTAGCCATTTGAGCAATATTATTTTGGTAGCAGTTGAGGGAATAAAAAAAGGCATGTGAGAACCTGGATGCAAAAACCTGATGTGTGCAATCCTCTGTCAAGGTCTCGACTATAGTTTTCTGACAGTTACCATATCCCTAATGCCTTCCACCTCTGATCCTTTGCAGCTTTACAGGTGACACTGACGGTATTCTCAGAGTGGAAATTTATCAGTGAGCCACAAGGTCTTTGTGTTGCTCTTTGTGTGCTGGAGTACATGCTTGCTTCTGTTTAGCTTTATGTTTTATCCTCACAGGTTAGGGAGAAGTGTCATGAGATAGTTCTTAAAACTTATATTTCAAAATCATATTTTCTACACTGAGTAGGTGTAGAGCCAACTTACAGCAAGTAGAGGTCCAGGTGGCTTTTCTCTCATTATTACCCAAGTTCCCTTCTCCCCCTCCCAGTGCTAAATTACTAGGTTTTCTTTTCCTAGTGAGAAATGCAGTGGAAATTATTAAAAATGCAGAGAAGACTGAAGATAAAGCTATGAGGAAAAATCTTTCTGTTAATACCTGATCATAAATAAAAGGTTTTTTCAGTTGGAAAAATATGTTTACAAACTACTGTAAAAAACACAAGACATTAATTCTTTTCCACAAAGGAAATTGTAATTTCCATTAAAAAAAAAAAAAAGACCTGACAATAGTTTGGGGTATTTTTTCTGTTTGTTTTTTTTTTTCCTGAGCTGGGCTCTGTTTTGAACTTGTAGATAACTGGTCCCTTGCTGCTCTCTAGTGGTAATTGAACTTTCCACAGGAGGCTGCCGGTCATACTGTACTTAGCTACAATTGTCAGAGGGGTGTGAAGGACTGCTTTATAGGAGGCTGTGGCTGGAAGATTAATGGGATGTGGAGGAATAGAAGCAGGTTCCATTAAAGCAGAGTAGCCTTTTGTCAGATAGGAGCTGCTGCAGAAATGTAAGCTGTTAAAAGTTAAAAAATGAGAAAAGTACAGCTGGGCCAAGGTATGCTATGGATATAGTAGGATTTACCTTGTAAGAGGGCCACATAATCTCATTAGAAGGGGTCTTTCACCATCATGGGTAGGAAGAGAGTTTAATTCTGTTAGGAACCAGCCCAAATCAAAAAGAAAAACCCCACTAGAACAAAAGATATCCCACACCTCTACCAAAAAGGGGACAGAGCTGGATGCTTAAGAATTTGAACTCCAGTAAAGCACTCATTTATATTAGCATTTTTGCTGAGATGTGATTAGAAAGGAAGCATTAAACTTCCACTTCAGTTATTACACTTTGAAATCACTGCAAATAACACCTGCCTTCTAGTTCTTGGGTTGCTTTTTTTTTTCTTCCTTTATTTCCTTTAATTTTGGTCTTATAAAGAGTAAAGACAAGGAAATTGGGCCATCTGTGTATATATCAAGATTTGAAGGGGTATGAATAAATAAATCTCTTATGCTTTCTATAAATCAGTAAAGTACAATAAGAGAAGATTTCTTTTGCAATTAATGTCAGGTATTTGGTTTACTTTTAATCCGTCATACTAGATTAGAAGAGTGATGAATTTCACTACCTTATTTTTGCAATGTTTGGTCACTGCCAACACGGTACCTGTGAACTGCTCCTAAGAGTAAGGGATTTGTCCTTGAACTGATCCATTTTTAAACATCACACACCAGTGTTTTAGATCACAGTAATGCAACTGAGGTGTTAAAAACAAACAACTTCCTATGTGTTGTTTCATTGTTGAAACTACTTTTAATGAAAAGAGCAACTGAAAGTTTTTGTTTGGATAGAATCTCTCCTCTTTTTTGTCATCAGCCTATAAATGTCTAGGCTGCCTACACGTATTTTTACGTAACTCTAAGACTGCCTGGAAGTCAGAAGAGCTGAAGTGTCTGAAGTTCTTTGTATGAAATGAATTTTCTTGATATGCAAATGCATTGTAAAATAGACGGCAAGGTTCCAATATATAAAGACAAAATGATTGGTAAATATGTTGGCAAAACCTGTCCAAGTGCTTCCCAGGTGTCAATGGCAGAGACGTTGAAAGCAAATATCATATAATTAGCATGTTTTTGTGTTCTTTTTGAGACTGAGGAAATCATCACTCTTCCCTAGTAAAAGCTGTACTGTTTCCTCTTCCATGTCCTAAATTTGCCTAGCTCCTTAAAATCTGCTAGGGACCTTCCATCTCTGTTTTGTTTCTGTCACCCTGAATTTTGTAGCAGGCAATGGTTTCTTTTCTTGCCTTTACCTTTCTGGAGATTCTTCCATCCAAGTCTCCTGATCTTTCAGGGTTACTTGAAATAACCCTCAGCTGTTTTCCAGCCTGAAGGATATTCCAGGAGCTGACAGCTGAAAAAAGTGAGCCAGTTTAGAAATGTGGCTGAGAGATGGTGATGGTGTTTCAGGGTATCCAGTAATGAGTCTGACATTCCCAAGGGTAGAAACTCTTCTACTCATCTAATATTATATCAACAAGTATTGCAGCTGAAACCCTGAAACCCTAGAATAACTTGCTGGTGTCCTGAGAGTAAAGTGAAGATCCATTATGGAGGATGGGAAGTATTCCTAAAGTCAACCTCAGAGTTGTAATGCTCCCTTCACATCCCTGTCCCCTTCACGCTCCTTTTCTCTTCACAAGTCTTTAAGTCCTGCCCATTGGCTGCTCTGGCTTTGAGGAAGGAAGTTGCATTCACAAAAAAAATGCCTCAAACCAAGGTGGATTCCCTTACCGATTGTTGGTCTATGTAAAGAAGCTATTAATTAGACTTTCATTTAGGAACTTTTGTTTTTTCATAGCTTTAAATGAAATCCCACATGGCCCTCCACCACTTCCTGCTGAAAAGCCCATTGGGAACACCTCTGATACCACAGTGGGAAAACCCAACAGTACTGACCTAGTAAAAAAAGTGGTAAGTTAGAACTGTTTTCCTGTATTAAAACTTTGTCTGCTTTGGTTGACAGATCTCTTGTGACTCTCAAACATTTGTGTAGTAAGTTATTTGAAGAACCAAAGGATGAAAAGGACTACTCAAAAATATAAGGCTTTTTTCTTTTAATTGCATCCTTTAATTTAATTAGATAATTTAGACTGCTGTCAGTTCTGAAAAGCACTTTGTTGATTTTACTAAACTTTGATCACATTTTCTGTATTTAGCAGCTGAAATCAGGATATTCTACAATTTAGTTTCAAAAGCACTGCAAAGTGGTTCAAAGTCCAATGAGATTTACATAGTGAAATATTGTTGAAGTCCTTTAGAAATGTACTTGTTTACCTTCATACACACAGTACCTCTTCGTTTCCGTGCTAATTAGCAGGCAGAGGAAACTTTTCTGTAGATGAATGGAACTTGCTTTCTTCAGCTCTTCCATTCTAATTTTTTTTTTCTACTGGTCCTGTTAGAGCCTGAGTAGAACCATTTATTTCGGAAAGTAAGGCTCTGCTCCTCCCTCCTGAGCAAATACTAAGGAAAGACATTTTAGCTGTGTGTCCTGTATGCCCTTTGACACAGATTTACAAAAGGGAATTAAGTAAACTAGAAGATGACAGTAGAATGTCCAAATATTTAGTGCTGTGAAGGCAAGAATGGCAGAGAATCTTGTGGAAACCACAGGCAGCAAAAAGATCAAATCAAATCAAAAGCCCCCACTGGATGGACAGCTGCCACCAGATGACTTTGTGTCTATCTCTGCTAATGGGATAAAGGGGTTTTAAATGTTATGATTGAAGAGGCTGTTCAGAGAGGTGTCATCTTTTCTGGATAATACTGAAAAAATAATTTCCATACAAGACGTTAAAGAAAACAAAACTTCTACAATGTCATCCAGGTTATTGTGACAGGCATGTGTAAGCTTCAGAGGATTTTCTTAAGAAAAAGGCAGCATCAAATCTACTGAGACATTTAAATCTTATCTTTGGAAAGATAAGAATTTCTGCGCTTCTAAAACTAGTATTGCTTGTCAGTGGAAGTGACTAACCAGCAATGGTAAAAAAAGTTGACCGTAAGCAGCAATTGGCACAGATTTCATCCTTTTCACAAAGAAAAGGAAAATTTTTGGTATGATGATAACATCCCCATCTGAAAGTGGCAGGTTGTTTTCTTTCTAATCGGGATCATTTAATCAGGAACATTCATTTGGGGACTTAATCAGAGGTCAAAATTCTGTCACGAAATACATCTAGGTATTTTCTTGGTGGGAAAAATAACATAAAGTGCTTGAAACTGGTAAACAAATGTATCTCTAATTAAGTAAACAAGGCTGTTCAGACTTACTTAAAATTACTGGTTCAAAAAGAACACTTTGGAACCCAGATTCAGGACTGTGATTTACCGTGCTGTTCCACGAGCAGTTGTGCTTGTTCGGCAGACTTGGCCATACTCTCTGGCACTGGGATGAAAATTAACAACAGGAGGCAGAAAAGATGGTAGCTTGTTAATCCATTACTGTGGTCCAAGCCCTTCAGCCATGACACATGTTCCCCTCTGCTGATTCTGCTACAGGGTAGTAATCTTTGGCAGGGTCAGGATGGGCAGCTGGGAGGAGTGACACCTTAACCTGCCAAAACAAGATTCACCAGGGTTTTTCTGTTGGATCTCTAGGAAACGTACGTAGATAACTTCTTTAATGGGAGCTAATGTTATTTGCAAGAGATGCTGTCCTGTGTGAGTTGCACCAATGTCATGTTTTCTGCTTTAAACCTGTTCAAAGTGTTTCATCTGTCAAAGTTAAACCAAAATTGATAATGTAACTGCGGCAGCTGGAATCCTCCCATGTAGTAAGAAAAGAGGGCTGGGTCATACCTAATGTACAATTTTAGCTACAATTCAGGTAGTTGACCAGTTCCCCTCTATGCCCAGCAAATTCTAGAACACACCACAATATTTATTACTTTATTCCAGACCTCCAGAAACTATTGTTTTTCTTGTCTGTAGGATCTAATTTAATATTAGAAATGCATCATTTAAACAAGATAATTTTTGTTTCTTAGGCTTAAATAAATGGCTTTTTTTCTTCTGACTCTTTGTAGGAGTTGGATCATTCAGAACAGGGTGGAGTGCCTCAGCTAGAACCAGCTGTACTACCCCCAAGGTAAGTGCAGTTCTTCAGTGACTCACTTCAAAGTGGTGTTTCTGAGTTAGTTTGCCTAGTTAATCTCAATGTAGACACTACCAACTCTAGTCCTAACTCAGTAGGCTTGGGTAGGTAGTATGCTCACTAATAAATAGGCAGGACCAAGTTGCTAGCTGATTAGTACTGCTTTGTACGTTATTGGTATGAGCAGGGAGATTATAGGACAGCTGTTTGACTCTTCAGCTAATGTACAGTGGCTGCTGACAGTCATTCCTCTCTGCATCTTTAACCTTTCCACCCACAGCTGAACGTAGAACATACCCTCCTGCATGTTGCTGACCTTTTGATCAACAGCACTTGCACTTGTGGCTGGGTTTGAGTGGTGAAGGAATGGAGGTGGCAAATGCTGCCACCCTGAAAAGGGCAGATGCTGGGCTGGCACCTTCCCAGAAGGACTGGCTACTTTGTACAGTTCACTTCAGACCTAAAACGCCCGTGAGGGTGCAGAATCAATGATAACCTTGGTTTTTTTATTCTTTTGAGCCAACAAGAAAGAAGGTCTGCAGAGGCAAAAATAGCTGGACCAGCCTTAAATTCAGGTCCACTAGGTGCCGGAGACAAACTGGAGTGAGATAAGGCATTGGCTAGCTAGCCTGCTGTGGCTGTCACAGTATCTGCACTCTAAATCTGTGGGTTTAAACACAAAAAGTTTGTTCTGTTGTGTCAGGACAAGAGAATCTTTCAGTTATTAAACTCAGTCTACCAATAATGATAAGTATTTATTAACAGGGAAGAATGTGGCTTTACCCGCAAGGAAACACCTCATTATTGCCCCTTATTACTTTCCCCTGTTCTGTTTAGCATAACAGCATTCCTAATTCTCCCAAGGGTCTCTGGAACTGCAGTAAACATTTTGTCCTTTCATTCTTCTGCTCAAATGGATTTTTTAAATTTTTTTTTTTTTAAGTAAGCTGTAATAATTCTCTAATTTGCTTGTTAGGGTTTTCTTGTTTAGTTGCGTTGCCTTACAAACATAAGGGTTGGTTTGTTTCCAGATTTAATGCAGTTTTTCCCCCTTTTTCAATATTAAAAATGCTTACGTTAGGATGAGGCCAAGAAAGGGGAGAGGCAGAAGTTGAACAGACGTGGAAATATTTTTTTTAACTTAAAAATAATCTATAGTAATAGAGAACTCTTATAGGAGCATTAGTAGAGTACTAGTATCGTCTCAAGTGGTGGATGACACTCACAAAATATGTCAGAAGGATACTCCAAAGACCCACTAATGCACATTTGTTGTGGTAGATAATTTTTGGAGTCCCTTGAGGAATTCATGCAAGCAAATAGTTATGCTGAATTACACTATATGAAAAGAGGGAGACAATTGTAGCAGGAACTTTCAGTAACTGGCCAAAGAATTCCCAATAAAAATCAAACAATATTGTATTTTTGGAATAGTAGTAGTGCCAGGGTTCTTAATGAGAGGAAGCCAAAGTTTTATGTATATAATGCTTGTTTATAATAGTGGTGATTTTTAATTAGCAATTTATTGATTTGGCCACACTCTTTGATTCTAAAAATCATGGCTTGTTTGTAGCGTATAGGCAGCTTTTTTTACCAATGCTTAATCAGGGGGATTTTTTAGATTATATTTTTTTTAAATTACCACTGTCACTTACTTGTCTCTGATTTTGCTTTCTAAACTACTGGTACACTAATGAGAGTGTGGTGCCTCCAGCATTGCCAGAAAACTCAAGTATTTTCACTGGTGCTTTATTTCTGCAGTAGACATCTGTTGCATAAAAATGGTAAATTCTACTATTGATGCCATTGTGCAAAGTGGTGTCATGAGTTTCAGCAGAGGCCCAAAAGTCACTTCAGGGAAGTGACGACCCAGGGAATGAGCTAGGCTGATTCCTGCAGACCAGCTAGATCTAAGGGCTTTCATTAAGCCCTCCACTGGAAGAACTCTGTCCTGAGGCAGCTTCAGACAAAGCTCTTTCTAAAGGTGGATTGCTGAAAGAAATCCTGCTTATGCAGTGGGCCCCTGAGAAAGCTGGCAGGCTGTTCATAAGCAAAAGCGGTGAGCAGACTTGGAAATGTGTAGTCAAAGGATCTGTCTAAGGACTTGATCATCCAGTCCCAGTGTCTGAAGAGTTTATGTATTCTCAGCGAGCTTCAGATACTACACGTTACAGCCCAGGTCATCATGAGTCACGTTTCCCTACTGCATATTCTATAGCTAAGGCTGTGGTGGAGGATGAGGCAACAGGCTTATTAATATGCATATTTCTCTGATGGTTTGCCCAATGTTTAGGCCTGTGGATGGAAAAATTGTACCTGCTCGACCTCCCCCACCTAAAGGTGCTCCTGGAAGGCCACCTCCACCAAAACTCTCTGCAACCAAGACCTCTTCCCAGAAGGATGCTCTTTCACGATCTACTTCTAACATCGCTCTTGATAAAAAACCCAGCAAGTTCAGATTGGGACCCAAGAGATCAAAAAGTCAATTCTTCAAAAATCCAGATCCAGCATTACCTCCTAGACCTAGACCAGGTCATCCTCTCTACAATAAATACATGGTGAGAGTTGAGAGAGTCTATCTGAGACTGTTTATAAAACAGTGCTGGTTAAAATAGTAGAGAGAAAAAGGCAGTAATGTAGGTTACTATGATGTGGCTTTTAAAGGACATCAATCAGCATAATCTTCCTTAGAAAATACTAATAGATAGTGTAAGATAAGACTGGAGAAAGCAATCTACACATGCAAAGTATAGATGCATGTGTATTTTTTTGTATATATGTAATTTATATATATATCTTTAATGCATAGCTTTTGGGTTTGGGGAGTTTATTTTACAGTCACCAGGTCTGAATTCTATTACAGTACATAAAATGATGCTAAATAATTACACTTGTATATTGTTTTCCCCTATATATGTCAAAAATGCCTAAAAAATTGGGGGGCATTAGTATTTTAAAAATAGTTTACCTTGCTTAATCAACGCGTGAGGAATGTAACATCACTTACCTTACGCTTTCATCCTACTGATGCCATCCCTCTTCATTATAAAAATGTTTCTTTTTAGTATTGCATGTGTTGTTAGGGATTATTAACTATAAATGGAACAACATTACAGATAAAGAGGAGAGAGGCTTTCTCCAGATACTTGAAACTGGTCAGTGATCAGAGCTGGTGACTGTTTGAGCCAGTGCTGTTGTCAAAAAAAGCACCCACACAACCGTAGCATGCACGACATCAACATTCAGCATGAAGTAGAAGCTTTCTGTTGTCTCCTCTTTGATCTTCACTATTGCATTTAGATCCTTGGTGGAGCAGAGGAGCAAGAAAGAGAGAGAAAGATCTATCTGTTGATAGCAGGAATAGCTTTGGGATAAGGGAAGCATGTTGCTCTCTGATGTAGCCACACCTGTGTACACAAGAAACTTGTGACGTGTTTTGTAAATGAGTTTGTTTTTCAGTAGCAGACCCGTAGTAATTCTCTGCCTTCAAGTGTTACTGTCAATGAAATTTTCCTGCCAGCTTGTTTTTCTAGTGCCCTTCATGACAAATGAAATACATTTCTGTGTCCATGTGTTGCTGAACATCATGTACCATATGGTATGATACCAGTTAGGGGGGCTAAGACACTTTTAAAGTGGATGACAACACCTGGGTTTCTTGAAGTGACAGATCATATCATCAGCAATCCTGTTTTGAATGCCTTCCAGAGGAGCTTGTCCTATTCCAGTGGACTCCTAAATCAGCTACCTGTAGTAGGTGGTTTGAATAGTTCCATCGTCTGACCATTTTCACTTCCAGTGGGAATTCAGGTGCTTAGAAGTGAAACAAATTCTTCCATTCCTATTTCTGTTCAAGCTACCCGTGCCTCATGGAGCTGCCAAGGAAGATTGTCTTCCCAGGAACTCTGGAGAACTGCCCTGTAAGGTAAGGCATTTTTTTCTGTTGATAAATATTTAGTGAGCAAGACTCTTGTTGCATTAAAGTATCAAGTGCTTTGAGTTTTAAAGGTTACACTGAGAAACGTAATAGTGGTTTATTAAATCCTTATGTTTCTTTAATAAAAACTAAACAACCGCCAAAACAAAACCCAATAATGGTGATTTGCCTTATAGCACAGGGACATTCTGCTCCTGGAGCAGAGCAACAGTAATTACTTGGAGTGCCAGAAGGGAGAGGAAACTGGTAGAGTTCCTCTGTCTCATAGGAAGATAATCACTCCCTTGGCTGAGTATCTGAAAAGTGGGTAAAAGATAAACGAGTAATTTTATGAAGTGCTGTACATGATAGATCAGCGAATTGGCTTTGACATACAGACTTCAAAGTATTTTCCTCTCTCGGCTTCTACAGACCTAACCTGTTCTTAGGGCATGATCATATTAATATTAAATAGCTAGTATAAATTATAGCTATGAGCAGCCTTTTTGATTATTATCTGAAACCTCCATGGCTGAAATAGATTTCTATGCAATCTATTGTTATCTGTTGTTGTAATTCATATTATTCTGGCCTTATCTTTGTCCATGTTGGGCTTTTTTTGGATGGGCTTTTTGTATGCAATGAATTACTTTGAATGTAATTCACGCAGAGTGATTGTCATCAGTTGTACAGTCTAAAAATTCCTAGTGGGTGGGATAGAGAGGAAAGCTCAGCAATTTGAATATAATTTCCCTTTATGAAGACCCCACAACAAAATTGTCATTTCCACATAGCGTTATTTTCCTGTAAGCAAAGGCCTAGGGGCTCTCTCGCCCCTCTGGCATGCTCAGCAGTCAGCAGATGTGCTGCCCCTGCTGTGTGTGCTGGGGAGAGCTGGGCTGGGGGGTTCTCTCCCAGCAAGAAAGAGTAACTGGCAGCTCGCAGTACTGAGCAACAGTGCAAGATTTGGCCTCAACTCTAGCAACGAGGATTGCTATCAGTGCTCCAGATTTCTGACCCACAGAGATAGCTGAGGCTTTGCCTATAATGGGAAAAGTTACACGCCTTCCCTTCCTTTTACTGGCTCAGAAGTAGCTTTTGGGGCAATGCATTCTGGTTTATGCTGGTGAAAGGCATACAGAATTCAGACCCATAGTGTGTGACCAATACTAACTCTTGCCTCCAAAGGTGGTTTCTCTGATACCAGAACAACGTGGTGTCCAAAGTCAGAAAATTACTTTCAGAGTACATAACAGAGAATCTCAGTACCTTCTGTGATTTATAAACTATTTGCATTTATTTGTTGTTGTCAGGATTCAAACCACCCGCCAAAAGGTTCTGACAAAAGTGCACCTCATGCTGTAGTCCTGCATGATTTTCCTGCAGGTAAGTAAATGTGAATATTCTTGAAGCTTGTTGTACTCCGAGACTTTCAAATGAGAATTTTCTTAGGAATTAGAGCTTTAAAATTATGAGGAAGTTCAGCCTGCAAGGTCTGCATGTAGAATTGTTCAAATCCATGAGTTTAGCTATAGTTGGGCCAGTCTTTTAGTTAAAGCAAACTGATTTATCAAATTTAATTAAAACTTTTTGAAAACCCATTCTGCTTTTGTCTGTGGTATTTTATATTAAGGAGGTTTTACTTAGAGAAAATCAGTGAGTGACAACTACCATTAACTGAAATGATGGTGTCTTACAGAGCATGCTGATGACTTGGACCTTCATTCTGGAGAAATCGTTTGTCTTTTGGAGAAAATCGATACAGAGTGGTACAGAGGAAAATGTGGGAATCGCACAGGGATATTCCCCGCCAGCTTTGTTAAAGTAGTTGTACGTAGGCTTTGTATACGTTACTACATAATATCCTGTTGCATTGGTTTTCTGGTTCTATCTTACTATAGCTCCTGTGTGTTTAACTGCATTCTGTATTTAGATAATCTCTTTTCCCTCTGGCAACACAGAATACATGTCAACTTGTTTGTATGGTATTAGAAAGATGCCTAATTTGGCACTACCAGTTTGTGTTAAGGGGATTATTTTGCTGTTAATTTCAAGCCAAGTGAGAAAATTGTGGCCCTTACCAGATTCTCTTTGTTAATCTGGGTAGTTTCTTAGGGTCTACAGAGCAGATTGTTTTTCACAGCCACATGTAAGAATCTACACTCAGTAAGATGATTGTGTTTTGTGGCTCCCTTCCACTCCCCAGCTCCTCTCACGTTCTTGTCCCTTGAACTGTGCTGGAATCACCGCTTTTATAGCCATGTAGTGACCTAGGTGAGAGCAGCAGTTGGGCCCAACAAAATGCTGGGTTTTTTTCTTCCCAGAATATGTTTTTTACAGCTGCATCAATTCGCCTAAGCGGCTGCACAAATGGTTGTGCTGGCACAGCGCAAGGAGATTGTGTTGTTGCAAATGAGCAGCTTAAAGCAATCCCGTTACTGAATGTGACACTTGACACTGAACGGCAGGCAAGAGACAGGTGCTGTTGTGGAGCCCAGTAGCAATTAATTGAGTGCCTCATCTTTAAAGGAGATTCAGTGTGGTTCACTGCATCAAAAGCTGGGTCAAACCTATCGCAAGCCTGAGTCCGAGATGGAAGTCCATTTTGTGGCAGTAGAACTGGCCATTGGGCTGTCCACACCAGCCATACGGACATGGAGGGATGCTAAACTGACAGCGGGGTGCAGTGAAGGTGTATGACTGGGTGTTAAAGACAGTAAGTCTGTGTCGAGCCAGGACAGCTGGCAGAGATAAGCACTGCTGCTACGTGGACAATACCAAGTTATTTGGTAACCATCAGAGTGTGTTACACGGGCTGTCTGTTGAGTTTGTAATGGCATTGCTGGAAAAAAAATATTAAGATTTCAGAGGTGCTGAAGAGTAAAATCTAGACACAGGGTTAGTAGTAATGGAACCATGCTCAAATTGCTTTCATGAGAAAGATTTGTTAGCTAAATTGATTAGCTGCTTCTACCCAGACCAAAAATTTGATTTAAAAGTTCTTGTTGCTACTGATGGCCAATAGAGAAAAGATTTTATGTTGGAGGCTGTGGAATGAATATTTGGGGTCAAATTCAGCATTGATATAGACAGATACAACTTCATAAGAGCTATTGAAGATAGCTTTTAAATTTCTTAAATGAAGATGCTTTTAAAATTTCTATTAGTTGTAAAAGGTGGTTACCCTTGTGAGTGTGAAAATCTTTTGTTTCAGCAAAATTAAAAAAAAAAGAAAAAGAAAAAGAGTGTAATAGATGAGGCTAATTTACTGAGTGAACTCTCCTGTTCATTCATGTCAGATTTGATCTTGATACAAGGTCTCTACACAATATACTATAGTGTGTTTCACAATATTAAGCTGGGTAGTAGCTTCATGTCTGGACACCTAATGATACTATGGAAACTTTCTGAAGAACCTTCCCATAGAAGCTTCAGAACACAGATGCCAGCTCCTCTAGCAAGAGCAATGCAAAGATTACTTGTCCTTAAAGGCAGCACAGTTTGCTCCAGTCCTTCACATACGCTAATGAAACTCTTTCTATGGGAACTGGCTCGTGCGATACCGAGCTGTAACCCAAAACTTCTCATCAGGGTCTCTAGGCTCTAATCTTGTACATCTGACAGATCATCGTTCACATCACACCAAAAATACAATTGAAATCTTCTTATGATAAAAGACTTGAATGCTGTCTGTTTAATGTAACTGTGTATTGATTTTCTAAATTATGTTTCTCCAATTCCAGTGAGATTTGTGAGATGTGTTTTTGTTTGGAGGACAGCTGGCTACCAAAGCCCAGAAAGGATATGTGTAAACAATAATTTTGTCTATTGTGACATATTGTGCTAGTAAATAATAGAGAGCAATTACCAATTGAAAGTTGGGAGCTAAATGGAACAACATGTAGTAGCATCCAGTCCCATATGCTGTCAGTCAGTCATGCCAGAAGTAGAAACAGTAAACCAGCTTCATAAAAGAAAACATTAAATAGTGTTCCTTGTTTACATGAGGTAGAAAAGTCAGGCATACAAAACTGAAATCTACATTAATATGGTCATATATCATAGCATTCTGGTGACTATAGAGCATCACATGGAGGTCATAGCTGGAGATGATGCTTAGCTGAAAAATAGATTATTTTTACCAGTTCCAAGTTTATTGTATTTATGTTGCCATAAGCTTGAAATGGAAGATTTCATTTATTTTCTTGTCTTATTAGATTGATGTTCCAGAAGAAGGCAACAGAAAAAAAGTACCTTGTTCATCGCAATGTATTAAGTGAGTCAGATAAATTTTATTTTCTTCTTCATCTTGATTTACTAGGAAGTAAAAAGAAAGATAACTTTGAAGCAGGTGTTATCTGTGCTGCAGTTAGTATGGTTAACAGTTTCTTCCCCAAAATATATTCTAAAAATTAAGATCTCAAAACTGAAATTTTATGATGTTTTAATAGGACTCATTCAGGTAAAAAAAGCCTGAAAACTCACTTCTTGGCTTCAAAAAATTGGTAGATCACTTTATCTTTATAATAAGTGTTTATGTAGATATATTCCCCTCCACAGAATCACAGAATAGTTTGGACTGGAAGGGACCTTAAAGATCATCTAGTTCCAACCCCCCTGCCATGGGCAGGGACACCTCCCACTAGAGCAGGTTGC
>JAOXNO010000033.1:32740396-32793902 GCA_028565335.1 Limnodromus scolopaceus | reverse complement strand
CTTCTCTTCTCCAGGCTGAACAACCCCAACTCTCTCAGCCTGTCCTCACAGCAGAGGTGCTCCAGCCCTCTGATCATATTCGTGGCCCTCTGCTGGACCGGTTCCAACAGGTCCATGTACTTTCACTTCACCCACTTTCCTTCCTCTCACGAGCTGTATTAGAAGAGCATCTCCCATAATTTGTCACGAAAATCGGTTACAGAGACTGTGAACCAATCTGATTAACTTCATCAGCATTGCACTCTCCTCTTTCCTCCTGGCCTTGTTATGTTCTTTCAGTATTCTCCTAAGATGTAACATGGTAGGGATCTAACCTTAAAGTATATAACTATACAGGTGAGTCAATTCATTTCTGATTGTTTGCAAACAACTTGTACTGGGATTTGTGGGCAAGGAACTACTTTTCATGCCACTTTTACTCAATGACTTATTGGATTTCATAATCATTGCGGCCATTAAAGCAAATTCAGGCAGAGACAGGAACTAGTATCAATGGGATCATTCAGTTTGCTCTTCAGATAGATAGAGCCTGGCTTGTCTTAACCAAACCTTTATTTTTAAAAGCTGCTTCTGCAGCTAAGAAAGAAACAGAAAGTGCTATCTCTGTTCTCATGCTTTTGCAAAGATACGAGTCGGGGACAGGGGTGGGAATCAACATTGGTAGTATGCTGTGATGCTATAGAAGGAATTAAAGCCTATTGCCACTTTTTTTCTAGCATGGTATTTCTGATAAATCAAATTTTTTCTTAGAGTAATTTCTTAAATTTGTTTTACTAGTTAAATTATTGAATCTATTTAAGTGAGGAAAAAAAATTTTGGTTTTTTCCGTATTATGCCAAATTATGTAAAATTTATCAGATGCATTGATGTTTGTTTCTTTGATAGATAATTTATTTCCTCATTCCTGACATCATAGATTTTACAGAATAAAGTTTGTCAAAATAAATTAAAAACTATCTTCCCACCATGAAACTTCCATGGATCTGGGACAAATATGCAACACCCATCCCCCACCCATGTTTGACTGCATCTAAATTGGACGTTAGCTCCAAAAAATATCAAACTCTTAACAAAAGTATATCAGGACACTTACTTGGATATGGGCAAAAATATAAAATGGGATAGGTAGCCCAAAAATAAAGTGATATTTTGTTGTTGTTTGGAAGATAAACAGTGTCTTACACAAAATACTGTAACAGCCAGGAATTGGGTTGCAGATGTTGCATCTGGTTCCTTCAGACTCTATACTCATCCTCCTTACAATGCTGAGATGAGAACCAGGGCTAGACCCCAGTTTTCCACCTGTTCTATCTTCAGTGCATTCTTTCACCATTTTAATTAAAGGTATTGATCCATATTTTGCACAATGCTGCCTTATAATTAAGTGGACAATAATAATAAATAAGCAAAGTAAGTTTCTCTTCTGTTTGTGCAGAGGCCCAAGATGTGTAGCACGATTTGAATATATTGGAGATCAGAAAGATGAGCTCAGTTTTTCAGAAGGTGAAACTATTGCCCTTAAAGAATATGTAAACGAAGAGTGGGCCAAAGGAGAGCTCAGAGGTGCATCTGGAATTTTCCCCCTGAACTTTGTGGAAATAATTGAAGATCTGCCTGGAACAGGTATGAATATCTTAGCAAAAATCTTCCAGAACGTGGTTTTGTACTACATGCAGATAAGTAGCATATAGGAGAGAAGCCCAAAAGGACAATGAATGGGGGAAGGCGATAGAAAGGGAGAAAAGACAGGTAAGAAAAATCAAATGGAATAGTAGGATTTCTTAAGAAGTTATTCTTAATAATCACTGTAAATATCTACAGTCTCTATCATTAGTAATGTTTTGAATAGTCATTGCTGCTCTTCTAAGTTGTCCTTTACTTATGCAGGTACAGGAGCGGCACTGAAGAACAAGGTGGAGGTTTCTTCTTCCCTTCCTCAGGTAATAAATTTTTTCAGGTGAGGGGCAGAATTTACATAATAGTTTTGTAGATTCACAGACTTTCTATTATAATGTCAGATTAGTTGCACAACTTCAAACCTGAATGTAACACAGCTCCCACAGCACACAATGCTGCACGGGCACATCTTGAATTCTGACAGTTGGCCTAAACTGATTGAATTCATAGCTTCTGGCAAATTAACATAAGTAAGTTTTTATCCTTTATGCTTAAGTGAATTCTTGTTAGCTCTATTTTAAGTATTGCTGCGGTGGTCTAATTTTGAATTTATTAATCCTGCCCCCTGCCACCAATGATAAAAAGGAATGCGTCTGAGCCTAGATGAAATTCTGTGGCAATTGCTGGAATGCCATT
This sequence comes from Limnodromus scolopaceus, assembly GCA_028565335.1. NCBI lineage: Eukaryota > Metazoa > Chordata > Aves > Charadriiformes > Scolopacidae > Limnodromus > Limnodromus scolopaceus. The sequence goes on along the minus strand of JAOXNO010000033.1, from coordinate 32,791,589 downwards.
CTGGTCTACATCTGCAGTGACACTATTGTATGAGAGGAAGTCAGGACACCCGTGCTCTGTACAGCTGCTTTTCACCAGTACCCATCAGCTGATAGGCTCCATTAATGTTTCTAAAATTAATGCTTTTCTGCTGTTCGCTTGCATAGACCAACAGACACTCGGCAGAGTGGTGTGAAGCGCTTCACGATTTTACAGCAGAAACCAAAGACGATTTATCCTTTAAAAAGGGAGACTACATCCAAATACTGGAACAAGTAGATTCGGAGTGGTATAGAGGAAGACTGAATGAAAAGGAAGGGATCTTCCCAGCAGTTTTTGTTCAGACCTGCTCAGGTACAGTGCTCCTACTAGATGGCAGTTTATTATTCCTTGGGTTGTGACAGTTATGACAGTTCCAGGAGAAGCCAACTATTCCGTTGCATTAAGAAGCCACACACCACCACGGTCCTTAATATCCTAAAGGTAAACTGAGAGTTGAACCATCCCCTCCAATAATGGCAATATAATGCTGTAGTCAGTAACTAATCTGGGAGGCGATACAGATTCTGGGATGCTTTAAAGTGCAATTTGGGCACAGGCAAAACAGGACCATTGAGCTGCCTTTAGTAGGAATTCAGGGGTACAAGAGATGGTGGAGGGGGGGAAGCCAGGTTCTCCCTCAGCTGAAGAGAGAAACACTGCGGCGCAGCCAAAGATCTGGTAGAGCTGTAAATAACTACAACTGCTGCATCTTGGCACAGAGCTCTTGTAATGCCCTTGCTGAAGCAAGGAGTTAGCACTGCTTGCTGTCCTCAAGCTTCTGTTTGGTCCCCAAATGAACACAGTCAAAACCTTCACAGAGGACACAGAAAATCACATTTTTTTCCCCATAGTTTTTGCAAGTAAAACCATGAGTGAAAGTTGACAGGAAATAAATTCCACCTAACTGGCAAATAGTACACACCGAGTGCCGCTTCATCTTCAAGCACACAGAGGAAAAGACAGCTTTTTATTAGATATCACCATTGGAAAGTTCAAGTAAGTGAACTTTAAATTTACTCCTCTTAGAAGCAGAACCATGAGAATGTATTAGTACTGTAAAATGAACTGGGGGCAGTAGAGGTTTTTATTCCAGTAGGAAAGTGAATTGCTAAGTTAGTAGCACTAGTAACTGGCACACTAGTGGGGAGAAAACACAAGAATGACAGGAAACATCTACAGAAACAGATGTATTTTGCTCCAATCCAAGTAACCTGTCTTGTCCACGTTCTGCAGCAAGGGCAGAGCTGTCACAGTCTGCAGGAGCGAAGAAAGGAAAAGCCAAAGCTCTTTATGATTTTCATGGAGAAAATGAAGATGAGCTTTCCTTCAAAGTAAGTACCACTTTTAGCCCAATTTTCCAAAAAGTCTTATGCTCCTAAAGAATGCTAAAACATCAGATTTATCCACTGTGAAAATAGGCGTGGAACAAGAAAGAGCAAAGCACATATAATAGACATAGATATTAGCACATTTGATAAATAGTCCCTCTAAAAAAATCTTCACTGAAGACATTGAAAAGAGGTCAGGAGTGGCAGAATTCCTCTGACTTCTCTGATCCAGTAAACATGACAAGACAAACCTTATTTTGCAGTACATTCAGTTCTTGATCAGTTGGTATGGGGGTCAAGGGAGCCTTTTTTTAAACTAGAAAGACAGCCATGAGAAGGAAGATAATGGTAAGAGTGCCAGTGCTACAGCAGCGATGCCTCTAAGGGACACCTAGTGCAGCAAAATCTAAAAATGTGGCAGCACAATACATAGTTGCCACAGGAGCAAGGGAAGAAATGAAATATTTGCTGGATGTCCAGATAATATTAGGAAGCATGAACAAGAAACAGCATGCCCTTGTAGATTCAAAGTCATGATTTAGGTAACTGTGTCCTCAAAAGCAAGTTTCCAAGAAAGAAACAGCAGACTTTCACAGCAGGCCCAAAATTGTGTTTGATCAGCTGGAACACACTATTTTCTCTTAAAATTAACAAAATAATTAGTTTCAGCATTACACCTTGCAATGCTGAAAGGAGAGATGATTCTTTAGATCAGAAAAGGGGAACAGAGGTACTGGGAGAGGGGCCAGGGCCATGGCAGTACTTCAGATGAAGGGTGTAGCATGGGACAACAAGAACAGGGGAGAGGATCAAACCCGGGAGCTGCACTTCATTTTGAACAGCCACACTGAGCTACTTAGATGATTGCTTTCCTTTGGGGGAAAGGAAGGTTTCTAAAGGAGAGCGGAAAGTTTCCAAGTGCTGAAAAACATTGGGACTAAATTGGAGCAGGAAAAAAAAAAAAAAAAAAAGCTTTGAAATGTTTTAAGAAAAGAAACCCTCGCAGAGAAACACAGCAAGTGAGGCAGAGGGCTTGTGAGCCAGCTCTCTAACACACGTGTCTACCTGGGGAGCTTAAGCAACACAAGCAGTTATCCAGAAGTGCTATTTTTTCCGTACAGAAAACAATGACTTTTCAGCATAGACAAGTATTTACCCTAAGAGAAGCTTCAGCTGGTTTTGGCAAAGAACCTCAAAGAAATACAACCAACCAAAGAGACTCTTGTATTTGATTGATAATAATTGCTTCTGAATAACGTCAGCTACGCACGCATTAACATTGCGGGGAAAGCTCTGCGGGCTCACGTTACTCCTTCTCTTGCAGGCAGGCGATACAATAACAGAGCTGGAATCTGTGGACGAGGACTGGATGAGCGGAGAGATACAAGGAAAGTCTGGGATATTTCCCAAGAACTTTGTTCAGATTTTGAAAACACCATGAAGTGTTGCCTCTCTTCGTACTCCCTGCATGTGGGAGAGAATGTTTTCTATCCTAAAGGCACAGCGAAGACATCAACGTGTTTTGACTATCAATGTTTTGCACTACTTTTTCTAGACAGTCATCCTAGTGTCTTGAAGTCAAATAAGAAAATTTTAGTCTTTTTGTGACCGTGTATGTAGTCATGCTTCATGAATGCTCTGAGAGCAAATACAAGCAGGATTTTTAGCTGTCTCCAACGAGGGAAATACTGTGGTGCAACACCATTTTAACTTAAATAGCATTCTAGTATGTTTACTATCTGGTATTACATTTATCATGCACAAAGTCTGTATAAAGTAAGCTTCTTTGGGCTTCTTTAAAAACTTCTTAAAAATCCAAATTTAAAAAATTATTTTTAAGATATAACTACAGCACTCGGTATATAGATCAAGTTTGATAATCAGGTTTCATTAGTGCTTGACTTCCATATTACAAGTAGAATCCACTTGTTTTATGACTTAGAGGATAAGGAAGATAACTGATATTTCATAGTAGAAAAATATCAAATCTAATACCGGTAAGAGGGAAAACTCAGAAGCAAACCCTTGTGTAGTAGTACTCTGTTCTTAGCCCAGGCTGCTCGTGCAGGAAGATCACAAAAGTATTTTGCCTCTTAACAAATAATGTTCAAACTGGTATGAATCTTCTTAGGCCTTCCTCCCTTCCCCAAGGTTTAGATTTTTCTACTCCTGTTCGAGCACTGTCGTACCCTTCTTGCCCAGCTGAAGTTAGCTGTGACGGGCAGCATTTACTGAGCTTTCCCAGAGCCCCTCCATGCAGTAGCTGCACTATTCCAGCTATTTGCCCCTCCACCCTCTTCATGTAAGTGGGAAGCCAGTCCTCACTCAGCCTGCATTTCATTTGTCACTCAAGCACTGGAACATACTTCAGTAACACCATTCCTATCCTTAACATGAAGGATATTATACAGCCTTGGTTTTAGCTTTCAGCAGACACGGGATTAGTTTTCAGTTTGTTACCACATACCAACTATACTGAGCATCCTTATAAATGGTCTGTCGGGGCCTTAAGGAAGACACGCCTGGCAAGAGGTTACTCCAAGAAGCTCTAACAAAGGCATTTAGTAAAAAAACAGTGGTGTGCCTTGAACAACAAACTAAGACACATGATTGAGGTAGCTTCACATTATCATAGAATGGTTTGGGTTGGAAGGGACCTTAAAGATCACCTAGTTCCAACCCCCCTGCCATGGGCAGGGACACCTCCCACCAGACCAGGTTGCTCAAAGCCCCATCCAGCCTGGCCTTGAACACCTCCAGGGATGGGGCATCCACAGCCTCTCTGGGCAACCTGTTCCAGTGCCTCACAACTCTCACAGTAAAGAATTTTTTCCTAATATCTAAGTTTATATTAATATCTATTATATATATCCAAAAAGACCAGGGTGCATCTAGATTGGCACCTAAGGAAGCTGGTGAGGGTGGCCCTCCCCATGCCCAGCACTTTGGTGACCATCACACAAGGCAGACACAAGCTTACACCCAAAACTGAACTGAAGGACTCTCCCACAGCAGGGAACGGGTCTCCAGTCTGGGTGGCAGAGTGGAGCTCACCTGAAGCGAGTCCGAGGAACACGCAGCGCAGACATGAGGTCCTCAGCACCGTTTCCCTCTGCAGAGTCACTGTTACGCCACAGTACTTGCATATGTAGATACAGGCATTAGTCCTCTGCTTTTTTTTCTCTAGAAGCTTCTTAAATGTGAAGTGTTGGACGTTTAACCCGCACCAACACCATTCACACAACTGGGGTATGAAGATCATGCAAAGTTTTAGTGAGCTGAGAACTGGATTTCTACTTTCGTGAAGGGGATTAACATCATAAAACCAATTATAAATTATGTGCTATTCTTGAAAGATGGAAACACGACAATTTATACAGCTATTACTGTTTTACCATTCCCAACAAGCCTATCCAGAACTCCTTTTGGAATCAAACTTTAACCTAAGTCCACCTCTGAGGACAACCCTTCCCATTCTCCAGGCTTTCCAGCCAGGAGATGCCAAGGTTTCTTATTGCTTATTCCAATAAAAGAGCCATCTCCTTCTAGAGAAATCCAAGGAAACAAATATAGATGGATAAATAGATAATAGCTTTCCTGACTCCTGCAAGTCCCCACTCAAAACTTTTCACCCACCCTGTTGGAACAGGCTTCTTCCACCATGACCTTCCTCCGGCACAATTCCTGACCCTCCCGCGCGCACCGTGGGGGCAGAACAGCAGAACCAGGCAGAGCCCCCTCCAACCACCAGAATACCCAGGTCCTGCAAAAACACACCGCATCTTTGTCATGGTGGATGAGGCTGAAGTGTATGATGTTTACTTACTGCTTCTCTGACAGTTTTCTAAGATTTTTGATACAAGTCTCAGAAGTAGAACTGAACTTTTTATATTATTTTTTTTTCAATTTCCTCTTCCCTGTTTTTATAACTATGTATTGACCAGTTGTTTTTCTAACTTCCACCGAATGTTTAAGGTCAGTGCCTGGCAGTAGATAAGACCACTCTGCTTTATTTTAATCATCTCCTCCCTATTCCGCAGGGCAGGAAGAGCAGCAAAGCCTTATATTCAGAGCAAGGGGCGCCACCTACAGGCTGCGCACATTACTGCAGGCAGCTGAAACGGGCCGATTCATTAAAACCCAAACAAGTTATAGATGCTCGGCTTTTACAGGAAGGGATTTTTTTAAGACTTGATGCCTAGTATCACCGTGATACCGCATACAGATCATGACCTAAAATTCCTAAGGTGTACAGTACGCAATCTGCAAAACAACAACCCAGCCCAAGAATGAGGTGGAGTACAAATGCTAACTGCAATCTAGTAGCAAATTTCAGCGGTAACCTTGAAATTCAGCTACGTCCCCATACATTAGTGTGATAATAAAAGCGTCATTTATACAAATATTTTCTGTTTGACCCACCCTCTGAAAATATCTTCAGGAAGACGTCTTTGTCCTGTGTACAATTTAACAGTGTCCTAAATAAATCTCTGTTAAAGTCCAGTAAGTTTGTTATGGTACCTCTGTAAATTAAGAATGTATTTAACCAATAAAATTTTTATAATTAAGTCACGATGGTATCTTTATGGTCTTGTGACATCACATCCCTTTAGAAGTAGTCCAGACACCTCAGAGAATCCTGACGGCTCTCACAGGGTTTATTCAAGCCTTCGGCCTCAGGTACGTTTCAGACCTGCCACCCGGGGGATGATGCCATGGATCGCATCACAGGGCACAGAAAGTACAGCCAACTAGAAAGCACCCGTTACTAGAAAGCTCCGACAGATCTTAACTCTAACGCAGGGCTTGAATACACACACACACACACATATATATATATATATATGTGCAAACCTGCATCAAAACTTACTCTAGTAGGTTCAAGGATTTTTCAACCTCACCACGGTTTGCTTTTCTAACTCCACTGAACAGTTCTGATTTTTGTTAAGAGAAACGAAGGGGCATTTGGTGCAATTTATGGCTTAAAAAATAACATGAGTGGGACTCTTGAAGGAGAACGCCCCCCCGCCTCAGCAGTGCAGACGGTAAGAGCAAAGCAGAAGGTTGAAAGCAGCACTACTCCTTTCGCCTGTTTCAGCACGAAAGTTTTGGGCACGCCCTGTCCCTCCATGACACGAACTGGAAAAAGCAGAACAAGTAGGCCTCTATTTATAATCCAGTAAAGTTACCTGAATATTAAGTCACGGGCTATTCCAAATACCATCATTAAATAACCTGGAAATTACAACATGAAATCGTATCACCTGCAGCCTTCTAAACACAGGATGAGAGGACAACCCCTTCATTTTGCATATTATCTGCTCCAAACCAGAGTTACCAATTAGGAAAAGCTAAAAATCCCCCCCAGTGAAGAGCACAGCCCTGGTGGGAGGCGCCCCTCTACTTTCCCTGTATCTGTGCTGGAACAGTAACATTTCATTACTTTCCTCCATTTCTTGTCCCAAGCGCTGTCACAGCTGACTGCCAAAGCCACCGCACCCTGTGAGCTCCCCAAAGAGGTCGGTACCATCCCGTGCGTTCTCCGGTTGTAGATCACACGCTTGCCAGCCATGTAACAGCGCAACCCTTAGGTTTGTTGCCCAGCTGTACACAAACCACGCCGACAGTGCAAAATACTCCTCATACCAGCCAGAAAAACACGCTACATTTTCTAAGCAAGCGCAAGTCAAAGAAGCAGCAAAACCGGTATATATCAGGTAACGGAAAAAGCTGGGTAATTTTAAGTGCCTTATTTTCAGAACATAGACCATTGCCCTTTTATGGTAGAATTTCCCACCCCTCCAACCGAGAAGTTCCACCAGTTCTTCAACTGGGATTATGGTCACCCCTCAGGTTCTGATAGAGGTTATAAAGCTCCACACAACCCTACTCGAGCATACTCTGCGTTTCTACACTGCTCAAAACTAGCACCGCCCCCATCATCAAATTCACAACTTAAAGATCTTTCAACGCCTTTTGAGTATCAGGACCAACTCTGTCCCACGAGGCCGTATCAAATAAATTACCACCCAAAAGCTTCAACATACACACACCTAATTCTCAAGTCAGTAGCCTGACAAATCCCTACTTCTTATAATAAAAAATTGTGAAATACTAAGCTTCCGTGTGTGGCATCTCATTTGCCGGGTACAACGCTCCTCTTCGAAGCGCCTTTCACCAACGAACAGAAGCTGCAACCTCAGCGCACACCCACAAGATTTCTTTTGGGATGACAAAAACTACCAGGAAAAACCCAACAAAAAGAATCCTTAGTATTGTATTTTCCACCTTTCAAAAAAGGACAACCCACCTTCTTCCACCCATCTCACAACACCAATCATGAAAAACAGATCTCCAAAACAATTTTTTTCTTTCATTTTTTTTTTTAAACCAAGACAATAGGTTTTCCTTACTAAAAACCATCCATGTATCCAGTACCAATATTGTCCAGTAGCAATACAGGCAACCAAGCGTTAGTTCTGTATATTAAAACTTTTATTTTCCAATTGATTTTCAGTTTCAGACAGACTCTTGCACGGGCGGCTCGTATCCATCAGCTCGCTCTACTTTGGTGCCCGCCTCGTCCCCAGAAGGTTTTCCAGCACCACCACCTTCACCATGCAGTTCCATCAGCTTGCCCACTAAAAAAAAAAAAGAAGTTATTGTGAACAGTGAGAGATGCACCTATTTAAAACAGTTTTACATTACTGAATTGTTCATCGTACACAAATTATACCACCAGAGCACCTAACGTAGGTGATGTAATTCCAAAAAGCTCATGCAAGGAGATGCTGACGCATTAACTGACAGTCAGGAAAAAAAAAAAAAAAACAAGCAGTGAAATAAGTTCTACATAACGAAATGGCAAATTAAGCCCTTTTTTTTTTAAAAGAAGAGCTAAGTCAAGAACCTACTACTGCGTTATGTGGGAATGTCAGAAAAAGGGAAAATAGAATCATTCCATGTCATCTGGGACCGAAACATATTGTCATCATTCATTCCCAAGCCAAAGCCTTTACACGTTCAGCAAGAATTCAGAAAAAGCTCCACACTGAATGATCACTGATCCGCTTTCAAGCCTGAAAGCCAAATGTTAAGACTAGAAGGACAAGCCTTTTTATTTTTACTACTCCAGCTACTTAAGCTTATAATGCCGCTTTAATATCTTTATCCAAAAGCAAACACATTTTAAAATGAAAAGCTTCCCATATCCTTCTCTGAGAACACTAAACGTTTGCAGTAATTGACTTACATTCAAACTTGGGCTTCTTCAGCATCTTCACCTTGCGGACATAGACATCATGGAGAGGGTAAATGGACTGACACGCCTTCTCTATGTCTTTGCCAATGCTGTCTGGGATCCTGACATACCAGAGGACAGATCAGTACCACAACGTTAAAAATTCTGCCTGCTTCTTCATCAGCAACACATGCTTAAAAATAGTTCCTAAGAATACGTAATATTCTACAGAAGCTTGCATCACCAATACTACCTCCACTTGGACAATTTTCTTTAAGTATGTTTAGATCGTAAGACATTTTCCTTGCAATTTTAGAAGGGCTATAGTGCAAGTGTGCTCGTTTTGAGAGCAAATTTGCAATCAAATCTTTGGAAGTAAAGACCGTATTTTGGAAAACTTCCTTCTCTCAGAAGAACCCAGAAAAGTCAACCCCAGCTGATCAGAATTACAATTTTTGTCTGCAGAAATAGGAATCAAAAAATCTCTGGAGAGCTTGATTTTACATTTAGGCAAACATGATGGTGGATGGAAGTCAAATATGATGCAGCAACTGAGAGAGTATTAAAAAAAAAAGGTACATCAGCTTTTCAACACGAGAAGCACCTCGCCTGGTCCCTACCATACCGTATGTGAAACACCAGCATTCCCCAAGTGCTCAGTAACAACGGACCAACGTACAACTATTTAAACCATAGGGGAGAAAAAAGAAAACACAGTGAAAGCTTACAGCTTATTGACAACTTCTTTCAGGTCATTGGTTTGGACCTCTCGGGTCATGATTTCCATCATCTTCTTGCGAATCTGTCGGACCTGCTGATGCTGGGCATACGAGGTCTTGCGGATTTGGTTATTACGCTTCTTTGTAAAACCCACGCAGAAGAGGCGCAGAAGGTAACCATCGGTAGTTTTGACATCTACATGGGCTTCAATCATTGTCTAGAAAAGAAACGGTCATTTACCATCAATGCGGTGGACAGGTTTCTCAAAACCATGCCCCCGACATTCATTAATGCCTGCTGATGCCACTTCAAGCATCATTTTATAACACACCAGTCATTACCTCCCTTCCGAAAGGCACGAACAACATTCCAGACCTTGTTCTTTACATACCTGCCATTTTTTGACCATGGAGCACATTTTATCCCGGGTGAGGTCCATTCCATGGAAGTTGGTCAGACAATTTTTGCCCTGAACATCTTCAGTTATCAGTTTAAATTTACGGAAGGCAACCTCATCATTCTGCAGGTCAGCCAGACTCACTTCAAATACACGGCCCTTCAGTCCATCAGAGGCAATTTCTGTATTATGAAACAAAATAAACCACCTTTTATTAACATTAGAAAAGCATTATTCAAATCATACACTGAATTTCCTTTTGACATTTTCTAATAGTAGGTGATGCTTCCAACTTCACAGCTCTAAAGTTTCTATGTATCTTTAAAAAGATCAAATCAACTCATAGAACCAAATACCATGTTTTATTAACTTTGTGAGGAATCTTTTAGAGAAAATTATATCAGATGCTGAACACAAGCAACACTATACTGCAGACTCCAGCGTGTGTAATAGTTTTTTAGTTTTTTGAAAGGGGTTACAAAGTATTTGGAAATTTTGAACAATAATGAAAATATAAACATAAAAAGCCACGTTTACTCAGCAGAGGTAAAGCAGCAACACACATCTAAGTACGGTTATTTCACAGCCCTACCTCTAACAATTAGCCATTTTAACACTGGCTGGCTCATACTCAGTTGACAGTGACCCTTATTTTACTTGTTTTACACGTATACAGTTCAAAACAATGATCATCTTTATAACTTTCAGTGCAACCAGAATACTGTAATGCAACTATTTGACCATTCTACACAGCTAACCTTCCAAAAATACTGTTACCTCTACCCAGATAACCCTGTGTTTCTAACAGGGGCTTCCTTTTTCTAAGGTTTGCCAGATCATATAAAAAACCTTTACCATTCAGTGGTACATCTACACATGCACCCATTAAGTTAGCAATTCTAGCTCTCAACAGAGATTTCTTCACCTAAAAGCTTCAAAATTTAGTCTCTTCTAACACAATGGCCTTTATGATGCTATTATGACCAAGGTCTCCTGTAACACTGTCTCCACATCTTTCTCTGGGATAATCAGAACGACTCCTTAATTCTTAACTTTCCTTAAACTCCTAAAGTTACCACAACAGCAGTTCATTAGAAACTTCAGGCACGTCCTGCCCTATCGCATCCATGGTTTGGTGCTCTTGTACAAACAAGGACCACACCACATTAGCTTCCCTGCAACTAAGCTCACTTATTTAAACAACTCTGTCAACTGAACAAAACTCACTCGAATCAAGCAATTAAGTTAGATGCGCTTTTTAAAAAAAAACAAAACAAAACACAAACCAACTTCCAGGTTCGTAACATCATTAGCAAAAACTATTTGTCAGCAGTTCTTGAATCAAGTCTCATTTGGAGCTAGCACATGGAACAAATACATCTCCCTCTACTGCATAAAACCCCACTACTCACTAGTTCCTTGAGTCCTGGTGACAAGCGTCTTCCCGATGTTTCGGATATTAAACATCGCTGGTGCTTTGACATCATACCAGTCCTTTTTGGAGAAAGGATCGACCCTTCATTTAAATAAAGCAAAAAAAAAAAAAAATTAATTATTTTCTCAGATTACCCCAGGCTGAAGTAAGACCTTCCTCCCCATGCGCTTTGTGAAACGGAAACGCAAACGTCAACATTTTGTGCTTTCAAGTTTAACACGGGCAAGTTGGTGAGTATGTGAATAGAGAGTCAGCATTACCCACTACAGCGAGGCAGGCGTTCCTTCCAATTTACCTCAGAAGGAGAAAAATCAACTGCAGAAACACCATAAAGCTAAGACGGCAAACAAACCAGACAGCGCTACAGTTCCGGCTACCTCTCAGGTGCGATACAAGCCCTGCGCTTCAAGTTCCCCATGAAGGCCACGTTCCATCTCTTGACTTCTGCGGCTAAACCCCACCAGGCCCAGTAAAGCCTGCACCACCGCCACCGGAGAAACCCCGCTTCTACAGGGAGCAAACTACGGCTTCGGCTCGCCAGGCCTGCGCCCCCCGGGATGGCAGCCGGGGCCGAGGCGCTCCCCACCCCGAGGCCGTTCCCGGCGCCGGGGCAGCGGGCACACGGCGGGGCTGCAGGGAAGCCCACCTCGGCCGGGGTCCGCGCTCTCACAGCGACAGGGCCCTCCCCGCGGCCCACCGCCGCCACGCCGCCCGCCTCAGGCCCGGCCGCCGCCATGACAGCCGCGGCCCGCTCCCGCCAGCAGCCCGCCCGCCATCCGCCCCACATCCGCAGCATCCTGCTGCCGCGGGGCCTCGCCTGGAGCCCCCGAGCCCCGTCCCTTCCCCTCCTGGCCACCCTTACACTTTCTTCTTGGCGCCTTTCTTGCCGCCCTTGGTGAGACGCTTGTTCTTGCCCACCGCCATGGTCCCGCCCGGGCAACGAAAAGGCCGGAAGCTACCGCTCGCGCGAGATTATACGAGAGCGGGGCCGGGGCGAGAACTGCGGGCGGCGGCAGCGCTCTCGCGAGAGCGGGTCGGGGCCGGGCGGACCAACCGACCCTCCTTCTGTCTTTTGGGGTTCCCTAGTGGCTTCTGTGCGCCTTTCGGGATCCTCCGGCACCCTCCTAGCGCCCCTCGGTGCTCCCCGCGCATCGGGGAGTCCTACGGAAGAGGCGGCGCCCGGGGAGCCGGTGACCCGGCAGAGGCCGCGGCGGCTCCGCTGGGCCCGGCCCCGCGGGCTGGAGGAGCCCCTCTGTCGGGAGGGTCACCCGTCACCTGGGATGGCACTGGGAAAGGTGAGCAGCCTGTGGGCCGAGGGGTGAGACCTGTTGATGCCCACCGTTGAGACCGCAGGAATTTTAGCAGCTGCAGAGCCACGTCGCCGTCAACCTGGGCAGGCGCAGGCCTGTGGTGTAGGATTTACTTGAGACATTAAGGTTTACTTCCTGTCCATATGCTGCTGCTGCTGCTTTTTCCACCTTATTAAAGCTTTTCTCTTCTTAAGCCGTTTGTTGTTGGGCCTTTCTTTTGGAAAGAGCCCTGCGCTGCCTCTCTTCCTCTCTGCCTCGCCTCACCACCCCACCACACACTCCCCATGGCCACCAAAGCTCCTTTCTGGGGTACCCCAACCTCCTCCGTGTGCCTTAGGGTGCACCCCTCGGTCCCCAGGGAGCCAGCAAGGCCCCCAGAGCACACAGAGCCACTCTGCAGACCCTTGGTTGAGCAACAGATCGGTACTTGGTGGCAACACAGCACTGGGGATGGAGACACTGGGATGACGCTGGCTATCAAGCTTGTGCAGATACAGATACCCTGGGGTTTGCTGCTCTGGCTCTGTGCAGAGCAACAGCCCAAAAGGCAGCTGCTGCCTCCTATGGGTTCTATGCAGGCAGCAGCCCACGGCTCGCAGGATAGATCTGGACAGGGGCTTTTCCTCTGCAGCCTCAGGTTGAGGATGGCCTGTGTTGCCAGGGCAGAGGCCAAGGGAGGTCGTTCTCCAAGGGCTGCAAGGTTGAGATAGAAAGAAGGAGAGTAGACATCAAACGTCTGTGTCTGCAGAGGCCCCAGGCAGCTCTCCAGACGGTGCCAGCCCACCCAGCCCTTCCCATGCAATGAGGAACCTGGAGCCGTGGGGCCAACTAGAAGTTGCTGGTTTGGGCTGCCTCAAGTGCCTTGACTGATTCCTCCTGTCCCCTCTGCACAAGGGGGCAGACACGCTGCCCTCAGTAACCCACCCAGCTGGTCTGCAGCTTCTCACCCTCATGCCTTTGCTGCACAGTGAGCCCCATCGCCCCTGCGTTTCCTGACAGCACAGCCCCACCAGGCCGTGACAGCCTGACCATCCTGCGGGCCTCCCTGCAGGCAGGGCTGGCCCCGGGGCAGCACAGGACAGCAGCCGAGGGGAGTTCATGGGGCAGGAGGAGGCTCCCATCAGCTCACTTGCACGGGCGAAGGTGGGAGCGGGAGGTGCAGTGCCCAAGCAGTCAGGCCTCCTCTGGGACAAGAGGGGACCACAGGCTGTGGCTCACCAATGGACCTCACAGCAACCTCTGGCAAGGATGCCTGAGGGTCCTCCAGGGAGGGTAAGCTCTGGCACAGGTAGTCCTTGCTCCTGTACCATGCCAGCTAGAGACAGCACTAGGATGCAGGGCTGATGTAGACCCTTGCTAGGCATCCAGACTTGTTCCTCTTCCCCCTGGGGACAGCATACCCATACAGCGGAAGGCAGACTGTGTCTGGGGGTTGATAATGAGAGACCCCATCTTGCTTTCATGCCCAGCGGGAGCAGGATCTTGTCAGCCGCAGAGAGTTGGCAAGGGGGCTCTGCTTATCTTCCGTGTCTGCAAGGTTTTCACCAGGTCCCCGAGTTGTTCCCACTGCAGGGGCTGTGCGACTTTGAGGAGGATTTCTTGAGGCCCACAGAGCGGTAGAGATGGGAAGATGCCACCACAACCTAGGACAGGGCACTCTCCATCTTCATAATGGCCAGTCTTAGAGCTTTTCCAGCTCTTTTTGGGAGGGTGGTGACATTGGTGGGCCTGGGTTAGACAGGGGGGCAGCTCTGTGCTGTCCTTGGGGGCAGGTCTGACAGTGACACACACCCAAAGGGTGCATCTCTCAGCAGTCCATGGCCCTACTGCTGAGGCCCACCCATGAAGTGTCAGCATCTGGTGTCATTGTCCTCCTTGAATCACTGGTGGGGTCAAGCTTAGGTGCTCACATGGAAGAAGAGCAGCTGAGGGCTCCTGTTGACTTAGTTCCTCGTCCTCCATTTGCCACTTCCCATCACAGTCTCTATCATGTCTTTGAAGAGGTGGATGAAGGTCACTTGCAGCTGCTGGTGACAGCCTCTCCCAGACACTGTGTGCTCTTCCTCTGGAGGGGACACATTCTCCCTGGGGCTCCATCAGGTTCTCCCTGATGGTCAAGGCAAAAGGGTTGGTTTTTGATGGGGCTGAGGCTGGCTTCTGGCTCTTTGCTTATCTCTGCCTCAGCAGAACAGCTGGGAGCACGTGAGGAACAGTGGGGCAAAACACTTCCTGGCAGTTCCCAGGGGTTTGACCTTGCCTGCCAGGGGGGACAGGGGGAAGGGACACATAGCTCCTGAAGCAATGCAGGGCAGCTGTGGGCATACAACATTGTCCAAGAGGGGCAGGAGCCTCTGTCAGCTGCCCCAGAGGTGATGCTGACATCTTGTCCCCTCACCAGGGAACTAGGTATCTTGTCCTGCCACCCCAGGGGACCCAGGTGTCCTGCCCCCATGGCCCAGGTCAGAAGGCACGGTCCAAGGCAATATGGGCAGGGGGCACTGGAGGGGACATGTGCAGCCAGTCACGTGGTTTGTTAATGACTACCTAATGACCTTGGGGGGCCTGCAAGGGGGAGTGGGTCTTCCTGGATGTCTGGTTCCGCCCCACACGTCTGCTGGACCTTGCTCTTTGCCCTGCCCCTCCTCCTGGATCCTTGCCCATTGGGCCCAGCTGGGGCCTGTATAAAAGCGGCGTGGGGAAGTGGGAGGGATCCCAGAGACCTCGAGGCCATAAGGGAAACTGAGGCACACACAGATGCGGGTGAGGGATGCATAGGGTGTCTGCGGGAGGGGACTCTGAAGGAACCCCGGCATCCAGTGTGGGAGGGAGGGTATGTAGGAGATCTGGGTGCCAGAGCAAGGGGGTGGATCTACAGGGGACCCAGGGATCCAGGGTGGGTGTTCCATAGGGGACCCAGGCATTCGGGGGGGTGCAGAACTATAGGGGACCCCAGTGTCCATGGGGTATTCTGATGGGACCAGCATCCCGGTGGGATCCACAGACAGTCCAGGTGTCCCAGGGATTGCTGTAGTGGACCCAGGAGTCCAAGGAGGAGGGTCCCTGTGCGTTGAAAGGTGATATGGGGAATCTGTAGAGGAATTGAGCGTCTGGGGTGGGACTTCCAGGTGGGCACCCAGAACTCCAGTAGCCCTGACCCCACTTTCCACAGGTGTCCATGGCGGGCTGGGCCCTATGCATGGTCCTGGTGCTGGCCGCGCTGGCCGGGACGGTGGCCGAGACCCGCTACGAGAAGTTCCTGCGGCAGCATGTGGACTACCCCCAGACATCCACGCTGGCGGCCCACCGCTACTGTGAGACCATGCTGGCACGCCGGCGGGTGACGGCCCCGGGGCGGCCCTGCAAGCCCTCCAACACCTTCGTCCACGCATCGGCCGAGGAGCTGGTGGCCGCCTGCAGCCAGGCGCCTGATGCAACGGGGTTCCACAGCACCCCGACAGCCATGAGCCTCACCGCCTGCCGCCTGCGGGGGGGGGACACCCGCCCCCCTTGCGCCTACCGAGCTCGGCAGCTCCAGCACCACGTGCGGGTCTCCTGCCTGAATGGGCTGCCCGTGCACCTTGCCGGCACCTACGCGCCCCCCCAGTGAGGCTTGACCTGGGGGGAACATGGATTCTTCCTCTCTCTGTGGGGCTCTGTCAGGGGCCTGCAATAAAAGGAGGTGCCACAGGCCTGGGCTCCGGCATCAGCTTCTGGGGGGACCCTGCGATCCTACCCCTCCCTGAGTGCCCCTGAGCCCCTTTGGGTGCCCCCAATCCTGTCCAAGGTGGACTTGTCCCCGCCGTGTGTCTCATAAACCCCTGGGTTTTCCCAACCTCCTGGGTGTCCCATAGCCCCCCGGGGTGCCTCTGACCTCTCCTATGCCCCATAGACTTCCCCTTCCTGGGTGCTCCACAGCTGCCTGGGTGCCACATAGGGCCCCCCGATCCCCTGGATGTGCACCCAATGCTCTCCCCTGGTATCCCAACTCTTTGGATGTCGCATTGCTTTCCTGGATGCCCCATAGCTCCCACAGGGTCTCCCAGCCTCCCATGTGCCTCATAACCCCCGAGGCACCCCCAACTTCCCCCACGCCTGCCCCATAAACCCTCATGTGCCCCACAGTCCTCTCTCCCCTATGCCTCTGACCCCATCTGGGGCCTCTCTGGGGCTGAGGTTGCTCTTGGGCCCCCTTGGCACCCCCATGGAGCCGAGCACTGGCTGGGGCCACACGTAGCCCTGGACCACCACCACATACACCCAGAACACACACAAACCCACAACACATGCACACAAACACACAACGCACACAAAACATGCACTGTGCACACAACCACGCACCGCGCTTGCAACAAAAAACCGTGCATGCAACAAATGTTGCAAGCACGTGCACACCGCACAAACACTAGATGCACACGCATACACAAACTCATATTTTCTTGGGTTTGGGTGAGATTTCATGTGTCTCAGCTTGTGTTCATCACCTCTGGTCCTGTCAGGGGGTGCCACTAAGAAGAGCATAGCTCCCTTGTCTTCATTCCTCCCCATCGGTGCTTATCAGTACACTGATAAGTTGCCCCTGCCTGAGCCTTGTCTTCTCCAGGCTGAACAGTCACAGCTCTCTCAGCCTTTCCTCGTACCAGAGATGCTCCACTCCACCGTCATCAGCCCTCTCTGGACTCTCTCCAGTATGTCCACGTCTCTCTTATACTGGGGATCACTGGATCCAGAACTCCAGGTGTGTCTCACTCGTGCTGAGCAGAGGAGCTGGATCGTCTCCATCAACCTGCTGGCAACCCTCTGCCTAAAGCAGCCCAGGAGGCTGGTGGTCCTCTTTGCTCTGGTCCTATTACCGAGGGAGCCTGAGGACTCCAGTGGAAGTGCTGACATCCAGGTGCTGTGTTGCTGCAAAAAGGAGAGCCCAAATACACTCAGGAATTGCAGCGGAGCAGAAAAAGAAGGACAGCAAGTGGTCTTCCTGATCCTTTTCAATTGCTCCCTGCCCAAGGTGTCTCTTCCTTGTGCCTTGAGTAACTCAGCTGCTCCTTTTCTGGAATTCAGCAGAAGGGGCTCTTCACAAATTTGTGAGTTCCAGCTCTCAGCCCTGCCCCAGTGAGGAGAGCTCTACTCCCTGTACACTGGAAAGGAATTGGGGTATTTCAAGGGCATTAGGGCATTCCTGGCCTGGCAACTTCCAGGAGATTCACTTCACCCTGCTCCCTCCTGGCCATGGGAGGAGCTGCATGGGCTGACCCTCTCAGGAGGGAATGCCTGGGGTCTCAGCAAGGACGAGGATTTGATCTCTGCTCTGTTTCTTTCTACCTTGGTTCTTCAGGGCTTGGGAGAGGACTCCAGCCTTTCCATCTGTCCTCTGGCAGCTCAGATCGACCTGACACTGAGCAAGAAAAATATCATCACTGTGATTTACCCTATGAGTCCTGCACTACAGGCTCTGAAGTGTGTGGGAGAGGTGGTACCTGTCTTGGGGAGACAGCTCTGAGCAGCAGCCTGAGAGCAGCAATCCCAGTTCTGGGATGCCCTGCACGCTGGGGCTACCTGAGTGTGCTGGGAAGTCTGGGTTGTTCCTGGCATCTCCCCTTTTCCTACAGGGCAGGTCCACTCCTCTGGCACATCCCATCCCATCATTGCATTACTGGTTCATCCGTCTGCTGTGTTTTCCCCTAAGAAGCAACTCTGCTTTTTCAGCATATGTTGGTGTTTGTTCTTTGTGAAGGCTGAAGGGGAAAAAAAACCTCAGCCACCAAGGAATTGGGATCACCCTGAGGGTGTTAGGACATCCGCTCTTTCCGACAGCCAGTGGCAATGCCGATCATACCCAGACACTTTCTCCCTGAGGCAAAGCACCAGTTGATCTGCTGGCTTCGTAATAAGGATCAGAAAAGCTGCAGCTGCTTCTGCTGTCTGCAAAAGGAGATGCCAGGACAAGAACTGTCTCTCTGCAGGGCTTGCATATCACATGAAAGGGGATGGAAGGGGAACAGCAAGCAGCCTGAGACCTTTTTTCCCCATCACTGGCTACTGTGCATGGTCCCTGGAGCTGCATACCTCTTGTCTCAGGAGCTCTGTGGTGGAGGGGAACCAGCAGGGTGGATGGTCTCCAGAAGATGTCAGTCCCTGTACTAAATGTCCAAAAACCTTAGGAGGTACAGGAGGATCTGTCTCCACCTGGCCTTGGTCTCAACACCGAAGGAGAGAAAGGGATTCCTAATAAGATTCTGCCTTGAAAGTAAATCTCCTCTTTTGCCAGTGCTGGCGCAGGGAAGGGCATAGGGCTGGTCCCTCACCCACACCAAATTCAGCTGATGTGGCTGATCTCAAGGCCATATTGCAGGCAAAAAAGGGACTTGCAGAAATTTCACTTAATTTAATTTTTTGCCAATTAACATTCCCTTTTAATTACTGACCCGGGTATTGAGAAGCATGGAAGATACAAAAAAACACACAAACGCTTATGGAAATGCCTTTTCTCCCCCTTCCCCAGGCACACCTCCAGACCTCCGGGAGTGGGGTCACAGCTGCAATAGGAAACTTCTGCATTATCCTTAAACTACTGGGATGCAGCCCTTTATCCAGGGAGACAAAAGCGCCTTTGCCAGAAGCAGCAGCAGGCCATCTACAGGCGGCGCTCAGCAAAGCTGTAAGGCAACAAGCAGCAAAAAGCCAGAGTGGGACTGAAAGAGAGGAAGGATTTTTGCATTTTTGTGTTTTAATAAACCATTGCATTTGCTTCTTAATTCCTTTCTCATTTAAGTACTTTCATGTCACGCTTATCCCAGCCAAACATAAAGTCCCAAGGTTTGTGGTTGATTCTGTCTTGTAACACCATCGGGAGACAGAAACTGTCACCTCTGTTTTGTGGATGGGAGTTCAGCAGCTTTCCTAAGGCCACAGGGAATCCGACACAGGAGCTCAGTCCAGGCCTCCTGAACCCTATTTTAATGGCCTCCCTTCCTTTTTATGTGCATTTTTCTAGAGAAGAGACAAACAGTGTCAGTCTGACTTTTTCTTTAAAATTACTATTTTTTTTTTGCTTTCATTGTACATCTTTCACTTTGCAGTGTGTCCTGCAGCAGATCAGTATAGGCTGCATTACCATAAGCAACCAAAACCATTCCCAAAACAGCATTATAGTCCATCAAGAAAGCAACTGTAAAATTTCTGGATACTAGCCCAAAGCCAGTATGTGAGACATACTTGCTTGAATTTCATGCCCAGCGTTTGCTGTAACAGTGGTCAGCCTGCTCTTCTCACCTGCTGTATTACCAAGCAATTAATTCATTAGCCAGGAACCATTGCTTGTTTGGTACATGGAAATGAAGCAAATAATGCTCTCTGACGTGCTTCGCTATGGCTCACATGCTCGCTCCACGACCACACTTTTACCACCCAGCATCTGATGGGATAAAATGAGAGGCACGAGCAGTGTGTTAACATTTCCAATGCTACTGTGGAAATTAATTTCTGCTTCTTGAAAAGCAATGGCATTTTTGCAGAACCATAGCAGGGAATTGCTTACACAGGCACTGCAAAGGCCTTCAAAAATATTTACTCAGAAAAGTCAATACTGGGCTCCATGGATTTGGCAGAATGAGTCCCGTGAAACCAGGCTGTCGCTGCATGCCATGCATGCCAAAATTGACATGGAAAAAGCTTCTCTCCGGTGCTATCGCTTGCTCTTAAAATACACCCTGCACAAATAGAGCAAAATACAGCTGGCTTCTCTGCAGCATTTGCTCTAATATATTTTTCCATGGGTTTTGTTCCCCCTCCTTCTTGTAACCAAATAACCCATCCAAACAATGTGGAAAGCTTTCCAACATCATGATATCTTGAAAATCTCCGTGAAGATTAGAAGCATTCAAAGCATTCATAAGAGTCAGATTTGATATACTTTTAAAATAAACATTTCCTTTCTTTCCTTTTTTTTTAATGAGTACAGTTCTTTCTGTAATTCTAGGCACCAATTTTGCTCATTTTACTGGATAACAGACTAATATAGATATTTTGAAGCACTCGTCTAAGGAAGGGGAAAACCTTACTTCTTCTACCCCTTCAATATGTTATTTTTTTCTCTTCCAGAAGGAAATTCCAGGGTATTCCTCTTTCTATTCACATTGATAATATGTCTAAAATAAAGTACATATCAACTGAGTTTTTTTTTTAAAAAAACACATGACCTTTGATTTGAATTTATCTGTTTTTTCTTAGCTGTATCTCATTAAGAAGAGTCAAGTCCTGTAGACTCATTTTCTTGATTTTTTTTTGTCTGTTTAGCATGAAATACTGCTGGTTGCATTGTGAGAGCACTAGCAACTCATGTTCCTCTAGAGATAACTCTTCAAATCACTTTTCAAGTCTGGCCCAAAAGAGGACCTTTTGCTTTCTCATATGGCACATTTTTGAATGAATGTGCAGTTTAAATATTTTAACTGCAATGACTGATTTCTATTATCACAAGTACCTCTGTGAGTCCATTTAAAAAATTTATTTACTTAAAAAAAATTGTTTGGAGAGAATAAAGCATTTCCTTTATCTCTGGTAGATGAAAAGGTCCTGTAGCTTGGTCTGAGTGGTGGGGCGGAGGGGCTCACCCTCCCTTGTCACTGAGAAGTGGCAGAACCCATTCTTTCCTTTCTGTGACCAAGGGTTTAAGTACTGGGACGTCCCCACCACTACCCCATAAGAAGTAAGCCAGGAAAAAGCCACAGCTTTCTGTGAAGGACTGAGCTGAGCAGCAGCAAAGAGAAAGGACCAAGCCTCTGGGAGTACCTGGGGATTTTGCTCTGAGGTGCATCCCAGCATGGCACATGTGGCAGCTCAAAGACACTCTTATCTCAGCAGCTGGCTCTCACTGCCTTTGAAGCATGTGGTAATGGCCCAGGCGTCTGGCAGAGCAAATAACCAACCCTAGCTTTTTCCACCTACACACAAACCTCGGGACAGAGGTGCTTGAAGGAGTCAGCACTGACGAATGCAAAACACATCCTCGTCTTCCTGCAGATACCTCTGTTTCCTTTGCTCTGCTCTGGTTTTTTTTGGTTTTTTTTTTTGAGGTCCTGCCACATATAAAGAGGAGCCAGAGCAGCTCCTGGCTCAGTCCTTTCTCCAGGCATCAGAGACAGCTGAAGAAGCACGGTGCTCGATGTGCTGGGCAGACCTGCTTCTCCTTCTTCCTGCAGCCCCATACCGACTGGTGGCTTTCCCCTTCGCTGCTCTCTTCCACCATTTCTGTGCTTCGGGGCACCTCTCTCTGACTGCTCGGTACGTGGTCCTCACCCTGCCGCTGCACTGAGGGCAAGTCATGCCTGTGGATGCTTTCTGGGGGCTCTCCTGGTCAGAGGTACAGTGGGACGTGTGCTAGTAAGTCCCTGCTGACTCGGGTAGGGACATTTGTATGGCTCAGACATGAGCTGTCCACTTCTCCAGTGTCCCCCTCTCTGCATTGAAGCCAGCTCAGGGTTGTTAAGGACAAAACAGCCAGGTCAGACACTCCGGTGTTGTGAGAGATGGGTTTAGGGGTGTACCCGGATGAGCACATGGGCAAGGGGAGCAGGGCGGGGTATGGGGACTGTCTCTGCTGTGATGAGGATGGAGGCCAGGCAGGGCCAGCAATATCTGCCCCAGTCCCCCGCTCCATTCCTGCTTGCAGCCACAATGTCCCTGGTGTTCCCTCAGCCCCATGAGAGGCCAAGAGGCAGACTACAGGGGGATTTTGGAGGCTGCAGGGCCCAGACTAAGCTCTACTGACAACACTGGCAGGAGTTTCAAGCCACATTTTCCCCAAAAGACAACCAAAACTCACCTGGTCTCTTCTAGGTACCTATTCCTCCTCGCTGGAGGATGTCTCCTTGCTGCCACAGCCATGGGCAGCTACGCCGTGTTACTCCTCATCCCTGCTGCTGGCTCTGTGCTCGTCTTCCTCTCCGTCAGCCCAGCTCATGTCCACACCTGGGTCTTCACCCTCCAGATGTCCTGGCAGACGCTCTGCCACCTGGGTCTGAGCAGCCAGGAGCTGGACCCTCAGGATTCCAGGTAACTCCCTGGTCCAGCCTCCTTCCTGCTCCTCCCCTAGGCGGGCTGGGGGCTCTCCCAGCCATTTTGTGGGGGTAGAGGGTCCCCCGGGCCACACTGGCTCGCTGTTCCACAGCCGTCAGTCTCTGCTCTGGCTCCGGCCGCATCCCTGTGTGTGGGCAATGCTGTGGGCATGGTACCCCTCTGGGGATGTGGGACAGCACATCCCCCATGTGTGGCCTTGCACCCCTGCCTCTGATGCTCTCTTTGAGGGACTCTGAGCTGCTCTTGGGTGCCCTCTCCTTCCAGGCCAGCCGTTGTCCTCTCCACCATCATGCTGCTCACCCAGAAGGCTACGTCTCTGGCCCTGGACATCCACGAAGGGGTCGTGTCACTCCAGCTGGGCCAGGGGCTTTTGCAGCGGACCTTGCCCCTCTGCAGCTACCTGCTCTTTTTCCCAGCCCTCCTTGGAGGACCCCTGTGCTCCTTCAGCAGGTTTCAAGCCCAGACCGAGTCCTCAGGAGCTCTCCCCCGCCGGCTGAGGGCTGCCGGCCAGCGGTGCCTCTGTGCCCTGGCCCTGCAGGGGCTGCGTGCCGGGCTGGCGGGAGGGCTGGCTGGCAGGCAGGGCTGTGCTGGCCTGGGCTGCCTGCCCTGCCTCTGGGCACGGGCCCTGCTCCTCAGGCTGGCCTACTATATGCACTGGGTGCTGGATGAGGCCCTCCTGGAGGTGGCGGGCTTCAGGCCAGAGGAGGGCCAGGGAGACCTTTCCCTCCATGACCTGTGGACGCTGGAGACCACCCACCGCCTGGCCGTCTTCACCCGAACCTGGAACAAGAGCACGTCCCGTTGGTTGAGGAGACTGGTCTTCCAGCGCTGCCCAGCCCAGCCGCTCCTGGCCACCTTTGCCTTCTCAGCCTGGTGGCATGGTCTCCGGCCCGGGCAGGTCTTCGGTTTCCTCTGCTGGGCTGTCATGGTGGAGGCCGACTACCGCATCCATCCCTTCCTCAGCGCCTGGGCCACCTCCCAGGGTGTGAAGCTCCTCTACCGTGGCACAACCTGGGTCTTCACACAGCTTATCGTCACCTACATCCTGGTGGCTGTGGAGATCGAGAGCTTCTCCATGCTCTGCCTGCTCTGGACTTCCTGCAACAGCATCCTTCCCCTCTCCTATGGCCTTGCACTGCTGCTGCTGCAGCTTTCCAAGAAGCCAAAGCAAAACTGAGCCTGTCCTGGGCTAATGGGTGGCTGGTGGGGCATATCCCTGCACACATGAACACGCAGGGTAAGAAATGCTATTGGCCAAGCAATCTAATATAACAGCATCTCCAGAGAACCAGGTTGGCTTTTACTCCTGAGATATCCCCCAGCTTTGAGGTATGCTCTGAAGCAGGGAGGCGAGGTCACCAGACCACTGGCCAGAGGGCTTCTAGCAGCACTGCCTTCCTAATGTTTGTCTTAGGGCTTTTGGGTCTCAGCCTCTTCTCATATAGGAAGCACGCAACCTCTCCACTGAACTCATCTGTGCTACGAAAGCACCAGTCGGCAACTGTGTTCAGCTCCTGGGAATCTGTCCTCCATGGCGATAGCAGACACTGGCAGAGAGCTGCCTTGCCACCTTTCTTGTGTGCAAGGACCACTGGGAGCCTGGGCACAGGGAAAGGGGCTGCCAGTCTGTCTGGGGGCAGCACAAGACAAGAAACACCTCTTTCCCCACCCAAAAGTACTACCAAGATGCATGGGTCTGCAGTGCTGCTCTAGCAGTTGCCCCTCAGCACTGTCCCTGTGGCATGTGGACTCCAAACTGTGTTCCCAATTAGCCATCTCTTGCAATACCCACCCTCTACCAAGTGGGTGACATGCTTGGCACAGGGTCAGCTCTGTCCCGTGCCACACAGGGAAGAGGGGGATGACCCATCCCCTCCACCATTCTTGCAGAGGATCCTGGGCACGGGGGCAAGAATGTCTGCTAGGAAAAGGAGAGCTACTGCCCATGGTAGGCTATGGATAGCATGGGCAAGGGGGAGTAAGTCAGAAAAGTCCTCAGACTCAGCTGTGGCATTTAACCAAGGCTTAGGTGTCGCTTTCTCCACAAAGATACACAGCAGAAACCCTAATGCACTTCTCCTGTTCACGCATTGGCCTAGGACCCCAAAACCTAGGACTGTTTAGGCTGGAGAAGAAGCATGAGCTACCACAGGGGAAAGCATGAGGAACGCACAGAGCTAAATTTCTGTTTATATGAGAGGAAGAAGCCACCCACCAGATTTCAAAATAATATAGCTGAAATTGCTACAAGACTATTGTTGGGTTCTTGTCTGCTGGGCATGCTGCTGCAGGGTACCAGGACCAACACCAGGACCAGTCTCAAATGCCCAAACTCAAGGGAAAGCACTTTGATCAGGTTAACATCCCACACTGTGAGAGGCCCTGTGCTAATACCTGTATCAGTGTTTGTCACTAAACTGAAACTAAGCATGAAAAATGTGGGTTGACTGGATGTTTGGCTACTTCTTGAGTCCCACTGAACACCCAGTGCAAGCCTTGCAAGCCATTTGCCCCACATATAATGACCTTGTTGCCAGCACAGCTTGGATTTGTCATGGCCAGGCCCTGTCTCCTTCAGTGCTGTCCTGCAGAGTTGCCTCCACCTTATTCCCTATATCCATGGTTAGAAACTGAGTCATCTCTTCATCTGATCTCTGAAAAACATGCTGGGCTCCTTCAGGCAGGTTCTCCAGCTGTTTCATCAGTCTGCTGAGCCGTGTGAGACCACATGCAGCAAGTCAGGGCCAGACTTTCCAGGGCGATGTGTCCAGGATGGTCCACAGGACAGCAGTTCCCAAGCCAAGAGGCTCCTGCTACCTATGTTAGAGGGAAGTGGACCCACGAGTCAGACACAAGAAAGCCAATGTATAAAAAAAATTCCTGACGGCCACAGCTGGAGCCATCCCACATTCTTTCAGCAGGCAGGGACATGCATGGCCTCCTCCCTAAGGGGATCAGGGGAAATTCATTGCAAATGGGTGCCCAGCCAAGGAACCATCCCCTCCCATCAGCAGCAACCACAGCCAAACAGATTAAAAAAAAAAAAAAAAGGCCTGGAAAAGATTCACAGAAAGTGTATGAAGTGTCAAAAAAAATGGGGAATTAAAACTTAAAATTCTACCAAGAGAACAAGCTGGATCTGGAGGTGAATCAATGCTGTAGGAAAGCACTCATTAATTTCTTCCCATTTTGAGCTGGGAGAGAAGTAGCTCAGCTAGTGCCATCCTGCCTCAGCTAAGCTGACGCTGGGCTCTCTCCACGTGTCCCAAACCTACCCCTTCTCCAAGGGCTGTAGAACTGATGCCAGCAGCAGGGCAGCTCACCTCTGCTGCATGTTGCAGTGGAAGAGTAAAAGCAGCCCACAATGTTTTGGAAAAATCAAGTTTTTCTGAGCAGCAGCATGGCCTCTCTACCAAGCCGCATGGCTGCTACACATCTGGATGGAGGGAAAGGGGACAGAGGAAGGCTAGGTCAGCTTCTCCCTCTTCTATCACACTGCTCTTGCACCACATCTGTTGGAGGATCATGTTTGCAGTGCACCCAGCCCAACACATTTTTAATTCAAACACCAGCAGCAATAAGACTGTCCCAGACCACAGGCCGGTGGCCCTGGCCTTTCACATGCCATCTCATCTCTCGATAAAGGGGTTAAATAAATGCTAGACACAAGGGACAGGTGAATTACCAGGTGAAGGGAGGGAGCTGGAGGGACGGGAAAAGCAAAGCAACCTGGCCCTGACTTCCCCCCAAGGCCTCGGAGGTGAATTGGGGATTTTCCATTTCATTAACTTTACAAGGGGTAATTCCCAGCATGCAGCATCATCCTCATGAACAGACCCAGCCTAGGCTCTCTCTCACCCTTTCACAATCAAGAGCCTGCCTGGCTGCACCACTAGACCGGAGAGCCACGCTATGGTAGTATCTAATGAAGGTAATAGGCAGCTGATACTGAATTGTCCACAGTGGAAAACACAGCTGATACACAGAAAAAAAGCAGCAATTTTTGTTTTGAAAGTGAGAAGCAAAACGGACGCCAAAAACTACGAAAGATGTGAATTTGAAAGCCCCTCCTGGTTCTCCCTCATCAACGAACATTATGCAAATTGCTCCAACTTCCCAGGAGAAGCAGCCAACCCGCTGTCCCCTCTGGAGAGGGGTGATGTTCCCCAGCAAAAACGCTCTGATGCTATGGGGGTGTGTGGGGATCAAAAGCCTGTCCCACAGGCACAGAAATCAACTCAAGTACATTGAGTTCATTAGAAACATGCACACACGCAGGCAGGAGTTTATTAGTCCACAGATTTACCTTATCATACCAAAAAAAAAAAAATCCCTCCAAATAGGGGTAGGTTCCCGTTTTTGCCTGCTCGCAAATTAAGAGTGCTGAGGGTATTAAACATGTCTTGTGCACTCTGAGGGGAGCGTGGGGCAGGAGGTGAATGTGCAGTCGCAGCTGAGATTCGAGCCTCTCACGTATAAAGGGGGCTGTGCACCTTTAGCCTCAAGGCAACCGGGAGCCCTCAGCTGCCTCCGAGACACATCCGAGGTCAGAGCAGCTGCAGCAGCTTTAACGTGTGTGAGAGGGAGGTGGGCTCAGCAGACGCTAAGTATTGGCAGCACAGCCAGTCCTCCAGTTCAATGCTCCGCTCCGTGTCCACGGCCCTCTCTGCGAACTTCATCATGAGCAGGGCACGCTTCATGTCCACCCAGTTCTGGAGCACCCGGCGGAGGGCTTCCTCGTGGCTAAGAGGCTGCTCGGTGAGGTCTTTCCGGGGCCCCCAGAGCAGACACTGCAGCATCCGCTTGGCCTCGGTGATCCGCACACGCTTGATGGGATCTGCTTCCAGTAGCAGGTGGGCCAGCTGCTGGAGTCCCCGGGAGTAGATGGACAAGCTGGGCAGAGCAGGGAGGTCCTCAGGGCTATACTCCTGCTCCTTGAGGTGCACTTTCTCCTCAAAGGGGTTGGGCTGGTGCAGCAGCTCGTAAATGAGAATACCAGTCTGAAACTCATCAAACTTCTTGTACTGAGAAGCCGACACAATCTCCGGGGCCAGCCGGGCCTGACTCTTCTTCAGTTTGGAGTCTCCAGTTCCTGGCTTCTGTTTGGCTTTCAAAAAATTGCTGATGATGAGGCGGGGTAAGTGTTTGTCATCTTTGGCTTTCACACAGCTCATGGGGGGCTTGCAGGGGACAAGCAGGAGGTTCTCTAGGCACAGGTCACGATGGATGATGCCGTGCTCTTTGAGATGCTCCAGGCCATTGCAGAGCTGGAGGAGCAAGAAGCAAACACGACGTTCGTACAGCTCAGGCTTGGCTTGGTGCAACATCACTGAGTCCCTCACAAAGTCAGCAGTGGTCTGGCTCGGCACCTCCCGGGTAATGACCACCACACAGTCATGCTCGCTGGCAGTGCGGGAGGGATGGAGGCCATCCCCAGCCACGCTTTTCCCCACATCTGAGGCCAGCAGCATACTGGAGGGGACAGAGGCCACAAAATGCCCACAGTCCTGCTGGATGTTGAAGTGGACTGGCACTGCAGGGCTGCAGTACGAAGCTGCCACCTTGGACTCCTGGGTTTTACAGATCTGTGAGGAGAGACCAAAAGAAAAGTTTCATCAGTCATTGACAGAGACAGGGCAGAGACCAGAAGTTCAGAGGTGGGTTCCTAAACTGAGCTTTGCAGATGCTAAAGAAGACATCAGTAGAAGCAGGGTGCACGTTGGTCCCTTTATTACTTCAATCAATCTCCTGGCTTGAGGAACTTTCTTGTCCTGCAAAACCCCAACCTCAGCAACCAGATGTCTGGGTTGCATTTCTGGGCATGCTTCCTTTGCCAGGCAATGCCCAATATTTTCAGGAAAGGAGGAAGGTAGTCCTCCCATGACTGACTTCCGAAGACTTTGTTTCATTGCCAAAAGAAGTGACATAGCTTTTACATCATGGATGTCATCGAGATTCCCCCCTGCAACCCAGGAGACATTCTGTAGAGGGAAAAGCAAAGCCTGTGGCAGTACATGTGCTGCTTCCGTTTCTGCAAATAGTTAACACTTGCCTGGATGAAGCCCTACACAACATGACATGACTGCAAGGATGGCCCTGTTTGGAGTGAGAGAAGGACAGAGACCTCCAGCACTTTCTTCCCACCTAACCCTTGCCTGGTCCTAAGCCCTGGAGCCACTTTCACATCCTCCTCAACCACTCTGCTTCCTTGTGTCAGTGACTACTCTCAAACTCCTGATCAATGGCTAAGGGAAACCAGCAACAAGCTGTACTTATCAGCACAGGGAAAAAACACCAGAGAGAAAGTGGGAGCAAACAACAGGCTTAGAAATAAGCAAGAGTGCAGCAAACTCAAGGGAAAAAAACATTTTATAATCTGGATTCTCTTATACTTGCATGGCTTTTATCTTCATTTTGTTCTGTATGCTTTAAGACTGCATTAAGGACTAAACAAACTCAAATTCAGGTTTATTATAGGACTATCCATTAGCTTATGGGGCCTTCTGGCATTTCTATTATACACTACTTTTTTTTTTCCTTTCTTTTATTTAGCAATGTATTTATATCTTACCCACAGGAATCAGCAACAGGCTGAAACTCGGCATAAAAGGTTTCAAACCCTGGAGCGTGCCACTGCCAGTCACAGCATGCGTGCAAAATCGGACAAGAAATCAATTTTGCCTCCGAGTTAAAATAGATGCAAGAATAGAGAGGAGCTGGAGAAGTAGGCTGCTTTTGAATTCCTCTAGCAGGGGTTTGAATCTAGGCATTTGCAGGTAATTCACTCAGATGAGATGATACTGTGGAGACAGGGCATTTCAAATCCCTATTGTCCTCTCTTTTCTAAACAAAACTACCCTGCCGTGGCTGCATGCTTATTTTGTGGAAAGACAAGCTTTGGAGAGTTAGGCAGACTGCAGATTTAAACAGCAGGATGCAGGAAGAAAGTCCCCAAAGGTGGAGGAGACCTTCCAGCCCTCTGCCGAACAAGCCTGCTTGTTCCTCCTCACATAGGGAAGATGTGTAATGCTTAGGAAAAAAGGGAGGAACTCCTGTGAGAGAGAAGTCTCTGGAAGAATAACTGCAACCCAATGAAGACAGGGAGATCTTCTCCGGCCAGCCATTCTTTGTGACTTTGGCTGCACCAAAGGCATCCTCCATGCAGCAAGCTCCAAGAAGGAGCCTGGGGCTGGCTTAGTCACCCATCTTTAAGCAGAGAAAGAAGCCAAGGCGTGGAGCATATCTTGGCTTAATTCCTCTAAAGACATTTCATGTAACTCTGGCTCCTTCTAACTGTTTTATACATAACCATGTCTGCCTGTACACAGCCCAAACTCTGGCTCCTGCTCCTCAGCAGGCTCCTTGGGCTCAAGTCAAATCCTCTGCCCATAAGCTCTCCAAGTCTAATTTTAACTATGGGTCTGTGATCTCTTTCATGTTGGAAAAGTCTGTACTAGAAGCCAGGAGGGGCAGCTAGGAATCAGCCAGTTGCACAGTTTCACAATTATTCTCTACTTTGGCTACCAAAAGAAAGGTGGCACACAGGAACATTGCAGGAGGTGTGTACGCGTGCACACGTGTAAACACATACACCACTTTACGGTGGCACAGAGTGCAGCCCTGTTGGAGTGGTTTTGGCTTTGTTAAGGAGCTCTGCAGCATACCAAGGGCACAGAGTAAGCCCACATCACACGCAGGGGTCCAAGCGCGGTCCCATTAAGAGACTGAAACGTGCTGCTTCTGCCTTGGCAAGAATTCACGCACTACAGCCATAGAGCTGAGCCTCTGAACCCCACCTACCACAGCAGGCAAGAGCAAAGCTGTGTGTGCGTCACAGGGAACCACGGATTGAAAAGGAGTACACCAGTTCACCACACAGTTCTCAGGTGTCAGGAGAAAAGTTGCAATGGAATTAGGTATAACACACAGGAGAAGCTGCAGCTCTGAGTGCTGGACTAAGGGCATTGGTTCAAGATCTCGTCTAGCTCCATTCTGGTTATTAAACCACCCCCCCCTGTTGGGTTGACTGTACTTCCTTTAGAATACGAACTGGCTTTAAAGCCATCACTTAACTAAAACATCCCCTTGGGGCTCATAATGGTGGAAACGATTCAGAAGAGATTTTTTTTTTTCCTTACTTAATGCATCTCTGACAGTGCTTTTTTGAGGGAATCACTTTAGGTTTTGAAAACAACCTGAAGATTAAGCAGCAATGAGATGCCCTTAGGGTTAAGTCAGAATAGAAATTAAAGGCTTTGTATTCAAATAGTAACATGGGTCAAGAACCCAAAATCCACGGGATGCCCACAGAACACGTTGGATAAGCTTACTTATCCAGGTTTCAAAGAGCTGAACTATTGCACCTCAAGTTTCCATTTCAAATGAGGATTCTGTAGACTTACGGGAAAATATTTCAGCCCTGACCTTACACAGCACGTCTGGGTCAGCCTCACATTGTTTAGTCAAGATCTGCAATATCCTAACGCCTGTAGTTTCAAAATCATGTATGCACTCACATGGTTGCTGGGTCAGACCTTCCACTTAAAAGGCAGGCAGAGGTAGAAATGCTGTCTTTTGAACAGCCTTTCATCAGCTTGTGCCTCTGAGTTTACAGGATAGGATTTGCACAAAGATTTTTTTAGAGAGAAACTGGTTGGGTTTCAGACCCTACTAGTCTGCAGCAATGTGCATCTGACTGGCATCTGTTACAATGAAAACTACTACTTCAAACTAACCTTTGCAAGTGGCAATTTTGGAAGGGGTTTTGCTTGCCAGGCTTCATCTGTGAGAAAGACAAGCAGAGAAAACAGGCCACTGTGCACTGATGGTGCTTCTCGAAGGCCTAACACTAAGTCTGCTTCCCACTCTTTCATTCAAACCCATATGCCAGAAAGGGGGAAAATGAAGCTCAAAGGTTCAGTCCAGCTCAGCCACAGACCCCCATGCAGCCTGGGACCCTGCAGCTCCTTGCCCCATCCTCCCAACGGGAAGATGGGGATAAGCCTGGGTACTTCCTGGGTGTGGGCTTACCTTCACAGCATAGGTGGTAGAAGGGTCCTTGGAGCAGGTGGCACAGTAATATATTGCATCCCCCGAATCACAACAGGGCTTGTTGCACGTCAGCTTGAAGAGCGACCAGTTGTTCTCGCTGAAGTGCAGCTCGTTCTTCTGCTCCCGCATGAAGCAGTCCTCACATTTGGCAACCAGGCGGCGCAAGGACTCAGCGTAGAGGGCCCCCAGCTTGGCATACACCCCCTCCTTGCTCTCCATGTTGCTCAGGAGGTTGTGGAGCTGGAGACTGGAGCCCGATGACACCTGGCTGGACACACTGAGCTGCGAGGAGGAGAGGGACTGGAGGTTTCTGCTGGGGGCGCAAGCCCCTGTGCTTTTACCAGTGGCTGAGCCCCAGTAGCCATTTCCTTTGGAGCCTCTCTCCAGGGACTCAGAGGAGGAGAAGGCGCCAGGGTGGCCCCCCAGGCTGGCTGGGTGGACAAAGGGAGACTCCTCTCGGAGGCAGACATTGCTCTCGGAGTGGCTGACGTTCAGCCTGGGACTGGCAGCACCTGGTGCTCGGCCTGAAGACACCTGTACCCCAAAAAAGCCATCTGGGGAAGACACTGTTCTGCTCACTGTCTTCTTCTGGGGCAGAGGGGGTGGGCAGCTAGGGGCAGAGGAGGGACCATCCTCACCGGAGGCAGGAAGGAAAGGGACAGAGGGAAACACTTGGCTCTCAGCTGGAGGAGGCGAGTGGTTCGACTCAGACGAGTGCCCTAGGAGACAGTGACACACAAGAAGATGCCATGAGTGGCCCTTGTGGGCTGGGAGCACAGGTCCCTCTCCATGTCCCTGCCACCCCCACAGGCTACTTCTCCCAGGGCCCTGGCTAGGAAAAAAGCAGCAAGCCAGGTTATGTCTGAACTCAGCACACAGTCCTCATCTATTCACTACTGCAAGGCTTCACTGAAGGGGTTAGGGATTTAATCCAGTTTAATATAGCAGGTTTGCAAATTTTGCAAGGCAGGCTGCAACCAGCCATCTAGAGGAATGCCCCTCCCCTATGACAGTAGTAAAAAGCTAGTAGAGGGTAAATATTTAAGCTGTGATGTCATCCACAGGGAGATAAGAAGGAAGCACTGGGGATATGAGGACAGTCTCTTAAACACAGCCTGTTTCACCTGGGAGCTGCCACCCAGTGCTTCAGCAGCACGGCAGGATAAGGCGAGAGTGACTCACGCTACACAGCTCCGGCCCTCCAGCTCTCCCAGAGCAGCCCAAGAAGCTTATTGAACCTGCCCCTCTGCCTCACACCGGGTCACTGGGCAAGGCCTGGTGGTTTGGCAATTTCCATCCTTCAAGAAAAAAATCTGGCCTCCCCCCCCGGCTGCCTGTCCCCTGGCTTATTGCCAGACCGCTTTGCTCAGAGGGCAGCCTGGCCCCACTACATACCACTAGCCCCAAGCAGCTCCACATGGGTTGGGTTGGGATGGCTGGCTCAGTTCAGGCAGCTATAGCAGCTGTTTTTCTACCCTGCCCAGACTGGAGACAGATAATACAGTTGCATGTCAGAGAAAGGGGGTGGGGGGGCGAAAGAGGAAAAAAGATGATTTAACATTGAAATAAACAACAATCATTTCAGGTTAACAAATGAGGAGTAGAGGGGTCTGCAGGGGAAATTAAAAGAAAATTCTCTGAAATAATTATGTCTTTTCTATGCCACTTGAACGATGGCCAGGACTCTTGATAAACTTGAGCTCTGCTAACACCATGCATGCAGGTGTAGGCCTTGAAAGGTGCATGGTGTGGTTTTGCTCCAAGCAAGCTCAGCAGATGGTGGGATCTATCGCTTTCTTTGAACCCTGCTTCCAAAGCTGCAGAGTGGTAGCAAGCCATCCTTGCTCCTCACAAGGCTGCCGGTGAGCGTTCAGCTGCCAGCAGGCACTTCCTCACAGTGGCTTTCTGCTTGTTCCACAGGAACACCCTGAGGCAGTCTCGTGTCAGCCCGAAGCTGGCGCTTGTCTCTGTCACAACCCCTCATGACTCACCAGCTCTCACCCACAACCTCCAAGTGCAGGGGCTTGGATCCCTGAGCTCCCAGCCTGTCCTGGTGTGACACATGCAGGCTGAAAGCCATAGCAGCTGTGCTAGAACAGCAATCCTGTTAGCTGCTCACCACTGAAGACCACACGAGGTAAGGGCAGGTCCCCTAGTTCTCAGCTACCAGAGCGGATGACAGCAGGGTCTGTCCCTGTCCCTCCTCACCAGCTTTTGGTAGCATGACCTCAATTTTCATTTGTCCCCTCTGCTGCCAAGGCTGCCTGTATGTTCCTGCTGCTATACACCCTATCCCGAGCAACAGTGTTGAGAGACACCCCAGGAGTGAGCAGCACTGATTTTGGCTTCTGCAGAAGATGAGCTTCCCAATCAAGGCAGTTTCAGCACCCCATTTCTGACAACATGCTCAGAAACCGCTCTGTAGGAAACGTTGTGAATCAGTGCATAGCTTGACACCCTCTGGGGCAAAAGAGATCTGACCCTTGTTGGGCCCTTGCCCCAGGTGTCTGCCTGCATTGTACACCCTGTCGCTGAGCAATTGACTGCTCTCCAGTTTCAGCTGCTCTGCAGCTGCACAGTTAACTGTGGAGCCCATGTCTCAACTGAGATGCATGCCCCAAGCTTTAATGAAAACCCAGACACCCGCATCATGCCCTGCCTGGTCCACGGGAAAGATCCCCTCTGTTAAAAGCCTGTGAAAAACCACAGGTAGGGATCATTCAGCATGGCATCTCTTGCCACTTCCAGTACACTGGACTTTGACAGAAGATACAGCCAACAGAAATTTTTCAGCATGCAGCCCAACAGCAACTCAAGAGAGGCATCTCTGCCAGGACACGCAGCTGAATCCCCATTTCAAGAGGCAAGGTTTACTTGACAGGGTCTTGCAGAACAAACGTCAGCACTAGAAGCTTTGGCAAGTGGTCCACATGCCTAGCCCACAAATGCCAAACTGCTCTTACCTTTTTTTTTTTCCTAATGTGCTGCTGGGCTCTGCCCCAAGCACAGGATAACAAATGAAACCCTTTCACGATTTTCCTAACAGTGCTCTGCACCTTCAGCGTAGAGTCCTTCTGCACGTTGAGGACTTAAAAGCTCCCGCTCACTTCATATTTTAACATCTGACAGCACAGCCAATTAATTTGAGCTCACCTCACTTGGTGATTGACTGCATAGCTTCTTGCTTGCATCAGCAAGAAAAATTGCATTTGGGTTATTCATTTAAAAACTCAGCTTTCCCAAGATGAGTTGAAACAGTTGCTTCTGTTAGTGGAGGCAGAGAAATCCTCTTGTCCCATATAATTTTTGACAGCAAATTGCTTCTGTGCCCAACAAGTAAAGATCCAACATATGGGAGGTTTTTTTCCCTCCTGTACAATTTCCTGGCACAGTCTCACTCTCAGACTCCAAGTTAGTGGTGGAAAAATGTAGTTTCCAGAGCTCTGGTTCTTAATTTTATTGCTGCACGTTGTTGCTCTTGGAAAGACAGAACTTCCACTACACGAGGACTGCTTTTGCAAAGGAAATACTTTCTGAGCTGCTGAACACGTTACTGCATGTCTAAGTTACGCACTGATGAAAAAAGTGACTTCATAGTAAGTATTTTTTTAATCTCACTTGAACGAGTGCAGGCAGATTTTTTCCCCTTCAAGAAATAACTGGGAACACAATGAGAGGGAGAGATCACTTCTAACACAAGACTCCTTCTGGTACTCCTCAAATCTATGGAAGACATTCTGTGGCAGGGCTATTTGTGACCTCGTGCAATGCATGAAGCACAAGCAGGACAAGGACAATTGCTCTCAGATGGAGGTTTTATCCAGACAAGAGGCGAGCTACAGGATGAATGACTTTGGAACATGATAAATGAAAGAGGAAAAAGCCCAGGACGTTGGCTTGATTCTGTCACATTTGTCTTAAGTGCATCAAGAGGCAGAAGGGTAGGAGAAGCGGAAAGATGAAGGGTTGCTGGGGGAACTAGGTGATTGGACCCTCATGATCCCTGCTCTGAAGATGCTGCCCCAGCAGTGGGCCTCAGGATGGAGGTAACTCCTTCCTCAGGTCCGATGCTACCTCTCCCACACCAAATGGTCACTTACTGCCATCACTGCCCGTCTGCGTGTCCGAGTCAAGGCTGTCGCTGGAGCCAGCCGTGAAGCTGACGTGGACGCTCCTGAAAGGTGGGCTGAGGCTCTCGGCAGAGCTGTTGCTGACCCTCTCCAACTCAGCATTATTCGGGTTCATTTTCAGAGCGTGCCTAGAGAGAGTGAAAGAGAAGAGTCAGGAGAGACATGGTAAAAGATACCCTACCCTGCATGCACTTGTGCAGAGCCTCAAGCCGAGAGTAGCCTCAGCTTGGTCCCTGCCCATCCATACAGACACTGCACAGCCTTTCACCGTGCCACAGCGCCTCATCCCTGTGCAACTGTCTTCTTTCTCTGGCACCTGGGGATTGCATTCCACTGTCACTGAGCAGGCTATAGCTTTGCAGCCCCCATGCCAGCCTCCCATGAAAAAACAGCTACGCTTGAGCAGAGAGAGCCAACAGCATCCAGCCCCAGTCTGTGCCCCCTTTGCCTGCAGTCCTGGACCACATCTTGGACACCATCACTGGGAAGTGGTAACCCACCAGTGTTTGCCTTGAGTAAAGTTCTCAAAGGAAGGGAGTGGCATCACTCCTCCCATTCTACAGAAGGGCAGGTTGAGGCTGGGTGTCAGAGCCCAATTCCTTCAAGGCGGAGGCATAAGCGGAAGAAGAGGCCATTCCTAGCAGCTGTTGTCTCCTCAGCACATCCCAGTAACAACTGAGACCTTCCAAAGGAAGGAGCGCCCCTGCAGAAAACAAATATCTGCCAAACTTAGGACCTATCATGCAGCTTTTAATGCAAGACCTACAGTTTTCCATGCAGCTTCCATCTAAAAAAAATAAATAGATTATCAATAAACTGGGCTTATAACCCGCCAAGTCACAGTCTAAGTGATCAGTTGTAGGCAAGCAGGACTTTTCGCTAAGATGAAGTATTTCCTCTGCATTTCCTTCATTTTTTCCTCCTTGGAAAACAACAGAAACTGTTGAAATCAGGCAGCGGATCAGAGCACAAACACTCCTAGCTTTGGTACAAGACTCTCTATCAGCCAGCAAATGAAGGTTATCGGTCCACATTTTTTACGTAAAACTGCCAATCCGCTGATAAAATTCAACGTGTTGTTGATTAAGAACGTAAAAAGGTTAGTGGCAGACTTGTGAAAAAGAAAAAGGACTTCCACCAGCTATCTTGCTGGAAGGTATCCGGCGTTTCCTAATCAGACGGCTGAATGGCTGCTGAGAAAGGCAAACAAAAGACGTGCACGACCGTTTTCTCGTGGCACCCTGTTCACGCGCGCAGGATCCCTCCTCTTCCAAAACCCCCAAGCACAGCAGATGCCACGAGCGATTTTTATTTGAAGACTGAGAAATGTTTCGTTCCCCATCCAGACAAAGCACTTACTCTCGTGTCCACACCACCACATGGAGAGCAGAGCGTATGAGAAGCCCGGAAGAAACTTCTGCCAGACTTCCTCATTTGCCTGAGCAGCCTTGGTCTAAAAATACCCAGGGGCTGATGAAAATAAGGCTCTAAAAACCACCTCAGGTATAACTCAGCAGAGACACTGGTCTTGCACCAGTGATGAATTTACCATGGCAAGCCTCTTGGGGATGATTTACAAAACTTTGCAATGCACCACACAAGTCACAGTTAAAAAACAGAAAGAGAGAAAGAGAGAGAGAGAGAGAGATGCAATGAGGGTGTTAGCTCTGTTACGATTAATGCTGTTGAAAGCAACCAACTGGAATTAAATCCTTTTCTGTCATTTTTTTTTTCTTTATTATAAAGATATATCTTTATCCTATAACTTTCTCAGATGTTTTAACTTCTAGTAATTTTGGGGGGAAAAAAAGGCACGGGTGCACACCCATTCGGGTGCACTGTCTGACCTGGCAAGAATCAAGGAAGCTTTTGAATCCGTAGGAAAAGAAGATGATTTTGCAAGAGCGCCAGTCTCGATTTGCATAAATGAGAGGTCTTCTGACACATTCCTCCCCTCCCCACCCCCCCCCTCCTCAAACAAAGAAGAGCTGGTGCATTTCTGCTTTCTTCCCATCACTGAAACACAAATGCGCAGAGCTGCCTTACCATTCCCGCACTCAGAGAGAGATGGGACGTTGCTCGGCGGGGTCCAAGGTCCACCACCGCAGCCACACCTATTCCTCCCAGCAAAGCAACCTGGGCGCAACGCGCCGTCTGCCAGAACTGTGCTGGCTGCTGCCTTCGCCCAGCTCAGCCTCGCGGTGAAGTCAGATGTACAGAGAGCCCCGTTTCCTCTCCGTACCGCCGTTGACTTATGTAAAATGCAGTTCCTGAATAGGCACACCGAAATAGAAATTGTTTGCTGCTTAAACGACATCCTGCTCTTGTTTCAGATGTTACAGCCGGGCCAGCTAACACCGCCTGGAAATACCTCCGCTTTACATCTCCCTCTTTTCCTACAAGCTGCTTGAAGCCCAGGCTGCAGCTTGCACAGATTAAAATACTGCCCACTATACCAAGGAACTGCTGAAAACCCTTGCTAGGGTCAAACTCTCACATTTCAGTAAAATTCCATCCCAAGAGCTGAACAGCCCATCACTGCGACAGCCTGTGGGATCCTGATTTACAGCTAACCTGAACTTTGCCTGCTTTGCTAGTGTTCCTTCCCACCACGCGTGACTGCAAGGGCACAGGTTCCTATTCTGCGTCTCGCCCTTTTCACCAAAGAATATTGGAAATAAAGAGCATTGATCCACCTTAAACCCTAAGAAATCAGGGGGATTGCCCCCACACTGGCTTGTTAAAACCGGTGGGTTCCAGTCCCCTTCAGAGGTAAATTAACCACTGTGACATTTTTCTATTTCAAAAACCCATGCTCAGCACCGTCAGTGGTGCTGAGCAATTTCAAGTGTAACTCGGAGTAACTGGTACAAGAGCCTCCTTCATGTGTCAGTGTATAAAGAACAGGTCACAGGAATCAGCTCTCCCAATCTAATAACCTAAAAAGACAGGATTTCCAGCTCTCCAAATGATTCTGACGGTTTTAAATACACTTCAATTACTCAACATCCTCCATGCAACACGCTCGAGTATTCAGGCAAGCCTTCCCATTCACTATTCCCCAGTTTTCCCACCCTAAACAGTTTCATCCAGCTGGCTTTCCACACAGTTCCCACAGTCTTGCTGAGAACAAGTCAGGGTTGAAAACAGTGGTCTTGTAACAAAAAAAAAAACACAAACAAAAACCAAAAAAACATAACAAAACAACAGAACAAAACAAAAGCCCCCTCCAGTTTGGAGTTCTGTAATGTTGCAAAGGCATCCAGATAATTTGCCGTGCCCCACATAGCATCTCCAGCCAGGACATGCTTTGCCTTTCCTGTGATTCATATTCGAGTGGTAGCCTCGTGTTTAATTTCACATTTCTTAACAGATTAAGGGTCCCACCTGATGCTGCTGTGGGACTCCAGCATCGCCGACTGCACGCCTTGTACTTCTCTGAGAGAGAGTGGAGGTGGGCACCAAAGCATGGCTCCCCTAACGGCAGCAGACACACGTGCCTGGGGATATCGCCCCAGGAATCCCTCAGACTCCGGGCATGCCTTCGGCTTGAATTCCCTGCCTGAGATTTGACATGCAGATCTGGTTACCTTCCAGAAGTGCAAGGGGCAGGGAGGTTTCGAGAGGGGGACAAGGCTACTCAGTGGCAAGAGCTGCAAGGCTCCCACTTGCTCCTTTCTAGTGGCCATCACACGTGCAGCCTGTTGGGAGGATGCTGGAAGGCATCTCTCCCACATGCAAGACACTCGAGCACAAGGAGCGCCTGCTCTGCAGCCCCATCACGGGGGTTTCCTAGCCTTGCTGTGCCGGCAGGAGGGGGTCTCTCCTTCTCAGCACGGATGAGAGGACTCAAACAAATAACAGGGATGCTGAGATTTATAAATCATGCAACGGGGGAAGGAAGCAGAGAACACACACACCAAATCACCAATCACCACAAACCAAACTGTGCTCCAGGAGAAGGCCAGTGATAATGTCAATAGGACACCCCCTCCCAAAATAAAATACTGAAACTAATGCACGGCAGAGAGAAAAGCCAGACTGCATTACAGCATCAAACACAACACATGGCTGGGCATAATTATTACACAAGAGGAAGCACCATTATACCATATGCTTGTCTATCATGAAATGTGAATAATTATATTTTCCTCCTCCCTCCACTGCTGTTTCTTCCAAGATCTTCCCCTGGATACACAGGGCAGTTAAAAAACAGCATACAGGACCTTACAACATTTGAGGCTTGGATTTTTACTTACCCTTCTGCTACCAGCTGGTAAACGTGGGAAAACCAAAATCGAGGTGAGGAAAAGAGAGGATTTTTAAATACTCCTAGCCCTCTCCAAAGGGCTACACTGCTCCTCCTTGTACCACAAAGGTTTTATGTAGCGCAGGTTAAGTTGAAACAAGAGTTTGAAGTGTAGAGATGCAAGGGGAAGTTCAGATGGGGAGCAGAATTAAGATGATAGATGGGTCAAAAATTAAATCACTGAATGCTCTGATGTGGTGAAGAGGATAACGAATCTCATTTCGATTTCCAACTCTGTGCTGGCAACATAGGAAACACACAAAAAAGTGAACGACTTTCATTTTAAAAGAAATAATCTCTCCTAAAAAATTGACTGATAAATCACAACCTTTTAAAAATGACCCACTGGCAGAAACAGCATGAGAAATTCCTGATTAGTTTTGGACAAAAAACACAGGGGGAATCCAAAAGGTGTATTCCCTCCCTGTCCTGAAGCGTGATTCTCTCTCCTGCTCAAGCTATATCCTCCCTTCTTTGCTTTATTAACTTATTTAATTATTAGTTATGTATTTAAATACATTCAATCCAGAGTTTATTAATTCATTTATTATTTTAATAATAATAAATCTGGCTTGTCCCAGACCAAATGGCAAGTCCCTGCTGTCATCCACAGTCAAAGAGAAGAGAGTCAACATTTGTGACCTGTGTGACTTCCAATTCCTTTTATAATTGCCACAGCAGCTCCATGTAGCCAGGTGGCTTTTGTCACCAGAATAAACCCTGTCAGTGAGCTCCAAAGAGCCAGGTGTCTCAGGAACGGGAAGAAAGTGGGAACGTTCTGTCTCAGGTGCAGCGGTGCTCTGTCACAGACCGAGTCCTGGCAAGGAACACACAGCACAGTCCCACCAGCCAGCAAGCACCACCTCCACTGAGAGAAACAAACCTGGCTCTTTTCCTGGTGATCCAACTCCCAACATGGTTGGTTTTTGTAGCACTCTTGTTTTCTGTTCCCTCTGGCAACATGCGGCAGCGCCACCAGCACCACTGTAACGTGCAGTCTTGGCACATCTCAATTTCATTTGTCCTGACTGTTTTCAGCTTTGGGGGGTGTCAGGATGTGCCGCGCTACACACCTCTGTTACCCGTAAGCGAGCGCATTCAGCAAACTTCAGAAGCCTTCTATGGCACTGCCTTTTGAAAGTGGCATTAATTATGACGAAAAGAGCTCAAGAGCCAACAGTTCAAGATGCAAAACAGCATCACTGTTTCCTTTCTTTAAGAGGCACATGAAACAAATTAACTGTCAAGGTTTTCCAGGCTAGAAGGAACCATGAGGATCATTTAGCCTGACCCTCTGCATAAGAGAGACATAAATTTCAGCAAAGATTCATTCCTCGTGCCAAGAAACTAAAGGCCACACTAGAGCATTTAACACTGAAGAACCTTTAAATCATCATTGAACATGCAAGTCCTGTGGTTCCTTGTTCCTCTAGTGAGCCCTTTTCTTGGCCAATTACCTTCCCAGCTTTTGGAAGAAGACCAGCTACCATCTTCCCTTTCCAATCTCTTTCCTCTTGTAATTAAACTCATTTTCCATTTCATTTCAGACCAAGGAAACCTTAAATATCTATAATCTTTCAAACAAGCAGGAAAAAAGAATTGCATGAAGAAACAGTCGCAAGAGGTCCAGAGCAGTTTTATATAGGACAAAAAACAGGCGCAAGTTTATTATTTTCCTTTTTTGCACCAATTTTAAAATCTCCCTAAAATCACTCCTTCCGCCATCCTAAGAGACAGCTTACTGCAAAAACAGAGTTTCCCCAGTGCCTGGCAGGATCTTACCCTGTAAAAACTTTTTTCCCTTTTAATTGTTAGAGCCAAGATGAACAAAAAAAAAAAAATCTAGAGACTCACTTCTTCTTTCTCTGCTTTGAAACTAGTTTGAAAACACATGCAAGTTTTTTTTAATATAAACAATTAAGTTTAATTAGGAAAGTCAAACAGACAGGCTTCATTTTCCAGCATGAAATCAGACACCTTGCTGCAGCTTGAGATTTAGAAGGAAAAAGGATAGTAACACCCCTTTCCTGTAGCTGAAATGAACCCTGATTTGCTAAACTTCAAGCCCCAAGACTGTGCCACACCAGGACTATGCTGACTTCATCTCCATCCATCCATTCAAAGGAGCCTTTGCAGCTGTGCCACCAGAGAAGATCTTGGGCTGAGGCTCGCCCAGGCCTAGGAGAGTATGGACGTGTCTCAGAGTCATCTTTGTGTGCAAGACCTCCTGCCTTCTTCAGGCACCCGGCTGCAGGCCAGGAAGACCAGAGATGTTCCTCCAGCACCAGGTCAGAGTCA
Source organism: Limnodromus scolopaceus (assembly GCA_028565335.1). Classification (NCBI taxonomy): domain Eukaryota; kingdom Metazoa; phylum Chordata; class Aves; order Charadriiformes; family Scolopacidae; genus Limnodromus; species Limnodromus scolopaceus. The sequence goes on along the minus strand of JAOXNO010000033.1, from coordinate 32,749,276 downwards.
CGTCATGACCCCAAGCTGCAAGCAATGACTGCCCCAGGTAACACAATCCTGCTACGGTGATGTTAACCAGTTGTGCACGTAGCCATCCCTCCCACCGCCACATGCAGGTAACAACACCCTGGCTCCTGCATCAACACGCTCAGAGAAGCCACGCTTGAGATGAAAACGAGAACAATCTCAAAGCAAACAAACAAAGCAACGAGCTGGGTTTGCACGGCTTGCGAAACCTGCCATCTGATCCAATCGCTCCTGAGGCAGGCTGCTCAGGGGTTTGGTAGCCGGAGGGAGGGCTATGCTCTTTGATTAAGGTGCCCCTAGGCTCAGCTGCAGGCATCAAGGCATTTAAGAGACAAATACATGAAGCAGAACACATGGCCTACAGCCACAGGGGGTAAGAGCAATGCCAGCACCTACCTCAACCACCTGGCAGGTTTTATGGCTCTGCCAGAGATCCCGGTCATGGATGCCACGCGTTCCCCGACCTCAGTTTCCCTGCCTGATTTCACACAGGCTTTCTAGCACACAGATGCTTTCAGGATGACTCAGAAGCAACTGTTAGAGTTGGCACAGCCAAATCACCCCAGGAGCATGAAACAGCCCCTCCAAGGAGTAGAAAATGCTCCACGCCCCTTGGGATGGATAGTAACTCCATGTGGATGGTAAGAGCAGGGCATGCTCCTGGCTTGGAGCGCAACTGGTTCAAGTCACCCAGCCAAGGGGAGACCCTGTCTTGACACATCAAGGAGCCTCCTGTCTCCACTCCCAGCCCTCATGAAGGCAGAAAGGAGACTCCGAGCACTGCCAGGGAAGCATCTTTGCCCCCAGTATGAACAAAGGGCTCTGCATGGCTGCTCTTCCATGGGCAGAAGGGGGTCCTAGCACTGCAAGTGGAAGATGTTGCTGGGATATATATTGCTGAGTTTGAGTGCCACCACCCTTCCGGTCTGCCCAGTGACCTCTGCTCTGCAGAGGAAGGAATCAAGTCCTACAGGACTTTCAGCAGGCAACTCAGCATTTCCTAAATGATCGCTCATATCATCACAGCTCTGCTGCATCTCAACAACACCTCATGTGGCAAGCACAATCCCAAGCCACAGGCTTTTAGGAGCCACCAAGTGGCAGCAGTCATGAAAGAAAGTTCACAGGGTCAAAACTAAAGCACATCTTTGTGTCCTCTTTGATTTTAAAGGCAATAAAACTCGTCTGTGTGCTCATTTGCTTGTGGTCCTTTTCCTTCCTCTGACTCCAGCAGGCACACAGCATCACAGCGGGAAGCCCAGCGTTAAGGAGAACTAAAGAGTCTTGTTCATCCCTTCCCTTTTCTTGAGAAGCCTAATTTGTTCACCACTTGGTCAATTTCAAGCGCTAGTTCCCTGGACTAGCCAATCCTGGAAAACACTGGCAATTCAGTGTGAGGAAAAAACAGAGGATAGGCCAGCCCAACCACAGTCTCACCCTGGAGGTCTCTGATGCCTACACATAAGCTTTACCATGGACCCCAAGAGCAAGTTCTCCTTCGAACACTCATCCCTACTTCTCTCAACATTTAAATCAAGGAGCTGGAGTCAAATCTGTTGCGCAATGCACAGTTTCAGGTAAGAAAACTAATGCATGCAATAATGCAAATACAGGACACACAGAAAATGGGAAAGTATCCCCCCCACTATGACCAGATAACCTAATCCATTAGTTGCATGGCAAGGAAATCAATTTTTCTTCCTCCATTTTCTCTTTTTTTTCTTTCCTTTATTTTTTTTTTTGACCCACACAGCTGCAGATACTGAATGATGCACACACAGTATCGGAAGCCTGGCTTTTTTAATTGCTTAGCAGAGCTACTTCCTTCCCAGATGGACAGCTCTCCCTCATTCACATTTGTTTTGCAGGGCCTGCTGTCACCCTGCCTGCAAACCTGACTTCCAGGAGAGCAGCGAGGAGAAGGCTGCCTGAAGCCAGGTTGCTCCTGCGCATCACGAGCACGTGTTAGGCAGGCTCTAACTACCTGCTTGTAGGTAAGGAGTCCTCCTTGGGAAACTGCAGCTTCAAGAGTTAGCCTCAAAAGCAAAAAAGACATTAGAGCCAAACTGGAAGAGGCTCTTGATATTATCACCAAGAGAAGTCACCCAGTTCTACCTACAAGAGAAGCTCACAACACCAAATTTCTATCCTATTCAGCATCAAAGGATTGTGCTGAGACAGAATCAAGCTGCAAAACACCGGCCATCCCAGGCATGGACCTTGTTCTCACTTGAATATTGGGACCCAAGGCCATACCTTGCAGCCCTGAAGGGCTGTTGGCATTTGAACCAGGACTTGCAAAGATCTGACAGCTTTTCAGAATAAAAATATTAAGTGGCTTTTCAGCCATGCAGTCACCTACCATGCTCCTGAAAGCCCACCTTTGAGCAGAAAAGGAAGAGAAAAAAGAATGGGAAGCACGTCCTAGTCAATCAACTCCTGCAGCAAACAACGCGACTGCAGATGGTTAACAGGCCACCACGCACACACTCAGAGGGCTGTAAGGGCTGTACCTGGACTGCTTTTTTGGCGGGGGTGGCGGCGGTGCAAACTCCACACCGTTGCTCTTGTCTTTAGGGAAATCAAAGGAGAAAGACGATGATTTGCTGATCCCAGTCTGGCTCTCCAGCATTGAGCCATCATCCACAAGGTCAGAACCAGCTCTTCCGTTCTCAGCTCCCACTGCCCACGAGTGGGTTAAGAGCTCCTGCTCTTCCTCCTGCTCCTCCTCCTCCTCTATCCGGCACTGCTTGGTCCATGTTGGGGTATAGTATTTCTGCCTCCTGTCGTAGGATGAGCCTGCAAGGCCTCTGCTGGACTCCTCTGCAGAAACCCCGTTGATATGAGTGCACAGAGAAGGGGACGCTCCAAAGGCACCTGTGTCTGTACAGCTCCGCAGCAGCAGCTGAGCACCAGCTCCATCGTGGCTGTTGTCATCACCAATCCTTGCCACATGGGAGCTTACTGGGGCCACACGGTTCCCCTCACTGCCCACCTGGCTGTTTTTGGACATCTTTGGGGGAATGGCTGGACCCTCAGTAACTGAGGTCTTGGCAGGAGCTCCCAGATGAAATCTTGGGCTGTTTTCACTTCCAGATGCTTGAAAAATGTCTCCAGGATCAATGGCAGGTGATGAAGCCCCAAAATCAGCATGAGAAGTGGGGCTGATGCACGGCCACTGAACTCCCACCGCCGAGTCAGGGCTGCTGAGGAATATTGTCTTGTGATCATCTTCAGTGTGTGCCGTCATTATAGTTATCTTTGCCGCCACTTGGCCGGTGGAGTCCTGGTATTCCTTCTCACCACCCAAACCCCAGCCGCCATCTCTCCACGTCCCATCAACTTGCTCCTTGCCAGTGCCACGGGCCATCTTCTCCGCTTTCGCCCGTCCACCGACAGCCTTCAGCTGCGCCTTCTTCCTCTTGGTGCTCTCGGCATAGATGGGATCACCATGGGCTGGCTCGGCGAGGCGAGGGCGCTGTGGCTCCACCAGAGCCTGCTGAGGAGTGCTTGAACCCTCAGGCCGGGACCCTCCGATGACAGAGGTCTCTCCAGGGAGAGGTATGTCCTCGTCCTCCTGGGACAAAGCAAAGGCAGCTGCCTTGCTGCTCCCCATGCTCTCAGGGAAGGGAGCAGGTTCAGAGTGGAGAGACAGCTTTTTCCTCTCTGAACACAGGGCATAGGGGAGAGGATCACCCTGGTCTTTCGTGATGCAGAAGGCCACGTTCACAGCTCTGTGCTCCTCTTCGCTGAACTTGACCGCCCTGCCGCTTGGCCTGGGAATGTCTGGAGCATCCCGCTGCCTCCATCCGCAGGGAGCGGGGCTCTCCTTCTCACACCGGGCACCCTTCCCCTCTGCACAACGTGGCTCCTGTGAGACGGGGTGCTCCCTGCGGCAGTCTGTGATTGAACAGTACTCACCCCCTTCACTTTCAAAGCTGGAGGAGAGGCGACCACAGCCACCCTCCGAGGGAAGCACTGCTCCTTCTCTGGCTTGGGAAGAAGGGTTTTTGCTGGAGTTTGTGGTGTTTCTGTCCCCCAAGACAGATGGATTAGGGCAAAGGGCCTGACGCGGCAGGGCAAATTTGTCTTTGGGTCTGTCCTCCTGCTTGCCCACCTCACCCACAAGCACCAGGCTGTGGATGGAGACATTTCTCTCCACTCGACTCTCCAGGCTGCGCAGTCCCACCATGGAGTAGCTAGGAGGACAGCAAGACAAGCAGTCACTCGGCGGGCTGTGAAGGAAGGGCTTTCTCACACCACTGTTGCCAAAATTGTCGAGGCAGATCCGCTGCGCGTCTCCTGATTTCAGAAGGAGGTGTTTGCCAGAAACCATGCCCCAGCTGACCTGCACGGGCCAAAGAGACAAGTGCGCTGTCAGGACGTGCATATGCAAAACGCAAGAGAAATATTAAAAAAAAAAAATCTGAAAAAGTAAAAAACAAACAAAAAAACCAGCTCCACAGAAAAATCCTCTGGCGTTCAGAGTCTGTTTCGCTCTGTGCTCACCTGACTAATAACTACCGCAAACCTTTCTACTTAAATTACACTTGCCCTATTTCCTGGACCATTTGCAATCCTTGCGTTACCAACAATGGCAATGCGCTGAAATAAGGCATTCTCCTTTCTCTTTCTGTGGGTTCGCTGCCAGAAACGTGTCCAACCTGTCATCCTGTCTGCGAATCACCGTGCAATTAACAATTCAGAGAGGGAAGTTAATATTTGCACCTCCCTCTGCTTATTTTCATTTCATTTCGCACTGCTGCTCCGGAGTCGCACACTCCAGAGCACAGCCACAGATGATCACAGGTTATCCCGGGATAGCAGCTTGGCGACGCTCAGTGCTAGGGACTGGAGAACAGGTGGGGGGAAATGCATCCGAAATCTCTTCATCCGAGGGAGATCTATCCTGCTTGCCAAGGGAGAGGAGGAGTGGGAGAGGCAGGGGGTAACGTGTGCCTTCAAAGCGACCCCCCCCCCCATCCCAGGGTCGCAGAACCTGGTTCCATAGTGCAAAACTCAGCCTGGGGAGAAATCTCTGCACGCAGATCAAACACCACCACCGACGGCAGCCTGTGCTTGTGTGCCCTCTAACCCTAGATGAGAAACAGGGGAGAGCAACGGGAGGCTAAGAAGAGATCTGACGAACCCTATCTCTCCTCTGGGACAAGGGTGGGACGTATGAGCACATCTACGTCACAGGTAGGGTGACAGCAGCCCAGGCTTTGCTCTGCGTGGCTGGGGCAATGCTGATATCAGCTGGGCAGGGAGAGGAGTGAACCACCCATCTCAATCACACCACCGGGGCTTGCCCATTTGCAGGCAAGCAGCAGTGCTACACCCAGAGGGCACTACTGCTCTGGCAAAGGTTGGGAGCCCAAGGAGCTGGGCTAGGAAGGTAGGGCACTTTCTTCCCCACCCGTGAAGACCATGGATGCCATTAGCACTGACTGCAATCAGACAGGACTTCTTTCCGGTATATCTTCCCAGGAAAATAACTTTAACCCGCATCCTCATTTAAAACCCGGAAGTTCCTAAATAAACAAATATTTTTAATATGTTGCACGTGCCTTGTGAGCAACATCTCATTCAGCTTCAGCCAAATATACTTTAAGAAGCCAATACGAGGCTTAAAAACCTGAGTCAAGACCAGGAGGTAAAACAAAGGGAAGGAAACCGTTTTAACAGATATTCCTAGCACTCCCAAGGAGAGGTAAGTAACGGGAAGTCATGCTTTGACTGGATTAATCATTACCTGTGACAGATCTGCATTCATATTCACATCCGCCCACGCGTCAGAAACATCTGAGTTTATCATAGTTGGCTTCACAGCAATTGTTGGCTTTGAGAAGGGGGAGGTATTTACACCTTCGTCTTCCAACGCGGGGCTCTCAGGCTTGGTCCTAACCCCATTCGGGAGCGCACCACAAGCTCCCACGTCTGCGGGTGTTTGCAGCCGATGGGAACTCTTTGGGTTGAAGCAGTTTTTGCAGGAGCCGGGCTTCCAAACGTGTTCCACAAAGTCACTGCACGCAGACATCTTCAAATCCTCGTGGCTCAGACCAAGAGCCCTCTGCGTCTTCTGCACTGTCCTCTGCTGCTCATTTTGCGTTTGCTTCCCGGAGCCGCTCTTAAAGATCACCTAGTTATCTGGAAAAGCACAACACTCTGATTAGTTTGGTTATGCCCCAAAATGGGAAGATTTTTAATAGGACAGGTGATAATTACACTTAACTCTGCCTTCATCACAAAGGCTTATTGTTTACAAGGCTTTTTTCACAGCTTAGCTAAAGCCCACACACTTACTTAAAAAGCCTCAACTTCTAAGCATAGCTCTGTAATAGAGAAGACATCAAGCAAGCAGCATTCCTATGTGATTTAATTCCCCGTTTAACGAGCATGTATAACCAGCCTCATGCAACGTTTAGATCAAGGGTAAAGGAAAGAGGCCTTGGAAATAGCTGCTCACAGCCCCACAAGCAGAGCCAGACAGAAAAAATTCCTTCTCCAAAGTGGCATCCTGTCTCTGGAAAATACAAAGGCCTGGGGATACAAGGACCAGAATCAGAGACGGTGTAACCAAGGGGACCGGCAACAACCTTCCTTCACTCCGAAGCACCACTGTGATTACTGCTGTGGTACACAAAAGCTTCTCTCCCACCCAGTGCAGCGGAGAAAGGCAATCAGCGAGGCTGGGGCTGGCACTGATTTGAGCAAGTGCCTGGCAAAAAGCTCTTATCTGGTTTGCCAGGAGCCACAAATAACAGTGTCAGTTCACTGAAACGATTCATTGTCTGCAAGGGGAGAAACGTTTTGCTCTTGGATTACTTACAGACAAGGATCCCTTCCCATCTTCCTTCCCCAGGAGGAAATGCCCCAGGAATAAGACATTCCTGCATTCCTGTGCCCCCCCTCCCCGCACAGCCAGGTCTGATTGCACTCAGCCGGTAGCTACCTGGAGCTAACAACTTTGGAGACACTTCAGACGAGGTCTCCCACAAAGCTCGGTGGGTTAGGGAAGAAAAGATCAGAAAATGCAACTAGATCAGGAAAATTGCAGCCGGCTGCTACGGGTGTCAGGGCACACAAGTCTCCCACACTGCTCCATGGAGTCCTTCCCCACCTAACCAGCTTTAGGTCATCATCTCCCGGCCAGTTGATCACAATGCGAACTGAGGCTCCTTCCCTGAGGGTCTCCAAGTGAACAGGCACTTTTACACCCCAATCCTGATGGCACGGGAGCAAAATTTAGCAGCCTGATCCTTCAACGCTTCCTCCACACCGGCATACTGCAACACCACCATAGCTACGGACACCTTTGCACCTGCCTCTGGCCTCGTGTCTCAGAGGTGCCCTGGCCAGCCTCTCCGACAGCCACACTGTTGCACAGCGAAGGGAAAGAATCAGAGCTTGGGTGGGACAAAGTGAAGGGGGTAGAGCCACTGACCCACAAACATCACCAGAATGCAAGTGCCACCTTTGGGAAGGGAGGCTTTGATCAGCTAAAGCATTAATACCTGCACACTTGTTATGTCTGGCAGGCAGATAAATTAGGATCTGTTTTATGAAAGAGCAGAAAAAAAGGGAGTATCAATAGGATTCACAAATCAGATTCACAAATCTCTGTTTTTAGGGAAGAGACTGTATTAGACAGGTTTTTCCATGGACTTCACAGGGTCCAAATTAACCAAAGGACAGCAAATCCCTCTTGGACATACCCCAACACCTTCAACAAGATTAACATGCTTACATTATTTGCAGGGAAAATATCTTTAAAAAAAAAAATATGTATTCTTCGTTTCCCTTCAAATCTAGCAAGCAGTGTCCAGCATCACCCAAAGCTGAACAAGTGTCCTGACGAGTGCCACAAAAGGGGGAAAAAAAATAAAAAATAAAAAAAATCAAAGGGAGGAAAGCAGGGACCGGAGCCAGAAAAAACTCTTCGCTTCTGCTTTAACGATCGGCGCTGCCAACTGCCTTTTACAGACCGGGATTTCCCTTTCTGCAGCTAAACCAGCCGCTGTTTCTCGCTGCCCAGACCCCGGGGCAGGCGGCCCCGTGTCCGCACGCCGGGATCCATCCCACTCCAACCCACGCGGTGCCGTGCGGGGAAACCGGTGAGGCTCGACCCCACGGGCAAGCCGAAAGGCAGGGGCTGGGCCGGAGGGACCCTCGGAGCCCCCGCGCCTCCCGGGGCACCGGCAAGGAGCCGATATGAAGGCTACCTGTTATCTAGGATAGAGATGCCAGGATGCTCCGGCGCAAAAAGAAACCCCCCACCCAGGCGGCTCTGGCTGCCAGACAGCTCCTCCGGGGCGCCGGGCGTCCACCGGGACTGAGAAAAGTTTACCGGGCACGGCCCGCCGGGGCTCTCGGAGCGGGCAGCCCTGCCGGTGCGGACCGCTGCTCGCCCGGGGCCGGCTTCACAATCTCCCTCCCCGCCCTCCGCCCGCATGCTCGGTGGGCACCGGCACGGCCCCGCCGCCCCGGACCCCACACCGAGGGCTCGGTCCGGGCTCCCCTCACAGAACCACCACCGCCTCCCCCCGCCACCTACCGGTACTCCCCCACACCCCCTCCCGCCGCTGGCGAGGGCCCGCACACCCCTACCTTGCGTGGCGTCCCCCAGCTCCGCCCGGCTGCCCGCCCGCAGCAGCAGGAGCAGCGGGAGCAGCAAGAAGCTCCCGTCCCCGCCGCCCGGCTGCTGCATTCCTGAGCCGGCGCCGCCGCGCTTTACTCCCACATCCACCGCGCAGCGCCGGCGTCCCGGGCCGGCCCGCGCAACCGCCGCGGGGGCCGCCTCTCCCTCCTTCCCTCGCTCGCCGCCGACCCGTCCCACGCCGCGCCCCCGGGGCTGCGCTC
>JAOXNO010000033.1:32716166-32740296 GCA_028565335.1 Limnodromus scolopaceus | reverse complement strand
CGGACACCAGGGCTGCAATAGGGACCCCATGGGCAGGAGCAGGGGAGCAGCAGGGCTGGGAAACCTGCCCGTACCCCGGCCCCGGCCCGCCTCCCGGCCCGCCCCCTCGGGGCACGGCGTGGGCAGCAGCGCGGGCGGGGGCAGGGCGGCAGCCCACCCCCGCCTCCGTCTTCCCCCCCGCACACGCCGGTCTCCCCTTTGCACAAAGCGCACCCCACCCGGGGCACGGGCACTGCGTGTCGCCGCAACCGGCAGCGACACCGCCCTCCCGCTTCCACCCTCCCCCTAGAAGCACCCACGCACCGTCCCAGAGACATCCCCCCTGGGTACCAACCCCCTCGGGGGGATGCAGGCACCCACATACCCCAGGCCTCATAGGGTGCTACAAACGCCCACCCACACCCCTCGCGGGGGGGGGCACCCGCACCCCTCACCCCTGTGCCCCGACACCAGGTTTGAGGATGGGGTCCTGGACCCCACTGGAAGGCACTGGGGGCCAGAGAGTTCACTCATCGGCGCCCGAGGCTGCCAGACAGGGACATGGTGAAGTTCAGCCCGAGGGGATGCTGTGGCAGGAGAAGGAGTTTACAGCGACTTGACCCCCACCGTGCAAAATAATGCAGGCGGCAGCTCAGGAAAAATTCCAAACTTCTGTTGGCCTGGGAGGGTGGGGGTCATAAAAAAGGAGCGGGGGTGAGATTTTGCTCCCTGTAGTGTCTGAGCTGCGCATTAGGGCAGGCTGGAAAAGGAGTGGTCTTCCCCCACCCTGGCACGTGCTCTGTGGTGTCTAGTGTTAAGCATCTAAATTCTCAGAAACTGGGAAAAAAAACCCCAACAAACCAAACCAGGTCTCCCCGTGCCCTGGTCAAGGCCTTAGCTCAGTTTCTTCCTTTAGCGCAACAAAGCGTTCCCCGTCTCGTACGTTTCAGGAGGAGATACGGGATTAAAAAGGCAAATAGGCTTGCATAATGGGAAATCCAAGCCCCGAGTAGAAAAACAGAAGCTGGAGATCTGCGCAGCACCCATCATAGGAAAAATTTCCCTCTCGGGAGCCAATCATCCCGGTAAATTCTTCTCCTTCAGGGAATTTTGGCAGTACCGCAGCTTGCAAACCTTTTTGCTTGCAAACATCCCGGCTGGCTGGTCGTCCACCGTTAGGGCTGTCTGCTCCTGCTCTCCCTTCCTTTTTTGATCTGTTATGAAAGCAGTCCGGAGACCCCACAGTAAGTAGAAACACAGGAAAATATGGGAACTCCTCCATTTAATTTGCCATATTGCCATGAAGACATCTGCTTAACACACCTCCCGCTTCTTCTGTCAAGCAAACCACTCGCAACCAATTTGCTGTGGTTTTTTTGCATGCAGGATCCCCGTGCCAGCGCGCCCGGTTGAACGAGTAAATTAGCTCTCTGATATGCCTTCCTCATGACAGAAACCTCCCTTCCAGCACAGAGCCACAGCTCATCTGTGAGCGGGAAAATGAATGGCCCACGTTTCTGACATTTTCCCTATTTCAAAGGTTTGGATGAAAGAACACAGCTCTGACCAGCCCAGCTGGGCTTGTACCTGAGGTCTGTCTGGCTGCCTAATTTCGGAGGATGGTGAACTTCCCCAAATTGAAGTATCTGAATTCCGTGCCTGGAAGTTTAAAATGAGCCTCTGCTCTTTTCAATAAGAGCACTATAATTTTCTAATAGCTGAGGGGCTATAATTTTCTCAGCATGCCTTCTTAGTGAAGAGTCAGGGACACCTTAGGGAAGGAAAACCAGATTTAAAATTCGTCCTAGGTCCACACTGGAACAGCACTGGGGCAGCTGAGCATACTGTCAGACACTCCAGGTGGAAAAACCTTTCCTGTGCCAGTGGCCTTGAGATTATGGGATAATGAAAATTCATTTTTTTCTAGTAAAGCCATCCTCTTTACATCCAAAGATTTTACTGGAAAATGGAACAACCTCAAATTTTCATAAAACCATTGTTCTATGAGGTCTGAGACCAAGAATGATGGCTTTTTTGCATAGCTGTACCCTCCCATGGCTTCTCCGGCACATTTATTCGTTGTCATTCATTTAAGGTATTTTCGCAGTGGCCAAGAAAACTTGCACTAAAGAAGTCCTCTCAAGCGGAAAACAGTACACAAAGCCCACTAAGACACAACCACATGTCCTGGCCAGCCACAGACCTTCACACGTGTTGTCTTCCAGAACGCCGACTCAGCAACAAGGCGCATGGCTCGGAGCAACCCTTACGGCACAAAGGGAAACTTCAGGTCGGGGCTTCCAGCACCATCCCTCGCTGGCAGAAGTAAGACCGTCATCGAGTCTTGTTTTCAGCATGTCAGCTCTAAGAGAAACCCCCTGAGAACTGGAAGACCAACAGGCATAAACCAACAGGGAGTTTCTCTGTGGGCAGACTGAAAAAACCAAAGCTCTTTTGAGATGGGTTCAGCGTTACTCACAGCCAGCAGAGCTGCCCGCTTCTCAAGACTGCTAGTCCCAACAGTGCCTTTTACTCCAGGAGACTTAAAAGAAAAAAAACAACAGGAAAAGATGTCATAACTTTTATCATTTATGGTCCACACTGTGTGATTGAGCAAATCTTAGTTTCCACCTGTGGTACACAATTCTCCTCCTGGCTGTGGTCTCCAGTGTGCTGGGGTACCTTCCTATCCCTGCTAGGACTCCAGCTTCACCCACGGCGCCACAGCTGGTAGATCTTTCAGGTGGAAGTGGGGTGGCATTGTCTGTGCTGTGACTGGTCTGCCTGCTCATACGCAGCGAGAACAGATGCACCTTTGATGGAGCCAGGAGCAACCAGTGCCAGCACCTACCGCCCGCCTGCTGAAAGAGCACAGGGCCATCCTTCAGCAGGCCCTTGGGATATTAATACCTGCTGCCACTCAGCGAGCTGCTTTGGTCAACGTGCATGTCCCTGGAAACTGCCTCTCCACGCACTGCAGACCCTTTGCCTTCTCCAGGTGCTGGTGGCTTTGTCTGCCGTGCCCCTTTTCTCCCCCAGCTCTGCCTTTCTTGCTGGAGCAGAGGTGCTGGTCGTCCCCAGCAGCACCTGCCCCCCGCCCCTGGGGCTCCTTCTTGCTCTTGGGGAGATTGTCACCACCCTGCCGCCCCACCTTGCTGTAGGAAGAGAACATACCTGGGGCCATAGGTGTTCAAAACACCACCATAAGACCCAGCTCCAAAAAACCCACCAGAATCTAGCCCCTCTTTCCTGGGAAAAGCAAATTAAAAGCGTCAGCCATAAAAAACGAAGCCCTAATGTGGTTTCTTAATCACCCTCCATGGGAGTTACTCCCCCTGCAAACATCTGAAGAACCAAAGTATGATCTCTGTAGGACTCGTCTACCTTGTAGGACTGGAATGAAGCCTTAAATCGCCTACATAGCCCCACGTGCAGGCAGCAGTCCCCTGTCCCACCCTGGCCACTGCGACAGGCTGCAAATCAGTATGCCAACCAGCGACAGGCACCGCTCTTCCTTCGCTCAGGGGATTGTGTCAAAGGGGGAGCTCGGTTCTCTGTACCCAAGCGCAACAGTGGCTGTTAAGAAATCATGGGATAATAGCCCTTTTGATGGATGCTCGGCTTGTGCTTTTGGGATGTAGCGGTTGTGGTGGGGCTGGGAAGGGAGAGGGGGCAGGGAGGCATATGACAGTGCTGATAACAAGTGGGCTTTGTGTGCCATGGCCAGGGGCTCCCACAGCTGCTCCAGCCCCCTCTCCCGCTTGGGGTAGTTTGGGTGGGAGAGGAGGCTACAAAAGCTCAAGCAAACAAGCATGATACAGGTACGATTTTAACGGCTGAGTCCCTGCCTCTCTTTAAAAAGCTGAACTATGGCAGAGCATCTCCTGCCATTTGGGCAGGGGCTCTGGAGAAGAGAGGCTGCTCTGGGCTGGTGGTCTGGCTGCTGCAGTGCCTCTTGGGCAGGGAACACCCTCAAGCGTGTCTGTCCAGCCAGTTTGTTTCTTTTCCCCATGTAGGTGGTGAATACTTGCAGCCCATTCTGGCTAAGGCCTTCACCTGCTTCTTGCCATCATTCCAAGAGCCTTGGTGGTACTGAGGTGGAGCCTGGTGGCAACCTGGAACATCCCCCTGGGAGAGGGCAGGCCAGTCCATCGGCTCCAAACCAGCCTGTCCCAGTGATCGGCGCAGGAAAAGGAACAAGCCTGGGGGTGGGCACCATGGCAGAGGGAAGACCACCGGAGCACACGGTATCTAACCGATATTAAGTCCTTGTATATCTAGTTCTACTTCACTAGTCATCACTTGATGACAGTGGTTTTTTTTTATGATGCATATTCTCTGTGGATGGGAGATAGTGATGATGGCAGCTGGCTACAGATTGCCAAAAAAAATACTCCCCCCCTCCAAAAAAAACCCCAAGCAGAAAAACCCCACCCCCAAACCCCCCCACACTTTGTTTCCGTAATCCCTGTCCCAACAGGACACGAGCACAGCCTCCCAGCCGGCGTGTGTAGTTGCTCTTATTAAGCTTTGAACAGCTAGGGGATTTGAGGATGGGATTAGCTAATACAATCCAGGCTCAATTAGCAAAGGAAGCACGGAGATTCCAGCTCCCGTCGGGACAGATGTGGGCAGGACCCCTCCAGAGGGTTAATCACAGGGCAACTTGCGCTTCGTACACACATAACCAAGCTGCCCGTGTTCCCCCATCCCACCCGCCGCTGCCCTTGGAGTGGGAAAGCTTGCCATTGGCAAACACTGCCTTAGCCCCTGGACCCAGCTAAAACCCGCTTTCCTGCCCGTGGGCTGGGAGAGGGAAGGACTAACCGCAGCGGGGAGGGAGAGCAGGCGTGCACGCAGGTGCAGAGAGCTGGCAGCCAAACAAAGGGAGATTGCAGGAGCAGATACGGGCGCACGCAGGCTACAGAGCTTGTCAGCACGGCTTTCTATGAGCAAGACCAAAGGCGAGGGGAGAGGGAATGAAGGAGAGGGTTTCTCATCGACGGGGAGATGCTAAGGTGCACCAGCAACGGGACGCCAGTGCTTTGTTTAAAACCGGGACCACTGGGCAGGGCTTTTGTTATTACAAATGCTCTTTGCTTGGCCAGCTGAGAAAAGCAGTGGGCTCACTGGGTTGCTGGAGCATCCTTCAGGACAGACTTCCTGGCCTCGGGATGAAGCAGAGCCATCATCTCTAAACAGCTCAATGGCTACTGGCCTCCAAAATTCCACACCCATCTCCTTGAAAAGCTGAACCAAAGCCGCGTGGATGCCTGATGAGCATCCCCAGCCTCAGTTGGTTCCTCATTTCCAAAAGCTGCCCTCAAACCTCTTCTCTGCCTTTTCGGGGCGCTTTATAGACACATAGCCCCTCATGTGCTGAGACACAGAGACTCCCTCGCCAGAGACAGGCCTCCGCTTGCAGAGCTGGTGAACCGGTTCCTGGGGTGCGAGTTGCATGGGCAAGCTCTCCCACGCACGGATGGGTTTCGCATGGCCCTGTCAGAGACTGGCTGCTAAACGCCAGCTCTCTGTGGAAAGCAGATGGACTTGGAAAGTGAAAAGGTTGGGGAGGGGGGCGGGGACACAAGACACTTGGTGCTTTGGAAAAGGTTGCTCCTGAATACAGGACTGTGGACTGCCAAAAAGCAAGATGTTCATTGATTTTTTTTTAGTTCTCTGAAGACAGGAGTCAGGAACGAGACCAGGGAAGGGTGGTGAGGGGTGGGACTTGGGCCAGTCAAAGCGATTGGCACGGGTGATGCAGCAAACCAGACTTGCTTTCCCAGCCTTCCTCAGATGGGGAACCAAAAGTCTTGCAGAGCGAGCTAATGGTCCTTGACCAGTGCCAGGTGAACGCCAATAAACGTCAAGCTCCTTCCAAGGTGCCAGCTTGGGAAATAAAGGAAATAAACCAGCCTCTTCCCAGTCTAGTTGCTGGGACTCAGACAGAAGAAACAGTAGCCTCCAGTGCCATGGAGCAACTTTGCAGGGGACAGCAAACACCACCTGGTCTTATGTCAGAGTACACCAGGGTCTGATGCTCCCACTGCAGCCAGAAGACACAGCTAGGTCTGGAGAAGCCGTTGACACAGAAGGAGCAGACACACAGACACGAGGCACTGCGGGAGAACACGCCGCTCTTTCTGCCTCTCTCCAATAAGACTGGCTTTTCCCTTGCTCCTCAGTGGTGGTTGGTGTTTACAGGCGCTGGGAAACATTTGCTCCTTGCACTCCTTCCAATGGAGCGTGGGAAAAGCTCTCACCCAAAGCAAAAAAACACGGGAATTTGCTTTCAAGTCTATTCTTCTCACTCTCTTTCTCTCTAAGTGAAAAGCCCTGAGCTGGCTTTTTTTCTTTGCGAGGCAAGTTTTCTGGCCAAGGCAAACTGGCGTTTGTCTCTCATGCTGTCAGCAGAGTGACAGGCATCAGTACGAGCTGAGAGGCATGGCACTGGCAAATCAGCCAGGACAGAGGGAGTGGTAGCAGGGCAGAAAGGGCCTCCATGCACCTTTCCCCGCTTTTAGTTAAGGAAAATGGCACATTTCAACTTCAGTAGAGAGAGATAAGGCCTTGGCCAGGGGGCATTTTACTCCCAGAGGATATATAGGGCCCTCGGTTTGGTGCTTGGCTCACTGAGGCAGGCAAAGAAGAAAGGAAAATTAGCATGAAAAAAAAAAAAAAGGAGTTTGCCTTCCCTGCTTACTGGCTCTGGATTGAATAGGCAGCAAGCAGAAATACAAAAGCGTCCTCCCGTCTCAGGAGCAACACCAGGGTTTCTCCCATCTCTCACCCAGCTGCTGTGTGCTGGATCTGTCTGGCAAACGCAGTCCCTGCACCGGCACCTGGCACACACGGGTGGCCATCAGCCCTTTGTGCCCACAACTCCCGAGGGCTGGGACAGGGACATGTGCCAGCCCAGCAGCTTGGTCCTTGCCGGCACCTCAGCCTCACAGAGAGCTGGCAGGAGGAGGCTTCCTACCCCGCTAGCCGATGTCTGCCTTCTCTTCTGGCCTCTCCACCTGGTCCAGGAGGCCTCGCCAGGCGAGCCTGCAGGAGGGCAAGTGGCTTCGTGTGGCCTGTCTGCAACAAGGCTAGGGTGATGCAGGGAGACAGGGAACTTTCGAGCAAAAGAAAGAGGTAAAGTCATGCACTCCCTTGCCTGGGGGACCAGAAATAACTCCTTCTCCAGAAAACAAAGCTTAGGGACCCAATGAGTGTCTGCAGAACTCACGGGACAGTCACAAACCTGGAGAAAACAGAGCCCTCAGGGATCTGGCCTCTCCCCCTGTGCAGGTGGACACTGCAGGAAAGGTGCTCCCCATGCCCAAGGATGCTGCTAGGAGGGGAAGAAAGGTAGCCCTGCCCCCTTGCCTCCCCCCATAGCCCTCTCTCCAGTATTACAGGGCAACCCCAGGGACAGCAAAAGGACAACTGTAACCCCTGATATGACCCAAGAGACCCACTCTATGCCCAGACAAAAGAGGGAGGAATACCCTTTATACCCCAAGGCAGAAGGCAGATCTCAGCTTCCAAACTCTATCCTGCAAGTAACCTGATGCCCTCAGCACAATTTTTCCTGTGTGAAACTCCCTCTGCAAGCGGTGCCTTAGGTGAGCAGCTGCAGAGGCAGCCAGATCCCAGAGGAGGTGTTTGCTTTCTCCATCTTCCCCCTGCCCCACACCCTCTTTTTAATTGTTTGCACATCAAGAAACGACTTGCTGTATTCCAACCTCCCAAAGGGAGGTAGGCATTGAACTCGTAACCTGAAACTGCCTCTCAAGGAGACAGCCAGCACCCACCTCCCTCTGTTCCCACGTCCTCTCCCCAGGGAGACAGCCAGCACCCACCTCCCTCTGTTCCCACGTCCTCTCCCTGGCTCATCCCCACCTGAGCAGCAGCCATCTCCTCCCCTTACTCTGCTCGGCTCTTTAGCAGCTACACCCTTCACCATTAATGAGCACAGAGAAAAAAAGCTCAGAGCTGCCATTCAGGGCCTCTCTCAAACACCAAAACATCTTTGTGCATTAATAATCTCTTTCAAAAGCCCCTTCCTTGCATACATCTTCCCCTCACCTCCCCCAGTGCCTTTCAGGAGCGACTGTGATTCATCTGAGGTGCGAAACAGCACGGTAAAATTTTAATACAACCTGAACACGATGTGAGCGCGCTCAAGTGTCTTTTAAGCAGCCTGCGTGTCTCCAGCAACTGCTTTGAAGGCAAGATCGCTTCAATGCTGCGTGAAGAGCTTCAAAGAGAATATTTGGGACTGATTTTGACATGACTCAGAGAAGGCAGGAAGCCTCCAAACACAGTTCCCTCAAAGGATGAGTGCAAGCAGAGGAACGTGCCAGCTCTCACTGTGCCTCCCTGCTGGGGATTGATCCAGCTGGGCCGTAAGGGTGAGTCTGGGAGGACCAGAGCTGCGTGTACCTATAGGACACCTACTGAGTTCTGTGACCTGGTCCTCATCTCCACAGACTCCTGTGGGGAAGAGATTTCCCTGACCACTGGTTATATTGCATGCTAATAGCCCTAGGACCAATGGTCTGCTCCCCGCTGTCATTTCCAGGGCTGGAAAGCAGGGGAGAGTTCTATATGCTCCAGGGTACGTGTGTTGATAGGAAAAGTATGAAAATAAGGCAAAACACTTGCGCTAGTCCAAACAGAAAGATATGCTGATAGCACCCAAGGACTCTTCCACAGCCAGTAAACAAAAAGGAAACAAAACCAGTGCCCCAGAAACTGGGGCTGGGAGATTGGTGAACAGGAGGGAGCAGCAGAGACAGAGAAGAGTGCTTCCCAAGAGAGGCTCTACAAGCTCAGCCAGCAAATATCCCTCAACTTTGCTGCTTTTCAGTGTCACACACTGTTCCTTGGCTCCCTGGGCCTCTCTAAACCTGCAAGCAGCACAGTACTGCTCTCATGCAGGGAAAAGCTCTGGCCCCGGACACCTTTGAACTCAGCTTGGGAACACTGAAGGCCAAAGCAAGTGGCTGAGCTCTGCATCTCCAGGTGTCCTGCCACTGGTGGTCTTGTATTATCTCTGCTCCCATACCATGGGCAGAACATCAACCAAAAGCACCTTGTCCTGGGTAGCAGAGATCTGCGTCGGTACTGAGCAGCTTTCACAGCTACTTTCCAGACCACCCATTTCCATTTACCTGCCAAACTGGCCCCAGTAGTACATGTGAGGCCAGGCCTGCTGGAAGGATGTTGGGAACGTTCAGGCTGCAACCTTGCATCAAGAAAGGGAGTGTGAAGCCACTGAGAAGAGGGCAGAGTAGGTTTGAGTTGGTAAAACCCCTGGGGGTACTGCCGCATTTGGTTTTTTTCTGCAAATTATGTGATGCACCAAAGTAATTTGCCCCTGGGTCCCTGCAAAGAGGACTCAGAAAGGCAAGAATGCCCTTCTTGAAAATTTAAAAGCAAACGACAACAATATCCCCTCTCAGTGCCCCTCCATGGGCAGTGCCAGCACACAGGGCCGGTAGGGAATAAGATCCATGACCTGGCCCCAAAACAGGGTGGCCTGACTCAAGTGAGGGGGAGAAAAGGGTAAGAGCCAAACCCAAGGTCTGGGCAGCACAGCTGTGGGCACACAGGCTCACATGGGCTGGGAAGTGGACAGGCAGGGAGGCTGTGGAGGACAGGGACAACAGCCCTCATGCTTTGGAAGAAAGGACTCTTTCAACATCAAGGCAAGGCAGCCCCAATGACTGCAGGGGGGATGTCTGGGGGAGTTCAGGGCAGCTGACCTCTATTGCTCTGCAGAGACAAGCCTGAGAGTGCCCCAAAGTGCATAGACCTGCACAGGGTTGAAGGGACCACAACCACCTGAGCCCTAGATTTACGTGAAGGTGGTGTAATTTTTGAAGGTCATTCGGATTCTGGAGCTACCTATGGAGAGGGATCAACCGCAGGGTCACTTCTCACTCCAAAAGATACTGTTCCTCTTCCCAGGGCTACATTCACGACCAGGTTTCCACACAGAAGCATCTCCACTTAGCAGAACTAGCACCTGTGCTGACACATCCTGATCATCTGCACTCACTCAGAGAAGAGCTGCTGAAACATTTGGCCTGGCTCTCAGGGAGCAACAAGTGCAGAGAACACCCCACCCTAGGCTGCATTTATCCTGAGAAATCCCAAAGCAGGACTTATCTGGGGGAAATTCAGTGGATTTCAGAGCTGAACTGCATTTGCAAGAGCTTCAGCAGACACGCCTCCTAGGACATTTTTGAAATGAGAACTCTCCAAGTCAACTGGAAAGTGAAAAAAGCATGCGTATCAACCTTTTACTGGAGTTAGACCAGAGAGGGAACAGAAGCACCATCCCACCTGCAGCTGGGCTGTTTAAACACAGTCATCAGCCACTCAGCCTCCAGCAGGCTTGTGCCACCCCTAGAAACAGACCAGCAAGGTGTCCATGCTGAGGACAAAGCTTCCTATGCCCAGTTTGTGCCCTCTCGGCTGCAGGAAGACGTGAGACGGTGACCTGTCTGCTTGCTGGAGAACTGCTGCTCCTAAAAGGTTGCAGTCAGCAGTACCTCACAGGAGAACGGAGACAACTGCATGCAAATTACGTCTACACAAATTTAAGAAAACAGCAAAACTCAATTAGCTAATGGGCACGCTTAGCGTCGGCTGACACACCCATGAGCATAGGCATGTCTGCGAGGAAACGTCAGAGTTTCAGTGTGCTCACACCCCTTGTATTTCAAAGCCACCTTCTGAACCAGGAATGGCAGGGGAGAGGGAAAGCAGCCAGCAGTTCTGCAAGGGAGCGACGGGGAGATGGCTAAGCTAAGGGTGGTGTGACAGGAAAAGATCACAAAATCAACAAAATGGGCCTCAAGCAGGATCACCGTCAGCACTTGCATGTAAGCAAGGAATTGCCCACAAGGCAGCATTGTGGAGAAATCCCCCAAACCCTCTGCGGGAACTCAACACGCTGGGGAGCCTCTCTAAGGTGTCCGTGCACTAATGTGTGCAGTATGGGGAATAAACACAAGGAGATCAAGGTCTGTGCGCAGTTGCAGGGCTGTGATCTTGCGGTAGGGTGGCTCCCATGACTGGAGTGTTGCAATGGAGGGATACGGACAGGGTCTTTAGGAAGGGCAGGATGGGAAGATGAGGAGGGGGAGTTGCCCTTCACGTGAGAGAGCAGCTGGAGTGCTTGAAGCTCTGCCTGGGGACAGGTAAGGAACCAGCTGAGAGTTTATGGACGAAAGGGAGAACAGGTAAAGGTTACGTTATTGTAGTGGGTGTCTGCTGTAGGCCACGTGATCAGGAAGAACAAGTGGATAAGGCCTTCTACAGAAAGGAGCAGCCTCAGGCTCACAGGCCCTGGTGTCTTACTGAGGAACTTCAATCACCCTGATATATGTCAGAGGGACAACACAGCAGGGCATAAGCAATCCAGGAGGCTCCCAGAGTGCATTGATCATAAATTCCTTTTCCAAGTGACAGAGGAGCCAACAAGGAGTCACTGGACCTCATACTCATCAGCAAGGGCGGGCTTGTAGATGTGAAGATGAAAAGCAGCCTTTGCTTCAGTGACCATGAGATAGTTGAGTTCAGGATCCTGAGGGGAGGGACGAGGGTGAGAGGCAAGCTCACAACCTTGGACTTCAGGAGAGCAGACTTTGGCCTCTTCCAAGATCTGCTTCTAAGAGTCCTATGGAATAAGGCTCTGGAGGAAAGGGGGAATGTGAGGGAGAAAGGCAGGAGAAAAGGGTGCTTAATATTCAAGCATCACCCCCTCCAAGTTCAAGAGAGCTCCATCCCAACAAATATGTTGCCAAGCAAAAATGCTACAGGAGGCCTGTGTGGATGAACAAGGAGCTCCTGGCCAAACTCAGACACAGAAAGGAGGCAGACAGAGGGTGGAAACAAGGTTGGTAACCTGGGGGGAACAGAGAAACATTGTCTGAGCATCCCTGTCCAGATTCAACTCCAGTTGGACTTTAGCTTTCCTAACTCCAGAGAGTGAGGTGGATTGAAAACTGGCCAAATGGTACTGGCACAGTTTCCCAGAGAGGCTTTGGAGTCCTCACCCTTGGAGGTATTCCAAATCTGACTGGTCATGGCCCTGAGCAGCCTGCTTTTGGTAGCCGTGCTTGACTGGGAGAATCAGACTAGGTGACCTCCGGAGGTCCCTTCCAACCTCAGCCATTCTGTGATTCTGTGAAGCTCTAACCCCTCACAGGAGGGCACGCTTATGCCATGGAACCAGTTGTGCTGAGCTAGTTGATGCTGCTGGACAGCCACTAAGTGAGGGGACAGCACCCCAAAGGAGGTGACAGAGAGAACCAGTTGAGTATTGTAGTCCAGGCCAGCTGGAGGATGCGTCTCCAAAGAGCCACTTGAAACTTGAGGTCTGTAACACCTTACAGGTTTCCTGGCACAGAGATTGTGGTGGATAAGGATTCAGTCCAAAGAAACATAGAAGTACAAGAAGGTACAGCCATGCTGACCAGATCACCCCCTCCTTGAAACCCACACAGGACTCCTAAAGGTTTATGCCACAAAACCAAGATGACTAAATCTTTCTATTTCTTGGAGCACAACTACTTGATAATACTGTTGTGCCTCTTCCAGGGCCCACAGTAACATTCCTACCTACAAACACCCAAGGTCCATGAAGGCCATAATAATGTCTCCAGCAATGGCCAAAAAACACAGGCATGTGGAGGTCTCCTGGTGTCCAGCAAGCTTGCAGCGCTTCTTGGGCCAAAGCTGGTGTCTTTGGATTTAACATTCCTAGACTTCTTCAGTTTCCCTAGCTTCAGTTTCCCCTGGAGCCCCTAGAAATTGCAGGAGCCCCTCTGCAACATCCTGCAGCAAGTAATTCTGCAGCTCTGCACTGAGCTGGGGGAAGAACCATCTCTTATTGCTAATTTTAACCTGTCTCTTGCTAACTTTATTCAACACTTTCTAGATCCTAGTTCTTGTGTTGGAAAGGCAGTGCACACTCATGCCCTCTTCAGCATACGTGGATTTATCACCCTATCTGGTACTATCCCTCACACACCTCATCTTTCTTCCTCCCAGGCGCTGCACCAGGCTGTTGGTGCGCCCCTGTGGAGTGTGTTCACAGCCTAAACAAAGTAGGAACTGACAACAAACAGCATGCAGGGGTGAGACAAGGCACTGCACGTCAGAATAACGCTGATGAGAAGGCTGGTCTACAAGCAGAGTGCAATACTGTCTGTCCCAGGGTGGGTATCACCTATGGAGAAGGCTGACGCAAAGTGTGGTGAGAGTCCCACCAGCACCAAAACAGGGCAGGGACAGGAGACACCAGACTGCCAGGAATGCTGAAACACCAAGGTGCTGTGCCAGGCTGTAATGTGCAACAGGCACAGTACTTTGGTGTTGGTACCAACTGGCTCTTAGAGTAGTGCAGAAAAAGAACACGGAGGGGTAGGAAGATAGCACAGAAACATATGGTGTATCCCCTTTCCCAGAGGCTATTTTTGCTAAGATAAGATTTGCCCTCTCAAGAGCAGCATCAGACAAAACCAGTCCCCCTTGGTATTTTATCACTGGGCCATCACAGATTCACATGGGATCGGAAGGGACCTCCGGAGATCATCTAGTCCAACCCCCCTGCCAAAGAAGGTCCACCTAAAACAGGTTGCACAGGAACTTGTCCAGGTGGGTTTTGAACGTCTTCAGAGACGGTGACTCCACCACTTCTCCAGGCAGCCTGTTCCGGTGCTCTGCCACCCTCAAAGTAAAGAAGTTCCTCCTCATGTTTAGGTGGAACTTCTTATATTCAAGTTTGTTCCATGATTTATGGAACAGTCTAGGAGCAACTCCACCCAAGGTAGAAAAAAATGGCAGGATCAGAAGCAGATTCCATTTGGCTTTGCAGCTGTAGCTGATGTCTAGTTGAACATCTCTCTGAAAGGTTGTCCCTGCAAAGACAAGCCTGCTGGCACATTGTTGGGCTGCAGGCACCCGTCACCGAGTGAAACTCTCTGTCTAGTGTAATGTCAGACAAGCTCAGAACCAAAAGAGAACTTCTACCATAAAAAACCACACCTTCTCTAAAAGCAGTCATCAGGGACAGGTACCAGTCTCTTCCTGGAAGGCCTTCATCCCTGTGTGAGATTTTACAGCTGCTGACCTTGTCTTCTAGCTATGTATCCCTCATTGAGATGGGTCAAAATGCATCTGGGAGCGGCTGCATATACTGTGGGTAGAAAATTTTCAGAGCAGCTGAGAGCTGGAATTTGTGCTCTGAGTAAGACGAGCTCCTACAGAATGAGTTAGCGGATGTTTGAGGTGATTCATTGTCTTCTGATAACTGCCCAGCTCCTGAGGCATTGCTGGCATGCAAAAACAAGGTAGGTCTGGGTGAATCAGAGGGCCGAGGGAAGAATATCAGTGGTAGTTAGCAAAGACATGCCCAAGTTTATTCAGGGACCAAGCTGTAAACTGCCACTATTTTCCAAGGTCTGCAGAGAACTTTCTGGAAAAGTTGGGTGTTCTCTCCTGCCAGATTTGGGGTGTGCCTTGGGAGCAAGCCCCTTGCTCCATCCTCCAAAGGCAGGCATTTGTGTGAAAGTCTAGAAGAGTCATGCTGAGCCATCTGTTTGGGATACCTTCTGCTCATCCTCCAGAACTGTCCAGTGAGTCCTCTGTGCCAGGCAGCAAGAGATAAGGTTTCACTGGTGCTGCCTGGATGACCCTGGGTGTCTCCAAAAGATGGGAGTACCTTTTCTTCCATCTCCTGCTGGCCTCCAGGACACATGTCCTGATTCTTTGGCCTTGATTTCTCCGCCAGGTGCCTAAGCTACAAAAACTTGTTTGCCTCTACAACTGCCAAGAGAATTTGACATCTTGAGTACCCACAGGTTACTTCGGAGAGGCCTGGGGAATGGCAAGTTCTGGAGAATGAAGGATGGAGCAAGGAACTTGGTGCCAGCTCATACCTACATCACCACTAGCTTCTCACTGTAAACCAGAGGTCAGGCATTTGTCACGGGATGAAAAGGAGCAGAAAACACAGAGGACTCTGCAATGCAGCTCAGTGGCCTTGCATATGTCCCAGGGAAAACTTTGTAATTATACCTCATCCTAATTACTGCTATAGCAACAAAAAACAAAACAATGGAACAGGCAATGGCACCCAGGGCACCCAGGGCAGCCCTGGCCATGGAAAAGGATGCGAGCATTCCCAGCTCTAGCTCCAGCTCTATAAAAAAAGCAAATTCTGGTGCTCAGGAAGCTCAGCAACAAACCTGCAAGTTCAGACATTTCAGTAAGGCTATTTCAAATGCAGTGGCAGGCCTGAGGGAGGAATGCAAGGTCAGCTCTTCTGCATGTGCTGTACTTCCATTGTACATATGAGTAATATGGGGCCACTTCACAGGGCACTAACACCTGGCCAAAGAAAAAAAAGAGGACTGTTGTGTCCAAGTGCAATGCAGATGTGCTCCTGATGCAGAAGAATAACCAGCTTTGGTATGTGTTGAATATTTTCTTTTGCAGACCCATGGCAGCATTGTCCGGAAGAGCCCTCCACGTTCTCCGGTCCAACCTCCCTCTTGGAGCAAGACTATCACCAGCACTGATGCAAGCCAGACAGCTTTGTCTAACCAACACTCAGAGATCCCCAAGAGTGGCAAGCCACCACCAAACTCAGGACCTTTCCCAGGGCTGCTTCTCCTCTTGGAGGAGATTTTTTTTTTCCTAATGTCCAGGCTGAAATCCCAGTGCTACAGGAGCAATTCCTTGCAAACAGCTTTTTATAAAGGGGAGGGGAGAGGAAAAGAGAAGAGAAGAGGAAAGATCTGAAAATTAGCAAAGCTCGAATGTTTGCAGGTAGCCTTAAACTGAATCAGCTGCCTCTGTTCCCAGTGTTTACCTTCCCAGTGAATGCTTACCAGTGGGGAAATAGTTTATGTGCTGAAAAGTTAGTGATGGATATGAGAAGCAACTGTAGGAGGGTGAAGAGGAAGGAGCAAGGGGCAGGGGGAGACCATCATTGTTGTTCTTTTGAGGAAAGCAAATGGAAGAAACTGATGACTGTGCTGTCTTTTTTGCATTTAGCTTTCACATAAAGTTGAATCTAGAGGTGAGTAACTCACTGAAGGGATCAATTACCCTCCACAAACCACCAAGATAAAAAGATAACTAGCTGAGACTTTGCAGTCTCTCTCTTAGGCACCTACAAGCCAAACTCTTGCCCCGGCATTTAGCCATGATGATGAACAGAAAAGGGGTCGGGAAATGGGCCAGGATTGCGAAAGAAGAGGTTCACGAACTTTCAGCTAGGTGAAATGTGTATGAGCTACAGCAACACTCATTATCAGAGGAGGAGCTGTCTCCAATTCCTAAGCCACGCTCTCCAAGAACTGCTGGAGGGCTGGAGTGGAACAAAGGAAATGGCACAGAATGAGCATAGCATCCTGTTTAAAAGGCTTGAAGTCAAGTTATAGATCCATAATTCAGTGCCTAGAAAATCAACCCGCACAAAGGATTAATTCAGAGGCACCAAGGGGTTAATATGGGGGCTGAGAAGCAGACAAGTGGGAATTCTTAAGAACTATTTCATACCAGACCATTTAAATTTCTTCTCTCAAAGATTTGGCAGATAAAGAGGAAGCAAGAGATGTGATAATTTTGACCCCCATAGAGGACTTTGTGTTATACCAGTCAGACTTCTTGACAGAAAGGGAAATACCATCTAGATGAAAGATGGATGTAAAATTGGTGCGAAAATAGCACCTTGATCTGGTGGCAAGAGCTATTCAGTAAGACTAGAAGGACATATACAGAAAGGAACAGCAGGGAAATGGTCCTGGCTTTGGTATTATTCAGTGCTTCTATATTGTGGGCTAGAAGCCATGCTATGTTGCCTTAGAAATATTGCAGATATAGAAAATGAGACGAAAGAAATGTCAGAAAGTAGATTCATCAGATGGCCTTAAAGACCTGGCAAAGACAGGATTTACATCAGTTAATTGAAATTCAATCAAGTCAGGTGTGAAGCGCTTTGAAATCTGATCAATCCAACTGAAGGAAAGAATGGGACTTGGGATGACACAGGCCACAAACCAGGCAGAGGAGCATGCTGGAAGCAAGCCTTTCTCCAGTGGTGGAGAGGGGGACGTCACATGCTTTAAGGATGTTTGCAACTCTATTCCCATCACTGAACAAGTGTCAGGGACCAAACTGATGCCACAGGAGTATTCATACTTAGGGGATGGAGACAGTTCACCCTAGCTTTACCCTGCCCACGACTGTGTCTAACTGCCCTCTCCCTCCTGCCCAAGAGGCTGTTAGAGGCAAGGGTGATGGGGACAGGCAGCAAGCCAGGGCCAGCCACTCTCATTACAGCTTAGCCTTAATGAAACTCCACCAGGGTGGGAATAGTGTTGGGTACCATATTTCCATGTGCCCCACAGTTTATGCCTACTTTTAGAGGGAGCTCATTCTTGAATGATGCTGTGGCCAGCGAGTGGCAGGCTGTCCTCGACACCCCCAGAGAAGGGCAGCCCTGCAGTGGGCTGGAAACACCTGGCCACCACAGCAAGATCAGTGACACAGTTCCATTTGAGTGGAGAACAAGACAATACCACCAGTAGAAACCTCACCTATCTCCCAGGGCAAGAGTGATTAGACCACCACCCCATCCTGGAGGACAGACCACCATTCTGCAGCCCTCCATACTTTCTCAGCTGCCCCAAATCCCATCCACCCATATGACAGCTTCCCACTGTCACCTGTATTAAGCGCCCCCCCTCCAGTCTCTGAGTAAGGGCACCCAGTACATCCCAGGGCCAACCGACAGGCAATCCTGTACCTCATGTGAGCAGCAAGTCCTGCCAGGCACATCATGCAGGCTGTGGCACACTGGGCATCCTTCTGGGAGTAAAGCAGTCTCTCAGAGCTTTGAAGCAGCCTGGCATTTTAGGAGAAGAGAAGACTTCTGTGACATTTCGTAAATAACTTTCTCACCTTGATGATTTAGCAGCAGCCTTTGAAATTTGGCAGCAAAAAGTCCTCCAGATAGGGCTACCAGTGATACTGTTTACCTAGTGAATTTTTAGTATGAGGGAATCGGAACCATCGTGAATGGTGATATTCCCACACACTGTCCTCCCGCCCTAGCCCGTAGGTCAGTGGCTTTTTGGCCAAGCATGTGTGTTTGAATGACAAATGACAGGTCCTGGCAGTACACAACACTTTGGGATTGCAAGGATTGACTGTCGTCCTCCCCAAGGGCACAGAAGACTAGAAAGAAGCAGACACTGGCATAACTGCAGGGCACAGGTCTAGAGAGGTAGGGTTTTTACCTTGGTATAAGAGAGAAGGCACAAGACTAATCCTGCTTTACTTGTACCTATGCCTTCATGTTCTCTGTGGCTGGTGATTTCACTGGCCTTTCCATGCCAAAACCAATTAGTTTTGTCTCCACTGATGTACTGACTGCCTCAAAAGTATGTGTTGATGGTATCAGGCACACTGAAGGCAGGCTGTACTGCGTGGATCTGACACCTCGCCAAGAAGAAAAGTGTTTTCCTTTCATTTACAAGATTCCTCTGACTAACCTGGAAGAGTCCTTTGCTTTCCTCCAAAGGGGGCAGGATCCTCCTCTGGAGCAAAACTTGGCAGTCTGTTCACCAGCAAGTAACATGGGAGTGAGAGGCAACTATCCTTCCATCCAAAATGTCCATGTAGTTCACAAATACAGAGGGGGAATATGATCCCACTCATGTTCTCCTCCCATCCACTATCAGAATTAAATTCCTATAGACTAGAAGCCCCACTGTTTCTCAGTCCCCAGAACAGGCCTGGGACACAGCTGTCTCCTGCCAAGGGCTTTCTCAAGGGGAAAGGTTTAAGCAGGTCTTTTCTCCTGTGGCCTTGGCCATATGTCCAGTGGTTTGACCCACAGAGTCGACCAAACTGCTAGAAAATACGTAAAGGCACAGTCATAAGCCATCTGCACTTTGGTTTCAGGCCTTTCAGCCTAACAAGAGATCAAGTACATGCAGATGAGTCACATTTACAGTAACTAGATGAACCCCAACATGAAGCACTGCTTTCTCTTTGCCAGTTGCAACATGCCCTGCACCCACGGGCATTTGCATTGCTCTTCAGCTCCCAAGCACTGTGGCCCAGGAACTGGACAAACATGCAATTTCCATGGCCAGATGGAGCTTCAACTGCTCTCTTCTCCCTGTCTGAAAAAAGACTGCATCTCCAAAACCCAGCACCAGAGCTTCATGTCCAAACCACTCTCAACCATTTCAGTATTGAGTCGGACAAAAATAGATATAGCTGCAAAAATGCTTTTTATATCATTCTCTGAACAAAAAGCGAATACTCAGAAGCAGCACTAGGCAATCTGGCAAGTCCAAGTGCAGCAGTTTGGAAGTGAGGGAGTTTAACGGCTGAGTGAATACCTGGAGGGCATCTAACAAGGCTTTCAACAACTCATTCCCAGGATCTAGTCTGAATAGCGTTCAGTCACAGCTGGGCTGCAGAAACAGAGCGCTCACTGAAGGATTTACTGCTCCCTGCAGGCGTTACAGGATGCTGCCCCTAAATTGCACGGGTGTATGCAGCTCCCTCACGCTGAGTTTTGAGCAGTGGGAACAGCCAAGACTCCTAGGGGCCACAGCCCTGAGTATGATAAGCCACTGCTGGCTCACAGGCCCAGAGTGGGACCTGCCAGCACGGGGTCTGCAAGCCCTTGCACACCCAACCCAACCCCCTGGTCTCTGATAACCCTTCTAAAGTGCCTCCTGGGGGCTGCCCTCACCACCATGGCCAGTCTGAGGGTAGCAGGTCAATGAGCAAACGGAAGACTAATAAATCTGCTTGCAGAAGTCGTGCCCCAAAGGCTGGAGAGCTGGGGCATGGAGCTGCATGCTGGGTGCCGACCACCACTGCCTCTGGGGAGGACACACAGATGTCTGTTCCACATTCAGCCAGCAAGGAGGACCACAGACCCTGTCTCGCCTGGGGTCTCGTCCTTGGCTTCCAGGCAGGCACAAAGACAGTAGTGTGTCCGTCCAGGGAGGAAGCTGGGAGCTGGTCTGAGAGAAGCCCATTGCAGCTGCAGCTGTTGGCACAATGCAGAGCGTGTCCCGGCTGCGCTCACACGCTTCCTGGGCTGCGACTTGAAAGCAAGGAGTTGTCAGTGGGGAACCCTCATTTTGCACTCTCAGAAACTCTCACGCTCCAAACTCTAGAAGAAAAAGCAGTGACATGGAATGATCAGAACCAAGTCCTTCAACCCTGACACCTATCTTATGAGACTTTCCCATAGGCTTAGACAACCAGATCTAATGCTAAAAAACCCAGCACGGGCTGTTTGAGCCATCCTGCTTTGCTCCCAGCCTGCAGGGATTCAGGCTTTAAACAGAGACAAACACAGGTGGCTAGTGAACCTGTCCAAGGGGCTAGACCAGAGGAAATTGCAATCTCCCGAGTGCGCTCCTGTGCCGTTCCCAGCCAGTCCCTGCCTCCCAGAGGAGGCAGGACACAGGGGGCTGCCAGGCCCTGCAAAGTGGAGTCTCCTAAAGTGAGAGAGAGGGCAAAGGATACACATCCACAGCATTGTGCCTGCTGGGCACCTGCCAGACATAGGGCAGCCCAGGGAAGCACAGCACATGCACTGCCATTTGCCATGTCCGCAGACCTGACTGCCACGTGGCTCCATGTCCAGCACAGCCCGAGGCCGCTCTGAACCCGAGAAGCAGTCAGGTACAATATAACTTGCCTGACATGCAGGCAGTGTGGTGGTATGGGGGGGAACTTACCGTATGCGGCGCCGGCGAAGCCCCAGGGTCAGTGGGATGTAAACAGGAATTACCAGCTGCAGGTTCCTGCTAAACAGCCCCAGCCGGGGCTCTCCCCTGCACGGCAAACAGGATGCTGAGAGATCCCGCTGCTGCTGCCGCGGACAAGCCTTATAGCGGGGAGGGGAAGGGAGTCAGAGTAACCCCCTCGCAAATACGTGATTCCTCCACGGTCTCAGTGTTATGAGCTCAGCAGACAGCATAGGGGCAGAGCTGCCTTTGTGCAGGAAAGCTCTTCTCTTCTCCTCTCCAGAGCCACTTTTGGAAGGCTCAGCTGGACCCAGGAGTCTGGATCAGACTAAAGATCCCAGAGGAAGGTTTGGAGACTGTTGCATGCATGTGTTCCCCAGCTGTGGCCATTTCTGGCATCAGGCAAGGCCCAGCTATTACGCCAAAGTCTGCTCAGGTGGTGTGACAATGGTATAACCCAAAAGCCACTAGTCCTATCCCCACTGATCCTACACTGAGCCACTGTCACCTAAGAGACACTAGTATTTGTCCAGTCTGGGGTCCTGTCACCATCAGTGTCTGGAAGCAGACAAAAAGGGAGGCAGGGAACAGGCTGAACACAGCAATATTGCCCTGGATGCATTCCCAGCCTCCAACCATGTGGGGTATCTGAGGATGGAAGTAGCAACCACGCAATAGCCCACCATAGATTTTATTATTTTTTTTTCCTTTGGAATTGGTCTCAAGCTCTGACCATCCTGCCCTGAATCTTTTCCAGTTTCAGTTAGCTCAAGGTCTTCTGCTGCTCCTCCAATTAACAAAGAGGGGTTAAAAAATAATAATAATAATAAAATGCAAGCCAACTCAACCAGGCCTGGATAAAGTTTCCATCACATTCTTGAAAACATGACTTTGCCAAGGTAGGAAAAACTTAGTCAGAGCCTTGGAGAAGTAGGAAACACCAAGTAAGGTGGCTTTCCCCACCCAGCAGCTAGGGAAATGTGGAAAGGAAGGCAGTTTCAGCTAGACCATTTTATCTCTAAGACCAGATGGCTTTAAATGCTTCCCCAGAGCTTGGAAAGGGCCAGGCTCGCCTTTGAATTGCTTTTCATACCACCTCATTAGAAAGTAAAAGGGAAGAAATGAACAATCTATAACTTTATGGCATTGGGAAATAGCTCTGTTAATCCTGTTTCCTTCCCCAAGCTTACTCAGGGAGGTCATGCAGCCTCAGGGCCACATCACCTAGTCTGTTTATTGTTGCCCCGCAATCAGGAGCCTGGGCACCAGCGCAAAGGGCAGATGCATCCTCCTGGGCATTATTATTAATACATTAGAAAGGTCTAGGTTGTTAAACCTGATCCTGGCACTTAATTGCAAGGCTCCCGGCACCCAGCTTCTGCTTGCTGCTCCAGATCCAGGCAGTGGCCACCTCCCAAAACAAAGCCTGTCGGAGTGAGGGACAGAACATCACTGGGGAGGCAGATGAGAGGAGAAGGAAGGTGCTGCTGGGAGAGGCACCCTAGGGCAGGCACTGCAAAGCCCAGGGTGGGGGCACCTGTGGCAACTCCTGCATCCTGAGCAACAGGCCTCTAGATTTTTTGGCCTGGCTGGGAAAAACGTGGGCAAATCCAACAAGATGAAGAATTTCTCCCTTTCCAGCAGGGCTGGTGCATGCCCCACTCACCTGTCTGGGACAGGGAGCAAAGCCCTCGCCAGCTGTGCAGGGTTCAGGGCTTGTTCCCACCTGCTCACAGCTACCTCTCAGTCTGGCTGGTCCATAGGTGACCACTGCTTTACTTGCCACCATTGCCACCAAGCTGTGTTTTGTCGTCATAGTAAAAACCTCATGAGCTCTAGAGGAGCCACCATGCCACCTAGCCTTCCTTTCCCTCCAGCTCCCTCTCCTCCAAGAGGACTATGTCTTCTCACAGCCAACCTCTGTCTTGTGTCCAAATGGAAAGGAAAATACAGCCTCCTGCAAGAGTCGAGACTAGATTTCAGGCTCTTTCAGTGCCTGCTCCCATCAGGGGTAGGCGTCCCATGGCAGAAGGCAACCTTGGGCAACACATCAGGCAGGCAGCCTTTGGTCTGTTGGTTGGACCCACAGCTCCAAGGGCAGTAACAGGTGGCTTAGCATGGGGTCAATAGCTGGAGCAGGGAAGAAGTCAAAAAAGCTAATGGGACAGAAAGAGAAACAGCAACCCCTAGTTTAGTTTCTCAGCTGAGGAGTGCCAAATTTTAGCAAACTACTAGCTGTGTATGACAAATCCAGGTGTCCCCAGTCTGGAGGTACACAAAGCTGGCTGTCAGTGTTGCTGCCCTGCAGATTTAGCTGGGGACACAAGCCTCTGGCTGAGTCCAGCCCACCCCTCCCTTCCAGCTGGGCTGAGATCTAGCGACCAACAGCTCCACTATCCATCTCCAAAATGATCCAGCGCCCATAGAGCAGAAGGGCTTCAGGGGCCTTCAGGGAAGCAGCTGCAGGATGGAGGACCGGGGAAGGGAGACAGGGAGCAGCTGGCCCGGCCCAGGCCCACCCTGCCCTCCAGGCGGCCAAGGCCATGAAACCAGCAATGCAAAGATGCTGTGGGGCACACGTGCAGTCAGCCCTCCAGATCAGCTGGGGCTGCTTATCCCAAATTAATCCACAGAGGATGCTGCCCTCTTTTGGGCTCAGCATGACTGGCAGAAAATCAGGGAAAATTGGAGAGTCCCAAGACCAGTGCTTTTGGGGGGTCAAAACCCCACATAGGGGTTCTCAAATGTGATGACTTCCTATACCTGTTTCAGTGGACATCCCAGGGACTTTTCCCACCAAGATCCTGCTGGCTGCTGCACCTGCGGGTGTCCTCTGAGCGCAGCCTGGGAAGGGAAGAGCAGGGCCAAGCTCAGGAGCAATCCCTGAAGGAAAGGGAGATACTTGCTGGGATGAAGACCAAGAAGATGAAGGCTGGGGGTGGGAAGGTCTCCTGGGCCTGGGGAGGACCACGGAGTCCTTACCGACTCTGAGAGCTGCTAGCATTTCATCTTAATTAATGATTTTCATAAATTAATTCAGTTGATAGCAAAAATAAGTTTAATCAAGGGAGCCATAACAGAGTCCTGCGCTTCCCCAGCACGGAGGAGTAGGGACTGAGAGCTGCCGAGCCCCAGGGTGACGCCAAGACCTCCCAGTGCCACCAGCAGCCCGGGGGTGGCTGACTGCCCCCGCATCCCAGCCCCGCTCCCTTCCAGAGGAGGTTTGGTGGTGGTGCCTGGAGGCTCCTGCACCCCAGCTCTGCCTGTGCCAGAGTGCTGCCTGTGCCAGGGTCCTGCCTGTGCCGGCCAGCCCTGCCGGTGCCGCTCCTGCCTGCACTTCCTCCTGCCGCTGG
>JAOXNO010000033.1:32700484-32716066 GCA_028565335.1 Limnodromus scolopaceus | reverse complement strand
CTGCCTGTGCCAGGGTCCTGCCTGTGCCGGCCAGCCCTGCCGGTGCCGCTCCTGCCTGCACTTCCTCCTGCCGCTGGCACCTCCCCGCAGCTCTGAGCACAGCCGGGACTGGGTGGCCCGCCCCGGCTCCGCGGGCTGCCCACCGTACGGGGGACCCTGGGACTACTGCCCTGTCAGCACCGAGCAGCTCTGGGGCACCTCTTCTGCGCAGGTGACGGGTGGCAGCAGCGAGACCCCGCTTCCCCGGAGCCCCCCCCTCCTCCGACCTCTCTGGCCCTGGCGAACGGGAACGGGAGTTGGAAACCCACGCTGGAGCCTGCTTCGCCCACCTCCCCAGCATGCGGACGCCGACGGCCATGATCGTGGGGATGGTGCTGTGCCCCTGCGGGCTCCTGCTGACCTTCACGGGCACGGTGGCACCCAACTGGAGGCAGGTGAGCCACATGTCCAACCAGCCCATTGACTTTGTCTTGGAGCAGGGCATCTGGGACATATGCAGAGAGCTGCAGAGCAGCCATGACCGCCTCTGTGGGCAGGCTGATGAGCTGGGCTACTTTGAGCAGGTGCCTGTGCGGGTGGCCCAAGGGATGATGCCCACCTCACTGGGGCTCACTCTCCTGGGCCTGGTGGTGGCTGCCCTGGGGGTTCGCTGCTGGCAGAAGGAGCCACGGCACCTGCTGGCTGGTGTGGCTGGGCTTATGCTGCTCCTCTCGGGGCTGCTGAGCCTGGTGCCTGCCTCCTGGTACACCCATGAACTGTGGGCACTGCCTGCACCAGAGGGGGGCACGCTGGTTGCAGGCTACAGCTTGGTGCTGAGCTACTTGGGAAGCTGTCTGGAGATCTTGGGGGGGCTGGCCCTCGCCGTCAGCTTCCACCACTGCTGCAAGGAGCGCAGGGCCCCCAAACTGCCCCCCAGCTCTTCGCTGGAGGCGGGGCCGTGGTCCACCTCTAGCGCTTACTGCAATCCCTGGAATGTGCTGGAGGGTGAGCGAGACAGACAAGACCAGAGGAGCACCCTGCCTTGTGACTCGGATTTGTAAACCCCACAACAGGGACAGCAGTGGGCACTGGCCAGCCCTCCTGCCCGGTGCTGAGAGTGGCACTGGCCCCTGCTTCTACAAGCCATGCCCTTCTCTTGGGGCACCTCACAGCAGTCTGGAAACAAGACCAAGGACCTGGCTGGAATCTCTGCAACCTCCTCAAAAGCCAGCCGCGCTCCAGGTCCCACAACTGTGCCAAAGCCATGCTGGGTTGAGGACCAGCCCTGGCTCCAGTCCCTCCATGTGACTTTTAAGCTCATACTCCTGCACTTGGGCAAAGGCAGCTCTGGTGTTCCCATGTAAGCAAGGTATAGGTTAGCACCATGGAGCTGTCAGGGCTGGGAACAGGGGAGGGGAGCACCTCCCACATCTCTCTGCAAACAGTAAAATAAATGAAGAGGAACGGGTCTGTGCTGTGGGATGGTTATGGGCTTTCTGCCAGGCAGGCTGGGCTGAGAGCCAGCGGGCTTGGCTAACCCAGCTCCCCCCTGTTTTGCCTGAAGCCAGGAAGAAAGGTCTGTAAAAGGGGACAGGTAGCTGTTATAGCACCTTCCTCAAGGACCTTGAGCCCATGGCCAAAACCTGTTCTGGAAGAGGTTTCTCCTTGCTTGAACACAGCCACTTCAGGGGGGGAAAAAAGCAATCATGGGCGAAAAAGTAGCGTATATTTCCCCTTTCATAGTTAGCTTGGTGCGAGGCAGTAAAACTGGTCTCACAGGTTTATAAGGGACACTTAGGAGGTCAGAACTGCACTATAAAATCCTGGTCGGCACCCTGCATAACAGGGCAAGAGCCGAGCCAGCTTCCTTGCCGAGCTACTCAGCCAGATTTCTACCCCAGGTGAGCCCAAAGCACCCTGGTCAGCAAGCTAAGCCTTGCTGCAGAGGGACAGTGGATTGCGATGCCCTGAGTGTGGTTAAGGGATGGTACAGGATAGACCCTGCAGTGGGGGATCGGATTCAGGTGGCTCAGAGTGTGCTGGGGCTGGAGACTTCCTGAAAAGCCTCCCAAAGCTTTTTGCTCTGGACTGTAAGTTCCCTAGAACTTAGAGATCTGGGAAGAGCAAACCAACCTCCCCTCCCTGGCCCACACAAACCACAATGGCACCAGAGACGCTGCACAAAAGTTCCTTTATGAAAGTACAGTGTCGGGGTGAGATGGTCCCTTCCTCAGTGGGGCTGGCAGCTCCTGCAGAGACCACAGACAGGTGCATCAGGGATGAGTCTGAGCCAGCCTCCCTGGGCCCACCCCACAGCTTGGCACAGGGGCTCCAGCCCCAGGCAGAGAGTGACACAACCCCTGTACCAGCCAGATGCCAGGCACCCCGAGGTCTCACCCCTCGCCCTCAGCAGGAGGGCAGAGCTTGCCTCAGGAGAGGGCACCAGGCCAGCGTTGGGCCTAGGGAGGGATCTGCATATCGGGGGTCCTTTGGGGCACCCCATGGTGGCAGAGGGTCCCTACCAGGGCCAGCTCCAAATGCTACTCACCTCCTTCCCATCGTAAGCTTCGTTCACAAAGGTGTCACTCTTGGGGGGAAGCTCTTCCTCCTCCTCATCCTCTTCCTCGGGGTCACTTTCCCGGTGGTACAGGGTCAGCACCCGCGTGGAGGCAGTGCTTGAAGTCCTGGGGAGGGAAAAAAAACCCAAAAAAAACCCCATACACTGAGGATGGCATGGCCATTTCCTAGAGGTGGAGCAGATCCTAAGGTCCTGCCACAACCCCCGGTAATAGCCTGCCAGGATGATCAGAGCTTTCTGCACTGCCCAGGAGTGCCCCAGGACACCACGCTGCCCCTGAGTGGGGAGACCCTGTCCCCTTTCATCCCCAGGTGTACCTGGTCCAGCCCAGCCCTGAGTCCAGAGCTCACCTCCTCCGCCTGTCCCGCCTCCGCATGTAGGCCAGGGCCCCCACAGCAGCGGCAGCGAGCAGCAGGAGCACAGCCACCCCCAGGGCAATGGGGCCGGCAACGGGCTGCACCTCTGGCTCCTCGCAGTAGTCACCACGATAGCCCAGGGCGCAGTGGCATCTTACTCGCCCAGCCTCGATGGCACATTCCCCGCGCAGGTTACACGTCTCACTGCTACATGGCATGGCTCCCAGCACCTCCTCGGTGCTGGGGGGTACCAGGAAGGGCTCTCCGTGCTCCTGGGGACCAGGGGCCGCAGGCAGGCTGGGGCCAGGCTGCCGAGGCTTGGGTGCAGCTGTGGGTAAGGCAGGTTTCTGTTCTTTCACGTGGGATGTACCTGATGGCGCCACCATGGGGACTTGCGTCCCCACCACCGCGGAGGGGCCTGGAGGGATGGAGATAGATCAAGCAGGGACCCAGGTGAGACCCTCCTTCCAAACCTGGGGGAGACTGGGTGAGCTCTCCCTGTGCTCAGCCAGGATCCCTGCACAGCCGGGTTGAGGGCAGGCACTCACAGTCAGACTCATCAGAGCCGTCAAGGCAGTCAGGGCGCCCATCGCAGACCTGCTCTCCAGAGATGCAGCTCTGGAGGTCAGGGCAAGCCCGGAGCGGTGCCGGGCAGGGCAGTGCTGGCGTGCATGCCACCCCACGCACCAGGTGGTAGCCAGGAGAGCAGCGGCACAGCCGCCCTGCAGGGTTGGGCAGGCAGAGCTGGGCACAGCCCCCGTTGCTCTTCGCACAGCCGTTTGTGCCTGTGAAAACAGCATGGGTTAGCATGGCCACCATGGGGCACAACTTGATCCTCCCCAGATGCTCCAGGCTGGGTCAGCCCCAGACCCACCTTCCTGTGAGAACTGGCTGTAAATCCTCATGGCTACCAACTCCTGCTCCATTGGGAACCACCAGCTCTCGGCCCGCTCCAGCCGGCTGTGCCAGATCTTGCTAGAGCCTGGAGACAGATGGGGTCAGCACTGCTCCACCTCCTCCCACAAGGGTGCTTGGGATGGAAGGTGGGGACCCCCAGCCTGCCTTTCACCCTGGGGAGGGGCAGCCTGCACCCCAACAGGGACTGGCAGAGACCCCTGTGTCCCAGTGCAGTAGGAGGAGCTGGACAGCACATAGCAAATGGACTCACCATTGGTTGAGGTCGTGCTCCAGAGCAGAAAGCCTTCTCCGATGGCGAAGAGCGAGAGGCCGTGCAGCCCTTCCCGCACCACACGGAAGTGGGATCCATCCAGCTCGACGCTGCTGATGGTGCCTCTCTCTGCAGGGCACAGACGCAGAGGCATCAGATGGTGGGGGTGGGGGGCAGAGAGGGCTCCGGGCTGCCCCCCGGAGCCATGCCCTCAGACCAGGTGCCGCATCTCAGCCACACTCACCCCGGTCTGCCCAGTACAGCCGGGTGCCAGCACCCCCAAAGGCGAGGCCAGTGGGAGCCCGGGCTCTCCTCCAGACTGCTCTGCGGCCGGTGCCATCCATGGCTGCACACTCCACCGTGGCACTGGGCCTGCGGTTGCCGGCCACCGTGACAAAGCACATGGTGGAGGCGCGAGGGCACAGGGCCAGCCAGGCAGCACCCTGCAGCCCCTCACTGAGCAGCACCAGGGCCCACCGCCCCCCGGCAGCTGCCACGTGGATGCTGGGCGGCTGCCCCCCAATCCAGTACAGGTTCCCGCTCAGCCAGTCCAGGGCCAGGGACGTCACCGTGCCCTCCACGGCCACCGCCTGCTTCCAGGACAGCCGGCCCCAGTCCTTCAGGCGCAGCAGCCCAATGGAGTCACCCCCCACCTCTGCAAAGTACAGGCTCTTGTCTTTCACTGCATAGTCGATGGCCGTCAGGTGGCCCACCTTGGCCAAGGGCAGAGCCCGGTGCTGGGGAAAGCCTTGGGATCCAGCCGTTGTGGGCAGGTCCTTCAGGTAGACCTGGAGGAAGGAGGCAGGACTAGCATGGGACCCCCGCTCCCCTGACAGCAGCAAGGACAGCAGCCCCTAGGGGCCAGCTCCAGAGGATGGTACCTGCACCACAGCTGCTGGTGACACCAGGAGAGCAAAGGCTGAATCGCGGAGGGGCAGGCAGGTGGTCTCATCGGCGGCCAGCGTCAGCCCGGCGGGGCACCGGCACTGCCCGGCGTGCCTAGCGCTCAGCAGGCAGAGGTGGGAGCAGCCACGTGCCACGCAGGGGTTGGGGGACACGGGGCGCAGGGCTGGGTGCATCACCTGTGGGAAGGGCAGGCTCAGCCTCAGCCCTGCCAGCGGTGGAGCTGAGCACAACCGACACCAAGCCATGCTCCCAAGGCCTGGAAACAGCCCAGCTGGGGGCAGGATGGTGAGGCAGA
Source organism: Limnodromus scolopaceus (assembly GCA_028565335.1). Classification (NCBI taxonomy): domain Eukaryota; kingdom Metazoa; phylum Chordata; class Aves; order Charadriiformes; family Scolopacidae; genus Limnodromus; species Limnodromus scolopaceus. The sequence continues at coordinate 32,710,784 of JAOXNO010000033.1, read as the reverse complement.
GATGCTCCAAGAGGACCAGAAACCCTTGACCACAGGGACTGCTGCCCAAGGATCACCGAGACAGGAGTACAGCTTCCAGTGTCTCCACGCTCAGAGGATGGCAGAGCCATGCAGGGTGGGAGCCCTAGGAGGGCTGATGGAGCAGCATTTGGAGCTCCCTCAGGCAGGTACCTGGAGGCCATGGGGCTGCCCATGTCGCTTCAGCAGCACGGTCCTGTTCTTGCCGCTGTCCTTATCCACCTGCTGCACGGACCATGTCTTCCTCTCTGACCAGTAGAGCTGCCCCTCACACACAGCCGCCGCAAAGGGGCTCCGGACCCAGCCCAGCTGCAGGACCTGTCAGAGAGGCTGTGAGCATCCACCTGGCCACCGTCAGGGCCCCATCACCAGAGCCCCAACACACCTTCACATTGGTGCCATCCAGACGTGCAGAACCAATGCTGCCCAGCTTCTCATCCAGCCAGAAGATCCTCTGGGTGGGGAGGTCAAGGGCCAGTGCAGTGGGCCAGCCCAGCCCCTGGGCCAGCAGCACATGCCGCCGACTCCCATCCATGGTGGCTTCCATCAGCCGTGGGTGTCTCCCCACCTCTGACCAGTACAGCAACCTGGCGGGAAGAGAGGTGCTGGCCCACAGACCTGCCACATCATCATCCCAGTATCAGGGCAGCCCAGAGGCACTGCGGGGAGCTTCCCATCCCATCAGGGATGCACTGAGAGCTCTGCCCAGGGCAGGGGCAGGTGCCTGGGCTCCTTCTTCCCCAGCTGCACAGCCCCAGTTGAGGCCATCCCAACTCTTCCCCATCCTGTTGCCTGCCCCTGTGGAGGAAAATAGAACAGGGATGGCAAGGAGGTCCCTATTTCCTCTTGTCCCAGCCTTACCCTGCCAGCGGCTGGAGCACCAAGGAGTGGGGCTGGTCCAGGTCTCCATCCATCACCACAGTGTACTCTGGTGTCCCTCTCCAGGCAGCTCCCAGGCGAGTGGCCAGCACTTGCCCTGCTGCCCCATCTGTCCAGTACAGGTTCCTCCCGAGCCAGTCCACTGCTATACAGTCTGATCTCACACCTGCAATGCACCCAAGAGTCATCACCTGGGGGGTGACAGCTGCATGGCCCTTTGCACAATGCTCCCAGCCCAGGTCCCCTCCATCCCAGGAGCTCTGGCTCCTCACAACCCCGCTCCTACCAGCACCTCTCCACACAAGGGGACAGAGCCTGGCAGCCCACTGTAACCTGGAGATTGCACAGCCACAGAGAGGCCGGCCCTGCTAACCCCAAGCGCACCTTTCACCAGTGTGCCTTTCTTGCCCGAGTCGAGGTCCTGCCAGCGGATGCTCTCTGTGGCCAGGTCCATCCAGAAGACTTTCCTCTCCACCAGGTCATAGTCGAGCGAGAAGACAACGCGATCTTTGTCAGCGGCCAGCAGCACCTCCTCACGCCCACTCCGCAGGCCATAAGACAACACCTCTGACTGCACGGCCACCAGCAACATGGGCTCTGGTCCTGTGGCAACACAAAGCCACCCAGACCTTGCTCAGTGCTGGTGGCCCCACAGCCCCAGTACACGTGGGCAGGGAACATGACACTCACAGGCACTGGAGCCTGCTGGGACTCGTCCCTACTGCACAGCATGTTCCCCAGCTAGGGCAGAGGGATTTTCTGACTGGCCACAGGCTGCCAAGCAGCAGCTCACAACTGAGTGGGGCTTGGAAGGCCATGTGGCAGAGGGGACAGGGCCATTTCTGGAACTACAAGGCTCCCCATGGGCAGCAGGCACAGGGGGATGGGTACCCACCAGCTCCTGGTGTACCCCTAGAGTGCCAGGGACCCTCAGTGGTCCTTGGCCACCCCAGGACTTACCAGTGAGTTTGCAGACGCGACCATCAGGCTCCAGCAGGTACCCAGAGAGACAACCACAACTGTAGGACCCCAGGGTATTGAGGCAAGTGTGGGTGCAGGCTCCCTCGCCCTGCTCCGTGCACTCGTCTATGTCTATGCATGACAGACCATCCTCAGCCAGCCGGTAGCCTGGGTCACACCAGCACCGCTGTGGGAAAAGAGGCAGTCAGGGTTTCCCCCCCGGGGACACATGAGGCTCTTTCCTGCAGCTGGACCAGAGCAGCATGGCAGGGTAAGCCCCTGGAGCAGGGCTGCTGGCACTCACAGGGCCCTGGGGCGAGGGGTAGCAGAGGTGAGTGCAGGACCGCTGGCAGGGCATAGAGCAGTTCCCCGCCTCGTCTGAACCATCCGTGCAGTCCTGCTGGCCATCGCACACCAGGGATGCATTCAGGCAGGGCCCCAGTACACATGGGTACTCGTGACTCTGGCAGGGAGCAGGTTGGCCTGCAGGGACACATGGGGAAGGCTGCCCTGAGCCTCGTCCACCAGCTCCTTTGGCTCAGCTGGAGCAGAGTCAGCTGCTCCCACAGGGTGCCCAGGGCTCACTGCAGCCACGTCCAGAGCTGTGCCTGTAGCCTGGCTTCAGGCTATCCTAATTCCAACAGCATCAGCCCTATGGAGACAACAGCTACCCGAGGCACCTGGAGCCACCACAGATACTGGGAAGAGGCAACCAGCACACGGGGTCTTTCACCTTGGCACAGACATGTCCCAGCCTCCCTCTGTGCCGAGCACCCACCAACCACCCCTGGGTGAGGAGACAAAAGCAGGGTGCTGCTCACAGCCAGCCTCGTCGCTGCCATCCATGCAGTCGCTCTCTCCGTCACAGCGCCAGACATCAGGGATGCACTCGTGGCCATGGGAGCAGCCCCACTGCAGGTTCCCGCACAGCCCTTCCTCCGAGGGACAGCCCTGCGAGAGCAGAGGGTGAAGAGGGCCACCAGCCCTGCCGGGAGAGAGCAGGGACAGGCTGTGTCCCCACCACCCTACCCACCTGCTCGTCTGTGCCGTCCCCGCAGTCGGCGGTGCCGTCGCAGCGCCAGGCCTCCGGCACACACTCCCCGCTGCGGGGACACGCCACCTCGCCCGTGCGACAAAGCAGTGGCCGGGGCACGGCGCAGCCCTCCTCATCTGAGCCGTCCCGGCAGTCACGGTCACCGTCGCAGCGCAGGGCCAGGGCCACACACTGGCCACTCTGGCAGAGGAACTCAGTGGGGCTGCACTCCTTTGGCGCTGCAGGCAGGGCCACGACTGAGCAGGGGCACTGTCCCCATCCCCATCCCTGTCCCCATCCCACCAGTGCAAGGCATGGCACTGAGGAGGGCATAGCCCCTCCAGCTGGCTCAGCAGGTTGCCTCAGGCTCCTGGACCTGCAGGAAACCTGGTGCCACCCACCTGTGGGGCAGGCAACCCCCAGAAGCCCCTGTGCCACCCAGCCCCCTGGGTCTCACCACAGCCCTGCTCATCAGCGTGGTCCAGACAGTCGGTGTGGCCGTCACACAGCCAGCTCTCAGGGACGCAGCGGGTGGCAGCATCGCAGCGCAGGGCACACTCTTGTGTGGGGCTCCAGCAGCTTGTCTCATCCGAGGCATCGGGGCACTGTGGCACCCCATCACAACGCTCACCAGCCCCAACGCATGTGGCTCCGCTTGCACAGTGGAAGGCCCCTGGGTAGACAAGGAGCCTCGCTAAGGCTGCAGTAGACAGCCAGGGTGCCCAGAACCTCTGCCAGGCCCCTAGAGACCTAGAATGGCCCCAGTGACAGCACTTGGTCCCTCCTAGTCAGTGCATCCAAGTCCCAAGCAAGGTGACTGAGGTGGTCTCAGCTTAATCACATCTAAGGTTACTGCAAGCAGCAGGGCCAGCAGATCTGTCCCCTTCTGACAGGGCCTCCAGCCCAGTGCCAAGCTCAGAAGAAACCAGCATGCCATATTGCAAGTATCAGAGGCCAGGACACACTCAGACCTTCCCAGGGCCACATCCCACCAACCTCACCAGGAAGCAGCCAGAAGCCCTGGTAGAGGGTGACCCAGCTGCACTGGGAACTGAAAGCAGTCAGACTGCTCCTACCTGGGGTGTCACAGAGCTGGGCACACCCATCCTCATCAGAGCCATCTGCACAGTCCTTTTCCCCATCACACATATACTCCTGGGCCACGCACTCGGTACCATCACGGCAGGGCACATGCGTACGAGGACAGGACAGATGAAGGACTGGGGTCAGAGGGTGTGCAGTGCTGGATGTGAGGGATGGGGTAGGTGGCACTACCCGTGCAGGGCTGGTTGGGCGCTGGGTGGTAGTAGTTGGTTGTGTGGCAGTAGTCTTGGTTGGCAAGGACCGAGTGGTGGTAGTGGTGGTGCTGGTGGTGGTTGGCCGCACAGTGGTGGTTTTGGTTGGTGTAGTCCGGGCAGTGGTTGGCACAGGAGTGGTCTTGGTTGATGTGGACTGGCTGGTAGTGGTTGGTGTTGTGGTAGCCTTGCTGGTAGGTGCAGGAGTAGTGGTGAGCACAGTGGTGGTCTTCCTTGCTGTAGGTCTTGTGGTGGAGGTGGTGGATTTAGCAGCAGTGGTGCTTGTGGTTGTCCTTGTAGTGGTGGTCATAGGTGGAGGGAGTGGCAGGGCAGACCCCTTGCTTGGTGGCACTGGCAGAGGCACAGGAACATGAGCCCGGATTTGGGGCCGTGCCCTCCCCACACTCCAGGCACCTCCAAGAGCACCCCACATGGCCACCAGCAGTCAGACACCCTGCCCCAGCTCGGAGCAGCATAGGCCACCCAGCCCCATCAGGTACAGCACCAGCACAGAGCCATGGCCACTCTTACCAGCCTGTGGCTCCGAGCCCACGAAGGTCACCACTCCCTGCACGCCTGCTGCCGGCATGGACAGCACCAGGGCCAGCGTCCTCCGGTCCCACAACAGAAGATCAGTCCCATTTGCTGACACCAGGTATGGCTCAAAGGCAGCCACAAGGCCATGGGACCAGCTGGGTGCCAGGGTGACTGCTTGCCGCTTGGTCAGACTCAGTGCCCGCAGGCCTGCGAGGCAGAGAGATAGTAGTGTCCTGGGGCCCAGAGGCACCCCTCGTGGCCCAGCCCATGCCCCTACAATGCACAGTTATGGCAAGGACCTCATGGCTGAGACCATGGTCCCACCCCATGGGACAGAGTCTGTTCCATAAGCATCTAGGCATGGCTGGTCACCCCTGCCCATAGCAACCACCTCTGCTCCCTCCTCCAGATACCACCAGGGCTCACCCAGGGCTGAGCTCCAGAGCAGGCTGAAGGCTCTGCTGTCCATGGCTGCAGGCAGGTCTCCAGGCCATGTCTCGTTCCAGGCATCCCAGGGGGCACCCCCGGCCAGGCTGAGCTGCTGCAGGGGCTGCCCCCGGGCCAGCCAGTACAGAGCACCCCGCTGCCAGTCCAAGAAGAGATGCTGGATGCTGCTGCGAGCACGGTGCAGGATGCGCGGGGACATGTCAGACGCCTGGATCACTCCGATGTCCCTCCGGTTACATGCGAGCCAGTACAGGTCCCCCGAGCGGATGTCCACACGGGCAGAGCAGACTTGGCAAGGAGTAGCCAGGCAAGCAGTTATGGGGCTGTCCCATGACCCTGCTCCTCTGCCTGGGTCCTCCCTGGCCCTAAAACCAGGGCACAGCCTCCCAGTGCCTCGGCACAGCCCCAGTGTGGGCACTGTGGGACTGCTGTGCTCTGCACCAAGGGCCTCAGGGAGCACCAGGAAGGGGAACATGCCCTCCATCACCCCATAAGGTCTCACCTTGCAGCCCAGTTGCAATGACCTCTCTCCTGCCAGGGTGCCCCATGACACGCAGCAGTGTCCCACGGTCATCTGTCCCGTAGAGCACCGACCTCTGCCAGTCCACATCTTGCAGGTGAAGGGGCTCCTGCCACTCCTGCACCCGTTTGATGTGTGCTCCGGGGCCCACCTGCACCAGGGAGATGGTCTTCCCCGACGCATACACGATGGACAGCTCTGTGGGATACAAGGGCAGTGTGTGAGCGTGGCCCCAGGGGCACTGGACGGGGCCACCAGCACAAATCAAGGCAGAAATGCAACAGCACCGGTGTGTGCTGGGAACCTCATCCCACCAAAGCCACAGCCCCTTACAGCCCCGCTCCAACTCTCACAGGGATCCATCCCACCCCAGACAGCTTCTCCTTGCAGATCCTGCTCACCTGCACACTTCCCCGAGGACAGGAGGAAGAGGCCCTCCGGACACGCACACTTGTAGCCCCGAGGGTGCACAGGGGACAGGAGGCAAAGGTGGCTGCACAGTCCCGGAGCACACGCAGCAGTGTCCCCTGGGAGCAAAGGGACATTAACAGCTCAGGCAGCTATGACCTCCCATGCCTCTCCCGATCCCCAAGAACCACTGGCTGTCCCAGGCAGGGTAGCAGCCTCACATGTGGTAGGAGGGCTCAGCTCTACCCAAGCCATGGGACTCAGCAGCTTTCCTGTGGGTTCATACGTCCCCTCTGCCACAACCCCTCACCGCAGGGCCAGAAGAGCCATCAGGCAGGACCTGGTGGGCTCCAGGACCCAAGCTCAGCCTTCTCTGCCACCCAGGGAAGTAGTGGGGGTGCTGCCAGCCCTGCAGCAGCGGGGGCACCCGGCAGGGTACTCACGGGGAGGCTGCTGCAGCACATGCAGCACAGTGAAGGCCGAGATGGGGGCACGGAGCAGCACTGCGTGCTCCTGGGGAGAGGCCCGGGTGGCTGACACCAGCTCTGTGCCATCAGTCCAGAAGAACCGGCTCTCGAAGACAGCCAGGCCCAGTGGCTCGGTGTGGCTCCGCAGGACAGCAGGAAAGGAGTGGCGCCCGCTGCCATCCACCCGCAGCGTCTCGATGGACTGGGGACAAAGCAAGGCATGGTTACCACGTGGCACCTCCACACCCTGGCACTGTCCTGAAATGCCTTCCCCCTCCCAGCCCAGGAATGTGTGCCAGACCTGCGCACCTGCTCCCATGCCTTGGCCGTGGCCACAGGGGAACCAGGGCCACCCTCCGCACTCCCACCTCATTGCCTCCCAGCATCTGGGGGGTGCAGAACTCTGCTACCCCACATCCCTACCTCCTTGTACTCGCTGATCCAATACAGCCTGCCAGCCACATGGTCCAGGCTCAGCCCCACAGGCTCCTCCATGGACACCACTGTGAGCTCCCGCCGGTTTGAGCCATCCATGCCAGCTGCAGCAATGACTGTCCGGCCCCTCTGCCCGCGGTTGACCCAGTACAGGGACCTGGAGGCAGGAACTAAGCATCCACTTCATGGCCTAACACCAGTGCTGCCACAGCCCCACAGCAAGGCATGACATGGTCAGCACTGGCATCGCTCACCCAGGAGCTCAGGGCCAACCCTGGGTTCACATACTCCTCACCTTGCAGATGGATGCACTGTCAGCTGCTCTGGTGCCACGTTCTTCCCCAGCACCGTCACATAGCCCCGGCCGTCACCCAGACCCGCACAGATGGCCGTTGGGTGGCTGCTGGCCCAGTACAGCTGCCCTGTGAACCAGTCCACAGAGATGCTGTTCACCTCCCCGGCATCTGCAGAGACAAAGCGGTTTAAGGCACACCACTTCTGCTCCAGGCCAGGAGGCAAAACCCAGGTTTGCTCCTTCCTCCACGGGAAAGGCAGGGCTGGGGTGGCAGGACAGCTCTCAGCACCCATCTCAGCCCCGCTACGGCACCCAACACCCTCGCTCTTCCCCACCTGCATAGAGGGGCCGTGTGCCCTTCCCTGGGAGGCGAGCACGGAGCTCGCCCTCCTCTGTCAGCCAGTAGTAGGTTTCCCGGAGCAGGTCGTACACCAGGGCACGGGGTTCGGTCTCGCTGGAGAGCAGGGGTCGGTAGGCTTGGGTCCGCACATCCAGAAGGGCCAGGTCCTCTCCCACGGCCACCAAGATCTGCGTCGCGTTGTCTGCCAAGGCAAGGGGGATGTCACCCAGTGAGCAGGGACCCGGCTAGCTGGGGGGACTGGCCAGCCCCTCCGCCAGCCCAGGCTCCCCGGCTCACCCTACCTGCCACTTCACAGGCGGTGCCGTGCCGCAGGGTGTAGCCCTGGAGGCAGGCACAGCTGAAAGCACCCGGGGTGTTGCTGCACAGCTGGCTGCAGGGGCTGTACTCCAGGGAGCACTCGTCCACATCTGCAGGGATAGGCACTGCCAGGAGCCTGCCGCAGGGCTGGCGAGCTGCCCCCAGGCACCACGGCCACTGCTTCCCCAAGGACCACAGGCAGGCTCCCCAAGGTACCAGGATCTGGGTCCCAGCACGTACCAGCTGCTACTGGGACATGACTCAGACCCAGCCTTTGAGGGGCCAGGCGTGACGCCCAGGCTGGAGCAGTGCCACGCGTTCCCTCACAGCGGTGGCTCTGGGGAGACCCAGCTCTTGGCAGCCGAGGCCTTGCGTGCCCAAATCGTGCGTGCCCTGACCCTCTCCTTACCAGCACAGCTCTGCCCGTCGGCCTGCAGCACCCAGCCGGTCCCGCAGGAGCACTGCACGCCCCAGTGCGTGTCAGCACACGTCTCTGCGCAGCCCCCATTGCGTACAAAGCAGCTCCGGCCTGCGGGGGACACATCGGAGGGGTGGCATGAGGTGGGCTCCGTGCCGTGGCTCCCCCCAGCCTCAGCCACACGGGCAGCGACCAGCAGCCACACACAACTCACCACATGTGCTGGGCTCATCAGTACCATCCAGGCAGTCATCCTCATCGTTGCACATCAGGGACTCCAGGATACACTTTCCCTCGTCGCACCGCACCATGCCAGGTGGGCAGGGGGCTATGGCACACACAGCTCATATCAGGAGGGCAGACCCATACCAGGTGAGCACAGGGGAAGCTGTGGGTCCCAGACTTGTGGGGAGGCCTCATAAAGCATCAACAGCTTCCTGGGATGCTTGCCACCACCTCAAGGGGAGCTGATGCCCAGGAAGGCAAAGTACCCCCTACTTCACACAAGGCCTGGACAGGTCTTGCCCCATTGCAGAGCATCCAGGGTGCCCACTTACCGCAGACATCTTCATCTGAGGAATCACCACAGTCATCAATCCCGTTGCACTTCCACTCAGCCATGATGCACACCCTGTTTCTACACTGCCACTGCCCGGGCAGACAGGGCTGCTGGGGACACCCCTCCTCGTCCCAGCCATCCTCGCAGTCCTGGTGCCGATCGCACAGCTCCCAGTGCGGGATGCAGTGGTGGGTGCCAGGACACTGCACCTTCTTTGCTCCACACACTGAGGGGACACAGCAGCTCTCACACCCAGCTCTGTGCACCCAGCCACAGCCCCCTGCTCAGCCCCCCCCCCAGCAGAGTCCACGTACCACAGTCCTGCTCATCAGAGCCATCCAAGCAGTCAGCAGCACCATCACAACGCCAGCTGCTAGAAACACACCCGCCATCGTCACACTGCCAAACGTGGGGGTCACCACCACAGGCAACATCTGCAGGGACACCACATGGTCACTGGGACCTACTTACTCCAGAAAAACTACAAGGGTCCCCTTTGTCCTGGCATGGCGCAAGTGCCGGTAATGACAAGGGGCCAGCCCACAGCAGCCCCCAACAGGGCTCTCTAGCAGGTGGGGACTGACTCATTCGGCATAGGATCCAGGATCCGTTCCCATGCCCCAGACATCCCCCAGGAGCTCTGTGGCACACAGGTCCATGCAGGGTGCCACACAGGAGCCGCTGACAGAGCCAGCAAGGAGCAAGGTGCCTTTGGCTTGCCATGCCCCACGACCCCCCAGAGCACCAGGGCCCCTCAATGTCCACCCAGCGAAGTCCCCCAGCTACCCCACAACTGAAGATGGGTGTCAGCTTCTCCCCTGCTCACCGCACTGCTCATCTGTCCCATCAGGACACTGCTGCTCGCCATCACAGAGCCAGGGAACGGGGATGCAGGCAGCACCGCAGGCGGCCTGGCGTGAGGCTGCACAGGTGGGGCCGGCAGCTGCTGCAGGAGAGAGGGACCCCAACCTGCCGTCAGCCTGGGCGACCATCAAGCACTCGCCAGCAAGCATCCCTCTCAGCCCCTCTACTTGGGGGGCTCCCACCTGTGGAGAGGTGGGACTGGCCAGGGGGCACCCCAAGGCCTCCTGCAAGGCTGGAGGGAGAACTGCAGCCTCTCGTTTTCCCCCAGGGAAAGCAAGGACTCCCACCAAACCCCCCCAGGGTGCAGGGACCCCCGTGCTGGTCAGGGTGGGAAGGATGCCACAGAGGACAGAGACCCCCACATCACCGGGGGAAAGGTTGGGGACACCCCAGGGGGCAAGGACCCTCCCATAGCCCATCGCAGGGGGGGCAGCAAGCAGCCCTGAGGGGGTGGCCACCTACCGCAGCCCCTCGGGATGGGGCACGGACCTCCCCGGCCCGCCCGCC
>JAOXNO010000033.1:32685782-32700192 GCA_028565335.1 Limnodromus scolopaceus | reverse complement strand
GCCCTGGGGAGCCCCCAGCCAGGGCCCCGGGCCGTGCGGCTCCAGGCGGGGCAGCTGCCGTCCCAGGCCGGGCGCCCCTCGGGGCCCACCACCCCAACAGCCCGAGGGGGGGGCGCGGCGCGAAGGGTCCCTGAGCCCCCCGCCTCGTCCGCCTTATCGGGCGGGGGTTGTTGTGAGAGCCGCCCGTGTGAACCGGGCCCCGCAGCACCTGCGCCGGGCGTGGGAAGGCAGCGGCAGCCTTGAATACGGGCGCTCCCTCCAAAAAACACCGGCCCCCGGGGCGGCCCGCCGCCCCCCGCCGGTCCTCGACCTTGAGGGCTGGGAAGAAGCCGCTGGAGCACAACAAGGAGAGCAAAAGCAGCGGCGGAGGGAGGAAAACAGCCCAGCAAGAGGATAAGGCACCTGCCGCTGCCTGGGAAAGGAACCTCCTCCCACCAGGCCAAGCAGGGTGGCATTGCCCAAGCCGAGGAGATGGCCCCCCGGGGACATGGGGGGCTGGCGGCTGCCGTGCTACACACCCTGGTGGAAGCTGCCAGTGTGCTGCCCCTCCACGGCTTTTGGCTTGCCACTCGGCTGCGTGTGGTGGCAGGAGCATCTGTCCACCCCCGAGACCTGTTTGTGCTTCAAGCACATCTGTTGTCCATGGATGCTCAGCATTTGTCCTCTCTGGCCTCCCCGTGAAACCTCCCCACACATAATCCGGGCAGTTACTGCTGTGGATACGCACTTGCTGGCACCACTGTCTGTCTGTGAGACGTCCAGGCATGTACGACAGGTCTTTGCTTTGGAAAGGAAAACTCTGGGATGATCTCCTGCGTGCTGTGGAAGAGACTGGGGACCAGCTACAGGGCTGGCATAGGAAGGGCTCTGGCACAGCCAAGTCAGTTGGGAGCTCAGGGCAAGAGGGACCGTCAGGTAGACGGAGAGACCACGGTGTTGCACAGCTCTGGGTCAGCTGGCCCAGCGCACTGGCACAAGGAAGATGCCCCAAGCCCATGACATGGCCAGGGAGACCATTTGTCCCAGGATGTGGTGCCCCATAAGCACTAGGTACCTCGTAGTACCTACGACCCTCAGGTCCTCCCCTCCACCAACAGCATCACAGCACAGCCCTAATACACACCCCTACCAGTGCTGCAGCCCAAGCGGGCAGATTTACCCAGCTGTCCTCTCCCTGGGACAGTGCCCCAGCACCCCTGGGCAATTGGTTTCCCTGGGCATCCCCCAGGGAACAGCAGTGTGCAGGTCCCAGGGATGATGATCATCCCTGGGGCAGGGACACCAGGCAAAGGGGTCCTAGTGGTCAGGGGAGGGAGTGGAAAGGACAGATGGATGCACATCAGAGCATTATCCAGGCACACCCAGGCCATGCAAAAAATTCCCTGATGCCCTCATCATCCATACAGACCAAGGCTGAGAGCTGTGGTAGGTCCCTGGGGATCACCCCCAGCATACTCTTTTCTCCCCAGGACATCCAACATTTCCTCCACCCGGGCACTGAGTCTGTGCCACTGTGAACGCCAACCCAAGGAAAGGGACAGAGAGACTGTCCCTAAGAGCAATATCTCTGTGATGGGAATGAGGAGGACAGGCAGGCCCCAGCAGTGACCCTTCTGCCTCCATGGGATGCACAGCGTGAATGGTCCTTTTCCTGCTTTCCATACCCATTCCTCAGCCTGGGAAGGGGCCATGACAGCCTGCCCAGGTGGATGTACAAGCCTCTACTAGTTGTCTGGGCTGGGGGTTGCAATGTGCAGCGCTCCTGGGAGACTAATGGGCTCTCCTTGCTCACCTGTCCTTGCATTCAATTTAATTCCATCATGGTCTTTGCCTTCCCCTGACATCAGGCTCCCCCCATGGTGTAACCTCACCACGGAAGTGGTAACTCCTCACAGCAGCTGGCTGGGAAGGGCAGGTGGCAGCAGAGGGACTGTGGAAAAGGGTCCAGAGGTTAGTAGGTACAGTAGGAATCTCTGGTGCACCTGAGCATTAGCTTGAGCAGCAATGAGGGAGAGGACACCTGGTATGGTCAGATTCTTAAAATGCCTGAGGTCTCTTTTAAAAGCATTATTTAAGTCAAAGTATTTTAAATATATTTATATAGATAAAAGAACATACAGGTATATGTATGCACAGAGAGTGCCCTACTGTATGCAATTATATATATGCACATACAGTGGCTTGTGCTCTATGAGGTACTGGGTTTTTTTTCCCCCAACTTCTGGAGAGATTTTCTGGATATTTTCAGGTTATTTTGGGGTTTTTGGGGGTTTTTTTGTTGTTTTGTTTTTTACAATTCAATCAGTTCAGAAGTTTCATTTTCTCACTGACATTTAGATTCTCCCTTCTCTGCCTCCAAAAGCAAAGGGGAGGGCTTGAAGATAGCAGAAGGCTCCCACTGAAATGATAAGGAGGAGTAAATCTGCGCTCACTTGAACAGCAGCATGCAAAATACTATACAAAAGTCCAGCAGCACACCCCAGTAAGTAACTGCTAAATAACTTTTTCACCTTTAACTCTTCCTAGTACAGCAAACTATTTTTTCAAATATCCAAAGACAGTTTCACACTAAATAGTGCGATCAATTTTATAACGTTCACATAAAATTACATGTATCCTTTCTGCTGTATGATTGTTCAGATTCTCTTCTCATTATTCGTGTAAGAAGTTTGAAACTATTCCTGTTCCTTTCTAGTAACTTTTAAGCACTCTTTTCCTAAAGATGAGGAATGTCGCACTTGTAAAAGAAACCAAAAAAGAAATACAAAAATTCAGTGGGACCCCATGCCTCACATCAGTTATTAAGCTACTGCAACCTTGTTCCCCATAAAGAAAACACAGTTCTACTTGACTCTGTGCTGTGTGTCAATGCTCAAAATTAAACTGCCTGCAATTGGTTGTCTAAAATTTATTCCAACAGAAAAACTGGATTTGATGAAACACCTGTTTCTTCCTAGGAAAACATCTTATTCAATGCTTAAGTTACTAAAAATAACATTTCAGAGTATTCAAACATTTTGGAGTATTTTAATAAAGGCATTTTTTATTTCAGTTTCAAAAACTGAAGCTTTTCCCAGATAACAAATATCCCTTTTTCAATCCTGAACAAACGGGCTGAGTACTTTGGGCCCAAGAACTACAAATCCTGCTTCAGGGTCTGAAGAGCCTCGGCATAGGCAGGAGGAACACCAACACTGAGACATGTGGCCAGATCCTCCCACCTCCCAAAGGCCAAACAGCCCTGGAAAAATAAGTTTACAAATCTAAGGCACTGCTCAGGACAACTAGGAAATATTAGCACCTGCTGTGACGCAGCCTGGCAAGAAACTTAAAGTAACAACATCCTTTACCATAGTATTCTTTCCATTAATTAACAGGGTTAATTCGGAAAGGAACAACATTCAGGCCATCTGGAGGACTCATTTTATGAATGCTCTAAGGAAACAATTTCTTGCTCTCAGCAATGACAGCAAGAGCTACTCTCATCACTCTAGAAGTAGCTGGAAACTTGATGTGTTTGCCCTCTTGCCATTTGTTTCAGAACAGAAAAGGAGAGGATGATTTTTTAAGAAGCAAATGAATTATTAGGATAAGGAAATTGAGCTGGTTTCAACCCCTTTCACTGATTCTGGAAAATAAACCCAGCAGGTACTGTTCGGTGCCCAAAAGGGTCTAAAAAAGTTAGCTTATTTTCTAAAAAGTCTAGGCTTGTGATTGCAATCTCCGCCACATTCTTATCATCCTGCTCTTCTCCAGCCCGGTGAGAGTTATCTGTCAGACCTGGGAAAGATGGAGAAGGAAGTCAGGACCTCCACTTACAGATGCCACAGTCCCCTCACCATCTCCCACCAGGGCTTCACCCATTAGGATCTGCCCGTGATCCCTCTCCATGCAGCCACTGGGGAGCAGCAGAAGGCTGCAGGAAGGCCCTGCTTGTCGTCCTGCTCTTACCAGGCTCTGACTTATCTGTGAGACCTGGGGAGAACGCAGAAGGAAATCAGGACCTCCACTTTCAGATGCCACAGCCCACACCCAGCCCTGTTGCACATCCCACCTTCCAGTCTCACCGGCTGACACCAAACCCTGCTCAAAGCTTCCCTGCATCCTTGTGGAGGAGGCAGGACAAGGTGATACAGACTGCTAGGAGACCAAGGCCAGGTTTAGTCCAGGACAGGACGATGGGTGGGATGTCTCCTGGCCCTGGTAGCTCTGACCTGGCTCTGGGGCTCTGATCCTTCCACCTTGGGAACAGGAAGGAAAAGTACTGTCAGCCAACACCAACAGAGCAAGAGCATTTCCCAAGGGTCACAGGCAAGCTGGTCTCTCTGGTGGATAGCTGTGCTAGTAGAACATAAGGGGGCTCCCACTTGGTGACACACACACTCATGTGTGTATATATACACAGACATATATAGACAGATACATATATAGGTTCACATGCACCGATATGGGCGTTGAAGGATTGTTTCCAGTCCTTTGATACCCTGCTCCACTAAGGTGTCTCCTGCCAGGCAGGTCCATGAGGTCCTTTTATCCTGGACATGATATTTAAAGCAATATGAAGTGCTGCTGTCCCCTCTTGCTGCAGGTCATGGCCAGGAGCGTGGGCGAAGATGGGCAACTCACCCATGAGCAGCTGAGTATCCCTTGCTCAGATGGGTGAGATTGCCTGCAAAGATTAAGCAACGCAGTCTTGACTGCTGTTTATAATGGCTGTGGATTGAATTCATCATTATGGATGTCTTGTTGGCTCTCATGGGCAGTGGCTGACCCTTCACTGTCTCCTTCGGCCTCATCATTCTGTGCCCCACCTTGCTTTCTGGCACAGTTTCTCCACTCTTCACAGCAGCCACGCTGTCGCGCACACTTCTTGCTCACTTGCTTTCAGCCAAGCTGCCACCTCACATCAACATGTGTCTACCCTTCGTGTCCAGGACCAGGCAGGTCCAGTTTGGACCAGGAAAATTGGAGGCTCCTTACCCCAGAATAACCAGCTGGCCACACCTTGCTATTCCCCAGACAGAAGCAACACTCTTTGGAAAAAAAGAAAAAAAATAGCAGAGGACTTGCTTTCTGTCCTGTTTTTCCATCCTCCGAATAGGTCTCCTCCTAATAGACCTCCAATAGGTCTAAGCTCCCCTTGCCCATGCTCCGCCTCTGGTTCTGCATTCAACACGTAAACACCCTGGCAAAGATGCAGTCTCACTCTGTGCCTTGGCTTAGCCCATTATCTAACAGAGTAAAAACCCAAATTGTGAGAAAAGGTCCTCCTCTTCCAGAAGCAGTGAGCCCAGTGCTGCTCCAGCATCACAGGTACCTGCTAGCATCATATCACTGTTTTTAGCTGCTTAATAAGGCATGCCAAGAAGAAGAAATGTCTTTATCATCTCTTCTCTGGGTGCACGTAACTTCACAAGAAAACATCTGATTCATCACTGCTCAGAAAATTAGCCTGGCATTAACATGCCCCCTAGAACAGCCCCTACCCACCCAGATTTGATAGGATTTTTTTTTTTTTTTTTAAGAAGAATTTGGCTTTCTGATTTCCAACAGTTTGCAGATTTCTCCATCTTCTCTATGTACTGAGGACTGCATCTGCTGCTAGGCTCAGCCAGAGCAGGGACCAGCTCATACACGTGATAGCTTCTCACCAGCTCAGCCATGCATGTTCCCTCCACAAACACTCAGTTGGGTACACTCAGTCCTCGCTGCCAGCAGCACAGTTGGTGTCCTGGACCAGGATCTCCTCCTTGACTCATGATACTGCCATGGACTCACTGATGCCTGCCCTGGTTGTCTGCTCTCAGTGTTTGCATTAAAACCTCACTCGCTCTCATTGCTCCAGACCTGGGGCGACAGCGCAGCCCACTGCGATGCGAAGCACACGGTGAAGGCACCCATGCAGCAAGCAATGGCAAACCTCATCCTCTGCCAGTGCTTCCAGGGCCACTTCTTTCATGACTCCAAGCAGTACCGGGAGCTGCAGGGAGACAAAGGAGGCTATAAAACAGGCCAATCTGCCCTCCTCTCAGACTATCACAGCAGATCTTATTTATTGCCAGTGAGCAATAAAGCATTATAACCCTGGGACAGCCTGTGCTCCACACATAACCTCCCTTTCTTGTTCCCCAAGGAACTTTCAACAAAATTAAGGGGAAAAAAGCCACAAAGAAAAAGAAATTATCTTTAAGGAGGAGAGGAGACTGGGAAAATGTGTGGTTCTCCTCGAAACCTCACCCAAGTTCCAGTGATCAGCATTTCTTGAGCCAGACAAGGTGTCTCCATCTAATAGCCCTTGATGGCTTATTTCTCCAAGGTATCCCTTTTTGAACTCTTGCAAACCTCAATGTCCCACAGCAGGGACTTCCTTCTCTCAGCTCTGCACTGTGGGAAGAAACCAGCTCTGCTTGCTTTCTTGTAACAAGACACCTAAGAGCTTCACCTGGTGAAAGACAGTTCCTCTTTGTTCACAGCTGTACCTCATCTCTCCTCTCAAGGCTGAATAACCCTACCTTGTTCCTGGATGAGAAACCTTTCCAGACCTTTAAAAATCCTTTGCGCTCTCCTTTGTCACTGGGGAAACCATGGTTGTGCAGAGCATCTGAGACATGGCTGCAGATTCACTGCTGCAGATGGCATTTCCACTTTGTTCTTTTCCTGGCCGTTCCTAAGGTCTGTCTCAGACATGGTAGAGGTTAATCCATTCCTTGGTATTCTGTGAGCTGCAGCTAGCAGCCAGGCATCCTTGCTGCTGCACAGCTTCCTTTTGATGGTGTGCTCTGCTGGGACATGGTGTGGCCAACCCTCACTCTTCAGCCAGAAGGGGGGCTTCTCACCTTGTACCATCAGCTTGGATTTGAGCACAAACCCAGTGCAAATCCCAGATGTAGGGTGTCATGTGCAGGTGTCCTCACAGGACACTCCTTGCATCTCTTCCTCTACCATGCAGCAAGTTGCCATGTATGTCCAGAATAACCCTTCTCCTCCAAAAGCTCTTCAGGGGCAGCCAAGAGCATGCTGTGCTAACCAGCCAAGTTACCTCAACCTTGCCCACAAAAA
This sequence comes from Limnodromus scolopaceus, assembly GCA_028565335.1. Lineage (NCBI taxonomy): Eukaryota > Metazoa > Chordata > Aves > Charadriiformes > Scolopacidae > Limnodromus > Limnodromus scolopaceus. Next base: position 32,693,133 of record JAOXNO010000033.1, on the reverse strand, counting down.
GAGATATGACAAGACCAGGTTAGTGCTGATTATGAAAGCTCTTCCACGGCCTTGCAGGACACTGCTCTTCAGCATCAGCACTTGTACTTACTGCAGCAGATGGTATGGTTCCCTCCCAGGAAGAGAGTGGCCAATGCTGGAGACCCAGACCGCTTTAAAATAAAAGTACCCATGGTTTTGTTCATCACAGCCCATTCACATCTTCTTTCTTGATTGTCAGTGCTGGAAACAATATCAGCTGCATGGGAAATGTGCCTTGCTGCCTGCTTCTCTCTTGTAGTAAAGAGTACAGAGGACACCTTTCGGTGTGGGGCTCCAGGAATCCTATGCTAACATCAGGCTGTCTGTAGCTCTCCTTGAGGGTATTAGGCTAGGAGGCCCAACAGTTGTGATCATACTGGCTGGACTTGGTACAAATCTGTTCACTTCTCAAGCACATGTTTTTCTTGGTGACTTTTGTCATCTTCCTCTCTCCTGCTAGACGTAGAATTAAGAGAGAAAAGCAGTAAGATGGGGTCAGCCCCTTGCAGTCTGGCATCACCGTGCAGCCCCTGCTGCCAAAGTCAATCACCAGCGGCTGTCCCTCCTACTAGCAGATACCAGGAAGGTGGGCAATTGGAGCATCAACCCAGGCAACTACAGCTGTTTGTGATTGCAGGGCCCACATTTTGTGATGGGCTTTGGTATGTGCTGTATTTAGTCTTCCCTGTTGAGTATCTGTTTGCCTCGAGTCTGGAATGGGCAGAGAGATCTCATTACTCAAGCAGAGGGGAAGAGCACTGCGGGAAGATTCGGTGGGAGCAAGAGACATAGGTAGGGTTGGTATACCTCCTTGGAATGATGCTGCCTGAATCCTACCGATTGCCAAAGTCTCATTCAGGATGAGCATTTTGGCTTTATTTCATGATTCACGGCAGCTCTGCTCTCTGCTAGATCAACCTGCCCCGCACACGGCTTTGCTCTGCCCGCAGCCCCACACAAGATAGTGCTGTTGCCGTACTGCCCAAAGGCAGGCACCCGGGGAGCTGGGGCTGCGCCCAGAGCACCGTGCTTAATCCCACGAATACCAGTCCCCACAAAAATAGAAACAACCGCCTTCTCACGGAGCAGCTCGCTGTATCAAGTTTCTAGCGCTCACAGCAACAAAGATAAATTAGTATTATCTTTGTGTCTGGTAGATTAAATTGTTTCTTTCCTATACTGTTAAATAAATGAAGGATTTTTATTTTATTTTATTTTACTTTATTTTGAGGATGCAGAGGGTTTGAAGTATCATCTCACCTGTATGACACATCGTGCCCACTTAAGTTTTTGCACTGATGACATGGAAAGTGTGCTTGGAGCCAAAAATGGAGCGTGTTTGCCATACATAGCAAGTGTGTTGGCAGAGGGAGGCTGGTTCAACTAATCAAGCAGCCTGCATTATTTAAAACAATCCTAAACCTCCAGCAGGCCCTGCAGTTAGCACATCATCTCTGGAGCCCAGCATCTGGGAGAATGCTGCTGTGGCAAACTCGCAGGGATGAGACTGGAAAACAAGCGGGGGATAGAGCCCTGTAGCCACGGCTCTGACATCGCCTCCTCCATTTTCATATGAGAAGTATTCAAATGGGCTTGCCAAGACGGCTTCGGAGGCTAGTCTCCCATCTCAGGGCAGCGTTTCCGTTTCCAAGACGTGTTCTTTCTTTCATTTTAGTGCCAGAATTTTAATCGACTTCGAATGAATAAATGTGAGAGATTTGCCTACGTGCTCACTACCGTTCACTGTAACTTTAGCTTGTCTCAGGTGGCTTTTGGTAAGATGCCCCACCAGCCCTCCCTGGAAAACCTGGGGGAAGATTTTTAAATCTCCTGTAATTTGGCCTGTCTGTTCAAGCGGGATGCCCATAAGCTACTGAGGCCCTGATTTTTAAGGCGTGCAAGGCCTTTCTCAGAGACTGGCAGTCACCCAGGAGGTGGGTGCCCAAGCGCACGGGGAAGTGCTGACGTCCACTCTCCGGAGCACAGCCGCCTCTCGGGAAGCAGGCGGTCTCTGCATTTTCCCATTAGAGCAATGAGGGAGTGTCGGGGCTGAGCATTTTGTCATCCCTTGGAGGGAATGTATACCACTAAGCGCCAGGACATAAAACACTGTGCTCATTTTCTTCTTTTAGGGTGGCACCCTCTTTCATTCCTCCTAGCTTACTCTGGTTTCACCCGATTTCCTATAAGCAGGGGTTGTTTGATACTGGCCAGTCAGTCCATGTGTCACTTTCCCAAAACCTCTGAAACCCACAGCTCAACAGCAAGCCATAGGTCAACATTAGACCCAAGCATAAAGGTCTTCAATACATCCCTTTCCAGGAAAATCAAGGCCAGTAGAGGCAAGAGACCTCCGGGCAGGACCTCCCTTCATCCCTGCAGTGCCATCAGCCAAAGACATGGAGCCACAAGGCAATGTGGGGTGCTGGCTCTACTCTCCACGAGAGACCACTTGCTTTTCTCCCACTCTGAGCACCCTCGGGATACGCTCTTGCGAGCGCAAAGGACGAGCTCCACAGGGAATGGTAGGCTTGTGACCTTCAGCGCACGTTTTTCCTGCGGTGAGTGGATAGTGCCAATCCCTTTGGAGAGCCCTGGGGCTGGCTGTGGCAGCATGTCTACTGCAAACTAGAGCTCTGGGCAGCCACAGACTGCGGCATCTAGCATGAATGTGTGACCTGGCTACTTTTCTTTTCTGGGAAACAATGACATGCGAGCCTTGGGACCATGACTACTGGGCTCTTGCTTCCTAGGAGTGGAGCTGCACTGATGCAGCCAAACATGTCCCCTGTGGCCTTGTGGCTTTTTGGGAAGTACCAAGGGGCAGATGACACTAGCATGAGCAGACAGCACTGCCTGAGCTGGCTGGGAGGGTGATGGGGAGGGTGCATGGGATGCTGACATGCAGGAGATGCTGTGTGGGATTGGCATTGTATCCCACGTGGTTGCGGGGAGACGCTGTCCTGAGCAAACTGTGTGGTGTGGACATACCAGGGTGAAGACAAGGCAGCCCAAAATCTTCAGCGTGTGTGAGCCGTCCCACATACCTAATGTATGCCAGGATGCAGATTACCTTATTCATGAAGAAAACACACACATTTAACCTGGCACCCACTACCACAGCCCCCATTTCCAATTAAGTCTGTCCCAGGCCCTTTGGGGAGATGATAAAGGCTATAGGAGATGAAAGGTGACTGGGACAAGTTTAAGGGCTGTGAAAATTCCTCCCCCATTAGCCACACATGCATATAACCTGCCAGGCTGTTTGGTTTTCCAGAGATAACCCCGGGGTTACACACTCAGGAGCGCAGTCTGTCTGAGCCTGCCAGCACCTCCCAGCCTCGCCGAGAGCCCCAAGCCCAGGCGGCCTCCAGGGCAGCACGCAGAACAGCACGAGGACCAGAGGGCATGGTAAATAACTGTGGCTTAATTAAACAGCCCCAGCCTGGCAGCAAAAGGTAAAACAGCAGGAGTGAGACTTTGGCAGCTTTTGGCCTTGCAGGACTACCACAAAACCAGCCACCAGACGGTTCCTCAAACACCCTGCCTACCTCTGGAGGAAGGGGCGAAGCAAGATGCTCCGTCTCAGGCTTAGCCCCTCTGGGGGTGGCTGGTGTTACACAGTCACTGCCGAGCCATGCCAGCCTGGCAGGGCACAAGCACTTTGATGTGGATGTGCCCCATTATGTCCTGAGGGTACCTGAGAGGCCATCAAACACCTGCCAAGCCCTGGCCACATCCCAGCAGGACGCCGGGGGAAACCTTCTTCACAGAGAGGAGCCTGAGCCCCCCATAGTCACCTGGAAGGGACACAGGAGCCTGGCAGCTCCTCCCTTCAGCTACTGCTCAAGGCCTGGCAGGGGGTTGTGTTGACTTTGTGCTCCATGGCTGCACAGGCATGTGTACAGAGCTCACTGCCCTGTGCAGCAGCTCTTCTCAGAATAAATCCAGGGCTTCAGCCCTGAGCTGGCAGCGCTCACAGCACACCACCTCTGTGTGATCGGTGGCCAGCACAGACCCCACAGCTGCCCGCCTGCTCCCCATGCAATGAAGGCAGGGGATGCTCTGACCCAAGAAGGGAAAGGCCCCACTGGGTCCTGTAATATGTGCCACCTACCACAGGGGAGCTCCGAGACCCTGCCTCATATCCCCTGTTCCACCACCACAGCCCTGCCACTGGGCAAAGCTGAGGGACAATTCCCATCAGCTCAGCATTGGGCAGGGTTAAGGTCATTTAGCCTGAAATTCCTTGATGCTCCACTTCTGGCTTTTGGAGGCTACTCCCTGGCCACACTCAGTTTCCTACACTTCTGTGGAGATAGCAAAGCTTTCTACTGCTACGTTCAGCCCTTGTATCACGTTGCTCTTGAACGCTACTGCAGGATACAGAGACAGAATGGAAACATTGGGCCAGGAGCAGAAAGGAGAAGGCTGGGCAATTGTCTGCAGCTGGTTTCCCAATAAGTCTGCGTGAGTTCAGGGAGAGAATTGCTGCCAGAGGATTTTCAGCATGTTTACATTGCATCTGCACTGGATACGAAATGGGCTCTTTAACTCAATAGACTCTTTGCCAGCCTTTCAGCCACCCCTGCAGAGCTGGGACTCCCATCTTCCTCTTGCATTCTGCAAGAAGGGAAACAGGGGTGTCTGCTGCCATCCCCCAGGCCCACCCAGTTTCTGCTGCCATTCCCCAGGTCCGCCTAGAGGAGAAGTCTGGGTTAGACTAAACTCTGTGCCGACAGGCACCCCAAGTAAAGGGCTGCGCAGAGGCACTTGTATAAGATGCAGCTGCCTGTGCCTGAAGCAGATCCGCAGCGACCTCCCAGGAAGTCCAGACAGGGAAAGGGAAACCTGGCAGTCCCCAAAAGGATGACAGGGAGGCTGCAGTGCTGCTTGCTGGAGGCATCTGCTGGAGGGCATCTGCTCACCGTGTTTGTTTGAAGCCTGGAGTTAAGATTGAACTAGTCGGGCGTTAGCCCTGTGCACCCCAAAGAACATCTGCCACCGACATGGGGGAATGTTGCACCAATATGCACAGAGAACACATCTCTGTTGGGTACAACCGCTCAGCGTGAGCACCTGCTTGCTCCTCCCTCCAAACTGAGTCCAGCCCCAGACTGAAAGGCATTAAACAAGTTTAAAAAACTGGAGGGAGCTTAAATATCCTTTTTTTTTTTTTTTCACAGGATAAAAGGGAGAGCAAGGTTAGGGCACAGTTTACTTACAGGGTAAAAAATAGACTCCAAAAAGCCAGAGTCCCATGGCCACAAAGTAGATGGCTGCCACTTTGGCACTGGGCTTATCTAGCATGCTCCTCCCGGATGCCAGCCCATGCCTGCCTCTTGCAGTCTCTAGCTTGCCCCAGAAAGCAGCATGCTTTACCTTGTGCTGGGGCCCACAGATCAAGATATCTCAGCTGACCCGGTAAAAGAGCTCAGGAAAGATCAGGAACCTCTTTTGGATGGCCTTCGGTCACTGCGGGACCTGGGCACTGAAATAGAAACTGGGTCACAACCTGTGGAAAGAGCAAAACTCACCTGGCATAGGAAAGGTAAACTGCAAGAGAGTCTCCAGTCACTGCTCCAGTTTTTGGAGCTGAAGCCTGACTTTGATCTGCCACTGAATTTACACCTTGATCTGACGCCAATGTCTGCACTGGCTTTGGGTCAGACGCTTCGGTCCAGGCTCCAGGAGATTGCCTGTGGACAGGAGAATGATAACCACCACCGCAGAGTCCTGTGAGACATGGAAACTTATGAAAACCATTTTTTCTTCTCTCCCTGTGATGTTCCCTAAACCAGGCCAGCACAGTAGAAACCCATGATGAGGATGCTATGGCTTCCTGTGCTTCCAAACCTCACCCAGGGAGGCAAAGGCTGAGGCCTGGGAACTTGGAAGGGCAGCAGGGAGAGCCGTGCCCCACCACGGGACATGGAACATCCCAGTGGGAGGCTGGGGAGAGCTGTGCAGCCTTTGGGGTCCTGCCTTGGTGGCCAAGCTTTGGTGACCTCTTGGATGACATTTTGACAGCAATGCTTTTGCATTTGAAGCATGAAGCACATGCCACGCAATTTGAAGGGCTGCCTGGCACTCTGAGAAGCAATAAGAAACATGGCCAGCAAGCAGCTGGGCAGGGCAAAGCAGTCTGGCATGCGTGGCTCGGCAGGCAGGGCCACTCCTCATCACCCAGGGGTTCCGCGGAGTTCAAGCTCTGGGGACTGCCTGTGAAAATGACCCCTCTCCTCTTGCAGCTCCGTGTAGGGCAGGCAAAGGACGGTCTCCACAGTGCGTTTGAGATGCAGCACCATGCGAGTCTCCTCGGGAGTGAAACGTGACACTGAGCGTGTGGGGCAGGTGCCACCTCCTTGCATACCAAGCCCCACTGCCCCAGCCCATGTGTCCATATGAGGCAGTCCCCAGCTGCCCTCATCACTATTTCAGGACCACTTGAATTCCTGGCTCTCATCAGGCTTTTTCTAGACACTTGAGACCCTGAGCTCAAATGCCACTCGGCCACATCTGGGCCCTTCCCACTGAGCCCACTGCTCAGAAGTTGGGGTGCTGGCGTTGACATAAAGGGCAACTTTTGGATGATAAGCTGATATCTTGATCAGAGGATCACAGAAATCTCAGACTCTGGGGCTGCTGCTTCTCACGGCCCTGTTTATTATCAAGCAGAGACTCATTTCACTTGCCACAGGGCAGGCAGCTGTGAGTTTTACACCAGTGCTGCCCACCAGTGCCCTCGCTGCTGGTCCCAACTCTCCCAGTACAGGGTGGTTGAAGTTATCAATGTTGCCTGGGTTCTCCAGCTGAAGCGTGCGGGTGAGGAAGTGTCATCTCAGGACGGCCGGTCACTACCTGTCCCTGCAGGTGATTTCAAGATATTTGCAAACCCCAGGAGCATTCCTACTTGGGGGCCCTTGGGTTGGGAGGAGGAGTTGGGCAGCCTTGCTCTTTGCTCTCCAGCTGTCCCTCTGCCTGTGGGATTTTGCCTTCTGTGAAGGCTGCTAGGGAGAAATTCCAATATATCTGTGATGCTAGCTTTTTTTTGTGAGTCCTTAAGCTCAAATGTTGTCCCCACACCCCACCTGGTAGGGAGCTCAGGCCTGAAGAAGAGAAGAGCTGGACAAGCCTGTAGTGATTCCTCTCTGGCTTACTTCCCCAGCCAGCTCGATTTGCAGATCAAGGATTTCACAAAATCACAGAATCACAGAATCACCTGGGGTTGGAAGGGACCTCCAGAGATCACGTAGTCCAACCCCCCTGCCAAAGCAGGTCCACCTAGAGCAGGTTGCACAGGAACTTGTCCAGGTGGGTTTTGAATGTC
>JAOXNO010000033.1:32655211-32684333 GCA_028565335.1 Limnodromus scolopaceus | reverse complement strand
TTCTTTCTTTCTTTCTTTCTTTCTTTCTTTCTTTCTTTCTTTCTTTCTTTCTTTCTTTCTTTCTTTCTTTCTTTCTCCTCCCTTAGCCACATAATGGCAGGTTTTATACCACACTGATATATGCATTCTCCAGCTCCTACCTGCCTCCCATCATTCTGTACTTGCTCATTTTATCACATACTCGTAATTTTTAGCACTGTGTTTTTTCGCCTGCTCCTGTGAGAGCCTCGGTACCCCGAGATGGGTCTCTGAACTCCCACAGACCACATCAGAGGGATCAGTAGCTGTTAATGCTTTCAGAGAACAACAGTTTCAAATGGGGAAACATAATATAATCATAAAACCATGGACAGCCTTATGTGAAAGGGAGCTCTGGAGGTGTCTGCCCCCCCCTCCACTCCTCATGTGAGGGCCACCCTCACAGTCAGGTCAGGATGTTTGGGGCCGCTCCAGGAGAGGTTTGGTGTTGCCCAAGGACAGAGATGCTAGCACCTCTCTGGGCCATGTACTGCTGGAGCATAGTGGTTTCCACCTATACCATCACAGCCTTCTGTGTTGCAGAAGTGCCTCTTGGCCCTTGTCCTTTCACCAGGCACCTCTGAGAAGGTTTGACTCTGCATTCTCTGTCTACCTCTCAGGCAGTGGAAGATAGATCTGTGGCCACATCGGCTGTCTCTCATCTGGGCTGGAGAAGCCCAGGTCCCTCAGTCTCTCCTTATACACCATGTGCTCCACACTCTTGCCAACCCAGTGGCTGCTCCTGGGCTGCAACTTGTCACCACTTTTCTCGTATCAGGGGCCCAGACTGGACACAGTGCTCCACACACAGCCTTGGCAGTGCCCAGCAGTGGGGCACACAGCCCTGACGATGATTTAAGAGCCTCAAACTTTGGAACGACCCGGAAGAGGCAATTAAAGCTGGAGTGCAGCGCAATGCCTTTGACATATCACATATAAGGCGATAGCACACCCGCACGGGAGAGGGGGCTGCAAAACAAAGGAAGTCCACTCAGTGAATAGGATGCCTGCTCACCCAGATAAGAAACGCTGGGGCCAGCAGCACCACAATACGCAGCGCCCAGGCCCGTGACAGACTGGCCACTGCAGCGTCCGCGCCGGATGGAGACATTGCCTGCTTTGCAATGCTGGTGTCAAGCATCCTCCCTGCCCCGAGGCAGCTGCCTTTATTTAAGAGATTCATTTTAAATACATTATTTAACTTCAGAAATCTCTACTGTTAGCTTTGCACTTAAGTCTTAATTTGCAATTCATGCTTTATATGTTCGATTACAAACTTTATAGTGTTGTCATTATAAACATATTTATTGTCATGTAATATATAAATAGGCATTTTCGTATTTATGGGTGTCTAATGAAACATATGTCCCCCCCAACACCCAGACTACAAGGCAGCAATGAGCCAGGAGTATTAATGAACTTGGCCCCCACCCGATGTGAGAGCTGAGGCCAAGAGCAGCCAAGCACTGACACACAGAGCCAGCTCCATCATCAAAGCCCCTGGGTTAACCAGGGGCCACCGACTGCTATTTATAGCTGCCTTAGCTCACGTTTAAGCAGAGGCTTTAAAAAGCTTGGAGGCAGTTTGGGTGCTGAGGTAGCTCCATCCTGCACATGCGGCACAGGGTTCCTTGCACAAGAATGGTGCAAAGCCCAAATTGTGCCATTGCAGAGGCGGGATCAGGCCTTGGCTGTTGAGAGGCCAAAAAACCAGCTTGGGTTAAGCTGTTAATCAAATAGTATTTGATTGTTTGATTTGATTGAGCTAACTCTGCCTACCTTTTGGAGGATCCAAGCAAACCCCTTACCTGAGCAAATCCTGGCACAACCACAACTCCAGTGGCTGTGGGACTGGGGGCTACAAAGGTAGCTCAAACTGTCAAACAGCTCAAAGCCAACTCACAGCAGCAACGACCTGAGCTGCATGAGGCCTTGTAAGGGCTCCCATGGAGGATCCAACCAGCCATGACCTCGAGGGAGGGGAATTCAGAAGCCTGGACTTGAAGTTGTTTCAAGACGACACAACCAAAGAGAGGTGAGAAGGCTGGCAGGGTTTGAGATGGGTCAGCCCTCCGCAGGGCAGCCAGCCTAGATATACAGCCCTTCTCCAGGACGTGACAGCACCCTCCTGTCTCTGGGACGTGCTGCCGACGAGATCCGAAGTGCTCTGTGAGTCTCAGATGATAAAGTTACAGCAACCAGCTTCAGAAAACGCAGCGTCTGGTCTTTTCCAGGCTGTCGCAACACTGGGAGCCTGAATGTCACAGGAGACCCTGTGTTCTGAAGTGACACCTACATGAATGGAAATAATTACTGCAGAGAGTTCGGTATTGCCTGCAATTTTTCAGCATTGCACTGCGAGTTTGGATGGAGTGGTACTGCACAAAATTGGACTAATGTAGTGGGGATCAGAGTATTTTTGGAAGATCAGAAAGGATGGCCTATCAGTAGAGACCGAGTGGCAGTTGGCATTCAGAAAGAACACCTGAGTTATCATTGCAATTCTGGAGGTGAAATAAGATCAAAACCTAAGACAGCTCAAAATCTGTAGGACCAGGTTTCTTTTTTCTCTGCAATTGAGAAGCTCAACAGTAGACGATGTTCTGCTCTTTGAGCTTATTTGGGCATAGGGCATAACACTGAACTCTTACATCTTTCCACACAGACAGATTCTCAACCCAGGCATGCACACCTTTGTGCAGGAGTGTGTCCGTGCGGGTACATGTCAATGTGTGTGCCCATGTATACGTGAGAGTCACACTGATGCCACGTCACTCTCCTCTTGCACAAGATGTGAAAAAGCAATATTGCATTCACTTCCTGTCTCAAAAACCAGTCATCCAAAATACAGTGGTCATGGGGGAAGTTCAGCTGCTATGCACTACTGCACCTCTTCTAGATTTGTCTCTCCTTTATCGGGAGCAGCTAAATCAGCAAATCCAGTTCCCAGCATACTTGTGATGACTTTCAGAACCATCGTATTTATCTCAACTTACTGATTTTCCTACAGCCCCTGGCTATTGGTGCTTTTTTCCAGCTTTGCTGATGCCACCTGGTTTAGACCACTACAGGCTGGTCTCCCATCTTACAAAGCCAATAGCCTTCTCCTTTGCCACCTGCTGTGTCTGCACCACCTTGATCTGCCTTCCAGCACTTTAATTTCTGCTCAGGAGCAGTGGCATCCAGGGAGACCTGATGAACACTAAGCAGTCTGTTTTACTTTTGGGAGGGGGCAGGTTTTCAGCCACTGCGGGATCCCAGCACCCTCCTCTTCCACATGCCGGCAGAGGGAAGCTGAGCAGATCAGTAATAGGAGATGAGCAAAGACCAGAAGAGGAGGGATGAAGGAGACAGCCAAAAATGCTTGCAGGCTCCATGGGCTTGGGACCTGCGCTATTCCCAGCTGTCAGCACTGGAACGCTGCTTATCCTACTGTCTGATGGCCTGACTTCCTCCTCCTCAACCAGAGCCGGTGGCAGGCTTCCTTTGAATAACTAGCCTGCTTTCCAGGTCCCGTCAGAGCTATTCCCAACCTAGGTGTGTCTCTTGGCTGCAGGCACGTTTCCGAAATTCTGCCTCCTCCAATCCAAGTCCAGAAGTCCTTGCTCAGGTGTAAAAGTGCTGCGCATAACCGAGTCCTGCTGGGTGCAGGGGAGATCAGCTAGATCTTGGGAGATCAGGCAAGGAGAAGGCTTTCTCTGCAGGATCCTACACGCTCGGGAGAGGAGGCAATGCCAAGCTACCTGCAGACAGTGGAGCTATTTGTATGCAGCAAACCTAGGATCTCAAGTGACCTACTTAGCTGCATTTAATGTGCAACTTCAGAAGTACAAGAACCCCAGAGAGGAGCAATTTTTGCTAGCTGTCAGTTTCTGCAAGAAAGAAACTTCAGGCTTCTGGATAATTGGGTCAATCCTTGAATTACACCATTTTTTGTTTTTTGTTGTTTTTTTTGTTTGGTTGTTTTTTTGTTTTGGTTTGGTTTGGTTTTTGTTTTGGTTTGGTTTTTTCCCTGGGATTGAATTGAAACTTCCAAATAAACAGGCCAGGTTACACTCCAAAAATGTTTTTGTTGAATGCAAAACCTGATGATGACAGTAGCTCCAGTGGAACTCCTTCTCCAGCACCCTCCACTCAGCTCTTGCCTTTACCATTGACGTTGCCTTCGGTACTTGCTCGAGATACCATTTTAAAGTCATCCATCTTGTTCCTGCTGATGTTCAGATTCCCTCTATAGTGAATGCACAGAGACAGGCAAGTTTGGAAAGCAACAGATCCCATCTTTCATTGACACTAATCTTAGGATGAGGCAAAATGCTGCATGGAGAGACGAACCATTCTCTGATGCAGCAGACAGAGCCTGGATACTGACAGAGGCTCAGCTGAAGGGCATGAACCCCCAAAAGGGCCTTAGGATCGTACTTATTACCAAGAACTACATGCACCCCTCAGCCTGGACTTTTCTCTCTCAGCCTTCCTCAGCATACAAGCGATTTTCAGGCAAAGCACAGCCTCTCAAAGATAAGCCCTCTGAGCCCCCAGGCCTGGATACATGCGAGTTCCCAAGATATCTGCCCCACCAAATAAGGTTTGCAGTCTCTGTAGGGCACCAAAGTTAAAATATACATTGGTTCACTGTGACTTGTTCATCTAGTGCAGATCCAAGTCCAGCCAGTTGTGGACTTGTCTGGTGTAAACCAGGCAAGCTGTCAATGCAGTTGGACTTATTCAGCCTGCCTGAGAGGAGCTGAGCATCCCTCTGTCTCTGCAGTCACATCAGCATATCAACAGAAATAGCCCCTCCAGCCCAGCCCTTGCCGTCCCTCTTCTGCAAGGGAACACAGGGAATTTGGAAGATTTGAGGTTCTAGTCCAGGGTGTGTCTTTATGCTCCTTTTTCCCCTTCATGTAGGAGGGCATGTACTGCTTACAGATGATTTCATTATTTTTTTTCCCCCACATTGAATCTGTGCAACCAGGTACTCCTGGTTTCAAGCAAACAGCAGAAGGCATGGAAAGCCACTGTGTTTCTCTGCACTAACTGAAGCGTAAGAAAGAAAAGTTTCTAGGAGATCAAGCCAGACACTTCCATAGTGCATGTTCACTAGGGGAAGGGATGCTCTCAAGAAAAAAAAGTAAGGATGGGTACACAGTTGTTGCACTGATTTGTGCAATTTTGGGGCAGACAACTGACTTCCTTTCTTTTACTATGATTTTTCCAGGACTTCATGGATGGGAATGAAATCTGTAGGCTGCATGAAGGCAAGTTCTTGGAGCACCTCTCTGAAAAGAACATCACAGATGTTGAGAAAGCAGGAGGCACCCTCCTCTTCTTGGAGGGGCTCGCTCAATTTTGGGTCCCAATCTCTGGAGAAGAGGTTGTTTTAAGCCGGTACCCTGCATATAGTGCCTCACCTTAGCACTGCTTTAACATTTTTTACAAGCACATTGTATGCCTGGCCAAGGACTTACCTCTTTGTTGTTTCTGCCTGTCTATCATTTGGTCCCTCTACTGTCATTTTGTCTCTTTGTGCTGCACTTTGAGCTCTTCCTTCGCTGGAAGACCATTCCCTTTTTCTCTGTGAGTAGCAGCTTTCCTTAAGACATTTGTAGTAACTTATTTGCATTCATTCCTTCCCCCATAGCCTCTCTTTTCTGCTAGGATTTTCATTATCTCCCTTGGTGGGAATTTTTATTACTAAGAACCCAGTTTTGTACTATCTAGTCTTTTTCTACAACACACAGTACCAGGCCAGCCTTTGCATCTGGCCCCACACAGTCTTCTCCAGTCTTCTCTGTGCACACTGGGCTGGAAGGGAAGGTGGTCTCCAGGAGGGCAGAGTACATGTTCCTCAGGGTGCTTGACCATGAGCGCACACGAGATCCAAAGGGAGCCATGCCAAAGTCAATATCCTACCTCAGGCCTGCAGCCAATGTACTGAAGTAACTCCTCATTTCTGTACGGAGACAGGAGAAGCAGGAGGGGCTCTGCCTTGGAACATAGGTCCACAAAACGCAGTCAAGAGATAACCGAGAGTGGGATTTCCTTTGATATGGGGGCACATTGAATGCCCTTTGCTTAATTTCCTGGGATGGCCACAGGAGTTTGAGACCTATAGAAATAAAAGAAGGGAATCCCATCACCTGACAGGGCTTTTCAAGCTGTTGCTTTGGTGAAGCTGTGTTTACAGTGATCCAATAGGAGTTGGACAGGGGCCTGGGACCACAAGGAGCTCCCAGGTGACACACAGCACACATCAGACCTCAGCACACAGTTGCAGCTAAGGCCAAGTTGGCTGGTGAACTGTAGAGCGAGAGAAGCTTTGTTTCCTACAGATTTCTGTCATGTTGCCCCTCTCTCCTGCTTTCGTTATCCCAGCTTCCTCCACTGCTCCAAGACCAGCCCCACGACATGGTGCTATAGCTGGCCAAGGGGCTGTCAGTGCCAGCTGGCCAGCTGGTGCAGATGTTGACTGACCAGCAGGCCACCTCAGACAAGCCCCACTCCACTTTTGCTCAATGAGGATGTTCAGTGGGTCCTTCCCCACCAGCTGTTGATTCTCACAAAATTTAAAAAGGGTCTGTAAGTTTCATACTCCCCTGCCAAGTGTGGCTGAAATACACTGGTACATTGAGAATGGATGAGGAGGGACTGATGGACAGACAGACAGACAGACCGACCCAGCTCAGCCCTGGAGACGTCCTTTCTGGAGGATGGCACTTCACGCTGCCAACGGCCACTGCCACTGCACTAGCCTGGCCTGGCTGGCTCTCCCACCGTGTCCTTGTGCTGCCCAAAATAGCCTCTTCTGTTTCAGTCAGGCTTTCCTCCCTGACCACATGCCCTCGATGACAAAAATTACTCCAAAATTAGTTTCTCCCTTCACATTTTGATATGAAGCAACATCTGACTAGAATTACTCCAGAGTTACTCTCACAGCCTTGCCACAGGCAGGTGGACTTTAAAAAAAACCCTCCTCTGCTTGGTGCAAGCGTCGCGACCTGGTTCAAAGGCAGCAGCAGTTTCTCAGCACTGAGGATTTGGAAATTGCTGGCAAGTGCCAACATTGCAACAGCATCAGCCGCTCCACCACGGCAGGCACCATCTGCATCCACGGGGTGCTGTGGCGAGCACAAGGAGTCTGGCACCTTTGCTGCCACCCCGAGGACTTCCAGCAGCCAGGGATGGAGATCTTCCCCCTCCAAAACCACACCGCTGAGAGCTCCTAACTGAGCTGGGGCCACAGTCGGGTATGGAAGGGGCTGGAGCCCCTGTGCCCATTGGCAGCGATGGGGTATGGCAGCTGGGGTGGTGGGGAGGAGAAGAAGGTAGCAGGAGGTGGCTGCTGATCCGGGAGAGGGCACGAGGTGTGGGATGGGATCCGAGAGGTCCCTTCCAACCCAGACAATTCCATGATTCTACGGTGGCAGCCCCAACGCAGCTCCCTGGGCAGTGCTCTTACATCAGCCGCTCCACCGGTTTACAACACTCGCCCTTGAGCCTTGGCCCCACAGCCTGCTGTGGTGTGGACACGTTGCACAACACCCCCGGCCCCGCTCCCCTTCCCCGACGGGGCTGCCCGGCTGCTGGGAGGCCAAGCCTTTGCAGCAGCCTGCCAGTTCCTGACAGGGAGGAGAAGATGCTCCATCCACCCCTGCCTCTAGCAGGTTACCAGAGGAGGTGGCAGGACCAGGAAGGGTCCCCAAGGACTTACTCAAGCCTGCTGGTAGAGGTGGGTCTTGAGGGAGCGTGGTGGGGAAAGGAGGGAGCGCTGCCCCACAGGAGGGACGGAGAAGCTTTGCCTCCCCTCCCACAGCATCCCAGGGGTGCAGGAGCCACCATGTCCTGTCCCGGAGGGCCATGGGGTTAAATCCTGCAGCTGAACCAGGAACAATCCCCAGACCTGATGAGAGAGCAGGACCCTCATTCCAGAGGTGTCTGCCATGGATGGCACTGGTTCGGCAACACTCCCTCAGGGAGAAACACCCCTGGAGCCTCTTTGCCATGCCATGGAGCAAGCTCTTCCTCATCCCTCAGCAAGGCGGGAGGGCTGGAAGGCTGTGGGGAAATCACAAAGACCACTGTGCAAGGGCCCAGCACAGAGCTAAATATAGCCACTATCTCTGCTCCCCAAAGATAACAGCCTGTGTCCACAGCCCGCCACAACGCCCTGCCCTGGCTTCCACCTACCTTTGCTTCGGGAGCAAACACCGAGCAGCAGTTGTGAAACACCCTGCCCTGCTCATGGCAAACAGGGCAGAAACGCGCCCCTCAGCCACCTCGCATGCATTCCTGCCCTGGCGCTGGGGGGGCTGGCCGAAACCCCACCGCTTAGAGGCTGACCCTGCATCTCCCCCGGCTCCTCCGCGCTGCTGAGCAGCCAGCAACACGTGGAAGAAACCTACGGCAGAGCAAAGCGACAAGTGTAAGTCAGGTCATGGCTTCCCGGGCTTTTGGGCTCATCCTCTTAAACTCCACCTGAATCTCTCCGGTGTCCCAAGATCAGGAATGCTGAGCCAGGCAGCCGTGGCCCTTCCTGGATAAGGGGAGGCCCCAGGGGAGAGGGTCCATGGGCCATGACTATGGTCAGGTGACCATTATCAGGTCTCTGCTTATTGCCACCAGGCAAATCTGAACATGGATCCCCTCACCCCTGCTGTAAACCCCGTCACTGAGTCACACGTGCTGAAATCCCACCCTGGCCCTCGACACGCAAAACCTTGCTGTAAGTCTGCAGGTCTCCTGCAGTAGATAGATATTTCAGCTCTCTCTCTCTCCCCCATCTTATCACTGCCTTTATCTAAAAAGAGAGTTTAAAACAAAAAACGACTTTTTTTTTTTTCCCCCTCAACAAAAGCCTTTTGCCTTGCAGAGTAATTAGTTTCTGAAATGGCAGCTTCCAGCAGGAAGTCTCTGGCTTCAACAATAGCTCTGCGTGTGTTTCCACAAGTTAATTGAAAACAAATGTTGACACTTCAATCCTGCTTTTGTGCTCTGTAAGGGAGGCAAGAGAGAGCAGCATTGCTTGCAGCTGTGCAGCTAGAGGCCAGATGTGGCACAGAAAGAGCAAAATACTATTATCCCCACCGTTGCTGCAGGGAGAAGGTAGACACACCATCCCCACCTCGCAGCAGGCTTTACAGCCTCCGCTGCTCGCCCATGGAGGTGGTGTTTGTCCCCAGAGCAGCTTCCCTGCCGGGGTGGCCACCTCTGTGTCCACCTTTCCCATGGGTGAGGACATCGGACTCTGCCGAAGCGGACTCGGGGGCTGCCCCGAGATGGGCACTGGCGGCACAACCCCATGGCCCGGCCGGCCCTGCAAAGCTGCAGGGGTCTGTGCCAGGGCATCGCCTCACCCGGCAGATGTTTTCAGGGTGTGGGAAACACCTTCCCAGCTGTGCCCAGAGAGGGATTCCCATGGGAAGGGTCTCCGTGCCAGCTGTGTTTTTTCCTACCTTAAGTCACCTCTATGAGAAAGAAGGTTTTTTCCACTCCACACTTACAAATATTGTCTGGAAAGAGGAATTTGGAGTATCCCCTGGCGATTTCCCCCCAGCACCAGCCAGCACCGCGGTCACAAGTCGTGGCGAATCCCCCCTCCCCACCCAGCCCGGGGCACCCAAACACCCCGGGCCAGCCCCGCCGAGAAGGTCAGTGCACCCAAAAAGGTTTCCCTGCCTCCAGAACACGTTCCTGCCGTTTTCGCCCTTATCTCTGCTCATTCGCGACGTCCGCCCCGCCCCGCTCTGCCCTCCGGGGCCGGCGGGGACAGCACCGTGCCACCGGCCAGGGGCTGGGAGCAGCCGAGCTGGTCTCTCCGTGCCGAAACAAGCAACCACCGCTCGGAGCTGACTTGGCGAGATCCCTCCCGCAAAAGGAGAGGGTCCCCGGGCTCTGAACCCCCCGGCAGGCCCGGTAGCGCTGCCCCGTCCCGTCCCCGCTCCCCAGACGGGCCCGCCGCCGCTGGGCGCGCCCCGCTCCCCCCGCCCGCCGCACCCTCCCCGTCGCGTGCCGGGCGGCCCGGCGTCCCATTGGGCCCCCGCCAGGCTGGGAGCGCGCTGATTGGCTGCGGCGCGGGCCGGCCGGCCGGGAGGGGCGGGGCTGCGCGGGCGGGCGGGCTTAAGGCGCCGGGTCCGGGGCTACTGCCACGGCGGCTGTGGCGAGCTGGGTGGGAGGGAGGGCGTCGGGACCGGCCTCATGCACTGCACCAGGTATGGCCCCGCCGGCGCTCTCGTCCTCCTGCTCTGCCGCTACCGCCGGTGGGGGCGTCCCGCCCCACCTTGACCTGCTGCCGTTTGGCTTCCCCCGGTGCGGGTCGTGGCGTGGCGTTACCGGGGCGGGGGGGACGCGGCATCTTCCAGGCTGGGCTGTGGGTGGCTCGCCGGGGGCGGTGATGGGGTGGCCGACCCTCCGGTCCTGCTGCCTCCCCCTCGGGCTGGCCGGTGGTGCCGGGCGGCTCGGTTCGTTGGCGAGCAGAAGGGACGGGGTGTAGCCGTCGGGTGGGGGGCGGAAATCGGATCGGCCGGACCTTCGGTAAATGCCTGCGGGAACTGGGGGCTGCCCTCGGAACGGCTCGGCCGTTCCTGAAGCGGAAAGGAGGAGGAAGAAGAAGAGAGCAGAAAACCCCAGCGCTGTTTCATCCCGCAGCGTGTCACCTCCTAAAAACCTGTGGCTTTAGGAGCTGCTGCCTGCCCAGCCCTCTGCAGGGGGGTCACCCGCTCCCAAACAGTGCTGGAAGCAGGGTGTAGGCGGTGGTAGGGGGGCCTGATAAGTGCAGGTATAAATAATTCCTTTTTCTGACTTCCTTCTTCCTAGAAATAGAGGAGGGGAGTGTGAGCGGAGAGTCATTCTCGCCAGGAGCAGGTAGAGCTGCGGGAAGGTGTCCGGAGGCAGAATCTAGTCTGTCTGCCTTTTGAGAGGAGGGGGAAAGGAATTGGCCCCTGTAGCTGTGCAGGGCTGCCTGCCTTCAGTCCTTGCTTCCCAGAGTCCCCCTTTCTGCTCTCAAACATATTTCCCTGCTGCCACCTTCAAAGCATCTGAAGTTCAAGACAGCCAAAAGGGAAACCTTCCTCTGTTGGCCGTGCTTTGGGCATCAGCAGGCTCTCAAGAGCAGAAGGAGTTGTCTAGGGTATCAAATAAGCTAAAAAAAGCAGTTTGTAAAAGCATGCGGCTCAGCCTAGTAATAGGTACAAAAAGCTCTTACTATATTTCTTAGCTTGGAAAAAAGCTCCAAGTAATGCA
Source organism: Limnodromus scolopaceus (assembly GCA_028565335.1). Taxonomy (NCBI): domain Eukaryota; kingdom Metazoa; phylum Chordata; class Aves; order Charadriiformes; family Scolopacidae; genus Limnodromus; species Limnodromus scolopaceus. The sequence goes on along the minus strand of JAOXNO010000033.1, from coordinate 32,673,074 downwards.
AATCGGGCTGGCTATTTCTTGCCTCTTCATTCTAAAAATGGTGACTAACCAAGGCTTACGAAGAAACCTGACTTCTCAGCATTATGGGAATTCAGCTGAATAAATTTCCTTAGGAAAAGATGTAATGCGGATGAAACTGGCTCAAGTAAGAGAGAAGCGTTGGAGGCTGCATCAATTTAAAGGAGGAAATGACCTATATGAAGTGTGTGTGAATTAAAAAAAAAAAAAAAAACAAACAACAAAACCAAAACGAACTTGGCAAAACCAGGTAGAGATGAGCAGAAGGGTGTTAGCAGGCAGGTGGATCTGCTGTCCGTCTGTCTTGTACAGATAGCTGCCCTTGAGCGGGAGGGAGGCGATGCAGGAGGTAGCTGGTGGGTGTGCTGGGAAGTGAGCCCTGGCACGCGAGTAAAGCGATGCCCTGGCTGAGTGGGTGCTGTGAGAGCCCACTCGGAGCCGCTCTGCCGGCCTTGCAGGGTGGGGAGTTAGAGCGCTGAATGGGAGAGCGTAGCTCCTGCTTTTTCTTGGCACGGGGATGGCGGTCAAGCACGGGGGCTGGCTGTAGGTGGCTTTGGCAGCAGGAGCTCTGCTGCGTCACGCAGCTGCTGCTACTGCCGCTGGCTCGTCCCACTCTGCGGGGTGGGAGCAGCTTTGGAGCCTGGTCTGCAGCCAAACAAGGAATTTTTATTAAGGGAATACTCTGTGTTTAAGGTCAGCTGCAACGCGGTTGGCTTAAGGGGGATGTGTGTGATAAATCTGTCCAGCAGTTTATCTAGAGCCCAGGCCAAAGAGATTCTGCCAAAAGCCTCCAGCCTAACCCCGGTGTAAGGGGCAGGAGCGATAGGTGCAATGGTCTGGGAGCTGCCTGGCTGCAGGGGCAACTCCAGGGCTACGTCTGGCAAAGTGCTGGGTGGGAGCTGCCCTAAAGTGGGTGCACAGAGAGGGATGGTGCTGCATCCCTGGAGGAATGGGCCGGAGGCAGGGAGGCTGTGGTGGAAGGGCACACAGCCTGTTGCTGTCCAGGGGAAGGACTTGTTTCCAAAGGCTTGGTCAACCTTGAGTAGGTGAGTTGGGTTTGGCAGAGCCCTGTGGCTATATGGCTGTTTCCTAGGGGCTCAGCACAAACACTATGGAGGTTTGAGGTTGGAACTCTGTGCTGGAGGTGAAATCTGCTGGGCCATCTGAGCTGGCATCTGTTCTAAAGTGCAGTAGTGGGAAGAAAGCAGCTCCTCTGTAGGTGTAGGGCAACATCAGCTGAGTCTCTTCCCTGCTGCTGCATCAGACTGTTGTTATCCTTATTATACCACTTGCAGGCATTTTAGCTGGAGCAGTTCTGAGAGACAGCGATGGGCAAAGTACATAGCTCAACCAAACAAGTGCTTTTTAGCCTCTAAAAATACCGGATATTTGGGGTTTTATGAAAGGTGAGGTCAGTTGTGTACAGTAGCTTGTGACAAACTGAGTTCTTGCCCCTGCAGAAGTGCCTGATGCCCTGGGGAGAGCCTCTCCTGGAGGGAGGAGAGCATGACAGGAGCACTGCTTTATGTAGCATTGAAATTTGATAAGCTGTAGGTTTTGTGGACACCAGCAGGACTGAGGCATGGGCTTTGCTTTGGGTCAGAAATGCTCTGGAGCTTGCTAGTGCTAGCCTAGTAGGACAGTGCTTGTGTGTGTCTTCAAATGGTGACTCTGTCCCTGAAGAAATTAGAGATCGTGTTCAAGGGCACAACAGGCTCTGGTCCTGCCAATTCTGCTCCAGCACGTTTCTCACCGTGTCTGTAAAACCCACCGTGCAAGTACCTGCCTTTAATCAAGCTTGAGGGACTTGCGGGGTGGATGGAAGCAAGTTTCTTTGGGATGGCTGGAGGGGAAAGTGGTGTAGCATATGTCTGACAAGAGTCATATTAAAATGCTTCTCTAACATCAACTTACCCTTCTTCATATCTTCCAGAGTATTAGACTATTTTCCTCACAAACAAGCAATGGCTGTGGACGTAGCAATGCAGCTGTACCTGTGCTCTTCGCCCTTGAGAAGGGAGAAGTGTGCCTGCAAAATTGCTCCGAAGCCAAGCAAGCCCTTGCGGCCCTGCATCCAGCTGAGTACCAAGACGGTGCTGAATGGGCCAGAAGAGGCAGCAAACTCCTTCACACACAACAAAGTGAAGAAGAGGGTGTCATTCGCAGACAGCAGAGGCTTCGCTCTGACAATGGTGAAGGTGTTCTCGGAGTTTGACGACCCGCTAGACATTCCTTTCAACATCACCGAGCTGATAGACAACATTGTGGGCCTCACAACAGTGGAGAGGGACAGCTTTGTCCTGGATTTTGTTCAGCCCTCTGTGGACTACCTGGACTTCAGAAACCGCCTCCAGGCAGACTGCGTCTGCCTTGAAAACTGTATGTTAAAGGAGCGATCCATTGTGGGAACAGTGAAGGTGAAGAATCTCGCTTTTGAAAAGACTGTGAAAATCAGGATGACGTTTGACACCTGGAAAAACTTTATAGATTACCCGTGCCAGTATGTCAAGGATACCTATGGAGGGTCAGATCGGGACACGTTTTCCTTTGACATCAGCTTGCCCGAGGGAATTCAGTCCCACGAAAGAGTCGAGTTTGCCATCTCCTTTGAGTGCAATGGGAAGGTGTACTGGGACAGCAACAGGGGCACAAATTACAGGATCATACGGTCAGAACTGAAGTCTGCCCAGGAAGCCATCCGCCCCCCGCAGGGCCCTGACTTTGGCAGCGCCTTTGACCAGTTTGGGAGCCCTCGGTGCTCCTATGGCCTCTTTCCCGAGTGGCCCAGCTATTCGGGCTATGAGAAGCTAGGGCCTTACTATTGACCCAAGGACAAAGTCCTGATTGACTAACTGTTGCTGGCCTGGACACAGGCCTGGGAGCTGGTCTGACCATGAGGTGTATGGAAAGGTGGAAGAAGTATGTCTCTGTGTAGCTCTGCGTAAGCCTCCCAGCAAAACCAGATGTGCTGTGCTCTGCTGGCAGTGGGCTTATAGTCAGGGAAGCATCTCTGGCATAAAGGGCTGCCTTCTCTGCCTCAACTCAGATAACTGGCTCTCCAGATGCTCAAAGGACCAGGAGCTGTTGCTCGTGTGTCTCTTCAGTGCTGCTACTCCTTCCTCTTCTATAAAGCTGCTAGTCTCCAAGGAAACGCTACAGTGCTTATATCGTCTGTCCAAGCTGTGTAGTGGTGGCTGGTTTGTATTGCTTGCCTAGTGTTAAAAGACTTTTTCAAAATATGTTCTAGTATTAATTTTTAGTGGGCTGTACTGCAGCTGCAGGATTCTCCTTACAAAGCTGGCCTGTCGAGAAACGGAGTGGTTGGCTTGCAGGGAATGGAGTCCTCTCCATGCACACACCCTTGTAGCATGAAGTCCTTCCTACTGGAGGCAGAAAGGGTGTTTTGGAAATGAAAATGCAACTGTGATGACAGCCAGCCATATTAGGAGACATACGTGCCCGTGGGAGAGGATCTGATATGCTTAGTCATGGGTTGTTTTATCAGCTGATCTTGAAAAAACTCTGATTATTTTTGGTAACACCAAGGGTATAGAGATTAGCTGTAGCTGTGTGGTGCTTGTAACACAGCCGTGGGTTGACAGCCTTGACTGCCTTCTCCAAAGCCTTCTTGTTTCATTGATCACTTGTGACTAAAGATGCTTTTTTCCCCCTGTGATGGACATCTGAAGTCAGCTGTTGGCCATGCTGGGCCCTGAAAATGCAGTTCTTCCTCCTGTGGACTGTAAAACAGGGTTTTGTCCAGCTGGGCCCTGAGTCCTGTGCAGATGGCTGTGCTCAGATGTTACAGGAACTAAATGCAAATGAGCCACTGGGCTACTTTTTCTGTGTCCTGTTATAGGAAGATGACTATTTACCTACTGTGTTGGAAGTGCCTTGGCTGAGAAGGGTGGTGTGTGTGATCCCAGGAATGCTTTGGGATAAACAGGCTTTGGAAATGACATTGCTTTTTAAAAAAGATCTCCTAATGTTTTGTTACTCTGTGCCATGGACTGCTGCACATGGGAGGATGCTGTGGCTGTTCTGGATGAACATGAACATGCTGGGCTTCCGTAGCTGTTGTAGCTGTAGCTGCCACTGCAGCCTGTAAATGCCCAAGCTTTGTGTCTCTTGTCTGTAAGCGGCTCACCTTACCTGTGCAAAGAACTAGCTGTGAGGAGTGTGGGATGGGGGGGTTATCCTGATGCCACCCCTGGATGTGAAACAAATCACTGATGTGAACCGTCCCTATCTTCAAAGAGGTGGCTTGTCCTCTGGGCCTACTCTGAGGTGAGGTGGCCAGCTTGTGGAGAGCCAAAAAGCCTCACAAAGCTTCTTGCGTGCTAGTTGAGCAGAATAACTTAATCCCTTGACTCAAAGGCAGGGTGCTGAATAGTTTGTAGAAATAGAGGTCAAGGGAATCTTCCTTTTTGTAGTGCATAAGCTTTATGTAATTTTTTGGGTGCCTATAATAGCCTATGGGTGGGCTGGAGAGAAGCAATGAACTAGACTACTTTAACTTTTTAAACCTAGCTTTTAATTCTGGAGACTACTGTATAAAATACTTACAAGCTGTTTTACCCTAACCTAGAAGGGATACTATGATCACTGTTGGATGCTGAAAGGGACAAGAAGAGCTTGCAGGAAGAATCGCTGGCCTTCAACTGCTGCTTTTTTTTTTTCTTTTTTTTTTCCCAAAACCCAGCATCAATGCACATCATCGCTGTGCTTGATCACTTAGTCCAGGTGGTAAGTCTACTTGCTGGCCCAGAGCTCATCAGGCTTGGTTCTTCTGTTCAAGCAGCTTCTTGAGTCAGCCCTTATAACCTGCATCTGGTCTCTCTTGCCTAGCTTGGCTTGAACCTGCTTTTAAACTTAAAGCAAGTCTGAGCGACACTCTCCTTTTTGATTTAGTGTATGGTGTTTAATGCTGTAAGACACTGACTGTAGAAAAGTCATGTTCTCCTGGCATGCTGTCGTGCCTATGGAGAGCTGTTTGTGGGCTGAAACAAGGCATGTGTGTCCGGGGTGCTGTGGACGGTGGTATCTCCTTATGGGCCTGTTCATTTTCAGGCTGTGGATGGGGCGTGCTTTGGGAGGAACATGGAAGATAAGCTAGAAGAGCAATGCCATAAGTAAAAGCTAGGCTGGGAACTGACTATTTGACCAATAGTGGTTTAAAAATACTACTTGTGGCCTTTCCCCTTTTCCCTTTTTCCATTGCCAATGTGAACATAGAAGTGAGGGGTTGCTGTCCTCGCTCTATGCCTGAAAGTGCCTTGTGGGGTGTTTTGCATGTTTGTTTTTAAAAGATATTTTTGTACACAACATTCAAATGGAAAATGCACTTTATAATTGCCATGTAATGACTCTTTTAAAACTATGGTTCAGTTTTTATCTGATTGTTAAAATAAAGGTGGAACAAAATGTTGGCTGTGTATCTTGCCAGCATCTTATTTAAACACCCATGGGGCTGGGGTGGTGATTTGGACATGGGACCAGCTTCCTGCAAGTGGCCATTGGCAGGGAGGAGCACACGTCCACAGTGGACTCTGCTGTCTGAAACAGGAAAGAGCTGCCTATTCCTGCTGCCTTCCTGCCAACACAAATGCTTCCAGAGCGTCCAAAGCAGTGGGAAGGAGGAGAGGAGCCAGGCCCTTGTCTCCCTGCTCTGAAGCTTCTCCACTAACCACGGTGTTCCTGAACTACTCTTGACTTGTTCCTGGTTTGCAGTGCCAAGAACAGCCTTTTCAGGTTTTTCTGCATTTATTTCAGGTCAGTCTCAGTCATTCCCCCCACCTGGCTGGATCTGGGATCAATGCTGGCTCTATCTGCCTGGGTACTGGGGTGTGATGGTGCTAGGAGAGGTGTTGCGCTAGGAGGCTCAGGCTCTGTTCCAATACCAGGCTCAAGTGAAATTTAGACCCTTCTTCACCTCAAACTAGTTGTTCCTGTTGCTATTGCAATAAAAAGCACCGGCAGGAAATGTGCCTCTTCGCAGGAAGGGAACAACTCTGGTGTAAATGCCAGCCAGGGCTAGTTTTGGGATTTGACCTGGCTCTGATCACCAGGGTGATGCCCTGAAGGTGTTGCATTTCAAACAATTGACTTTCCTGAACTGGGTGGCTTTTGCCACTTAGAGATAAGGTAAGAAGGAAAGACGGGGGAAGGAGGAGGGGGGGGAAAAAGCCCAGTCTTCCTGTGAGCTGGCTGGAGGGGCTATGCCAGCAGTACTGCCCACCTTGCCACACAGCCCTGCACAGAGTGAGCTGAGCCCTTGCTCTGTACAGAAATGAAACCCAGCGCCTTCTGGCTGGTGCTATTTCTGACTGGCTATTTCCGAGTCTCTCGCTTCTGTAAGATGAACTATCTTCCCAGGGTGTTTTGCTTTCTACAGCAGCTGCGTAAAGTAAAGCTTTTGGTTTCTCAGGTTCCTCCCCCAGCCTTTGCATCACAAAGCCAAGCCACCCTGACACAGTGGGGTGCAAGCTCTTCCACACCGCTCCCCTGGGCAGAGGAGTTTGGGGTCTGCATGCACCTGGGAGAAGGGTATTGCATGGGATCTCTTGCTGGTCTGAGCTGTTTTCCTCCCCTGTGGCTTGCGGGGGGGCTGTGTTGGTTGTCACCCACTGCTGTTTGTGCCCAGAGGCCCTGCTGGTATGGTCTCTGAGGTGACATTCGTCCAGGGATTGACAGATCAGCCCAAAAAGCAGCTGAGAACATGTTGGGATCCTGGGAAATGGAACAGCACAGGCTGAGGGGTGTGCTGAGGCTGGGGGGTGGGTGGGTGTGTGTGTGTGTGAAGTTCTGTGTGTGTGATTTTTCACATGCAGGTGGGTAAGAGAGAAACTCTGCATGTAGTCCCCTGCCTGACAGAGTTAGGCCATGAAAACTAGCATGAGGCAAACAGCTTCGCTTTCCTGGCAACCATTTGCTGCTCCTTTTCTCTCCAAATTCTTTGCCACCTCCATGTGTATGCAACCAGCTGCTGTTAAGCACCATTAATATTTTTTTTTTTTTCACTACTGTTCTTTTAATCAAACACCCAACACAGATCTCTCTTAACAGGCCATCTGATTGTTTTTCTGGGGGAGGGGGGTGGAACTAAATATTTCTTAAAGCTGTTTGTGCCCCTGCCCCAGCATGTCCGCAGGTGATTTGGGTGGTTTGGCCAGCGCTGCTTTCACGTCTGAACACTGGCCCAAGGTCATGAGTAAGACAACTGCAGCCAGCCACTTCCTCTTAACAGTTTTGTGGCTGAAAACCCTGCGTGATGACAGTTCCTGCTTGAGAGATAAGGAAGTCCAAGCTAAGCCTGCTGACATCCAGAGCAGCTGAGGAGATGTGTGAGCATTAGAAGGGCCAAGAGGGCTCTTGGGTTTCTCTCCTAATGCCCGAGTGTTACTTGCTAGAGGATACAGACACGGCGATTAGACATTGCAATCAGTGCATTTATAAAGCTCTTAGTGGCAGATGTGATTGTGTACTTGCTGTTTAATCATAGAATCCTTAGGGTTGGAAGGGACCTTAAAGATCATTGAGTTACACCCCCCCTGCTATGGGCAGGGACACCTCCCACTAGAGCAGGTTGCTCTAATACACAAAGATTTCTTAGAGTGCTCCTGGCATCCTGCCCCTAGCCCTTGCTCTGAGGTTCCCAAACCTCTGTATCCTGGAGGTTTTCAGTGCCACCTCTTTGCAGAGATAATTAAGCTGGGATGTTGTGTTGATCTTGGATGAGGTGTTTGGTGGTTCAGGTTTCCTAAGTCTGTGCTCCATGGACAGCTCTGTAAAGGGGAGGAGGCAGGTGTTCCCCTGGTCCATATCCAACTCCCTTTGACAAGCGCAATCTCCCACTGGCCCAGGGATGCTGTCCTACAGGGGAGCAGCTCTGCTGAACCACTGCCACCACAGCAGCCTCATCTAGAGCACATCGGATTGCAAGTCCTAGATACAGTGACCAAGGCAGGATGTGGGTGCTCTGTAACTGCATACTGGCATAACGGGATCAAAACTGTTTAATAACTTTGTTTAAAGTAGATCCAAGCACTCCAGGAAGAGCCCAGGTGGCAGTTTGCTGCTCTCTTCCCATTCTCATGCTTGCTAAGAGGGTCCTTGCCTGGGAATATGGGCTGCCGGAGTTGTCCCCAGCCTTGTCCAGCTTCCAGAGCAGAGCTGGTGATGGACTGAGAAAGTTCACTCTTTGAGGCTGCTCATGTATTGAAGAAGGTCATTGAATTCAGGTTTCAACACATGCTTAGCTCATGGCCCTGCCTCATCAGACAGTGAGGGTCTGTTGCCAACTGAGCACCAGACAACAGGGGGAGCAGAGCTACAGCTGAGACGCATGAGCCTGACTGTGGGGAGATGATGAGCAAAAAATGTAGGAAATCCAAAAGAGCCTGACCGCTTTCAAACCCAATGAGGAGGGTTCAGCCTGCTGTCTGTCTGTGTCTGTACAGATGATGTATGAACACCCCACATTCTTGCTTTAGATGTTTCCTGGGACAGACTCAGCATGGGGGATGCTCAGTGATGGCCCACAGTGGGGTAAGATGCAGACGGTAGGAAAAACGTCTCTGCAAAACCGTGGGAGTGTAAATGCATCCAGATAGTACTTTGCTGCTGGAAAAGAAAAATTATTTGGTGTTAAATGTAGCTCTTACTGGCCCTCAAAGCGGAGGGTGACCTGTGGAAGATGTGTTTGCTTTGCTAACAGAGGGCAGCAGGAGCATAAGAGGGGTGGAAGACAAGAGCGCATCATTTCCCAACAGCAGTCAGCATTTCTTTGGTTTCCCCTCCACAAACCGTCAGCAAATGAGCCTCACTAAAAGACTGGGTCTTCGGGGGCACGTCTCTTGTCCACAAGGGAAGGGATAAACGATGCTTCCCTTTTGACACGTACTGTGGGGCTTTGAGTTGCTCTGTAGTGTCTCCCTTGTGCTGTACAGCAGGGCATTGCCCTTTTTTCTTCACTCTTAGAAGCCACGATGCTGTTTCCTCCACTGCCAGCGTAACCATCACCAAACTCAAGCGTGGGCTTGGGTTTCACAACGCCTTCCGCAAGCGTGTGCGTGGTCTGGGGGCAGGAAGGGCACTTGTATGCAGGGGGAGGTGGCTGCGCTGAGGACACGGCTCTTGGCAGCACCGAGGGCACCCTGTACCCCCGGGAACAGCACAGAGCTTTGCCATAGAGCCAGCAGCACTGGGGCTGGGTTGGGATGCTCCCAAACTCCCCTGCTATTTCCATAGACTTACTCCTACTGGGCAGTTCGGCTGGCTCTAAATTATTGCAATAAAAAGTATTTATGTCCCTGTCTCTTTTTAATGGAGCCGAGCTTCAAACCAGCTGCTCTGGCCCAGGCAGGTTCTGCTGCTGCAGCCAGAGAAGCTGCCTAGCCTGTCTTTATCCTCCCCCTTGGAGGGGTACTGTGCCAGACAGTTAGCTGTCTTTAAAGATGTGTCAATGACATTTACACAAGGCTTAAAAAAAGAGAAACGGTGTCTTTGTTGAAAAATAATTGCAGCTGGCTTGTTCCTTTGGTACGGTTAAGTCAGAGCAGTCACCAAGTTAAGTACTTTGGCTCCTGGGACAGGGATATGGCCAAGCCCTTCCAGCCGAGGCATTAGTCACAGCTCTCCCCTCTGCTCCAATGCTGCTGTGTAGTCCTGGGGAGAGGGAAGGCTCAAACTTCATAACCCAGGAGAAGTATGCTCAAAAGAGCATAAGAAGAGGATTCAGGATACCTCCTTAAATGCTTTTATAGCTTCCAGCTATTTCTGGTATGGGAATCTTCTTGAGACCATGGTGATGTCTTTATATTTAATTAATCCTAGACAGGTTCAAGTGGGAAGAGAACTCTAGGTATCTGCTCTAAGCAGGATACCTAGATACCTAGGACTCACACAGCTAGGTAAGGTCACTCAAGGCCTCATCCATGTGGATGCTGATGACCTCGATGATGGAGACATTACCCCTGTCCCAGGGCTGCACTGCTCTCCTGGGGAAAAGACACGGTCCTCAGGAATGAAAGGAGCTCTGAGCAATGTTGCAGTCTTGCCAAACTTCCAAAGATACCCATCGAGGTCAATCTGAGCAAACCAGACCCCAGTTTTCTTCCCCAGCACTCAATAGTCAGCAATAGGGAACTAATGATCTCCTGCACCCGCTTTCCATCTTTATGGTCCCTGCCAGAACAAAAATGGAGCATTATCAGCAGGAGTGTAATTCCTCAGTGTTTGTGTAGTGACACTCCAGCACTATGGAGACAGGCACTTTTATAGGAAGAAATATAACAGTCCTTTCCAGGTCCACTCAGGGTTTTACAACCATTCCCCTTTCACACAGTGTTCCCCTGGACACCTGGCAGGTGTTGCTTCTGCATTTCCCTACTTGCTGTGATTTACTGGCATCTGGATGCTCATCAGAAATGCAGAGAGTTTCTTCATCTACGAGCTCATCTGAACGTGTCCTTGATGGCATTGCAAGCCAGGGTTAAGGGTAGCTATAGGTGATGTGGTAACAAAGACCATGAGTGGCACCTTCCACCCCTCATTCAACAGCACACTTGGTCACTGGGATAGATGTTGGAACACATCTCCCTTTTGGGCTGAGGACTGTCAAAGCCCAGCATTACTTTCTCCAAGAAGCTGTCTCCAAGCAAATCAACTCACAATAGGAGGCAAACTAAAAATAAATAAATCTATCGAACCCTCCACTCCTCCGTGGTGGCAGGAGAACTTCACTTCAGAGACCAGAACAATTATCACTTGAATGCTTTATAGCCACACAAGCAATTATAGCAGACACGCATTAACTTTTTAAGTTGGTGGTCAACAAAATTTCTTAGACAACCAATGAATCTACACACAAATCTATCAGCGCTTCTAAATGCCCTGCAATAACAGCCCAGTACTAGTAAACAGTGAGCCATAAAGCCATCAAGGGATGCACTCACTGGGGGTTAATAGCAGGATGACTGAGCATTTTAGTCATTTTTCCCTTTTTTAGTTTTGGCGTTGCTGCAAGAAAACACAGCGTTTGTTCAGGCAAGCTGTCCTGTGAGTGCTATTTCTGCTAATAGGTATCCTGCTTTAGTCAAAAATGGAGTATTTATTCAGTTCAGTACAAAAAGCTTTTGTCGTTACTTATCTGCACAAACTGGATTTCACGTTTAACCACTTACCTCAACAAATAAAGGCACTGCACACGACTGGGTGGTCTGCTCTGAGACCTGGGAAACCCGTGGTAGTCTCAGGCTGCTTAGGACCCTCAGAATCCAAGGCTGTCTTTGGATCCTGAGGCCGGGCACCAGCTGGCAACTCAGGATCACTTTGGAGAAGCTGGGAAGGAAAGCAGAGTTATCTCCCTCTGAAATCAGAGCAATGTGTGCTAGCAAGGAAAGAAGTTCTCTGAGGGCCTTGTCTTGGCCACAGTAATGCCTATAGGATGCAGCTGTTCCCTGGGCGTGGGGACCAGGAATTTGCTGGTCTTCCTCTGGCACACTGGCCACATGGAGCAACTCAGCCGTGCTGGGAAAAGTCCACCTGTTGGCCGATGTGGCCAGGGGGCACAGAGGTGGCCTGGCAGGGGACAGCCCATACCCACTTCCTCATCACTTGCCATCAGCTCCATTGCCAGGGACAGCAGAGCCCATGCTTACGCACATGGAAGTCACACAGGGAAGGCATAGAAATTCATACCAACGGCCAATTATTGAGCTTACATTAAAAACACAGCATACTTTTTTTTAAGGCTGTGGGGACAACCAGCTGGTTACGTGAAATCTACACCTCTTGCTACCATGCTACCTGCCAGCAGCTAAGCAGTAGTCTCCCAGGTCTACTTGTCCCCTTCTCTGCCAGATCAGGTAATGTGTGAGTGACACTGCTCCTCTCCAAGACTGTCCCCCGTCCCAAGAGCAGAGCATTGACCTGCCTCCCAACAGCCAGGCAGGCCCATGGACAGGCGGAAAGCCGTGCTAAAGTCACTCTCAGGATGGTGTGCTTCACGTCCTGCACATCCTCCAAAGCAGGTCCTGTGCTGTTCCCCAGGATGGATCCATGCTCTTCGGTAGAGCCAACCCTTTCACTTGCCTGCAGCCTGGACTACTCACCTGGAGATGTCCACTAGACCGGGCGTTATTTCCGAGTGCTTGTTGCAGCTTGTCTTGCTGCTGAGTAGCTGTCTGGCAGGATGTGTCTTGGAAGGCACAGTGAATCAAGTGGGGTCCTTTCAGCACAAGCTGTGATTCTCCTATTGTCCCCCTGGCCCAGCAGCAGCACCAGCCAGAACCAGAGAGCTTGCTAGGCTGACTCATGGGTGACAAGCTGCAGGTGGCCAAATTCTGGCTACATTAACCAACCCCCCCTTCCCAAGCAAAACAATGGGATGTGGGAAGCCTTGGCTCCAGGTGATCTCAGTGAAGCTAAATACCCCAGTGTAAGGCTGTAGGATGGGCTACATTCCTACGGGGGAGCCCAAGGTCTGGGGAGGTGGCAGAGCCAGGCTACCTCTGACCCCTGTCGTAGAGAGGAGAATGTGGTCTTGTGTTGTAGGGGCTGAGAGAAGTCCCTTGTGCTGGGTTATACAATTAGGCATCAGAAACACTCACTCCTCTTGCCTGCTGTGTGCTGGAAGGGCTAAGTCCATCAAAACTGCAGCTGGAGTATGTCAGCTTGAGAAAATCCTGCCTCAGGGATGAACGTCTGGCACGAGAGTGCCACCGTGCCAAGCTGAGCCAGCACAGGCTCTCAGGTTCCCTCCGTCTTAACACAACCAAGCTCACACTCAGCATTAAAGCACTGCTTAGGTAATCTGACACTGTAAGTTGCACAGCCCCACTGCAGAAGATGCAGCTCCTTTCAATACTTCTCAGCTACCTGTCAACTTGAGCCATGCTTTTCATGGCGCTGGAAATGAGCAGCAGGGCAGCCCTGACCAATTCTGTTGGGCTTCTCCATCTTGATGGTCCCTTTCCTGACTGGAGCCAGGACGGCATTTGGGGACAGCACATGCAGTTATTCATCTTTTCTTGCCATCAGCCAGCTCCTTAGAGCAAAGCCCCCCAGCGATGACAGGCATCTTCCCCCACCACGGGTGGGAAGAGCAAGGGAGAAAGAAGGCCTCAGCTCAGCTTTCTAATTAACAAAATGAGAGATCCGCCAGAGTCTGGAAAAAGCGCCCATTTGGCAGGACCCTGCAGCTCCACCCTCAGGGAATTTGCATTTCTTGCGTTAGAGAATACAGTTCCAGGATCGGCTGCAAGCAGGAAGACTTGTGAGCCAGTTCTGTACAACTTGCTCTACACGAGGCTCCACCCAGCTCTAGCTGCAGCCAAACAGAAGCAAAGGCTCTTTTCTTCTGAAATACACAGGAGGTCATAAGCTAGCTTGGAGCTGTATTTTCAGCTCAGACGTCGCTTTTCGGCTCTGCTGCTTGTGTTCGTGCTTGGCTGCTTCTCCCTTTCCAAATTCCAGCAGTGGGTTGCCTTTCTTTCCTTAATGATGTGAAGAAGGAAGAGGTTTGGATGTGGTCTTACAGGAAAAGAGTGGATGCAATTTATAGCATCTTGCACCAAGGGGACACTGAGAACACCTCGGAGCCTCAAACCCATCTGAACCTGGATCAGTAGCCAGATTTTTCTAAGGTGTAGATGACCCAGCAAGAGGAATAGGTGGCCAGTGACTAAGGGGTATTCCCAGCGGCAGTACAAACCCTGCAAAAAGACTGGCAAATCTGAATCCTGGGGAGATCTCCAGAACTCAAACTTTTCCACTGATTGGAAAGTGACCACTTCTCAGAGGAGTGACTATTTGGTACAGAGCAGCTCCATGGCCCAGCAGACCAAGCTGTAAATACAGCCCCAGGGAACCAGACCACTCCAAACCGGTGCAATTATTGAATTGTGGGGATGACTAATCATCCAAATAGCTTTCTCCAGGCTATGCAAGGAAGAAATGTCACCAACCATGTGAAAATTGAGACCATATGCTTCTAGGATGCTTTCTGAAAGGAGTGTGCTTGACAAAGCTGGAGTGGGTTCATGGCTGGTTCTCAGGTCAGACCCCAGCACAGCAGTCCCTCCTCTTCTGCTCCAGGGACTCTCCCAACTCCGGTCATTATTTTCACTGCAGCCAGTGCCTACTTTTCTGAAAGGCTGCAAGTCCTTCAAGGCCAAGACAGAGCTTGTGCTTTGTTTTTTTGGAAAAAAATGAATGCTAGAGAAAAGCCAAGATGCTGGAGAACTGCCTCTGGCCTCCTCTGCCTGTGCCCGAAGGTAACTCCTCCACGGTGCTGGCAGCCTCTCCTTCTGCTTGGCAGGTGTTGTCTGGACCAGAGCCATAGATGCGGGGTCTATTTTCTGATGAGTACATGAAGGAGAAGCAGTTACCTGACATAGTCCATGCCGGAAAACACTTCGCTATGCACTTTAACAGCTGATCTGACAACACAGAGGTGCCAGACCCTCCTCCCTGTGCTTCATTCCATCATTGATTTTTCTTTCCATTGGGAAGCTGTCAGACATAACCTGGCAGCTGAAAGGGGTTCTTCCGCTGTGCAATTAGTCTCTGGGAATTTGGAGTCCTTTCGCATGGCATTTTCCACCTCTTGAGAGGCCTGTCCCTCATTGTCTGTCTCTCTGTGTGTGAGCAATGGAGCCACATGTGCGTGCAGCGGAGCCTCCCCGATGCTTTGGTTGGTTACCCCGTCCTGAACAGCTTCGGATGCAGCCCTGGAGGGCACGCACCAACGGCTGGGAAACTGGGAGAAGGCGAAGCGAGCCCCAGTCAAGCAAGGCGGCTGGTTATTACCAAGCTGCTAGTTCTACTGCAAGAAGCCCTGAAGCAGCAAAACTGCCTCCCTCATGTATGTTCATTAGCAGCACAGATAAGAGCAGCATTGATTGCAGACTATAATTAGATCTCTGGGACCTTTCTGGACTGGCTTTCTCTGGCATTGTACTACTTTGAAAGCACTTCAAATTTCTTTTCTCATTCTTTTTTTTTTTTTTTTTTTTTGTTTTCTGAATGGTTGGGATGGCATTTCCCTATTCAGCAGATTTGGGACGGTTTCTGTTTTCTCCATTGTGGCTCACAGAGCTCTCCCCAACTTGGTGCCGCGAGCCCCACACCACAGCCTCAGCAAAAGCTCCATTGTTTGACGGCTCCCTGTCCCTTGGGCTGTAGAGTTGGCCAGACTGTAGCTCTCTCCTTAGCACTGCATAGCCAACCTGCCAGGCAGCCCTACCCGCTTTGGTTAACTTGCCAAGATGTAGTTCCATGAGCATCTTCCTCCAATGATGACTCTGATTTTCCTGGAATCGCTTTCTTAGCTTGTTCTGCACAGCCAGCCTGGAGATCTCCCAGAAGAGATGGATGCAGTAAGCCGGCGCTAAGCACGTTCTCCCAGCACACAGTGGCCTACGTGGAAATTATTACTGCTCCCCGGGAGTGCTGGAAAACAGCCTCAGCATCCACTCAATGAAAAGAGGGGAGGAAGAGTCAAGGGAAAGACCCACTCCGCAACGGCCTGGTGTTCATGTATCATCAACGCCCCACATGGCAAACGGGACCCAGGGCTCTCCCTGCTGCTGGCTTCCCCTCCAGAGTGCTGGTGTGTAGGAGACAACCACTGAGCAAGGCCCTGCGGTGGGCATGGGCTGCACCACGTTCATCTTTCTTTCCAACCTCCCCAGAGCATTCCTGCATCTTCCGCTGGGCTGCCCGCGCAGCAGCCGGGAGGCAAGGGCAAGGGGGCTGGTAGCCCACCTTTTTTATGGTGGGCTACTGTAAAATTTACCGGTGGGATTACGAGCCAGAGGCAAACACGCACACCAGAGCTTGGCTGACCTGCGTGCTGCAGGAGGGTGTCTGAGCAAGCACCTCTGGTTTTGAACCCAAGGCCAAACCAGCTGGGATGAAAGCGTATTTTTGAGTGGTACTCTCTCTGAGGACAGAAATTCACCCAGGACAAAACATTTGGGGGATGAGCTACTTTTGAGCTTCCTGCATTCTCATCGGAGCCTTGCTGACCTCACACCGACGTCTAACCTCAACTAGATATACTGAGAGCCTGCTGCTTCCCAATGCCTTCAGGCAGCAATACAAACTCTGACCCACCCAATGCAAGTTAATCGTGCTATTTTCTGCAGTGTCAACATGAATTTTGTCCTATTGTTTGTGCTTCAAAGCCATGTGAATTGTTGGAAGCGATTTTATATTTATTCCATAGCCTTCCCTTCCCTTTCTCTTCCCTAATCTTAAATTGCTTTTATGCTGGTTTAAAGTTAAAGCAGTTTAAAGTTAAAGCTCAGCTCTGAGAAATTACTTTGTGAAACTGTATTTGCTTACATATTAAATTTGTTCCCTGTGTGAGATCTAAGCCAGATCTGCTGAGGTTAGTGGCTCTCATACAGGTTTATTGCTTGTCACTCCTCTGAACCCAGGAAGAACCAGTCCAGCAAAAAGTGAGAAGGTGATCAATTCTAGGTGATTTTCTAATTACCTATATATCAGCTTTGCACGTGCAAGCTACAGTATGTAGTCGAAAGGTCATCATTAGCAGATCGTAGTCTGGCTGAGAAGCTTGATTTTAAGCATGGGTGAAAAAGAAATTACGAGCTTGATTTTCAGAGCCCAGCGCAGGCTCTCACCCAGCTCACACTCATTAGCAGCCAGAACTTTAAGATCAAGACCTTCATCTGCAGGTATGGTGGGAAGAAGTTCTGTAAACTGAGTGGCATCGAACCAGGTCTCCCCATTGACTTTCTTTTATATGTAGGCAATTTTTGACCCACAAAGTCCATTTGGTACCTAACTCCCCATCTCCCCCATGGGTCTTACAAGTTGTCTAGAGCTGCCTGTAATAAATGAGGCCTGGCAACACTGTCAAATAATTCCTAGCACAGAACTGCCTGAGCATTCGGACAAGACTATTTCTAACCAGCAGGGTCTAAGGAGAGAGCCTCTCTCTCCCAAGACGACCCAGGGTTTTCAGCAAATCGGTCTGGCAGAAAGAAGAGGCAGCCACAGCCATTCCTGTCCCAAGGCATTTGACAAGATAATGCACAGTTTGCACTGGAGCCAAAGTCCATTAGTTTAGCAACAAAAAGCCGGCAGCACCTGAGTTTCTAATGTAACCTGATACCAGTATTTAATGTCTACAGTGTGAATTATTAACAGAGTTCCACCCAATGCTTTATCGTTGGGAGGCTGGAAAAATCACCTACTGTCAAGGGCAGGTTCAATTTCTTTCATCTGACCTAGATTCTATAGTTCCCCCCCCCCATCTTAGCCTTATTTACACTTTTAAATTGACATGCATGATGTGTGGCTTACTGCCTTTCCATGAAACGATGAACAAGGGGTGAAGGTCTCTGCTACTGATCTATCGGAAGGGGACAGGCTGAAGGGGGGGCAAAGAGAGAGAGAGGGCGGTTCTGTTTTCTTTTGATATAGTTTGGCACTGAAAATGCATGTGCCTAAAAAGAAATGGAATGTTTAAAGGACACTACGACAGGGACAGGTCTGTGGGGTAAAGACAAATCCTCTCCTGGCCAGACAGAAACTCAGGTCGCCTCTGCCTCTCCTAGGGTACTCTCTCATGCTACTGTCTCCCCCTTGCCCTGCACTCCCCTGGCAATCTCTTTGATAGAACCCCCCATTTCAAGTGTCCCATTCCCCTCCCGGTCTCCTCTCCCTGCCTCAGATTCCCTCTGGAAACCCACTGCTGATAGAGAAGCCTGCTATATCATCCTGCTATATCATCATTGCCCCATCCCTGGAGGTGTTCAAGGCCAGGCTGGATGGGGCTTTGAGCAACCTGGTCTGGTGGGAGGTGTCCCTG